>LR738714.1:524401142-524480072 GCA_902687465.1 Secale cereale | reverse complement strand
TCTTAAAGACTCAATCCGATAAGATAACTTCAAAGGGAAAACTCAATCCATTACAAGAGAGTAGAGGGGGAGAAGCATCATAAGATCCAACTATAATAGCAAAGCTCACGATACATCAAGATCGTGCCATCTCAAGAACACGAGAGAGAGAGAGAGAGAGAGAGAGAGAGAGAGAGAGAGAGAGAGAGAGATCAAACACATAGGTACTGATACATACCCTCAGCCCCGAGGGTGGACTACTCCCTCCTCGTCATGGAGAGCGCCGGGATGATGAAGATGGCCATCGCAGAGGGATTCCCCCTCCGGCAGGGTGCTGGAACGTGGTCCAGATTGGTTTTCGGTGGCAACAGAGGCTTGCGGTGGCGGAACTCCCGGTCTAGGTTATTTTCCGGAGGTTTCAGTATATATAGGAGGTGCTGGAGTTGGGGGCAAGTAAAGGGGGTCTCCGGGCTGTCCATGAGGCAGGGGTGCGTCTAGTAGGGGGGCGCCCCTACCCTCATGGGCAGCCCGTGCATCTCCTGGTCCTCCTCCGGTACTCCGTGGGCTTCTTCTGGTCCAAAAATAAGCTCCGTTGAGTTTTAGGTCAATTGGGCTCCATTTGATATTCCTTTTCTACGATACTCTAAAATAGGAGAAAAACAAAAACTAGCACTGGGCTATGGATTAATAGGTTAGTCCCAAAAATCATATAAAAGTGTATATAAAAGCCCATAAAACATACTAAAAGGATAATATAATAGCATGGAACAATCAAAAATTATAGATACATTGGAGACGTATCACAAGTCGGTGAGACCGAATTGTTCTAATCGGTTGCACCGAGATTGAAAACATAGATCAACTCAGTGAAGTCGGTGTGACCGAAGTGGGTGAATCGGTCAGACCAAAATGCACAGAGAGGTTTTGGAAGTTTAAGTCTATGATGAATCGGGGACTCTGAGTGCTCCTCGCACAGAGTGGTTCGAATCTGACTTGATCAAACTTTGTGATGTAGCATGAATAGAGTTTGAGACGAGAAAAGCATAGATAGCTAGAGGAGGTTCTTAGGCATTATTGTTCATCCACTTGGCAAAATAAAAAGAACCAAACAACCAAAGCAACAAATGGATGTCCTCGAATGAGAAAAATATGCATTTAACATGCTCACACAATAAGATAGCAAATGAAACATGTGGCAAAACATGCGCAACCATTCTAGCATCTATCAAGCAATTGGCGATATCTAGGTCATCTATATATGAGTATATTGACTTAGGAGTCAAATGAGAACATTTGATCATAGGTCATACTCAACGTTTAAGCACAAGTGGGGTTACCACTTTTACATAAAGCATTGTTGTGTTCACACCATTAGAGTTGCTTAAGATCCCCTAGATGTGATATCCCCCCTAATAGGGATGAACTAACCTTGGGTTTTGTCGATGATGACTTCATGTAGATGTTGAATATGTGGATGCTCAATGTTGATGTAGATCATTTGGAGCAATCCATTGGAGTGAGTTGCACTTTCAATACCTACACGGTTTAGTCCCACAAAGAACAAAGAAAGATGTCCATGGACATAGAGTGAATTGCACACAAGATGATGTCCATGAAAGCATTAGGTTACCTTGTCCCTTGTGTTACCAACAACAGGGTTTGTGACTCCTTGAACTAGTGCAAGATGTGGAAGTTGTTGCACTTGTCCTGCCAATATGAATAAGAGTGAAGTATGTTGGCGGAGTCTCCCTCAAGAACTCTCTAGTTCTTCTCTTTTGGGATCCACATCAACTTGATGGGAATCCTTGGAGTTGTAGTCATACTTTATGAAGTAGAGCTTGATGTAGTATTGGGAACCAACCTGACCAAGGCCTCAGGAGCTTCTTCAAATGCATCAATCTCTTCTTGAAGCTTGTCCTTGCCTTTTAGCTTGTGGTCTTGTGGTGGAAGATCATCTTGAGCTTGCGTTCCCTTGAAAGAAGTAGGATCATACTTCTTTTGTTGAGGAACAAACTTCGTCTTGGGGTATTGATCTTATTCCCACTCAACTCCATTGGTATTGAACTTTCATTCAAAACCAACACCTTGATTCCTCCGGTGCATTCCTTGCTTGCGTACAATTTCCTCAAATTGCTTACTTTCGGCAAGGCTCTTATAAACACCTTTCTCTATAATTCCCTTCAATAAGCTATTTTCTTGCTCAAGTGTAACTTGGCTAAGACAATCATTAGTGGAATCAAGAGAACTACTAGAAGCAACAATATTAGATTTAGCATGATTGTTGTTACTACTAGTGGAATAATATTACTTGTTCTTGTTGCTAGATTTTACTTGTGGCATGTAAGTAGACAAGAGTAAACGCTTGGCAATGTAAGAAGAACTTTTCTTATTAATATCATCATTGATTACTTTTAAGAACTCCTGCTCTTGCTATAGATTGAGCTTTTCAAAGCGTAGCTTCTCATGAGTCCTCAAAAGTTCTCGATGATCCTCTAAGGTAGTTTCATGAGCTAACTTGAGAGTGTTTCATTCTTTAGTTAGACGCTCAATCTTCTCCTTATCTTGTCATTCGTTTTATCTTGATTAGCATGATTAATGGCAATTTCATCATAGTTTTCATCATAGGTTTCATCACTATTTCTACCAACAAGTAAATCATCATCTCCGAGCAAGTCATCTTCATCACTATTGAAATTAAGATACTCAGGGTGTGATACCTTAGGTCCTTTAGCCATGAAGCATCTTCCAATTCCATCATTTGGCGAGTCAAATACGTCGTAGGAGTTGGATGACACGGGATCAATTCTGGCAACACCTTCATCTTGAGTATCTTCTGAGTTGGAGTGATAGCTTCTCTCCGAGTAGTTATCGGAGTCGGAACCGGATACCCATTCACCAACATGAGCTTGGTGTCTTCGTCTTGTATAGCTCCTTGATGATTTGTCTTTCCTTTCTGAATCTTTGCTTCTCCGAAAGGGTTTTCGTTCATAACGATCATCTCTACTCCTTCTCTCTCTTGGTGGTGAATCTTCTCTTCTACTTGTCGGAGATATTGACCATGGGTACCCTCGGCGACTACCCTTGGTATTTTAAGACAAATGACAGCCGCCTGGTCCACTGCGGCCGTCTGCTCATCGAGCCGCCTCCTAGGGTAGCCTGCCCTGGGAGTCGGCTGCCAGCACGCGGCAGGGACCTAACAGGCGGCGACACCAACACCACCAGCCAGCAGACGATCCACATTCCTTCCCCCGGACGTGTGCTGGGGGAACCCCTGCGTGGCGTGGGCGTGGCTACAGGAGAACATGTCCTTAGAAGATCTATAAGGGCGTGGCTACAGTGAGCCCGTACCTTATGGATATCTCCTAAGCGACGGGTCAATGTAGCCACGCAGCTATGACCAAGCCTTGGTCAGAGAAGGTCACGATCCCACTACCCGCTGACGGCGGGGCCAGCAGGCGGCTGGCCCCATTGGTCAGCGGGTAGCTCATGAACAAGCCGCCCCTGGCAGACGGCCGGGGGAGACGGCCACCTGGTAACAGACGGCAATCCACACCCTAGAAGTCCGAGCCTCATCAAGATGATGGGACAGGGCGTGGCGGCAGCGTACGGCGAGAGGCGGTGGTACTGTAGCCACTTCCTTCTCAACAAGGCTGTCGTCAGCTGAGGCGCATCTACAGTGAAAGACAATCGTGTAGGGCCCGCAGGCGGCGGGCCCCAGCAGACAGGCGGTAAAGCCGGCGCCAGAAGACACTGATAGCTGGGAGCCACACCATCAGGATTACCATTGTACCCCTGGGGGTAGGCCTATACAAACCCCCAGGGTCCTCCATGAGGGGGGGTTGGAAGATCAGGAGGTTAGAAGGTTACAAGATTAAACCCTAGTAGAGAGAGGTAGAAGGTGGACTAGCCTTGTTCATCTTCTTCCTTCAGACCACACAGCTCAAGGAGCAACCTTGTAGCTACCTTAGTGCTATCAGTGATGACGCGGAGCCCCCACAGAGCAGGACTATGGGTGTTATCTCTTCGGAGAGCCCCGAACCTGGGTAAGATCCGTAGGCGCCCTAAGTTCCGCTTTATCCCGTTTCCCGAGCCCAGCGACGTTCTTTTGACCCCATGCATGATAAGCCATCCGTTGGCATATGTCGTTCCAAAACCCCGACATTTGGCGCCCACCTTGGGGCTAGGTGCACCGTCGTCCGAAGACATGTTCTGGACGGGAACCTTGTTCCTTCCTGGCGAGAGTAGCCAGCCCGGCACGCCCGCTGGCGTGGAGACCGGGATGCTTCGCGGCGCTGAGGCTGCATGCGCCGTGAGCGGGCTCGCCGATCTGCTCGGCGCCGCCCGCATCCACGACGAACCCTCTCCGGCGGCCGAGCCAGTGGTGCCGGAGAGCTTCCTCGTCGAGCTCCTCGACAAGCTCCACATCGTCGATGAGCGCGCCTCTGACGTGGAGTCGGTGGGCTCCTCTGACCCACCGATAGACATGATCGTCGACCTCGATGCGGGGCTCGTCGACTCCTTTCCCGAGTACGTGGAGATCATCAATGACCCCCTCCCCGTTCCTCCGATCGGCAGCACCATCAGCACCGTCATGGAGGCGCTCGTCTCCGACCACGGCGAACCGTCCTGTAGGATGGGCCCAGACCCGCTCGAGGCCGCTCTGCAGCACCTCGCCGCCCCTATCGCGGCGGGAGCAGACGGCGAGGCGTTGGAGGCGCTCCGCGTTTCGCTCCTCGACAGCGCCAACAAATTGGCTGCCTCCCGACGCCTCACTGAAGCTTACCGCCACAAAATGGACCGCGCCATTTGTGGCACGCCGGCTGCTGGCGAGCCTAGCCGAGCCGGCGCCGTCCGCGATCGCGGCGGGCTGCTAGCAGACATGCTGGGGGCCCCGCAGCCTGTGTACCTCACTCCGTCGGAGAACCTAAGGACTGCCCAGGCGGCGGTCGATGAGATGGGCCATTTAGAGGGAGACGAGCTCCGTTGCATGACCCAGCGTGCCCGCCAGCTCCTCGACGATGCTGCCACGCAGCAAGAGGCCCGTCGCCGGGTATCAGGGGCGGGCGCGCACGCAGACAACCGCCCCTTCCGGCGGGAGCAAGGAGCCACGTCTCGCTCTCCAATAGTCGGCGCCTCCAACCGGCAAGACTCGGAGCCCGCTGGCAGCCGCAGCCGGCAGACTCGTGTCATCATCGAGCGCGACGAAGATGGCCGCCCAAGGGCCGTAGAGCGGCGAGGGGAGCATCCGCCTCCTCCCAGACGGGAGAGGCGCGTGTCTCCTCTGCCTGTTGACCACCCCTCTCTGGCGGGCCTCTTGGGCCGCCGCGAGGGGGTTGGGGAGAACGACACCCGCCACCACCTGGACCGTCTGGCTCGATCCCAGGCGGTTGAAGAAGATGATGACCTCGGTCCGGCCTGCTTCGGCCCTCGCATCCGCAATGAGCCTTTTCCCAAGGGCTTCTCGCTCCCCAAAGACACCCCCAAGTACAACGGATCAGTGAAACCAGAGGACTGGCTGGTGGATTACTCCACAGCCGTCAGCATAGCCACAGGCAACAGGCGTGTCGTGGTGAAGTACGTGCCCCTCATGCTCCAGGGCACGGCTCGGACTTGGCTGAACGGCCTTAAGCCCAATAGCATCAACGGCTGGCTGGACTTCACCGACGCCTTCACTCGCAACTTCACCAGCACCTACAAGCGTCCTCCCAAGCCGCGTCAGCTTTCCCTGTGCGTCCAAGGCCCAGACGAGTCGGCCCGCGACTATCTGACGCGCTGGGCAGAGCTGCGAAACTCTTGTGAAGGAGTGCACGAGGTCCAAGCCATCGAGTATTTCACGGTCGGGTGCAGAGAAGGCACCTTACTCAAACACCGGCTCCTTTGTGACGAGTCGTCCACGTTGGACGAACTGCTGAGCATAGCAGACAAGTACGCCACCGCTGACTCCTCCATGAAGACCGAGCTGCAAGTGGATGCTTCTGGAAAGATGACCCCTCCAACTTCCAAGACGCCGGCAGGAGAGTCCAGCCGGCGCCAGCTGACAAGCGACCAGAAGCGCAAGGCCCATGCGTCGGCTGCCAACAGCCGGCTGGTGGCAGCAGTCAACGGACAGCAGCCAGAAGCTCAAGCTGGACCCAAGCGCCAGAAGGGCGGCAAACCGGTGTGGCAACCGGCCTTCTCCTTTGATCAAGCCCTGGACGCTCCCTGCAAGTTCCACAGTGGCGCGAAGCCTTCCAACCACACCACACGAAAGTGTCATTGGCTCACAAGAATTGCGAGGGGAGAAGCTCTGCCACCACCGCCTGCTGGGCAGCCGGCCCCACCTTCTAATCCGCCGGCTGCCCGCCCTGGCGGCCAGGTCCAGGACGAATTCCTAGAGGAAAACGGAGCCTATGTTGTCTTCACCAGCCAGACGGACAATAGGCACAGCCGGCGCCAGCAGCGCAGAGAAGTCAACACTATTGTCGTCAAGGACCCGGGATTCATGCATTGGTCTGAAAGGCCTGTCAGCTGGAGCTGAGAGGATCACCCGGCTGTCAAGCCTTCGCCAGGGGCCTATGCCTTGGTCCTGGACGCCACCCTCTCCACTGACAGGCGGGCCTGTCGTTTCTCCCGTGTGCTGGTAGACGGCGGCAGCAGCATCAACATCATGTACCGAGACACCATGGAGAAGTTGGGCATCAAAGAAAAGCAGCTTCAGCCCACCAGGACCGTATTCCATGGCATTGTGCCAGGCCTCTCTTGCTCACCAATCGGCAAGGCCAGGGTCGATGTCCTGTTTGGTGACAAGATGCACTTCCGAAGGGAGCCGGTCTGGTTTGAAGTAGTGAACCTGGAAATCCCCTATCACGTGATCTTGCACCGGCCAGCTCTTGCAAAGTTCATGGCAGTCCCCCATTATGCCTACCTCAAGATGAAGATGCCTGGCCCCAAAGGAATAATCACCATAGCCGGGGACTACGAGAAGTCCATTGCATGCGCAACAGCCAGCAGCCGCCTGGCAGAGACCCTTGTCGTGGCTGAGGAAAAGCACCGTCTGGAGCGGCTGGTGGCAATGGCTGGCGAGCAGCCGGCCATACCAGCCGATCCTAGGGAGGCGGAGCCACAAGGCTCGTTCCAGCCAGCCAAGGACACAAAGAAGATTGCCTTGGACCCGTCTCACCCGGAGCGATTTGCTGTCATAGGGTCAAGCCTAGACAGCAAATAGGAAAGCGAGCTCGTCGATTTCCTTCATGAGAATCGGGACATCTTTGCATGGTCCCCCAAGGACATGTTGGGTTTCCCGACGGATTTCGCCGAGCACAAGTTGCATGTGAGAGAAGATGCAAAGCATGTCCGACAGCCGCTGCGCCGCCTGTCAGAAGAGAAGAGGAGAGTCATTGGGGAAGAAGTCGCCCGCCTGCTAGCAGCCGGCTTCATCATGGAAGTCTTTTACCCCGAGTGGCTAGCGAATCCAGTCCTGGTGCTGAAGAAGAACAACAAATGGCGCATGTGCATTGATTACACCGGCCTAAACAAAGCTTGCCCTAAAGACCCGTTTGCTCTGCCGCGAATAGATCAAGTGATCGACTCCACAGCCGGATGTGAGCTGCTGTCTTTCCTTGATGCTTATTCGGGGTACCACCAAATCAAGCTTGATCCAGCCGACCGCCTCAAGACCGCCTTCCTCACGCCGTTTGGGGCCTTCTGCTACCTGACCATGACGTCAGGCTTGAGAAATGCCGGCGCCACCTTTCAGCGTTGCATGCAGAAGTGTCTCCTCAAGCAGCTTGGCAGGAACGCCCATGTTTACGTGGAAGATATTGTGGTGAAGACGGAGAAGAGAGGAACCCTTTTGGAGGATCTCCAGGAAACGTTTGAGAACCTGTGCCGCTTTCGGATTAAGCTAAACCCAGAGAAACGCATCTTCGGGGTACCAGCCGGCCAGCTCCTTGGCTTCCTGGTATACGAACGCGGCATCGAGTGCAATCCGGCGAAGATCAAGGCCATCGAGAGGATGGAACGACCAACCCATGTGCGAGATGTCCAGAGATTCACGGGATGCCTCGCATCTCTCAGCCGTTTCATCAGCCGGGTGGGAGAAAAGGCACTCCCCCTGTACAAACTGATGAAGAAGACCACGTGCTTCGAGTGGAACGACCAGGCAGACGAAGCTTTCCAGCAGCTCAAGCGACTGCTGTCCACCCCGCCTGTCCTGGCGGCACCAGCTGACAAGGAACCCATGTTCCTTTACATAGCCGCCACCAGCCGGGTGGTCAACACTGTCATTGTGGTCGAGCGCCCAGAAGGCGGCAGAGCCTTGCCCGTCCATAGGCCGGTCTACTACTTGAGCGAAGTGCTGTCAGCATCCAAGCAGAATTACCCCCACTACCAGAAGATGTGCTACGGCGTGTACTTCACCGCCAAGAAACTCAAGCAGTACTTCCAAGAGCATTCTGTCACGGTCGTCTGCACGGCCCCGCTTGCTAAAATCATGGGGAACAGAGATGCCTCAGGAAGAGTGGCCAAGTGGGCCATTGAGCTGGCCCCCTTCACCATCTTCTACCAGCCATGCACCACCATCAAGTCGCAGGCATTGGCCGACTTCCTCGTCGACTGGGCCGAAACCCAGTACCTGCCGCATGTGCCAGACTCAACCCATTGACGGATGCACTTTGACAGGTCAAAGATGCGCACCGGCCTGGGAGCCGGCGTCGTCCTCACCTCCCCCAAATGCGACAAGCTCAAGTATACCCTGCAGATCCACTTTGCCGCCTCCAACAACATGGCCGAGTACGAGGCACTCATCCACGGGCTCCGGATGGCCAAGGAGATTGGCATCCGCCGAGTGCTGTGCTACGGTGACTTAGACTTGGTTGTCCAGCAGTCGTCTGGGGACTGGGATGCCAAGGACGCAAACATGGCTAGCTATCGCTTCCTTGTCCAGCAGATCAGTGGACACTTTGATGGCTGCGAGTTCCTCCATGTACCGCGGGCCGATAACATGCAAGCCGACACCTTGGCACGAATCGGCTCCACCCGTCAAACGATACCAGCCGGCGTATCTCTCCAATGCCTGCGCAAGCCGTCTATCAAGCCTTCACAAGAGTCGGAGTCAATATTTATACAAACCGACCCTGGAGCAGGCGGCCTCGCAACTTCAGCAGCTGGCCCAGAGACTGCCCCAGCAGGCGGCCATGACACTCCAACTCCAACAGACGGACCACCTACAGCTGCGCCAGTTCCTGGCCCGAGGACTGCTCCAACAAACGGCCAGGAGGCGCCGGCTCCAGCAGACGGCTCGGGGGCCTCGGATACACAGCAGGCGGCTCAGCCCAGCCCTCCGCCTCCCAGCCCAACCGCCCTGATCTCTCTGGCCGAAGCAACAGGAGTCTCAGCGCCGTCTTGGGCGCAGCCAATCCTCACATTCTTGCTCAAAGGAGAGCTGCCAGCAGAAGAAACTTTGGCACGGCAAGTTCAACGTTGGGCCTCAGCATACACCATAGTCAACAAAGAGCTTGTCAGAAGGAGTGCAACTGGCGTCTTCCAGCGTTGTGTAGAAGCAACAAAAGGGATGGCTATCCTGAAGGACATTCATCAAGGGGAATGCGGTCACCACGCAGCTTCCAGGTCTCTCATAGCCAAAGCTTTCCGCCATGGTTTCTTCTGGCCGACTGCTTTGGACGATGCCAAAGATTTGGTGAGAAAGTGCAATGGCTGCCAGCGCTTCAGTTCCAAGCAACACTTGCCGGCGTCTGCACTCAAGACTATTCCGATCACTTGGCCATTTGCCGTCTGGGGCCTGGATATGGTAGGACCTTTCAAGATAGCCAAAGGAGGCCTGACACATTTACTCATGGCAATAGATAAATTCACCAAGTGGATCGAAGCCAAGCCAATCAAGAAACTCAATGGCCCAACTGATGTGACATTCATTGCAGACATCATAGTCCGATATGGTATACTGCACAGCATCATCACTGACAACGGCACAAATTTTGCCAAAGGCGCACTTGCCTGTTTCTATGCAACACAGGGCATCCGACTTGACCTAGCGTATGTTGCCCACCCACAGTCTAACGGCCAAGTCGAGCGCGCCAACGGCCTTATCCTATCCGGCATAAAGCCCCGGCTGGTCGAACCTTTGGAGCGATCAGCCGGCTGCTGGATCGAAGAACTACCGTCTGTCCTGTGGAGCCTCAGAACCACTCCGAACAAATCCACCGGCTTCACTCCTTTCTTCCTCGTCTATGGGGCCGAGGCCGTCATCCCAACGGATGTTGAGTTTAACTCGCTTCGCGTCACCATGTATACGGAAGCTGAAGCCAAAGAAGCACGCGAAGACGGCGTGGACCTGCTGGAGGAGGCCCGGCCGGTAGCACTCAGCCGCTCCACCATCTACCAACAGGGTCTCCGCCGCTATCACAGCCGGCGAGTCCAGCCATGCTCCTTCCGCAAGTTAGACCTTGTGCTCCGGTTGATCCAGGGAACAGCCGGCCAGCACAAGCTCTCGGCTCCTTGGGAAGGACCATTCATCGTCAGCAAGGTACTAGGCAACGACGCCTACTACCTCATTGATGCCCAGAAGCCAAGAGCGCGCAAGAGAGACGACTCAGGCAAGGAGTCGGAGCGCCCATGGAATGCAAATCTTCTTCGTCGCTTTTATATCTGAAAGACAGTATGTGTCGTGCTATCTAAAGTTATTTTGAGAATCAATGGGACCCCCGAGGAGTTCTCGGGGACTGCCCAACCCTTTATCTATATGATAAGAATTATGCCTGTGAATGATTGTTGTTCACTCCTTTGTCCGGCACCGGAGCCTAGCAGACGGCCCGGGGACTGGCCGCCTAGCCCTATGTCTAGGGAATTCTCCTTAAAAAGTCAGACAAGTAATGTGATGGCATCCAAGCCCTCTCCTGCATCAAGTCACAGACTCGCAGAACGCGGTTGTCCGACTGGCAGGAGCTAAAGGCAAGAAATGGTGCCCACATGAAAAATGGCTAAGGAAAAAAGACATAGGGCCAGCCGGCCCTTCACACGAGCGGCCGGCTGTCAAACAGCCGGCCAGCCGGTTCTGGGCTTAGCCAAGCCGCCTTCCAGAGGGCAGAATACTTGCCTACTCTGAAGAAAAGCCAAGTCCCTGACCCAGCCACAGAACCACAGAGTGGCTGTCTGGCTGGCAGGGCGGCAGTTCAAGGAGACGGCAAGAAGAAAATCGCCACAAGGAAACTAGGGCAAGGCTAATCCTAGGATTCGGCACAATTGCATAAAGACCATGCAGCATTAAAAAGAATATATACATCCAAAAGGCCTTAAGAGCCGCCTTGCAGTAACAACTTAATGATACACCCAGCGGGTGGAATTGTTCGGATTAACCCTACAAATCTTACAGGAAAGCAGAAGATACAAAAGAAAAAACTTAAGGTGCAGCAGGATGGGTAGGCGGCACGACGGAGCCGGCTTTCGGGGAGGCCGCCTGGTGGGTCCCGGTCTGGCCGTCTCCTGCGGCAGGCGGGGCCATCACTCCTGGTCCGCTTGTCGAGGATTGGTCAGGCTGGCGACTAACTGCTGGGTCCGCCTCCTGGGAACTGGTCTCCTCGTCGCTCCCTTCCTCCTCCTCGTCACCTTCACTAGAGGCAATCTCCTCTTATGGCTCCTCCGACGCCGCCAGGTCCAGCCCGAAGTTGCTAGGCGGGACCACATGGCCCCTGTCGTCCAACTCCGAAATGAAGACAGAGGTGTCGGCATATTCGGCAAGGGCGGCGGCACGTTGGATGAGCTCCTTCTGCTCCATGGCTAGCTCAGGCTGGGCCTCCGCACGGAAGGTCTCCAGTTGTTCAAGGCTCAAGCCAGGATACCAGCTCTTGGCGAACTCCAGGGCGGTCCGCGCGCCAGCCCTTGCTGCGGAGCCCTTCCAGGCCTCGAAGCGTTGGCCGGCCGCCTCCAGCCAGGCGGCCGTCCGACTGGGAGTGCGGAGTGTTGGCACACCTGGCCAGAGGGTGGCCAGGACCTGGGCGCCAGCATGCTGTAGCCGGCGAAGAAGACGGCGGACCGGCAGGAGACGCACCCGAATGGCAAGAAGCTCCTCGGCCGGGGTCCTGGGCGCGTTGGGTGCGATCGCCTGGCCCGCCTGGCGCCTCGCAGCACGCTCGGCTTGGATGGCCTGAGTGGCGGACACAGAATAGCCTGGGAAGAACTCTGCCAAAACTAGAAGAAGGATCAGAAGAAAAGAAAGATTATTGTTACAAACGGCGGATACAAGATGAAAGGATAGACGTCTCACCGTCAACCATGTCTCCAATGGCTACATAGCTGTCTTGGAGAGCCGCCTCCTTCTCGGCCCAATTCGAGCGCTCGGTCTCGAATTCGGCTCGCAGAAGTGACTCGGCATCTAACATCTTGCCAAGCTCGACCTTGTGGGCCGCCGCCTGGTCCGCCAGCTCCTTGGCCAGGCGGTCGCGGTCCTGAGCGGCAAGACCACGATCCCGCTCCTTAGCAGCCAACGCCGTCTGGGCCTCGCCCAGCAGGTTGCGGAGGTCGGCTGCGACCGCTGGCAAAGGAGAAAGAAAAAGAACAAATATCAGCAGCAAAGAGATAACCTTGGAGTTCCAAGCCGCCTGCTCAGCAGCCGGCTCGGAACTCGGGGACTACACCCAGCGGGTGCGCTGACGCGCCCCCGCAAGGAGAAGAGGAGGCACTCACCTCGGCTGTCTGCCAAGGCAGCCTGCAGCTGCGCCAGCTCCTGGCAATGAGCGTTGTAGGAGGCCACGCGGAGGTTGTGGTACTCCTGCAACAAGACGCAAGATCAGCTCATGGCGTACACTTTGGAGTTCCAAGCCGCCTGCTCAGCAGCCGGCTCGGAACCCGGGGACTACACCCAGTGGGTGCGCTGACGCACCCCCACAGAAGAAATTGAAGGAATAAAAACAGAAGAAAACGAAGCACACATACCCGAACGGAGGACCGCGTAGCGACGAACTCCTGCACCACCGTCTGCACGGCGTTGCCCAAGGAGTTGATGTGGTCCAGGACATCCCGCGATGCGACGATCCACGCGCCGCCTCCTCCGGACCTCCAACTTTATGGCGCCGCACTGGTCGCCTTGTTCTCCGGCGCAGACGAGCTGGCCCCGCCGACCTCCACCTGCTGGGGCATAGAGACCGCCCTCGCAAGGCGCCGGCGGGCTGGGGCTCGGGCGGCCGGTTGCGGGCCAGTCACCAGCACGCCCCCAACTAGCGGCACCTCCGTCCCTGCTGGCCGGCTGTCCTGCTCCCCGACAGGCGGCGTGGGGGGCGGTGGCGGCGTCTCCAGAATAACGCAGTCGTCCCCCCTATCGCCTGGAGCCGGCTGCTCATCAGCAGCCGGCGCCTGGGCCGATGGCTCCAGAGACCCTGACTCCGGGCGAACGACGTGGCCCGCTGGCTGCTGAGGGCCCTTTCCCCGCTCTCGGACTCGGGCGGCATCTGCCTCGGCCTTCTTGGCGGCTTCGGCCTCCGCCTGGGCAGCAGCATCGGCCGCCACTCGCTCACGATCCGCGGCCTCGCGCTCCGCGCGCGCCTCGCTGGCATTCCTCTCTGTCGCCTCCCGAAGCGCGGCGGCTGGATCCACGCGAGGGGGCATAGGAGGGGCATCTGAGCCTCCCACGACAGAGCCTGCTGGCACCCGTGAGAGGGAAGCGGTGCGCTGCGCGGATATCCCAAGGAAGCGGGGAGTCAGCCAAGAAGGGATCAGCTGAGAAAGAAGAGTATCGCGCAAAGAAGGAATACAAAACACTTACCCGGACACAATCGGCCTGGCCTTGGGCATCTTCGGCATGTTTGCCCTGGCGGCCGCCTCCCGACGCCTCGTGGCGGCGGTCGACAGCCGGAGCTTCTTGGGTGGGGCACCAGTCGGCCCTGATGAGGACCACCGTTTCTCACCACCGGCTGTGCCAGACGGTCCGGCCTGCTGGCTGGCGCGGACGGGTGCCTCCTCCATCTCCTCGTTGTCGTCCGGCCAGCTCTCGATGCCGCCTTCCGGCAGGGCGCCCGATGGCTGGCCCCCGCCGCCCGTCACCTCTTCCTCCTCCATGGCGGCGGCCCCAAGATCGGGGTCGCTTGTATCGCTCTGGGAGCGATCCGGCTCCAGGGGCGGCCCAGTTGGTCAGAGCCCGGCGCTGGCTGGCTAGGGAAAATCTGAACAAAATATCAGGACTAGACGGCTAAGGCAGCCGGACAAAGAAGAAAGAAAACAGAAGGATGAAAAGCTTACTGCGGGCGGCTGGTTGCTACGGCTGTACGGCGGCTTGCCGAAGGCCCAGCCGGAGTCGGAGACCTTGCAGCTGGAGATGTGGTTCACCAGACGGGCCACCTCCCCGTAGGGCAGGGGCTTGGTGCACGTCCGGCTGGGGTCCCGGCGCCCGCTCATGTCGCAGATCAGGTGAGGGCGGCGCTGCAGCGGCAGCACCCGGCGCTCAGCAAATGTGAGCAGCAGATCCGCGAAGTCCAAGCCCTCGCTGTCTCTCAGCTCCCGGAGACGGCGCAGTGGGATGGAGGCGCCTTCAGTAAGGGTGGCAGGCCGGGTCCTCCAGGAGTCCCGAGGCTCAGCAGGCGGCCCCGGCACCCACTCCGGCAGGCAGACGAAATCCTGCTCGGGGTCGACGTTGGAGACGTAGAAGTACGTCTTCTCCCATTGCTTCACCGACGCCACAAGCTTCGGCGCGGGAAGAAGTTCTTCGTCCCACTGCGCTTCACTGCGATGCATCCCCCGCACTGGGCGGCCACGCTCTGGACGGCGGTGCCGAGCTTCATGTAGAAGAGCTCAGTCCGGAGCTCAATGGTGGGGAGGATGCTGAAGTAGGCTTCACAGAGGACGACGAAGGACGGAAGAGTCATCACCGTGTTCGGCGTGAGGTGGTGAGGTTGAATATGGAAGAAGTCCAGGAAGGAGCGGAAGAAACCGCTCGCCGGGAGGCCAAATCCGCACGAAAAGTGCGAGCAGAAGATGACCCGCTCGCCTTGCCGCGGGGTCAGGCGCACGGCGACCCTGTCGGCCGGGGGCAGCTTCCGCGACCGCCGGAGGACATCAACATGCTCCTGCAGGACCTCGCTGCCGTCCCACTAGCCGTGGCGTCGGGGAGGTGCCGGAACGGACATGGCTTGGGCGGCGGCTCGCTGCGACGATGACGAGAAGGGCGAGGAAGAAGAAGGAGGATGGGGGAGAGTGAGCGCGAGAACGGCGCCAGCCCTCTCCCCCGGCCTATATATAGGCCCGGGCGGCGAAGGCGAGGGGGCGGGCGTGGGGTTAACCGCTCCACGCCCCGCACGACCCCCGATTTTCTCACGTCTAATCCGCGCGCATTAAATGTGCGTGGGAGGGTAATCGATTACCCCTGCCTCTATGGATCCGCGCGGGGCCCGAGGCCCCGTAGTGGCGGGCCCCGGCCCGCTGTTACATCCTGTCACGCGCATGGGCTGGCGGGCTGACGCGACAGGGCAGTGACGTGTGGGAGCTGCCAACGGTCTGCGGGCCTGTTCGGCTGCCCGCCGACTAGGCGGTGCCTTCTCACCGAAGACTCCAAGACGGCGGTTCGGCTGCTGGAAGCCGGCTCCAGCAGCGTAGGTCCGGCTCCCGTCGGACAGACATCCATGGAAGACAAGTGAAGAGCGATGGGCCTGCCTGAGGACGGAAGCCGCTAGAACCCCTCGGCCCTCCAGCACCTGCCGCGGAGTTCCACCAGCTTCGGGGACTACTGTCGGAGATATTGACCATGGGTACCCTCGGCGACTACCCTTGGTATTTTAAGACAAATGACAGCCGCCTGGTCCACTGCGGCCATCTGCTCATCGAGCCGCCTCCTAGGGTAGACTGCCCTGGGAGCCGGCTGCCAGCAGGCGGCAGGGACCCAACAGGCGGCGACACCAACACCACCAGCCAGCAGACAATCCACATTCCTTCCCCCGGACGCGTGCCGGGGGAACCCCTGCGCGGCGGGGGCGTGGCTATAGGAGAACATGTCCTTAGATGATCTATAAGGGCGTGGCTACAGTGAGCCCGTACCTTATGGATATCTCCTAAGCGGCGGGTCACTGTAGCCACGCAGCTATGACCAAGCCTCGGTCAGAGAAGGTCACGATCCCACTACCCGCAGATGGTGGGGCCAGGAGGCGGCTCGCCCCATTGGTCAGCGGGTAGCTCATGAACAAGCCGCACCTGGCAGACGGCCGGGGGAGACGGCCGCCTGGTAACACAAGGCAATCCTCACCCTAGAAGTTCGAGCCTCATCAAGATGATGGGACAGGGCGTGGCGGCAGCGTACGGCGGGAGGCGGTGGTACTGTAGCCACTTTCTTCTCGACAAGGCTGTCGTCAGCTGAGGCGCATCTACAGTGAAAGACAATCGCGTAGGGCCCGCAGGCGGCAGGCCCCAGCAGACAGGCGGTAAAGCCGGCGCGAGAAGACACTGACAGCTGGGAGCCACACCGTCAGGATTACCATTGTACCCTTGGGGGTAGGCCTATATAAACCCCCCAGGGTCCTCCATGAGGGGGGGTTGGAAGATCAGGAGGTTAGAAGGTTACAAGATTAAACCCTAGTAGAGAGAGGTAGAAGGTGGACTATCCTTGTTCATCTTCTTCCTTTAGACCACACAGCTCAAGGAGCAACCTTGTAGCTACCTTAGTGCTATCAGTGATGACGCGGAGCCCTCGCAGAGCAGGACTAGGGGTGTTATCTCCTCGGAGATCCCCGAACCTGGGTAAGATCCGTAGGCGCCCTAAGTTCCGCTTTATCCCGCTTCCCGAGCCCGGCGACGTTCTTTTGACCCCATGCATGATAAGCCATCCGTTGGCATATGTCGTTCCAAAACCCCGACACTACTCCTCCTTTTAGGTGAGTCTTCTCTTCCCTTGTGTGGAGCTGTACACTCAATTGAGTAGTGTCCAGGTCTCCCACAATTGTAGCAATTTCGATCACGACTGGAAGATCTTTTGTCACTGTAGGACCTTGACTTGGAACTTCTTTCCTTGCTTCTACTCTTGTAGAACTTGTTGAAGTTTTTCACCATTAAGCTCAATTCTTCATTGAAGACTTGTTTCTCACTTGATGATGTAGGAGCATCACATGAGGCTTTGTAAGCACCACTAGACTTGTTGTGAAGCTCTTCTTTATCCTTGAGTGACATCTCATGAGCAACAATTCTTCCAATGACTTTCATTGGCTTGAGATATTTGTAATTTGGCATCATTTGGATCAATGTGCACACGGTGTCATATTTTTCATCCAAGGCTCTTAGGATTTTCTTGATGATGAATATATCGGTCATTTCTTCGCTTGCTAAGGCGGCAATCTCATTTGTTATGAGAGAAAGCCTAGAGTACATTTTAGCGACACCTTCACCATCCTTCATCTTGAACTTGTCAAGCTGACTTTGAAGCACATCCAACTTGGATTCCTTGACGGAGTCAGTACCTTCGTGCATATCAATCAAAGTATCCCAAATTTCCTTTGCATTCTCAAGACGGATGATTTTGTTGAATTCTTTGGGGCACAATCCGTTGAAGAGGATATCGCAAGCTTGAGCATTGTATTGCAACATCTTCAATTCTTCAGCGGAGGCTTCACGTTTTGGTTCATTCCCATCGAAGAATTCACCTTGCAAACCAATACACACAATAGCCCAAACGGCGGGGTTATGTCCAAGAATATGCATTTTCATCTTATGCTTCCAACTAGCAAAATTAGTACCATCAAAGTAAGGACCTCTACGGTGGTAATTTCCCTCGCTAGACGCCATACTCTCCTAGGTTGTGAAACCAAGGCTATGATCACCAAAGTTATGGAAATCAAGGCAAATGGAGACCAAAGCTCTGATACCACTTGTAGGATCAAAAGTATGTCTAGAGGGGGATGATTAGACTACTTGACCAAATAAAAATCTAGCCTTTTCCCAATTTTAAGTCTTTGCCGATTTTAGCAACTTATCACAAGTCAAGCAATCAACCTACACATGCAATTCTAAGTGTATAGCAGCGGAATGTAAATCATTGCATATGAATGTAAAAGGAGGAGTTTAGAGGGTGCAAACGCAAGTGTAGACACGAATGTTTATGGCAAGAGAAGACCACCTTTTGTCAGGATAGCTTGTACTAGCTGTCCCCCTTCAAATTGGCCGTTGTGAGATCCCTTCCCGCTCAATATTTGGGAAGCGGACCCGAGCCACTATAAATAGGACTAGCCACCACCATTGGGATCATCTTATCTTGAGTTGATTAGTTAGTAGGCACACACCACAAGCTCACCCGAGCACAAGAACCCCTCTCCTCGGGAGGCAGTTCATCCATGTACTAGTTCTTCATCAACCTACAAGGCTATCCACCACACCACACTGGATTAGGGTATTACACCACAACGGTGGCCCGAACGAGTATAAACCTTGTGTCCCTTATTCTTCGGATCTGACTAGTTAGGCTTAGGGATCGATGAGTAGACGGGCTAGGGCGGAAGGAGAGATCTTCGTGCGCACCCTAGAGTTCGAACCTCAAGGGTTTTGCCGGAACCCAAGAACCGACAATCTCTAATGCCTGTCGATTACATACCTGACATCATGATGTAATGGTAAGTCATTTCTTTTTGTACAGTGTCACTAAATTGTCAATGCGGTGATGGCATTTTATTTTAGTTGAACTGCACAAAATATGCTTAAAAGAAGAGGAAAGGTCAGGAATGGTTCAGTTTTTCAGAAAATACTATGTATGCCTTCCTGACATCAGCCGATGTTGCCTTATTTATTCCATCAGACAGGTGGTTAGAAACAGTCTTGCTACCTTTTCCCATTAAGAAATTGGAATGCTTATATTTGTGTCATGCCCAATATGCGATTCTATCCCGATCACGTTATAACCTCGTGATTGGGGCACAACCGCATTTCGGGCGCTTAGCAAGATGGATATCATTACATCATACCATTACACAAATAGATGGGGATACATACAAGTCATACCACATCCACATGAATACAACACATCATACACAAGACATCTGACTATGGATGAAAACGCATGAAAGCACAACGACATCCATCCTGCTATCCTAGGCTGCCGACCAGGAACCTATCCCAAGACTGACGAAGAAGAAGAAGGAACTCCAACACAAGTAAACATCGCTCTCACGTCAAGTCATCGGAAACCTGCACCTGCAACTGTTGTTGTAGTATCTGTGAGCCACGAGGACTCAGCAATCCCATAACCATGGGTATTAAGACTAGCAAAGCTTAGTGGGTATGGAAGGATAGGTGGTGAGGTTGCAGCAGCGGCTAAGCATTATATGGTGGCTAACTTACGAGTACAAGAATAAGATGAGCATCTACGCAAACGGTCGCAAACTAGTAACGATCAATAAGTGATCCTGAACTACCTACGAGTCAAACATAACCCCACCATGTTCTCTTCTCAAAATGAAAAGAGAGGGTCACGGTTACTCACGCGGTTCGTGTATTTTATTTCAGATTCTCTTTCAAGTTTTCTACAACCGGATATTAACAAATTCCAATCTGCCACATAACGGCGGGCACGGCTTTCGAAAGATCATAACCCTGTGGGGGTGTCCCAACTTAGCCCATCACAAGCTCTCATGATCAGTAGAGGTAAAAAAACCCCTTTTCTTAGGGAAGGCCCGAGAGTCCTCGGAATCTCGGTGCACAAGTTCTTCGAAGGAAGGCAAACTAGCCCAAGGAGATCTCCCGATGAATTGAAACCCGTTTCCAGAGCCGCGCGCTCTCCATCTACGGACTCATCCGTCTATGCAAAGTGGACGATAGCTAGACACTCGAGTTGCCCCGAGGTGGCACCGCCGACTGCTAGGTAGGTGGGCCAACACTCAAGTCGAGCACTGGCCAGGGGGGTTGAATTAATAAATCCTTGGGTTAATTACTCCCTCGGCAAGTTTTAGTTATTAGGCAAATGGTAAAACCAAAGTTGGATCTCCTCGGGAAAGCTTTACTTTAAGCGAAGAAGCAAGGGGCGGGCCATAAACCCCAAACTTGTAAGGAACGCAAAATCAAGGAATATAACACCGGTTTATCGGTTCTTAAGGCGGCATGAGTGGAAAAAAGCACCGAACAAAAGGCCAAGCCTTCCACCCATTGCCATGTATATAGGTGCATTAATTTAACATAAGATATATTGTGATATGCCAACAATCCAAGTTGCGACATGGAGCAATCTTCATCTTCGCCTGCAACTAACAACGCTATAAGAGGGGTTGAGCAAGCGGTAACAACAACGGTTTGCTGGGAGGGTGTCAATGGTTAGAGGGTGTTTCATGGCAACAATGAGAGGCTGACAACAAATAGATAGGTAGCGCAACACATAGAGATAGCATCGAGACAACTAGCATGGCAATGATGGTAATGAGATCCAAGGTGACGGTCATCTTGCCTGAGATCCCGCTAGGAAGAAGAACGAGTCCATGAAGAAGACGAAGCCACGAAGACGAACAATCGTAGTCGAATGAATCCTCACGGTCGCAACGAAACAGGAACTAATGAGAAGAAGCAAACAACATGGTAAACACGCAACACATGAACATGATAAGATTCTCAACCAAGTATGATGCATGACAAGGCTACATGATGCTACTCATGGTAAGAGATGATGCAAACAAGAACAACACAACCAAACAAGTTTAAATGAGGCCGGAAACAACATATAACAATTCCGGTAAGTCCTGATATGCAAATTTTGAAATTGGTCCAGATCTGGACAAACCTTAAGTTAGAGTTGTTAAACAACAAGTTAACATGCACCATGATTATCTACACAAAATTCTAGTCAACTTACATATAAAGTTCATTTAAATCGGAGCTACGGCCTAGAAGATATGAGCAAAACAAGTCAAGCATGGCATTGATGCAAAAAGCATTCAAACATCAAGCACAACACTCAAAACATGGATACAACATGACATGATGCATCTGCACACAAAATCAAGCAAGTTTCATATAGAGCACACTCAAAACGGAGCAACGGATCAACACATACACATGAAACAACATTAAAGGACAAGCTGTCCCAAAACAACAACTAGGCACTTTGCAATCATCAAAACAACATGCTACAGGAACATTTCGTGGCATCAAAGGGCATGGTAAGCATGTACATGTCAAGCACTACAAACATGACCACTGAGATACTACCAAACACCACCAGAACATGCTCAAAATATCATGGCAAGATTGCAAATGATAACAGTTTCACAGACTTGGTGAAATAAACTGAACATGGCAGCAACAACGACAAGTAGGCATGTTTGCAAGCTTGTGCAACTCATCTCAAAGCATATCATGGCATGTCAATATAACCAATAGCAAGAAGACATGTTTATGCAGCTACGCATGGCAAGAACATGGTCATAGGATGCACAGAACACTAGCTATTCACATGGCCAAACTGAACTTACTGATAACAGGCTGATAGAAACATTATATAGCAATTTGAGAGCAAGAAAGAGACAAGCTAAAGCAACCTATAATTGCAAACAAGGGCATGGATGGATAGAGCATAGCATGGACTTCAAGACATGGTCATTGGGCATTCCAAAACATGCATGGATATGACTGTAGCATCAAGCAAACATGGCATCACAATATAATAGTTTCAGACTTGACAGTTTTCAACAAGTCTCAGAAATCAGCAAACAGCGAGTATGTCACTTTGCAAGCTTGTTCCACTCACCACAAGGCATATCATGAAAACTGGATTGCACCACAGCAAATATGACATGATTATGCTCCTAAAACATGTTGACATGATGCTCAAACAAAAATCACACAAAAAGATATGAAAAAGACAAATCACCAAGTTATATCAAGTTTCAGCAGTTAACAACACTTAGAACTTTTGTAACGAAGACTAATATGGAAATATGGATCCTAACATGCATGCAAACTGTACCATCATGTAGAGCATTCAGAGACGAACAATTCCATATATCATATGCTCAAATTGGACACATCTGCACAAAGTTATCACATGAAGAAGATGCACACATAATGTATGAATTCTGAGACTGCGGTTTTATACCTAGCAAAACGGGACGGTGGGATCCCGGAGACGAGCGGATCCAGGCGGGGCGTTTTGATGCAGGCTCTGCGGATCCAGGACGGAGTAGGATGAGGAGGTCCCGGGACGGGCAGATCCGGGCACCCGTGGCAGCGTGGCGGCGGCGACCGGGCGGCGGGGCTGGAGCGGGGCGCGGGGGCGAGGCGGCCAGGCCACGTGGTAGCGCCTGATTTGCTCGGGCGCGTTGGCGGACATGTCCGGCAGTGGTAGGATTTGTCCGGCGGCGTGAGGTGGAAGGAGGCTAGGGTTTGCACTGCGAATTTCGGGAGGGGGACATATTTATAAGTAGAGGGAGCTAGGAGAGTCCAAATGAGCTGTGGTTTTCGCCCACACGATCGTGATCCAACGGCAAAGAACATGGAGGGGGTTTAGACTAGGGGATTCCCAAAATGGCATGTGAGGGTGTTTATATAGGGTAGGGGCTGGGGTTAGGGGATTTGGGGTGTTTTGGACCCTCTGATGCCGATCGAACGACACCGGTCGCAAGGGGGGTTAGGTGGGCTTGGATGAGGTTAGTGGGCTGCATGTGGGCTGTGGAGAGTGGGTTGGGCTGAGAGGAGAGGGGGGAAAAGTGGCCCGGCGACAGTTTTCGGAGACCGAAAAAGTCCGACGTCTTTGTGCTACGATGCCGCTATACTTATCCGTTGGGCTATCAAACGAACTCCGCATGAGATGAAATTTGACAGGCGGTCTACCTACACTATAATAAGACCGCACGCCAAGTTTCGTCTTATTCTGAAAAAAAAATCTGGCCACTTATAAAATAATATTTCGGAGGTGCCACGGGCGCGTGCGAGTGTGTCTAGGCTCCGAACGGACAATGGACAGGACTAGGGGACCCGAATGAATGCAAGTTTTTGAAAACATGCAGATGGAATGCACATGATGACATGGAAAATTGCAACACGCAAGCAAATGACATGGCAACGGCAGCGAATAACTGGAAGACACCTGGAGCATCGGTCTCGGGGTGTCACAATTTGTGAGTCTATGCTTCAACTAGTGCCACTTTTATAGTAATCACACTTTCAATATCTGTGCAAACAGGGATGCTCGATTTTGGTGGAACTGCACAAAAAGTCCAAATGGTTCAGCATTATGAGAATGTTTTCTTCCAAACCATTATATCCAATTGGTGGCACTATGAGATGTTCATTACGAAGGTACATGATTTGCTGCTATCTTGCTACTCTTTTTGTACTTTAATTAGATAGTAATATTAGTGGTTTGCATGTGAATTTATTGGCAGGGTGGACCTACATTGGAGGTGCAGGACATGACTCAATGATTGGATGCTCAATTTCGGTTGTATCCATTTCACCTCTTCCATCACTGCGAACATGGATATCCTTGGTCTGATGAAGAATAGGCGCTATATTTCTACTCTGTACCAGCAAATCAATTCAGTACGAAATTGTCCAGGGCAAAACATGACAGTATTAAATTCTCTAGTGCAAAACATAACAGTTGCTAATCGGAAACGACTAGCAGAGGTATGTTTAAACCGAAAATACAAGGTGGGGTATATGTTAACTAGCTGGTTGATATTTGTGCAAAAAATGTCTACCCGTTGGTGCTAGTTCTCGAGCTTGATTTATATTCCCTCGAAGAGGAAAGGGTGATGCAGCACAGTAGCGTAAGTATATCCCTCAGTTTTTGAGAACCAAGGTATCAATCCAGTAGGAGACCACCCGCGAGTCCCTCGCACCTTCACAAACAAATAAGAACTTCGCAGCCAAGGGGATAAGGGTTTGTCAATCCCTTTAAGGTCACTTACGAAAGTGAGATATGATAGATAGGATAGTTTGATATTTTTGGTGTTTTTGGATATAAGAACATAAAGTAAAAGCGGAAAGGTAAAGTAGATTGTAGATTGATATGTTGAGAATAGACCCGGGGGCCATAGTTTTCTCTAGTGGCTTCTCTCATGAGCGCGGTATTCTACTGCGGGTAAACAAATTATTGTCGAGCAATTGATAGAAAAGCGGATACTTATGAGACTATCTACGCATGATCATTATATATAGTCATCACGTCCAAAACAAGTAGACCGAAACGATTCTGCATCTACTACTATTACTCCACACATCGACCGCTATCCAGCATGCATCTAGAGTATTAAGTTCATAAGAATAGAGTAACGCCTTAAGCAAGATGACATGATGTAGAGGGATAAACTCAAATAACATGATATAAACCCCATCTGTTTATCCTCGATGGCAACAATACAATACGTGCCTTGCTGCCCCTACTGTCATTGGGAAAGGACACCGCAAGATTGAACCCAAAGCCATGCACTTCTCCCATTGCAAGAACTATAGATCTAGTAGGCCAAACCAAACCAATAATTCGAAGAGACTTGCAAGGATATTATAATCATACATAAAGAGTTCAGAAAAGTACCAAATATTTCTCATAGATAATCTTGATCATAAACCCACAATTCATCGGATCTCGACAAACACACCGCAAAAAGAGATTACATCGAATAGATCTCCTCGAAGACCGAGGAGAACTTGGTATTGAGATACAAAGAGAGAGAATAAGCCATCTAGATACTAGCTATGGACCCGAAGGTCTGTGGTAAACTACTCACAACTCATGGTGAGGCGATGATGATGATGTAGAAGCACTCTGTGGTAGATCCCCCCTTCGGCGGAGCTCCGGAATAGGCCCCAAGATGGGATCTTACGGGAATAGAAGGTTGCGGCGGTGGAACTAGGGTTTTCTCTGTTGTTCTGATGGTTTCGGGGTACGTAGGTATATATTGAAAGGAAATATGCCCTAGAGGCAATAATAAAGATGTTATTTGTATTTCCTTATATCATGATAAATGTCTTTTATTCATGCTAGAATTGTATTAACCGGAAACTTAGTACATGTGTGAATACATAGACAAAATAGCATGTCCCTAGTATGCCTCTACTAGACTAGCTCATTGATCAAAGATGGTTATGTTTCCTAGCCATAGACATGAGTTGTCATTTAATCAACGAGATCACATCATTAGGAGAATGATGTGATGGACTAGACCCATCCGTTAGCTTAGCATTATGATCGTTTAGTTTTAGTGCTATTGCTTTCTTCATGACTTATACATGTTCCTATGACTATGAGATTATGCAACTCCCGAATACCGTATGAACACCTTGTGTGCTATCAAACGTCACAACATAACTGGATGATCATAAAGATGCTCAACAGGTGTCTCCGAAAGTGTTCGTGGTGTTGGCATAGATCAAGACTAGGATTTGTCACTCCGAGTGTCGGAGAGGTATCTCTGGGCCCTCTCGGTAATGCACATCATAATAAGCCTTGCAAGCAAAAGACTAATGAGTTAGTCACGAGATGATGTATTACGGAACGAGTAAAGAGACTTGCCGGTAACGAGATTGAACTAGGTATAGAGATACCGACGATCGAATCTCGGGCAAGTAACATACCGATGACAAAAGGAACAACGTATGTTGTTATGCGGTTTGACCGATAAAGATCTTCGTAGAATATGTAGGAGCCAATATGAGCATCCAGGTTCCTCTATTGGTTATTGACCGGAGATGTGTCTCGGTCATGTCTACATAGTTCTCGAACCCGTAGGGTCCGCACACTTAACGTTTGATGACGATCGGTATTATGAGTTTATGAGTTTTGATGTACCGAAGGTAGTTCGGAGTCCCGGATGAGATCACGGACATGACGAGCAGTCTCGGAATGTCCGAGACGTAAAGATTGATATATTGGACGACTATATTCGGACAACGGAAGTGTTCCGTAAAGTTTCAGAATTTACCGGAGTACCGGGGGGGTTACCGGAACCCGTGGGGAAGCTATGGGCCTTAATGGGCCATAGGAGAAAGAGGGAAGGATGGCCAGGGCTGGGACGCGCGCCCCCCACCCCTTGGTCCGAATTGGACAAGGAGGGAGGGGGGCCGGCGCCCCTTTCCTTCTCCTTCTCCCTCTCTTTCCTTTCCCCCTTCTCCCGTTTGGTAGTTCCTACTAGGAATAGGATTGCAATCCTATTCCTAGTAGGATTGCACCTCCTAGGCGCGCCACAAGGGGCCGGCCGGCCTCCCCCCTTGCTCCTTTATATAAGGGGGCAGGGGGGCACCCAAAGACACACAAGTTGAATTGTTTTAGCCGTGTGCAGTGCCCCCCTCCACAGAAACACACCTCGGTCATACCATTGCAGTGCTTGCGTGATCGTAGGAAAATTTTAAAATACTACGTTCCCCAACAGTGGTATCATGAGCCAGGTCTATGCGTAGATGATATGCACGAGTAGAACACAATGAGTTGTGGGCGATACTAGTCATACTGCTTACCAGCATGTCATACTTTTCTTTGGCGGTATTGTGAGATGAAGCAGCCCGGACCGACATTACGCGTACGCTTACGCGAGACTGGTTTCACCGTTATGAGCAGTCGTTGCTTAAAGGTGACTGGCGGGTGTCTGTCTCTCTCACCTTAGCTGAATCAAGTGTGGCTACGCCCGGTCATTGTGAAGGTTAAAATAGCACATACTTGACGAAACATCGTTGTGGTTTTTGTATGCGTAGGAAAGAACAGTTCTTGCTAAGCCCGTAGCAGCCACGTAAAACTTGCAACAACAAAGTAGAGGACGTCTAACTTGTTTTTGCAGGGCATGTTGTGATGTGATATGGTCAAGACATGATGAGTTATACGGTTTTGTATGAGATGATCATGTTTTGTAAAGTTATCGGCAACTGGAAGGAGCCATATGGTTGTCGCTTTATTGTATGAAAGGCAATCGCCATGTAATTGCTTTACTTTATCACTAAGCGGTAGCGATAGTCGTAGAAGCAATAGTTGGCGAGACGACAACGATGCTACGATGGAGATTAAGGTGTCGCGCCGGTGATGAAGGTGATCATGACGGTGCTTTCAAGATGGAGATCAAAAGCACAAGATGATGATGGCCATATCATGTCACATATTTTGATTGCATGTGATGTTTATCTTATTATGCTTCTTATTTTGCTTAGTACGACGGTAGCATTATAAGATGATCCCTTATAAAATTTCAAGATACAAGTGTTCTCTCTGAGTATGCACCGTTGCGAAAGTTCTTCGTGCTGAGACACCACGTGATGATCGGGTGTGATAAGCTCTGCGTTCAAATACAACGGGTGTAAGCCAATTTTGCACACGCGGAATACTCGGGTTAAACTTGACGAGCCTAGCATATGCAGATATGGCCTCGGAACACTGGAGACCGAAAGGTCGAGCGTGAATCATATAGTAGATATGATCAACATAAGATGTTCACCATTGAAACTACTCCATCTCACGTGATGATTGGATATGGTTTAATTGATTTGGATCACGTGATCATTTAGATGACCGGAGGGATGTCTATCTAAGTGGGAGTTCTTTAGTAATATTATTAACTGAACTTTAATTTATCATGAACTTAGTCCTGGTAGTATTAGCATATCTATGTTGTAGATCAATAGCTCGCGATGTTGCTCTTCGTTTTTTTATATGTTCCTAGAGAAAACTAAGTTGAAATATGTAAGTAGCAATGATGCGGAATTGTTCCGTGATCTGAGGATTATCCTCATTGCTGCACAGAAGTATTATGTCCTTGATGCACCGCTAGGTGACAGACCTATTGCAAGAGCAGATGTAGACGTTATGAATGTTTTGACAAAAGCTCGGTATGATGACTACTTGATAGTTTAGTGCACCATGCTTTACGGCTTAGAACCGGGACTTCAAAAACGTTTTGAACGCCACGGAGCATATGAGATGTTTCAAGAGTTGAAATTAGTATTTCATACTCATGCCCGTGTCGAGAGGTATAAGACCTCTGACAGTACTTTGCCTACAAGATGGAGGAGAATAGCTCAACCAGTGAGCATGTGCTAAGATTGTCTGGGTACTACAATTGCTTGAATCAAGTGGGAGTTAATCTTCCAGATAAGATAGTAATTTACAAAGTTCTCTAGTCACTATCACCAAGTTAGTAGAACTTTGTGATAAACTATAATATGCAAGGGATGATGAAAGTAATTCCCGAGCTCTTCGCGATGCTGAAATCGGCGAAGGTAGAAATCAAGAAAGAGCATCAAGTGTTGATGGTTAACAAGACCACTTGTTTCAAGTAAAGGGCAAAAGGGATAGAAGGGGAAATTCAATAAGAATGACAAGCAAGTTGTCACTCCAGTGAAGAAGCTCAAAGCTAAACTCAAGCCTGAAACTAAGTGCTTCTACTGCAAAGGAAATGGTCACCAGAACTGGAACTGCCCTAGATACTTGGCGGATAAGAAGGATGGCAAAGTGAACAAAGGTATATTTTGATATACAGATTATTGATGTGTACTTTACTAGTGTTCATAGCAACCCCTGGGTATTTGATACCGGTTCAGTTGCTAAAATTAGTAACTCGAAACGAGAATTGCATAATGAACAGAGACTAGTTAAAGGTGAAGTGACGATGTGTGTTGGAAGTGGTTCCAAGATTGATATGATCATCATCGCACACTCCCTATACTTTCAGGATTAGTGTAAAACCTAAATAAATGTTATTTGGCATTTGCGTTGAGCATGAATATGATTTGATCATATTTGTTGCAATAGGGTTATTCATTTAAAGTCATAGAATAATTGTTATTCTGTTTACATGAATAAAACCTTCGATGGTCATACACCCAATGAAAATAGCTTGTTGGATCTCGATCGTAGTGATACACATATTCATAATATTGAAGCCAAAAGATGCAAGGTTAATAATGTTAGTGCAACTTATTTGTGGCACTGCCGTTTAGGTCATAATGGTGTAAAGCGCATGAAGAAACTCCATAGTGATGGACTTTTGGAATCACTTGATTATGAATCACTTGGTGCTTGTGAACCATGCCTCATGGGCAATATGACTAAAACTCCGTTCTCCGGAACAATGGAGCGAGCAATTGATTTGTTGGAAATCATACATACTGATGTATGCAGACCAATGAGTGTTGAGGCTCGCGGCGGGTATCATTATTTTTTGACCTTCACAGATGATTTGAGCAGATATGGGTATATCTACTTGATGAAACACAAATCTGAAACATTTGAAATGTTCAAAGAAAATTCAGAGTGAAGTAGAGAATCATTGTAACAAGAAAATAAAAGTTTCCACGATCTGATCACGGAGGCGAATATTTGAAGTTACGAGTTTGGCCTTCATTTAACACAATGTGGAATAGTTTCACAACTCACGCCACCCGGAACACCACAGCATAATGGTGTGTCCGAACATCGTAATCGTACTTTATTATATATGGTGCGGTCTATGATGTCTTACCGATTTTCCACTATCGTTTTGGGTTATGCATCAGAGACAGCTGCATTCACGCTAAATAGGGCAACATCTAAATCCGTTGAGACGACGCCTTATGAACTGTGGTTTGGCAAGAAACCAAAGTTGTCGTTTCTTAAAGTTTGGGACAGCGATGCTTATGTGAAAAAGCTTCAACCTTGTAAGCTCGAACCCAAGTCGGAGAAATGTGTCTTCATAGGATACCCAAAGGAGACTATTGGGTACACCTTCTATCATAGATCTGGAGGCAAGATATTCGTTGCTAAGAATGGATCCTTTCTAGAGAAGGAGTTTCTCTCGAAAGAAGTGAGTGGGAGGAAAGTAGAACTTGACGAGGTAATTGTACCTTCTCCCGAATTGGAAGGTAGTACATCACAGAAACTAGTTCCAGTGATTCCTACACCAATTAGTGAGGAAGCTAATGATGATGATCATGAAACTTCAAATCAAATTTCTGCTGAACTTCGTAGATCAACCACAGTTCGTTCCGCACCAGAGTGGTACGGCAACCCAGTTCTGGAAGTCATGTTACTAGACCATGATGAACCTACGAACTATGAGGAAGCGATGATGAGCCCAGATTCCGCGAAATGGCTTGAGGCCATGAAATCTGAGATGGGATCCATGTATGAGAACAAAGTGTGGACTTTGGTTGACTTGCCCGATGATCGACAAGCCATCGAAAATAAATGGATCTTCAAGAGGAAGACCGACGCAGACGGTAATGTTACTGTTTACAAAGCTCGACTTGTTGCGAAAGGGTTTCGACAAGTTCAAGGAGTTGACTATGATGAGACTTTCTCACCTGTAGCGATGCTTAAGTCTGTCCGAATCATGTTAGCAATTGCCGCATTTTATGATTATGAAATCTGGCAAATGGATGTCAAAACTGCATTCCTGAATGGATATCTCAAAGAAGAGTTGTATATGATGCAACCAGAAGGTTTTGTCGATCCAAAAGGAGCTAACAAAGTATGCAAGCTCCAGCGATCCATCTATGGACTGGTGCAAGCATCTCGGAGTTGGAATATACGCTTTGATGAGGTGATCCAAGCATATGGTTTTTTATACAGACTTTTGGAGAAGCCTGTATTTACAAGAAAGTGAGTGGGAGCACTACAACCTTTCTGATAAGTATATGTGAATGACATATTGTCGATCGGAAATGATGTAGAATTTTCTGGAAAGCATAAAGGAGTGTTTGAAAGAAGTTTTTCAAAGAAAGACCTTGGTGAAGTTGCGTACATATTGGGCATCAAGATCTATAGAGATAGATCAAGACGCTTGATAAGACTTTCGATGAGTACATACCTTGATAAGATTTTGAAGTAGCTCAAAATGGATCACTCAAAGAAGGAGTTCTTGCATGACTTGTAAAGGTGTGAAGTTGAGTAAGACTCAAAGCCAGACCACGGCAGAAAAATATAGAGAGAATGAAAATCATTCCCTATGCCTCAGCCATAGGTTCTATAAAGTATGCCATGCTATGTACCAAACATGTTGTGTACCTTTCCATGAGTTTGACAGGGAGGTACAATAGTGATCCAGGAGTAGATCACTGTACAGCGGTCAAAATTATCCTTAGTAACTGGATGACTAAGGAAATGTTTCTCGATTATGGAGGTGTTAAAGAGTTCGTCGTAAAGGGTTACGCCGATGCAAGCTTTGACACTAAAACCAGATGACTCTAAGTATCAATCTAGATGCATATTGAAAGTGGGAGCAATTAGCTAGAGTAGCTCCATGCAGAGCATTGTAGACATAGAAATTTGCGAAATACAAGACCCGTTGACTAAACTTCTCTCACAAGCAAACCATATTACTCTTGGGTATTAATCACATAGCGATGTGAGTTAGATTATTGACTCTAGTAAACCCTTTGGGTCTTGGTCACATGGCGATGTGAACTATGGGTGTTATTCACATAACGATGTGAACTATCAGTATTAAATCACATGGTGATGTGAGCTAGATTATTGACTCTAGTGCAAGTGGGAGACAGAAAGGAAATATGCCCTAGAGGCAATAATAAAGATGTTATTTGTATTTCCTTATATCATGATAAATGTCTTTTATTCATGCTAGAATTGTATTAACCGGAAACTTAGTACATGTGTGAATACATAGACAAAACAGCATGTCCCCAGTATGCCTCTACTAGACTAGCTCATTGATGAAAGATGGTTATGTTTCCTAGCCATAGACATGAGTTGTCATTTGATCAACGGGATCACATCATTAGGAGAATGATGTGATGGACTAGACCCATCCGTTAGCTTAGCATTATGATCGTTTAGTTTTACTGCTATTGCTTTCTTCATGACTTATACATGTTCCTATGACTATGATATTATGCAACTCCCGAATACCGTAGGAACACCTTGTGTGCTATCAAACGTCACAACATAACTGGATGATCATAAAGATGCTCTACAGGTGTCTCCGAAAGTGTTCGTGGTGTTGGCATAGATCAAGACTAGGATTTGTCACTCCGAGTATCGGAGAGGTATCTGTGGGCCCTCTCGGTAATGCACATCATAATAAGCCTTGCAAGCAAAAGACTAATGAGTTAGTCACGAGATGATGTATTATGGAACGAGTAAAGAGACTTGCCGATAACGAGATTGAACTAGGTATAGAGATACCGACGATCGAATCTCGGGCAAGTAACATACCGATGACAAAAGGAACAACGTATGTTGTTATGCGGTTTGACCGATAAAGATCTTCGTAGAATATGTAGGAGCCAATATGAACATCCAGGTTCCGCTATTGGTTATTGACCGGAGATGTGTCTCGGTCATGTCTACATAGTTCTCGAACCCGTAGGGTCCGCACGCTTAACGTTTGATGACGATCGGTATTATGAGTTTATGAGTTTTGATGTACCGAAGGTAGTTTGGAGTCCCGGATGAGATCACAGACATGACGAGGAGTCTCGGAATGTCCGAGACGTAAAGATTGATGTATTGGACGACTATATTCGGACAACGGAAGTGTTCCGTAAAGTTTCGGAATTTACCGGAGTACCGGGGGGTTACCGGAACCCCTAGGGAAGCTATGGGCCTTAATGTGCCATAGGAGAAAGAGGGAAGGATGGCCAGGGCTGGGCCACGCGCCCCCACCCCTTGGTTCGAATTGGACAAGGAGGGAGGGGGGCGGCGCCCCTTTCCTTCTCCTTCTCCCTCTCCTTCCTTTCCCCCTTCTCCCTTTTGGTAGTTCCTACTAGGAATAGGATTGCAATCCTATTCCTAGTAGGATTGCACCTCCTAGGCGCGCCACAAGGGGCCGGCCGGCCTCCCCCTTGCTCCTTTATATACGAGGGCAGGGGGCACCCAAAGACACACAAGTTGAATTGTTTTAGCCGTGTGCGGTGCCCCCCTCCACAGAAACACACCTCGGTCATACCGTTGCAGTGCTTAGGCGAAGCCCTGCGCCGGTAGATACATCATATCCATCACCACGCCGTCGTGCTGATGAAACTCTCCCGTGAAGCTCAACTGGATCAAGAGCTCGTGGGACGTCATCAAGCTGAACGTGTGCTGAACGCGGAGGTGTCGTACGTTCGGTGCTTGATCGGTTGGATCGCGAAGAAGTTCGACTACATCAACCGCGTCACTTGACGCTTCCGCTCCCGGTCTACGAGGGTACGTAGACACACTCTCCCCTCTTGTTGCTATGCATCTAGTAGATAGATCTTGCGTGATCGTAGGAAAATTTTAAAATACTACGTTCCCCAACATATATATGAGGAAGGAGGGCACCGGGGGCCAAATGTGGGGCCCACAAGGCAGGGGGCACGCCCCCCACCCTCGTGGATGCCACGTGTGCCCTACTCTGTGGTTCTCAAGTCTCCTGTGCGTATTTTGCTCCAAAAATATCTCTCCCGAAGTTTTATTCCGTTTGGACTCCGTTTGATATTCCTTTTCTGTAAAACCCTGAAATAGGCAAAAAAAAACAGCAATCTGGACTAGGCCTTTGGGTTAATAGGTTAGTCCCAAAAATAATATAAAAGTGTATAATAAAGCCCATTAAACATCCAAAACATCATAAATAATAGCATGGAACAATCAAAAATTATAGATACGTTGGAGACGTATCAAGCATCCCCAAGCTTAATTCCTGCTCGTCCTCGAGTGGGTAAATGATAAAAACATAATTTTTAATGTGGAATGCTAACCAACATAGTTTTTAATGTAATTCTCTTAATTGTGGCATGAATGTTCAGATCTGAAAGATTCAAGAAAAAAGTCTATATTTACATAAGAAATAATAATACTTCAAGCATACTAACAAAGCAATCATGTCTTCTCAAAATACTATGGCTAAAGAAAGTTATCCCTACAAAATCATATAGTGTGGCTATGCTCCCTCTTCATCACACAAAATATTCATATCATGCACAACCCTGGTTTCAGCCAAGCACTTGATTTCATACTCTATTCTTTCAAACCTTTCAACTTTCACGCAATACATGAGCGTGAACCATGGACATAGCACTATGTGGAATAGAGTGGTGGTTGTGGAGAAGACAAAAAGGAGGGAGATAGTCTCGCATCAACTAGGCGTATCAATGGGCTATTGAGATGCCCATCAATAGATATCAATGTGAGTGAGTAGGGATTGCCATGCAACGGATGCACTAGAGCTAAATATGTATGAAAGCTCAACAAAAGAAACTAAGTGGGTGTGCATCCAACTTGCTTGCTCACGAAGACCTAGGGCATTTGAGGAAGCCCATTGTTGGAATATACAAGCCAAGTTCTATAATGAAAATTTCCCACTAGTATATGAAAGTGACTAAACATGAGACTCTCTATCATGAAGAACATAGTGCTACTTTGAATCACAAGTTTGGAAAAAGATAGTAGCAAGTGTCCCTTTTTTCTTTTTCTTCTTTTTTTATTTTTTTCCTTTTTTTGGGCCTTTCTTTTTTTTATCTTTGGCCTTTCCTTCTTTTTTTGGAGGGGCTTTATTTATTTAGCCTTTCCTCACATGGGACAATGCTCTAATAATGATGATCATCACACTTATATTGAATTACAACTCGATATTACAATTCGATACAAGAACAAAGTATGACTCTATATGAATGCCTCCGGCGGTGTATCGGGATGTGCAATTAATCAAGAGTGACATGTATGAAAAGTTATGCATGGTGGCTTTGCCACAAATACGATGTCAACTACATGATCATGGATGGCAATATGACAATATGAAGCGTGTCATATGAACGGAACGGTGGAAAGTTGCATGGCAATATATCTCGGAATGGCTATGGAAATGGCATGATAGGTAGGTATGGTGGATGTTTTGAGGAAGATATATGGTGGCTGTTTTGAGGAAGGATATATAGTGGGTGTATGGTACCGGCGAAAGTTGCGCGGTACAAGAGAGGGTAGCAATGGTGGAAGGGTGAGAGTGCGTATAATCCATGGACTCAACATTAGTCATAAGAACTCATATACTTATTGCAAAAATATACGAGTCATCAAAACAAAGCAATCAACGCATGCTCCTACGGGGGAGGTTGGTAGGAGTTAACCATCGCGCGCCCCCGACCTCCACACAAATGATGACACTCTACAAATACCTCATGCTCTAACTTCGTCACATAGCGGTTCACCATACGTGCATGCTACGGGAATCACTAACTTTAACACAAGTATTTCTCAATTTCATAATAACTCCACTAGCATGACTCTAATATCACTATCCTCATATCTCAAAATAATTATCAAGCATCCAACTTCTCATCATATTCAATGCACTTAGTATGAAAGTTTTTACTACATTGATCCTGGATGCCTATCATGTGAAGGCTAGTTTTATAGCCAAAGCACATTACCATGTTGTTTTAATAGACTCTCAAAAGGATATAAGTGAGGCATGAGAGATCAACAATTTCTACAAAATAAAATTACCACCGTGCTCTAAAAGATATAAGTGAAGCACTAGAGCAAACTATTTAACTCAAAAGATATAAGTGAAGCACATAGAGTGTTCTAACAATTCCTAGGCCATATTTATCTCACTCAAAAAGGTGTGTCCAGCAAAGATAATTGTGGCAAACTAACAAGCAAGGACTCAAATGATACATGACACACCAAGTAAAACTCATATCATGTGGTGAATAAAAATATAGCTCCGAGTATAGTTACCGATAGATGAAGATGAAAGAGAGGATGCCTTCCCGGGGCATCCCCAAGCTTAGGCGTTTGGTTGTCCTTGAATTTTACCTTGGGGTGCCTGATGGGCCTCGAACCCCTCGTTGGATTACCCCAAGTGGAAGGTGTAAGATGCAATAAGTAGAAGTGTTTTCCCTTAGCAAAGATGCCAAGGATCGAATCCCCAGAGACTCCTAGGTTCAACAGGTAGGTGTTAACTGCTAACGGCGCAATTAGCAATCAACGTGGACCTGCACACAGATACAAATAACTTTGCTCCCAACGAGTACAGAGAGGTTATCAATCTCTCCGGCCTTGCAGTTCACAAAGGGTTAAAAGCAATATGATAGTAGTGATAGATAGTAATTTGCAATAGTAAGTAAAATAGCGGAAAGTAAAATAGTGTATGTGATCAATGATAGTAATATGGACCGGAGTCACATGATGTTCACTAGTGATGTCTCTCTCCCAAAAGACGATAAAATAGCTATGTGAGGTAACAAATTACAGCTGGGCAATTGACAGGACCACGAACGCAAACCAATGCTGACTACATTGCAAGAAAGGTTGAGGTTCAAAGCATGGGCGGTACGCCAAAGTAAGTAGACCGAAATCCATCTGCATCTACTACTAATCATCCACCTTGAGATATCTATCCAGAACATCTCGCTGGTATTAAGTTGCGAGTCCCACCCATAGTGTAAACTCAATGCAACAGACAACTGCATTAAAAGAACTTTGCGTAAAGTAAACAATCCTTGCACCCGCGGGCACAAGCACCGTTGTTTTCCCCCTTGTGGCAACAGCACATCCCCTAGACTCATGTTTCTGTCACTCAAGCTAGTCATCGAGGGGCATGAACCCACAATCGAGCATAACGTTCCCTCTTGGAGTCACTACTTACTACTTGGCCAAAGCAATAAATAACAACGGAGAACATGCAAGAATTACTTATGAACTAAAATATAAAAGAGGTGAATCAAATATATTACTCAAGATCAATCTGAACATAATCTCATAATCCATCGGACCCCAGCAAACTCAACATAGCAACAACACAAGGATTACATAGATGCCTCGATCATGTAGGGCAGCTCACGAGGACTAATTAGTGAAGCACAAGAACGGGAGGAGAACATCACATAGCTACTGGTCATGGACTCATGGTCCAAGGGAGACTACTCACGAGTCATCCGGGAGGCGTCCATGGTGGTGGAGAAGCTCCCGGTGGTGATCCTCCCCTCCGGCAGGGTGCCGGGAAGAGTTCTCCTGGTGCTCCCGATCTTGGAAGCGGCGGCGGCGGCGGAACAGAGATGGGATCGCGAAAAGAAGTCCTGTTTCAAGGGTTACGGGGAACCCTTTAAATATCTGCCAAAGTAGGGCACCGGGGGGCTCTCGGGGTGCCGAGGCGCCCCTCCGGCGCGGCCCAGGGGGGCGCGCCCACAGGGCGCCTGGGGCCCCTGTGCCCCCCCCCAGGCTCCCCTTCGGAAGCAGTGTCGTTCCCGATACGCTGATTTTTTATATATTTTTTCTGTATTTTTCTGGGCAGTTCTCGAAACGTGAAAACCTGAAATACAAAAACAGCCGAAAACAGAAACTGGCACTGGGGTGCACTGGATTAGTAAGTTAGTCCAAATATGATCAAAAGTGTATGGAAGTGTATGAATATCATAGAAATATCACCCAAAAGTGGCATGGAGCAAGCAGAAATTATAGATACGTTTTGGACGTATCAACATCCCCAAGCTTAATTCCTGCTCGTCCTCGAGTAGGTAAATGATAACAAGAATAATTTCTGTGGTGACATGCTATTAACCATATAAGACTTTCTCATAGTCATATGACAAAAGCTTACTGAGACAATGATTCTAAAGTAACTAAGTTGTCTCAAGAGAAAATCACAAATGACTGAAAGTTTTACAACATGAAACTGAAACATCAAAAAGATTTGCAATGAACATGATGTGCAAATATGATCAAGTGATATCTAGCTTGCCCCCTTTAGTGATGCAAAACATAAGTGCAGGGGCACCTTCAAGGTTTAAGTGATGACTAGATACAATTATTTCAAAATAAACGATATCACAATCATGCAAAAGACAATGCTACTTTGGGACAATGCACATTACACTCAGAATGACAATCATGCTCTCAGTAGTTGGTGCTTAAAGTGCTAGAGCTTTTTATTTTGAAACATGGAAGCAATTGTGTCAACGGTAGTAGTACTTCATATGTGTCATGCATAAAACATCTTATAAGTTGCAAGCCTAATGCATCGAATACCAATAGTGCTCGCTCCTTGTCCTAAATAGCTCGGATCCCCATGGGTTATCATTGCATTGCATATGTTTTAACCAAGTGTCACAAAGGGGTACCTCTATGCCACTTGTACAAAGGTCCAAGGAGATAGATCGCATTTGATTTCTCGTTTTTGATAAATCTCAACTTGAGGACATCCATACCGGGACAACATAGAAAATAGATGATGGACTCCTCTTTAATGCATAAGCATATTCTCATGAGAGATTGAGGATTAAAGTCCAAGCTAAAACTTCCACCATGATGCATGGCTTTGGTTGGCGGCCCAATGTTCTTCTCTAACAATATGCATATTAATTCAACCCACGGTAAATCACCCTTACTTCAGACAAGACGAACATGCATAGCAACTCACATGATATTCAACAAAAGTGTGACAGTTGATGGCGTCCCCAGAAACATGGTTACCGCTCAGCAAGCAACTCATAAGAAATAAGATACATAAGCAACATATTCTTTACCACAATAGTTTTTAGGCTACTTTCCCATGAGCTATGTATTGCATGGTTAATTTGCTTAGTGCAGGTGGAGGTTAGCAAAAGACTGGGAGCGACCAACTAAGAGAGCAATGACGGTCATAATCATGCAGAGCGATAAAGCAATATTGAATCAGGCATGGTAGTTATATCGCTACTCAGAAACAAAAGATCATCAAGGCTTGACAGACTTTCTTTACACTCTTGAATATGCGTGAGCATACGCCAAGTCAATCAAAATAAACTCTCAAAGGAAGATAATACTAAACCATACCACATCATAGGCAAACAAACCAAGTCCGTACTCCAATGACATATTGGGAACCCCCCAGCTATTTGATATTAACCATAAGAAAACCTGACCTACTAAGCATCATCATGAAAGTAGCATCTTTATCATAGACACATTAACCAATGCAACGGAAGCAAACTCTCTTAACAAGTTGAGCATGATAATTAAAAAGAGTTCAAGCAACCAACTAAATAAAAGCTCTTGAAAAGATAAGCATGAATACTAAGAGCAAAGCACGATAGTAGCTATTATAAGATAAAGAACACACACAGCATAGATAGACATGAAAATTCTATGTAATGTTCTAGGTAGAGGTGGAGCGTGTTTCTCTCCCACATAAAGGAATGCTGGGTTCCGACTCGTTATGAAAAACTAAAAAGGAAACTAAAAGCAAGACGCTCCAAGCATAGCACATAACACATGAAGTGATAAAAATATAGCGGAACGAAAGACGAACTGATAATGTTGATGGAGAAGGGGATGCACGGGGGCATCCCCAAGCTTAGACGCTTGAGTCTCCTTGAATATTTCTTGGGGGTGCACGGGGGCATCCCCAAGCTTGAGCGCTTGACACTCCTGAATCTTTTTATCATCTTCCCTCGCACACTTGAAAACTCCCTTCATACATAACTCATCATAATCTGATTAGCGAGGTTAGTACCCTTAATAAAATAATTATACCTTGCTGGAAATAAGGATATTCTTGAAGTTCTACTGTTTCTCAAGATTGCCAAAAGGTTTTTGCAAAGAAAAAGCAAGTTCTTAATTTGCAAAGTGAAGGTAAGGCAAAACAGGACAGAATCTGTGAAAAACAGAACAGCAGGCAGTAATTGACCTGTTCGGGATACTTCTGCAACTCAAATCAAAAAACTCAGAACTGACGCACGAAAGACAATTATATAGAGAACGCTGTCGAAAAAAATTCAGACCAAAAAGATGATCAGGTGATTTTATACGAATTTTTCTATCCAAGGACATAATCTGTTTCCTGGACAGCACCTCACAACTTTTGAACTTTCTAGCAATCAGAGGCTATACTTGGCACAAATATGAAAAGCAAAGATACAATGATGATGCTACAGCAGTAAACAACATCAAGACACAACAAAAGCAAAAAATTTATTCATGTGGGCTGCCTCCCAAAAGCGCTTTCTTTTATGCCTTTAAGCTAGGCATAATGCATAGATCAAGTTGTATCAATTGAACCATCATCAAGATCATCAAAAAGCTCTTCAATAATACAACTAGTCTTAAGAGGACTCTCAAATAAAGGCCTAATAGAGATACTTCTAGGTAGAAGACCAAAAGGATAAAAGTCAAGGGAAGATTCATTTATAAATTCATCAACGATAGGTGTTTCTTCCAAAGTCTTTACGGTTTCAACCCCTTTGGCAATAGGTGGATTGCTTTTAGAACGGGGAGCCTTTGGAACGTGAACGAACTTAGGCTCCCTCTTTGCCGGAGTTTCTACCTTTTCGGTTTTGATCGAGGAGAATGTAGTTCCTAAGGTATCAAATATTTCCTCAATCTTTTCCATCCTAGAAGAGTCAGAATCATGGAATTTGACGGTCTCCAAAATTTTAAAAAATTTATGCATGGAGCTATCAAGTCTATTCAAATTCCCTTGGATCTTTCGATCCAACTCATTAATCTTATTAGTGCTTGGCATCTCTAGCTCTATTTTTTCAAGTTTTTTCATAATGTGAGCTAGGGTGATGTCCTCTCGAATGCTAACAACAGGGGGACTCCCAACAAGATTTTCAATAATACTAAGAGACTCCCAAACTGGGGCCTCTAGGAAATTCCCATTGATAGCAGTATCTAAAACAAACCTATTCCAAGAAGTGATTCCAACATAAAAATTCCTAAGTAAGATAGTAGTAGGTTGCTTCTTGGTGGCTCTTTTTTGTGAATCATTAATTCTATACCAAGCATCTTTCAAACTTTCCCCACCTCTTTGTTTAAAGGTGAGAACTTCTGCCTCGTCAAAGACAAAAGGACCCGACATAATGATAACTAAAGAACAAGATAACTATTTTTTGTGATTTTTGATAAAAGGAACTAAAGCAAATATGAAAGGTAAACTAGCAAGACTAATAAGCAAAGGTAAAAGATAGCATGCAACTCCCCTATCCTAAAGAGTGGAGTCCCCGGCAACGGCGCCAGAAAATACTCCTTGATGGGCCTCGAACCCCTCGTTGGATTACCCCAAGTGGAAGGTGTAAGATGCAGTAAGTAGAAGTGTTTTTCCTTAGCAAAGATGCCAAGGATCGAATCCCCAGAGACTCCTAGGTTCAACAGGTAGGTGTTAACTGCTAACGGCGCAATTAGCAATCAACGTGGACCTGCACACAGATACAAATAACTTTGCTCCCAACGAGTACAGAGAGGTTGTCAATCTCTCCGGCCTTGCAGTTCACAAAGGGTTAAAAGCAATATGATAGTAGTGATAGATAGTAATTTGCAATAGTAAGTAAAATAGCAGAAAGTAAAATAGTGTATGTGATCAATGATAGTAATATGGACCGGAGTCACATGATGTTCACTAGTGATGTCTCTCTCCCAAAAGACGATAAAATAGCTATGTGAGGTAACAAATTACAGCTGGGCAATTGACAGGACCACGAACGCAAACCAATGCTGACTACATTGCAAGAAAGGTTGAGGTTCAAAGCATGGGCGGTACGCCAAAGTAAGTAGACCGAAATCCATCTGCATCTACTACTAATCATCCACCTTGAGATATCTATCCAGAACATCTCGCTGGTATTAAGTTGCGAGTCCCACCCATAGTGTAAACTCAATGCAACAGACAACTGCATTAAAAGAACTTTGCGTAAAGTAAACAATCCTTGCACCCGCGGGCACAAGCACCGTTGTTTTCCCCCTTGTGGCAACAGCACATCCCCTAGACTCATGTTTCTGTCACTCAAGCTAGTCATCGAGGGGCATGAACCCACAATCGAGCATAACGTTCCCTCTTGGAGTCACTACTTACTACTTGGCCAAAGCAATAAATAACAACGGAGAACATGCAAGAATTACTTATGAACTAAAATATAAAAGAGGTGAATCAAATATATTACTCAAGATCAATCTGAACATAATCTCATAATCCATCGGATCCCAGCAAACTCAACATAGCAACAACACAAGGATTACATAGATGCCTCGATCATGTAGGGCAGCTCACGAGGACTAATTAGTGAAGCACAAGAACGGTAGGAGAACATCACATAGCTACTGGTCATGGACTCATGGTCCAAGGGAGACTACTCACGAGTCATCCGGGAGGCGTCCATGGTGGTGGAGAAGCTCTCGGTGGTGATCCTCCCCTCCGGCAGGGTGCCGGGAAGAGTTCTCATGGTGCTCCCGATCTTGGAAGCGGCGGCGGCGGCGGAACAGAGATGGGATCGCGAAAAGAAGTCATGTTTCAAGGGTTACGGGGGACCCTTTAAATATCTGCCAAAGTAGGGCACCGGGGGGCTCTCGGGGTGCCGAGGCCCCCCCCCCCCGGCGCGGCCCAGGGGGGGCGCGCCCACAGGGCGCCTGGGGCCCCTGTGCCCCCCCCCCCAGGCTCCCCTTCGGAAGCAGTGTCGTTCCCGATACGCTGATTTTTTATATATTTTTTCTGTATTTTTCTGGGCAGTTCTCGAAACGTGAAAACCTGAAATACAAAAACAGCCGAAAACAGAAACTGGCACTGGGGTGCACTGGATTAGTAAGTTAGTCCAAATATGATCAAAAGTGTATGGAAGTGTATGAATATCATAGCAATATCACCCAAAAGTGGCATGGAGCAAGCAGAAATTATAGATACGTTTTGGACGTATCAGTGCCTTGGGCGTCCCCAAGCTTAGGCTCTTGCCACTCTTTGTTCCATAGTCCATCAAAGCAATACTCAAAACTTGAAAACTTCACAACACAAAACTTAGACAAAAATCTCGTGAGCTCCGTTAGTATAAGAAAACAAACCACTACTCAAAGGTACTGCAATGAACTCATTCTTTGTTTATATTGGTGTTAAACCTACTGTATTCCAACTTCTCTATGATTCATATCCTCCAGTACTACTCATAGATTCATCAAAATAAGCAAACAACACTCGAAAAACAGAATCTGTCGAAAACAGAACAGCCTGTAGTAATCTGTAACTTTCGCATACTTCTGTAACTCCAAAAAATTGAAATAAATTGGTAAATGTGAGGAATTTGTCTATTAATCATCTGCAAAAAGAATCAACTAAATAGCACGCTCCAGGAAAATCTGGTGACTATTCTAGTGAGCGCTAACGATTCCGTTTTTCACAGCAGGATCATATAAACTTCACACAAGTCTTCCCAAAGGTTCTACTTGGCACAAACACTAATTAAAACACAAAACCACATCTAAATAGAAGCTAGATGCAATATTTATTACTAAACAGAAATAAAAACAAAAAATATAAAATTGGGTTGCCTCCCAACAAGCGCTATCGTTTTACGCCCCTAGCTAGGCACGATACAAGGATAGATCTAGGGAATGCCATAATGATACGATATATCGCGAAAACTCATCTCATATTCACTACGTTCAGCAGCAAGTTTTCTCTATGGCAAGCAAAAGTAATCAAAAGGGCTAAATTTAATGGGACAAAAGTCCCCCATATCAAGCTCAGGAGGTATAGGTTCCTCTATTGGCCCTTTATAGTGTGCAACCAATTCATCATTATAGGCATTCTTTTGGCAGAAGGTCATGAGCCTTCGCTCAAGGGAGAAGCTCAACCCATTGTTTTGAATAGCAAAATCATCATTCAACTCAGAAATTCTATCAACCAAGACATCGGTAGGAACCTTTTTTCGAAGGTTTTCATTAAAAGCAACATGATCAGGAGATCGCAACCGCATTATGTCTTCTTGATTAAATAAGATAGCCTCTATGGAAGGTCGACCAGCATCTACCCCGTAATGAGCAAAGATTTCTTTGGCCTCTTTCATGATAAATCTAAATTCATGAGACAAAAAGATAGTAGCTGCACAGAAGAATGCTCAATATTGGAAAACTCCAGAAAGATTCTCTGAATACAGGGATGCATATGGATAAATTGCCTTTCAATTTCAACTACAAGCATAGATATAGCATCCACAAGCCTACTAGTTCTGTGAAGAATAGAGCCACCCAGAGTGGGCAAAGCGCCAAAACAAGTAAAGAAGTCTAGAAGAACTCCTTTTCCAATGATGTTACCACTACCAACCCGGAATTTCTTAATATGTAGAGTGGTAGTTTCATCCGAGGGGTCAACATAGACGTTGCCCTCAACATTACTACACTTCTCGATAAAATCTTCCCCCATCTCAGACATGAGGGCAAGCGAACGATAAACACACGGCAAAAAGAAGGGCAAATAAAACGGCAAGGTTGAAGTGGGGGAGAGGAAAACGAGAGGCAAATAAATGTAATGCGAAGGATAAGGTTTGTGATAGGTACTTGGTATATGACTTTTGCGTAAGCCTCCTCGGCAACGGCGCCAGAAATTCTTCTTGCTACTTCTCGAGCTTGCGTTGTATTCCCTCAAAGAGGAAAGGGTGATGCGGCATAGTAACGTAAGTATTTCCCTCAGTTTTTGAGAACCAAGGTATCAATCCAGTAGGAGACCACGCGTGAGTCCCTCGCACCTGCACAAATAAATAAGAACTTCGCAGCCAACGCGATAAGGGGTTGTCAATTCCTTTACGGTCACTTACGAAAGTGAGATATGATAGATAGGATAGTTTGATATTTTTGGGTTTTTTGGATATAAGAACAGAAAGTAAAAGCGGAAAAGTAAAGTAGATTGTCGATTGATATGTTGAGAATAGACCCGGGGGCCATAGTTTTATCTAGTGGCTTCTCTCATGAGCGCGGTATTCTACGGCGGGTAAATAAATTACTGTCGAGCAATTGATAGAAAAGCGGATACTTATGAGACTATCTAGGCATGATCATTATATATAGGCATCACGTCCGAAACAAGTAGACCGAAACGATTCTGCATCTACTACTATTACTCCACACATCGACCGCTATCCAGCATGCATCTAGAGTATTAAGTTCATAAGAACAGAGTAACGCCTTAAGCAAGATGACATGATGTAGAGGGATAAACTCAAATAGCATGATATAAACCCCATCTTTTTATCCTCGATGGCAACAATACAATACGTGCCTTGATGCCCCTACTGTCACTGGGAAAGGACACCGCAAGATTGAACCCAAAGCCAAGCACTTCTCCCATTGCAAGAACTATAGATCTAGTAGGCCAAACCAAACCAATAATTCGAAGAGACTTGCAAGGATATTATAATCATACATAAAGAGTTCAGAAAAGAACCAAATATTTCTCATAGATAATCTTGATCATAAACCCACAATTCATCGGATCTCGACAAACACACCGCAAAAAGAGATTACATCAAATAGATCTCCTCGAAGACCGAGGAGAACTTGGTATTGAGATCCAAAGAGAGAGAAGAAGCCATCTAGATACTAGCTATGGACCCGAAGGTCTGTGGTAAACTACTCACAACTCATGGTGAGGCGATGATGACGATGTAGAAGCACTCCATGGTAGATCCCCCCCCCCCTCCGGTAGAGCTCCGGAACAGGCCCCAAGATGGGATCTCACGGGAACAGAAGGTTGCGGCGGTGGAACTAGGGTTTTCTCTGTTGTTCTGATGGTTTCGGGGTACGTAGGTATATATATGGGGAAGGAGGGCACCGGGGGCCAAACGTGGGGCCCACGAGGCAGGGGGGCGTGCCCTATAGGGGGGCGCCCCCCCACCCTCGTGGACGCCACGTGTGCCCTACTCCGTGGTTCTCAAGTCTCCCGTGCGTATTTTGCTCCAAAAATATCTCTCCCGAAGTTTCATTCCGTTTGGACTCTGTTTGATATTCCTTTTCTGTAAAACCCTGAAATAGGCAAAAAAACAGCAATCTGGACTGGGCCTTTGGGTTAATAGGTTAGTCCAAAAAATAATATAAAAGTGTAAAACAAAGCCCGTTAAACATCCAAAGCATCATAAATAATAGCATGTAACAATAAAAAATTATAGATACGTTGGAGACGTATCAGTTGCTAGTTGGCGAACAAACAAAGTGAGTTCAATTTTTGTGGAACTGCACAAGAGAAGAGTATAGTCACTGCATGCAGTGCCATTTGAACATAGGCACAGAAAGATTGAATAGTCACATGATGGACTGCACAAAAGTAGTACTGTACTATTTATTGGCCAACACTAGGTGCTTCATTGCTTTGTTCTGATTGTCCAATGGGCATCATTTTGCCAACGTTAAAGTTGTAGTCCGAAATAGTCTCGTCGTGTGATCGACAGATGACCAACTCATATTTCAGTGGATGTTCCTCCATCATGTGTGGTTCACTCTTATGGTTCCATCTGTTGGTGAAACCACTTACGTTTGCAAGTGGAAATATAAACTTCATGATCAGATTTGTCTTTCACTTTGTACTGAATGTTGGCTCAGAGAAGCATCCATGTCAGTAGCAAGAACAAATGTTTTTTCTTGATCTTTGCTTTAGGAGCTACATATTGTATATGGTTTGTAAATCATTGAGATGCATTAACATGTTGATCTTAGGGATGGGAATGGTACTAGTTGGTTGTGAATTTGGGCTATTAATGAGAACATAATACAAAGCCAGGCATGTGAGTCTCGCGTGAACATTTCAAACGGATCAGCTCTTTTAGTGTGCACAACATGATCCCAGGGCCGTCTCTAGGAATTTGGGGCCCGGGTGCAAAATGCAAAATGAAACCCTAAAATATAAGAAATCTATATATATAACCTCAAATACATTTTTCAGCATCAGAACGGTAATTATTATATCTAGACAAGATGAGAATTGAAATATATAGTCTGACCCTTTTTACTGTAGGGCAATGAAATATCACAAGCAATTCTGCTACTGCGCATTGACAGCAGCTAATCGCTACAAAAGAAAGGAAATATCGGACAAATAAATCTAAAACCTAACAACTAATCATACAGAGAAGAAAATAGAAATACAGGCCTGAAGTTATAGCATGTGTGTAGATAAAAAAATCAGTTGATCACCTAGACCTAGTATATGCGTGGATCACAAAATTCACAATTAATTGCTCTCCTCGAGATGTTGTATACGTTGACCAAACTTGCTTTCAAAATACAGTATAATACCACGAATCGAATCAGGACTCAAAATTATGTATGGACTTGAGAATTAGGACTCACTACATGAAGGTGGAGGGCTTCTGGCCAGCCCAGTCGATCGGCTCAACGCGTGCCAGCGAGTGTGAGTGCGCGAAGACTCAAGACGCTGGACGGCTGGAGGCTCTCGAACACACAGATGAACCCCAGATTGGGCAGATGAAAGGGCAGAAGCAGGGCCGGCGGCGCCCAGCGCAGATGAAGCGGAGATTACCATAATACCTCCAGGCCGTGAGATTTAGGGCTGGGCGACTCGTGGACAAACAACGGAAGACGGGCAGCGTTTTTCCCTTGGGCAATTATCGCTAATGGGCCTGCTAATGACACATCGAATTGGGGGCCCCACTTTTTTGGGGGCCCTATGCGGTCGCGCCGGTCGCACATGCTTGTCGACAGCCCTGCATGATCCTTATTTCTGTGTGCTCAGTGTTTACAAGTAACTAGAAGTTCCTTATTTCTGTTCTCTCAGTGTTTACAAGTTACAGATCGATCACTAGCTAGCCTACCAATACGCTCCTGGCAGTTTTAGTAGAGACGCAAGATCCAAAGATGGCAGTTTTTTGAATAAAAATGCCTACCTCTGAAGAAACTGACAAGCTGTTCTGAAGAAAATGCCATGAATCTTAAGATACAGCCAGCAAACACGTTCGCAAATGCCTTATCTCCGAGCAAACGTTCATCAGCTAATGCGATCCTACACATACACTATCCGACCTACTCGATCTTGCACGAATAAATAGCGGATCACACATATACTACCTCCTTTCCGGTTTGCAGGGCTCAATTCAAAAATCTCACCAACCAAGGTAGATGATGAGTCGTGGATTAATTTTTGACAGGGAGGGAGTACCTCATCTGGATGATTCGAGTGCACTCGTTGACCGCCATGCCGATGTGCGACCCAGAACGGACGGGACGCACCACTGACGGGACGGGACGAAACGGTCTTTTTTATTGAGGGGGACGGGACAGCACAGTCATTATTTCAGTTTTTTCAGTTTTCCACGGTAAGCTGGCTCGCTAAGCCATGCCTTCTTATGCATTGAATTGCGATGACTGTCCCGTTTCCCGCAACACGCTGATTCACCTACCTTCTGCCTATAATTACTGGTTCCCGACCTTCTTCGGTAGTATCGTCACCCAACTCACCCTATCGGCTCCCCTCACAACCCCCACCGGCCTGTCGCCGATCGCCACTTGCCCTCACTCTCACCACGTCTGTCATGCCCCCGACCGTCCGCAATAGGCGACGCCAGAGGCGCTCACCGCCGGAGCTAGTGTTCAGTTATTCACCGGAAGGAAGACGGAGGGAGGAGGCGTTCTATCGGTCTTTAGATGGCAATGCAGAGTACGAGGACTTGTTGGAGAGCGGCCGCCTGGCGGAGGAGCAGCGTATCGCCGATTTGCGCCGACAACAGGGCATGGAGCAGCAGTGCACCACCGCTCTGAGTCGCGAGCAGAGCGCTCGTGACTGGGTCGACTATGTGGAGGCCGACGCCCGGCAAATAGCCTTAGAGGCTATCGGGCACACATGGGTGCACGACATCGAATTTTACAACTAGCTCGTCAAGTGGGTTTCCTTCTTAGAAGCCGAAGCTTTGGTGGATCACGCCGGCATGGAAAGGGCTAACGCGCCCTATCGCACCTCCGGCAAGTCCGAGGCGAGGAGAAGGACGCCGGTGCCGGCATTTAGCGTGTACCGCAGGTGGCGGTCGGCATCGTCTAGTTAGCTAGGAGTGAGTTAGTACTTGTACACTAGAGTATTGGTTGGAGTAGATAGTTAACATGGCTATTATGATTGTCAACATGGAAGTTTAGTACTCTATATCTGATCAGACCTGCTACTTTGCTCTGAATGTTGAACTTTCCGTGTGAACGTATGGAATGGGTTGTTATTTTTTTAAATGGGATGTATTTGTCCGCCACGAGTTTAGAGGCTGACTTGTGGGCCTAGTAGGTTGATACGTACACAATCAGCAGATGATTGTACGTGGAGAGGATGACAGCAGGGACCCATCTGGGTCATGGCAGTACACAAGCAAGTGCCTCCTTATTTGAAGCCAAAAAATTGGTTCCTCCTACTGGATTTCTGACATCTGGGTCCCATGCCATTGTCAACGTAGTCAATAAACGAGAGAATTGCACAACGAGTGGCTGACACCAGGGACCCAGCAGCTTGCCCGGTTATTTTTGTTTTTGAGACGGAAGCAGGGTGTCAACTCGGATGTGCGGGGAAATCTGGCCTGTCTAGCCAGCCTTTTCTTTTATGCTTACCACAAGACCAGCCCAGTAGTTTTTTTTTCTTTCTGAAAATGACTAGCCCAGTTTTATTTGTTCTTTTGCAGAATACCCAACCGAGGCCTACTTGTTTTGTCAGCCCTGCTAGGTTGCAAATCTTTCTACGTGGAGAGCTTCATCCGGCTTGCCTAGAAAATGGGCTATCAGTAATGAGAAATGGGTTGTACATTTTGAAAACACATTAAACCGACAATTAGTTTCAAAATTATTTATTTTCATTTCAAGATTTTAAATTCCATTGATTTTTATGCGTGGATAATTATTTAGATTTTATATTGATATAAATTTATTTTTCAAATTAGTTTGAATGTGACTCAAAATTTTGGGATTAAAAATAGTTCCTACCGCACCGAAATATGCATAATTTCGTATAATGTTTTAACCGTGACCACAATATGGGCTGTAATGCTAACAAAAAGAATATGGGCTCAAAAAACATCCTTAAGAATTAGTAGATGGACTGTAAATTATTAAAAAATGGCAGATGGGTTGTATGCTGTTTTCCACATATTTGAGGCTGACTTGTGCGACTACTATAGGTTAACGCATACGCTTTCCTTAAAAAAAGGTTCACGCGCACACAACACCGTGTCAACTTAGTCAACACACGAGAGCAGTGACTATTGGATGTCCATCCAAAGCCGTCGTGCTTCTTCAATCTCTCCTCTTCCTGCTCCAGCCGCTCAAACAAGCGCCGGCGGGACTGCCTGCTCCCTCCTCCCGTGGCCGGCTGTGCTGCTGCGCAGGCTTCACCGCCCCACCGTACTCCCATCGCTGGCCTAGCCGTCCCTCTACTCACCCAGACCTCCTGTTATTCTCCGGTGACGGCAGCCTCACATTGCAGCCGAAGCAGTAAACCCTCGTACTCCCCTCCGCGTGGGAAACAACTGCCGAGTCTTCCCTGGCTCCTGGTCATTCCCTTCCTAGGCCTCGTCGTCGTCTACCACCCTGGTGCTCTCGGCGCGGTGTGATCAATGTGGTCAACGAACGACATCCATCGAAAGAGGACTGTACGTGGAGAAGCTGACAACTGGGTCCACGGCCGCATGCAAGGAAGTGCCTCCTTATTACGCGCAAAATAATGATTCCTCCACCTGACAGCAGGGACCCACCGGAAAGGCCTGTGTATTTCACGAAAAAACGTTCGTCATTCTAACAGCTCGGACCCACCAACTATATCTTCGCATGCAAGGAACTACCTCCTTGTTATGCATATAAAAATGAATACGGCCCCTGCTATCTAGGACCCACCGTAGTTGGAGGCTGACTTGTGGGCCTACTAAGTTGACACGGACGGAGGACTTTGTCAACTTATTAGTCAATATGAATGATTCTAGCTCCAGTGATCGTACGATGTCCGTCCAACGGCCATAGTGCTTCTTCAACCTCTGGTCTTCTTGCTCCAGCCGCCCAAACCAGTGCCGGTCATGACGCCTACTTCTGCCTCCCGTGGCCGGCTCTGCTGTCGCGCAGGCCTCACCATCCCACCCCACTCCCATCGCTGGCCTGGCCATCCCTGTACTCACCGAGACCTGCTTTACTCTCCGGCGACGGCAGCCTCACACTGCAGCCCAACCAGTAAACCCTCGTACGCCCCTCCACATGGGAAAGAACTGTCGAGTCTTCCCCGGCTCCGGGTCGTTCCCTTCCTAGGCCTCGCCGTCGTCCACCGCCTTGGTGCTCTCGGTGTGGCGTGGTCAACGTGGTCAAGGAACGACTTACATCGGAAGAGGCTGTATGTGGAGAGGCTGGCAACTGGGTCCACGGCCACATCAAGGAAGTGCCTCCTTATTACGCGCAAAATAATGATTTCTCCACCTGACAGCAGGGACCTCCTGGAAGGGCTCTGTATTTTGGCTTAGCTGTATTTTGCGAAAAAACGTTTTCCCCCTGACGGCTGGGACCGACTAGCTACATCTTCGGACGCAAGGAAAGTGCATCCATATTAGGCGCAGAAAAAATGAATGCCCCTGACAGCTGGGACCCGCCAACTATATCTTCGCACCCAAGGAAGTGCCTCCTTATCCTCCCTGACAGCCGGGACCCACCTGGTCGAAACGTACGTAGCGTTGCCATTCTGGTCGGGAACGTGTACGTACATACTGGTCGATCGGTCTCTCTGCAACGATGAACCGTGGCCGAGCAAGAAGTGGCACTTGTAGTAGTAGAGCCTCCGATGTATCAGTTTAGGCAGTCCAGTCAAAACCATGTACACGTACGTACAGCCACAGGGCAAAAAAAAATGGCTAAGTACGTACATACGGGCAGAGTCTTGAACGCGTACAAGCGCATACGTACGACCAAGTCTAGTGTACATAGAGAGGCAGCGGACGACAGCAACGGCGTCGTGTTCATCGGCTGCCAACCGGCGGGGTCCGAACGGAGAAACAACATCGTGTTCAACGTGAGTAGACCTGGCCATGGGCAGCCCGGCCCGGTCGGCCCGACCCGCCCGGCCCGAAAAAGCCCGACCTGGCCCGGCCCGACCTTGTCCACAGGCCGGGCTCGGGCCTAGTTTTTGAGCCCGAAGCACGTGTCAGGCCGGGCCAGGGCCCGTGATATTTGGTGTTTACTAAAGAGGCCCGGACCGTGGCCCGAGGCCCGCCGGGCTTTTTGACTGATGGGCCGGGCTCGGGCCTGATTTTTAGGCCCGATGGCCGGGCCGGGCCAGGCTCGGGCCTAGGTTTTTTGGCTCGGGCTTGGCTAGGCCCGGCCCGGCCCGAGGTTTGTCCAGGTATAATCGTGAGGCAATCGGCTTGGACGGAACAGTCGAAACCTGGTGTGGCATACCGCAAAATAGAGGGAAACGACCTTCTACTGGAGCGCGTACGGTCGAAACGGGGTCCTGTTCATCGGGAAGGGTCTGGCGTACCGCAAAACGGAGGAAATGGCCTTTTGCTTGACCAGCTATGGTTGAACGAGATCCTGTTCATCGGGGGGGTCTGGCGTACCGCAAAACGGAGGAAACAGACTTGTGTTGGAGCGCCACGGTCGAAATGAGGGTCCTGTTCATCGGGAGGGGTGTGGCGTACCGCAAAACGGGAGCCGACGGGCTACTGTTCACCCACCGTCGACTTCCTCTAGCCTCCACTGTTCATCCACCGCGTCTTCCTCTGCCTCCACCGGCTACTGTTCACCCAGCCCTGCATGGGGTCCTGTTCATCCAGTCCTCCATGGGGTCCTCTTCATCCTACCAGCCCCTCCACCGGCTACTGTTCAACCAGCCCTCCACGGGATCCTGTTCATTCACCCCCAACTCCTCGACTGTGGCGGCCTCGTCTCGGGGTCCTGTTCATCCAGCGGCAACCGCAACGTCCAACCCCCACGGGGTCCTGTTCATCCAACCCCAACCACGTACGTCTCGACTTGTTCAACCAACCCCATGTTCACTGTTCATCAAGAGGCAGCAGGTTCGATCAGATTCAGTAAGCAGCAGCAGCGATCGATCGGGTTCAGTTAGCAGCGGTGGTGAAGGAATCGCTCGGGTTCATTTAGCAGCCAAGGGATCGATCGCTCGGGTTCAGTAACGTAGCTAGTACAATCGCTCGGGTTCAGTAAGCGAACGCCTCGCTCGGGTTCAGTGAGAGCCCAACGCCTCGCACATACACATGACGTGTACGAGAGAAATGTGCAAACCTCCGTGTATCGCTCCATCCCGACCACCCACCGTAACCGGGAACTCCCTGGAAATTTCCTTGCCCTCGCTTTTACCACGGTTTTTTCCGTCATGGACGGTCCAAAGAATGTCATGCAGCTGCGTCTCCGGCCCGCCCAGGACGAAAAGCCTATTTATGTCATAGAAGTAGGATCCCACCACATCTATGATGATACGGGTTTTTGTCACAATTATCGTCATAGAAGTGTCATAAACATGACAGAAAAAAATTGGCCCAAAATGTCACGGATGTGTCTTTTTTTGTAGTGAAAGGAGGCGGTGGTGGCGTGCTGAATCAAGAGACTGCCTAACTGAGCATGGCGTCTGGGTGGGCTAGGCTTTGGGTGTCAGCTTAGAGCAAGTATAATAGGATTATGTAAGCGGGCTGTAAGGATTTAAATATTATAGTATTGCTTAGTTGGAAGAGAGAGAGGATGAGAAAGAAGGGACGCGGGCTGTAGACTTGCAGCCGGCTGTAGCACGAGCTACAAGAAGCTTTGTGAGAGTGGAAGGTGGATCATATGTTGAAAAAGTAGTACTTTCTTATAGCTAACTGTTATACGTGTTAGCTATTATAGTAGCTGTAAATGACATGGCAAAATAGTATAGCCAGCAGCTGGCTATATTATTAGGGGATCACTAGACGTCCGTCGGCTGATCTTTTTAAAAGATCGGCCAGCTCGTGGGCCATCAGATATGGCGCATCGGCGCCCTTCATCGTTGCAATATAGATATTGTTGCATAAAGTTTCCGCAACAGAGGCCTTGTTGCGTAATATTTTTGTGCAACTGAGATTTGTTGCAATTTTCTTTTTTTTTGCAACAGAAGCTTTGTTGCAGAATAGTTTTTTTCGTCTTCATCTTTTTATAAACTCTTTTACAACTACGGTTTTTTTGCATCAGAGGCTTTGTTGCAGAATTTCTGTTTTGTATTTGTTTTTTGAAACATAGCTAATGTTACGGAAGAAACTTATCAACAGCCAGCAACATGTCACGTGAGGCGCGTGTTGTGCGAGCGAGGTGGCGGACAAAATGAAGGGAGTAGCTACTAGTACTAGTTAGGCTGCAATGCAATATAACGTGGAAGGCTGCAAGTCAAAATGCACACGTACTGATCTGAGTGTTGTGCGACACATATATTGAAATATCAACCAATTGACCGCAGGACCTGCATGCTTACGTGTGAACGTTTTCAGCACGGGCTGGGTGAAGTCGCCATGAAGCGATCCAACGGTGTAGCGCCCAGTGGCGGAGCTATACAAAAAAAACCTGGGCGGGCCAAATTGAAGGGAAGTTCAATTATTTTAAACTGATGGCCCATTTGCTCTCATATCCTAGTGTATTTTCACTAAACTTGGGCGGGCCATAGCACAGTTTGGGTTGGCTGTAGCTCCGCCAGTGGTAGCGCCCAACGGATGCGCAAGTTGTGATCAGCCGGCTAACTAATAACGTTTCACATATTATTAACCATGCACTTATATAGCCTGAGCCGGTGCGACGGTCGATGCGCCATGAATGCAGGAGGTTAACCCCATTATCAGTTTTCCTAAGACTGCCTTGCTTTGGAGGAAAAACATGAAAGTGAGGAAACTGCAAAGAGCTTAACTACAGAAGTACAAATAGTCAATTTTCTACAGATTCATGCACTTGAAGAGCGCATATGGAAAACTCTTATGTGTGACCAAATGCCCGGATCCATGACACATGGTTTTACTCTCTCATAAATGTTGATGAAATTCGGTAGACAATGACATATTCACCCGTCGATCAAAAAGTGGATGTGGAGGCTTGATGTACGCAACAGACCTGGTGGTTAAGCGTAAAGGCTCATGGAAGTTCATGGGAGTTGAGCTCGGAGATCAGCTTTTCAAAGTCAATGTCATCTAACTCTATCTCATCAGTAATGTCTTCACTACCCTGCTCGTTTTCAAGCTCAGAATGTCCAATGTGGCCGATGTCTCCGATGGGACATAACTCAGGGCCAAGAAACACAGGAGGTGCGAGCTCACTAGGACCAAATAAGCTCCAATGTTCATCAAACATATTTTCATTTGCTTGATGGCAAGGTGATGGTGGGAAAGGAGGCTCTGGAGATGGCATCGCTAGAGATGTATAAAGTACACTCTGACCTCTAGAACTGATCGTTGTTGGACAAGTATTTATTCTGGACGCCCCAGCCGCTTCCTCATCAGTGGTAATTGTTCCACAGCATTTCCTTTTGCTAGATCCCACACTGAACTGATCGGCAAATTCATCATGCCGTGGCTGAACGGCAAGAGATGTGTTGGCTGCTTTTTTGGAAGCCTTGTTGCTGCCACCATTGGATCTCCGTGTCCTCGCCTTTGACGCTGCCACATTGCTGCCAGAGGAACACACGGGTGAAGCTCCTTCCACTTCAGTGGCACCAGTGAGTGGAGCCACCGGCCGCTGCTTCTCGCGGGCTTGAATTGCATTTTGGGCAACAACTCTGGCTTCTTCTTCTGAATCAAAAGTGCCTAGCCATTCTTGCCTAGTGCCATTCCATACCTGAACTTTCCACTTGCCGCACGGCACGCGGTAGACGCATGGGTACATCGATGTCTCCTTCGGCTTGCTGCTCGCTATAGCGGCCATACGCTCCATGACTGCAGTGAATGTCTTAGCGTTGAGCTCCGGAACTTCATCAGGGAAATTTAATTCATTTTATCCTTCCAGAGACTAATGGCTAGGGCGTCATAGGCACTGGCAGCCTGCTTTGCGGTATCAAATGTACCAATCCAGACGCCACAAATTTTTGCCCCGTATTTACCACTCTGTTTTATTCTTGATACACCTCGATATTTTGCTGGCGCGCAAGCTGCAGATGTGGATTGCCTGTCAGCATTGCCGTTGGTGGCCGATGGCGGCGGATTGGACAATGCCGACGGCCTGCACATCGGGTTTGGTGGGACGGCAGTGATGCTGTACAGCAGCGGGACATGAATCGGGACTCTGTTGCCGCTGGTGGCCGATGCCGGCGGCCTGGGCACCGGGTTCGGGGGAAGGGAGGGAATGGCACAAAAAAGATGATTTTGAATTGGATCGGCATTGCCGCTGCTGGATGGCGCCGGCTGCCAGGGTGGGTGGACGGCCGAGAGCGATGCGGCGTTGCCGATGGTGGATGATAGGGGCGGCACACATACCGGGTTTGGCCAGAGGACGGATTGCGGATAAACCTGAAAATTTTGAAAAGGAGGGGCGTTGGCGCTGGTGGACAACGCCGGCGGCAGAGGCGCCAAGTTGGCGGGGAGGCCGGGGATCGTGGAAATCGGGAAGGGGCCGTGGTTGCCGCTCGTGGATGACGCTGGCTGCGAGCAGCGCAGGGCCGAGAGCATGTAAAGCTCTGAGCTTTGAAGCGATGGGGCGTCGCCGCTGGTTGGTGACACCGGCGGCCAAGCCACCAAGTTTGGGCGGAGGGCAGAGGGCTGGTAAACCTCAAGATGTTGAAACAGATCGGCGTTGCCGCCGGTGAACAACACCGGTGGCCAAGGCACCAAGTTGGCGGGGAGCGTGCAAATCTGGAAGGGGGCAGGGCTGCCGCTCGTGGACAACTCCGACGGCATGGGAACCAGGTTGGCGGGGAGCATGCAAATAGAAATTGGAGCGGGGTTGCTGCTCGTGGACGACCTCGGCGGCGGGGGCAGGGAAGGCGGCGGGTAAAGGGAATGAGTTGGAAAGGAAGGAGGAGCAGTGATGCCGTTTGTGGACACCGGCGACAAGAGCATCAGGCCTGGGGGGGTGGAGAGCGCCGCGTCTGCGGGGGGCAGAGTGGGCGAGTTTTGAACGGGTTCTTGGCCGCAGGTGATCGCCGCCGCCGCCCTCGGCAGGTTTGTTGTTTTCGTGGGATGCATGGCGAGCAGAGTGGGCGGGGAAGGGAGGAGCGGAATAGCAGAGCGTCTGTCCGTCGAACCCTGTGCAGGCGAGATTTGGCCTCTTACGTGGGCCCCTACATCCGGAGAAGAGCTGTGGAAACGATCCACGGAGGCCTGTCCATCCAAAACGGAGACCGAGATGGAGGGGGAAAGGGGTCCATCCGTCGATGGATGTCAATCCCGTATGCTCATGTTCGAACCACCCCCCCCCCCCAAATTCAAAAAGATCAAAGGCATGGTTTATCGGCGGTCGAAGATTTTTCTTTTGGTTCGATTCGAGTCGTAGGAAAGGATGCACTATTAAGAGGGGTCGGTGTGGATATGTGTTGTGTGGGAATGCCATAGCCGAAACATAAATTCCAGTCGACCCTTTCCTACCACTTAAATCCGTAGTGTGCTTGCATGCGGTACTCGGAGAGCTTGCAACAGAATTTTTCTTGGTACCCCGTGCGCAAAGGGTCCAACGGGAGAGACGGTCACCTGGGCAAGAACATTATAGAAGACCCCCTTCTTCCTCCTCCATCCCTAACCCTAATGTTTTGTTGAGCTCCACCATTGCTACACCTCAGTTTGCTCAATACTCTCAATCCCTCCACCCAAACTTATTGAAACTTTGGGGATTGGGAGAGCAAGACCCGATCTACATCTTGACCGAACCAAATAGCGTTCCCCGCAACATTCCTTCTTCACTGACTTGTTACTCTTGGAGCTTGGGCTCCTAGGCGGTTAGAGGTTCCTTCAGAAGCTTCCTTGCTTGTGGTGTGCTCCGGAGAAGTTTGTAAAGGTGTGATGGTCGCCTTCAAGACTAACCCGGAGTGATTCGAGGCTCATCGGTTGGGGGTGATAACCCACAATTATAGGGGATCGCAACAGTTTTCGAGTATAGAGTATTCAACCCAAATTTATAGATTTGACACAAGGGGAGGCATAGAATATTTGCAAGTATTAGCAATTGAGTTGTCAATTCAATCACACCTGGAGATTAATTATCTGCAGCAAAGTGATCAGTAGCACAATAATATGATAGCTTTGATAGTAGTAGTAGCAGCAACAGTAATGGTAACAGTGACAATAATAGTTTTGTAGAAGTAGCAATAGTAACAGCAGCAATAGTAACTTAGCAAGATCAATATGTAGGAAAATCGTAGGCATTGGATCGGAAATTTGTTGGATTATATTCATCATGTGACAGTTAGGGCGTGTTCGGAGACTCTCCAGCTCCACGCTTCACCAATTCCTGGAGGGGAGCTGAGCCGAACGAATTACGGCCAAGAAGTTAGAAGCGAGAAGCTCAGCCAGACTCTAGTGTAAAAAAGCGAAGCATCAAAAGTCCAGCTCCACCGATTTGGAAAAGGAGAAGTTCACCAAATTTACAAGGGGCTGCCACCGCCAAGTCAATTCATATCGAACCGGTACGCTCGCTGTAACAAATCGTTCGTCCCTCCCTCGATTGAATCGGTACGAGGGATCCTTCTCTCACTGAACCGCCAAGTTGGGCTGCCTCCAACCGGCCCAAATTGGAGGCCAACCAGGCCAGCTAGCTCCCAGCTGATGTCTACACACGCTTCTACTCTTGTAGACTATGTTGGGCCTCCAAGCGCAGAGGTTTGTAGGACAGCAGCAAATTTCCCTCAAGTGGATGACCTAAGATTTATCGAACTTAGGGAAGTAGAGGTTGAAGATGGACTCTCTCAAGCAACCCTGCAACTAAGATACAAGAAGTCTCTTGTGTCCCCAACACACCTAATACACTTGTTATATGTATAGGTGCACTAGTTCGGCGAAGAGATGTTAAATGGCAAGTGATATGGATGGCAAAACAAAGTAATATAAATCTGTAATAAAAAGTGTAGCAAGCAAACAAGTGGTAAACGTGAGCACAAATGGTATTGCAATGGTGGAAACAAGGCCTAGGCTTCATACTTTCACTAGTGGCAACTCCCAACAACATTAACATAATCGAATCACATGATATTTCCCATAAAACATGCAAAGGGGACGCACTCGGAGGTCATTCCTTCGTGGTCAAGAGAGGACGAGAATTATGTAGGGCTATAAAAGCACACCTCAAAGTTCGTAGTTCTCAATCTAAGGATTTCTCAATGTCACCGCGGCCATCCAAAGAGAGTCCCACAACCACCACAACATATCTAAAGGATAGTCAAAGACAAGCACCAAGAGACTCTCAATCTTCAATCAACACACAAGAGAGCAAATCACTCATGAAAATATTGTTCTAATCCATGTCCAATAGACCGCTGTCACCTTGGTCTCGGGGATTATACTAGATAAAGACAAGTGAGTACATCAATCCAATACATAGAGGAAGGGGAAATATCATGGGATCACCCTAGATTAACATAGCCTATGATCACAATGAAGATCACATCATGGGAGAGAGAATTGACCACATAGCTACTGGTAAGAACCTCAGCCCCGAGGAGGAACTACTCCCGCATCATGGAGGGAGAAAGCAACGTCGGTGGAGATGAATCCGGGGGCACTTCCCCGTCCCGGCAGGGTGCCGGCGCAGGAATTCTGGTCCCCCGAAGCTTGATGGCGATGGCGGCGGAGATCGGAATCGCGTCTGGAGAAAAGGGGTCTGGAATCAGGGTTTTCTCGACGGACCTTAAATATATGCCAAAGGGGGTCACCGGGGGAGTCCTGGGGGGCCCAGGCGCCCCCCCCCCCCCGGCGCGGCCTAGGGGTGGGCCGCCCTGGCAGGCCGCCTGGAGCCCCTGTGGGTCCCCCCCCGGCTGTACTTTGGCCGCACGGTAGCTCCTGGAACGCTGATTTTTTATATATATTTTCTGGATTTTTCCTGGCAGTTCTCGTAATGTGAAAACCTGAAATACAAAAACAGCCGAAAACAGAAACTGGCAGTGGGGTGCACTGAGTTAATAGGTTAGTCCAAATATGATCAAAAGTGTATGGAAGTGTATAAATATCATAGCAATATCACCCAAAAGAGGCATGGAGCAAGCAGAAATTATATATACGTTTTGGACGTATCAACATCCACAAGCTTAATTCCTGCTCGTCCTCGAGTAGGTAAATGATAACAAGAATAATTTCTGTGGTGACATGCTATTAACCATATAGGACGGTCATAATCATGCAGAGCGACAAAGCAACATTGAATCAGGCATGGAAGTTATATCGCTACTCAGAAATAAAAGATCATCAAGGCTTGACAGACTTTCTTTATAGTCTTAAATATGCGTGAGCATACGCCAAGCCAATCAAAATAAATTCTTGAAGGAAGATATTACTAAACCATACCACATCATAGGCAAACAAATCATGTTGGTACTCCAATAACACATTGGGAACCCCCCAGCTATTTGAGACTAACTATAAGAAAACATGAACTACTAAGCGCCATTATGCACGTAGCATTTTTATCATAGACATAACGACCAATGCAACAGAAGCAAACTCTCTTAATAAGATAAGCATGATAACTAAAGAGAGTTCAAGCAACCAACTAAACAAAAGCTCTTTAAAAAGATAAGCATGAAAACTAAGAGCTAAGCATGATAGTAGCTATTGAAAGACAAAGAACACACACAGCAAAGATAGACATGAAAATTCTATGTTATGTTCTAGGTAGAAGTGGAGCGTGTTTCTCTCCCACACAAAGAAAGCTGAGTTACGACTCGTTATGAAAAGCTAAAGGAAACTAAAAAGGAAACTAAAAGCAAGACGCTCCAAGCATAGCACATAACACATGAAGTGATAAAAATATAGTGGAACGAAAGACGAACTGATAATGTTGATGGAGAAGGGCATGCACGGGGGCATCCCCAAGCTTAGACGCTTGAGTCTTCTTGAATATTTCTTGGGGGTGCATTGGGGCATCCCCAAGCTTGAGCATTTGACACTCCTGAATCTTTTTATCATCTTCCCTCGCACACTTGAAAACTCCCTTCATACATAACTCATCATAATCTGATTAGCGAGGTTAGTACCCATAATAAAATAATTATACCTTGTTGGAAATAAATATATTCTTGAAGGTCTACTGTTTCTCAAGATTGCCAAAAGGTTTTTGCAAAGAAAAAGCAAGCTCTTGGTTTGCAAAATGAAGGAAAAGCAAAACAGGACAGAATCTGTGAAAAACAGAACAGCAGGTAGTAATTGATTTGTTCGGGGCACTTCTGCCACTCTAATCAAAAAACTCAGAACAGACGCACGAAAGACAATTATATAGAGCACGCTGTCGAAAAAAATCAGACCAAAAAGATGATCTGGTGATTTTATACGATTTTTTCTATCCAAGGACAGAATCTGTTTCCTGGACAGCACGTCACAACTTTTGAACTTTCTTGCAATCAGAGGCTAAACTTGGCACAAAGCTGAAAATAAAGATACAATGATGTTGCTACAGTAGTAACAAACATCAAGACCACTAAAACTGAAAGCAAATATAACAAGGGTTGTCTCCCTAGAGCTCTTTCTTTATAGCCATAAAGATAGGCTTAAGACTTTAATGATGCTCTCGTAGGAATAAGAGCTGAAGAACAAAAGAGAGCATCAAGAAGCAAATACCAAACACATTTAAGCCTAACATGCTTCCTATGCATAGGAATATTGCAATAGAATAATTCATTGAAGCACAAAGCAATAAGCATAGGAAGACAAAACAAGTGCAGCTTCAAAACCTTCAACATAAAGAGAGGGAACTTGATATTATTGAAATATCTATAAGCATATGTTCCCTTCTCATAATAATTTTCAGTGGGATCACGAATAAACTCAACAATATAAGCATCACATAAAGCATTGTTACCATGATCCACATGCAAAAAGGTACTCTTACTCTCCACATAAGCATCTTTGGGGAGCCCATGGTTAGGACTTTTTAGCATTAACGTTTTCAGTCTCCCCCAAGCTTGAGCTACGCTCTCTCCGTGACGAGACCTAAAGTTATAGATATAGTTCCTGTCTCGATGAATTTCATGAAGAGGATAAAACTTAGTATAAAAGAGAGACACAAGCTCTTGCCAATCAAGCAAGTGCGAGTTATCGAGAAGCTTATACCAATCTGAAGCTTTATCTATAAGTGATACGGCGAACAATTTCCTCATGACAAACTCCCTTGATACACCTGCAAGTGTTCACCGGGATGTCTGTCTCCTGCATAACGATTAACCAAAACATAATCGATAATACCAGCTGGTATTTTATAGGGCTCAATTTCAGTAGGGGGAGGAGCAACCACCACAGGTGTGGGGCGTCTTCCCGCAAGCAACGATCCAATAGCACGGTTTTCCATAACATAACTAGTGAAATAAAAACAAGAAACAAAAAGATTTAATTGAAAGATCTAAAGATATACCTTCAAGCGCTCACCTCCCCGGCAACGGCGCCAGAAATAGCTTGATGTCTACACACGCTTCTACTCTTGTAGACTATGTTGGGCCTCCAAGCACAGAGGTTTGTAGGACAGCAGCAAATTTCCCTCAAGTGGATGACCTAAGGTTTATCGAACTCAGCGAAGTAGAGGTTGAAGATGGTCTCTCTCAAGCAACCCTGCAACTAAGATACAAGAAGTCTCTTGTGTCCCCAACACACCTAATACACTTGTTAGATGTATAGGTGCACTAGTTCGGCGAAGAGATGTTAAATGGCAAGTGATATGGATGGCAAAACAAAGTAATATAAATCTGTAATAAAAAGTGCAGCAAGCAAACAAGTGGTAAACGTGAGCACAAATGGTATTGCAATGGTGGAAACAAGGCCTAGGCTTCATACTTTCACTAGTGGCAACTCCCAACAACATTAACATAATCGAATCACATGATATTTCTCATAAAACATGCAAAGGGGACGCACTCGGAGGTCATTCCTTCGTGGTCAAGAGAGGACGAGAATTATGTAGGGCTACAAAAGCACACCTCAAAGTTCGTAGTTCTCAATCTAAGGATTTCCCAATGTCACCGCGGCCATCCAAAGAGAGTCCCACAATCACCACAACATATCTAAAGGATAGTCAAAGACAAGCACCAAGAGACTCTCAATCTTCAATCAACACACAAGAGAGGAAATCACTCATGAAAATATTGTTCTAATCCATGTCCAATAGACCGCTGTCACCTTGGTCTCGGGGATTATACTAGATAAAGACAAGTGAGTACATCAATCCAATACATAGAGGAAGGGGAAATATCATGGGATCACCCTAGATTAACATAGCCTATGATCATAATGAAGATCACATCATGGGAGAGAGAATTGACCACATAGCTACTGGTAAGAACCTCAGCCCCGAGGAGGAACTACTCCCGCATCATGGAGGGAGGAAGCAACGTCGGTGGAGATGAATCCGGGGGCACTTCCCCGTCCCGGCAGGGTGCCGGCGCAGGAATTCTGGTCCCCCAAAGCTTGATGGCGATGGCGGCGAAGATCGGAATCGCGTCTGGAGAAAAGGGGTCTGGAATCAGGGTTTTCTCGACGGACCTTAAATATATGCCAAAGGGGGTCACCGGGGGAGTCCTGGGGGGCCCATGCGCCCCCCCGGCGCGGCCTAGGGGTGGGCCGCCCTGGCAGGCCGCCTGGAGCCCCTGTGGGTCCCCCCCGGCTGTACTTTGGCCGCACGGTAGCTCCTGGAACGCTGGTTTTTTTATATATTTTTTCTGGATTTTCCTGGCAGTTCTCGTAATGTGAAAACCTGAAATACAAAAACAGCCGAAAACAAAAACTGGCACTGGGGTGCACTGAGTTAATAGGTTAGTCCAAATATGATCAAAAGTGTATGGAAGTGTATAAATATAATAGCAATATCACCCAAAAGAGGCATGGAGCAAGCAGAAATTATAGATACGTTTTGGACGTATCACCAGCCGGGCTGCAGCGCTGGGAGAAGCTACCCCCGACGCCGAACGATTGGGAATCGCCAGGTGAAGCAAGAAGCTGGCTTTGTGAAGTTGAATGACATCAGAATAGGCCCTTAGAACCTAGGGTGATAGGGCACTAGCTCCAGTTCATATAATGTAGGCATGCATTCCGTAAATAGTCATACGTACTTATGGAAAGAACTTGTATGACATCTTTTGTCCTACCCTCCCGTGGCAGCGGGGTCCATAAGAAAACTAAGGGATATTAAGACCTCCTTTTAATAGAGTACCGGAACAAAGCATTAGCACATAGTAAATACATGAACTCCTCAAATTACGGTCATCACCGGAAAGTATCCAACATATTATCGCTACGGGGTTTACGGATCATAACACATAATACGTGACTATGACTTGCAAGATCGGATCTAGAACATAGATATAATGGTGATAACATAAACGATTTAGATCTAGAATTATGGCACCCAGGCCCAAAGTGTCAAGCATTAAGCATAGCAAAGTCATAACAACATCAATCTCCGAACATAATGGACACTAGGGATCAAGCACTAACAAAACTAACTCGATTACATGATGAATCTCATCCAACTCCTCACCGACTAGCGAGCCTACGAAGGAATTACTCACTCCCGGTGGAGATCATGCAATTGACGATGGAGGATGGTTGGTGATGATGAAGAACGCAGATTCCCCTCTCCGGAGCCCCAAACGGGCTCCAGATCTGGCCTCCCGGTGAAGAACAGAAGGTGACGGTGGCTCCGTATCGTGAAATGAGATAATTCTTCCTCCTCAATTTTTCTCTCCGAAAATAGGTATTTATGGAGTCGGAGTTAGGGTCTGCAAGGCCACCAGGTGGGGACAACCCACCTGGGCGCGCCAGGAGGGGGGCGCCCTGGTGGGTTGTGCCCACCCAGGTGCCCCCCTTCGGTTGTTCTTGGCTCCAGTATTTTTCTTTATTCATATAAAAAATTCTCGGAAAATTTGGTTCCAATTCGAGAACTTCTATTTCTGCACAAAAACAACACCATGGTGTTCTTCCGAAAACAACGTCAGTCCGGATTAGTTTCATTCAAATCATGCAAATTAGAGTCCAAAACAAGAGAAAAGGTGTTAGAAGTATATACGACGGAGACGTATCAACTCCCCCAAGCTTAAACATTTGCTTGTCCTCAAAAAATTCAGTTGATAAACTGAAAGTGAAAAGGATAAGCTTTTATGAACTCGTTTGCTCTTGTTTACATAAATAAGCTTAAGTAGCACCCAGGTTTTCAGCAAAGATCATGACTAACCATGTCAATGATAACTCTTTGAAATTATATTAACTCATATCAATAACGTAAACAACTAGTTTTGTTAAAACAACCATGATATAACATGAAAACAGTGGTATCTCGCTAGCCCTTTCTGAGACCGCAAAACATAAATGTGGAGCACCTCCAAAGTTCAAGCAGCGACTAAACGTTGTAATTCATGGTAGAAAAGATCCAGTCATGCACCCAACATTCACTACACACAATGCATGAGCATGACACCAATGCTCTCAGATCTGGCGCTTATTAGAGAAGGTGATGACTCGACATAAAAGTAAATAGATAGTCCCATCGCAGAGGGAAGCAGGGATTTGCAGAGGTGCCAGAGCTCAAGGTTTTAAAACAGAGATAAATATAATTTTGAGAGGTGCACCCGTCACATTTACTTCGCGACAATCAGTTATCAATATATTCCATGCTAAACACATTAGTAGCGGTTCCCAACCGAAAAAGTAAAGGTTATTACTTCGTAGGAGTTTTTGTTTGATTATTTGTAAGCTCTTTTCCTTTTGATGTTGGAACTGGGAATCCCTTTTTACCGCTCTCTCGTGCAAGGATAAGTGAATAAACACTCGTCATGAGAATAACCCGCTTAGCATGGAAGATACTGACTACCTCCTGTCACTCTATGAACATCCAGGCACACAAAAAGGATGTTTATTTGAAGGTTTTAGAGGTGGCACATGCAAATTTACTTAGGACAGCAGGATAATACCGCATATAGGTAGGTATGATGGACTCATCTTGAATAACTTTGAATTTTGAATTTGATGCACAAGTAGTATTTCCGCTTAGTACTGGTGAAGGCTAGCAAGTAGATTGGGAAGCGGCCAGCTAGAGAGCAAAAATGGTCATGAACATACATTATGCATAACAAACATTGGATATCAGCATGAGTAGGATATGGACACCATGAACATAAATATCATAGAGGCTATGTTGGTTTTGATTCAACTACATGCATGAACATGTGCCAAGTCAAGCCACTTGAAACATTCAGAGGAGGATACCATATCATTATACTACATCACAATCATTTTAACGCTATGTTGACCTTCCAGATAAATCATTATTAACTCCTAGTTGTTTAAGCATGGCATGAGAAGGCCAGGGCCTATGGTTAAAGTGGGGCCTAAGCCCCCGTCGTCGACCGGCACCTGCTTCATCTCGGCCCGGTCTTGGGAGAACAACGGCCTCTTCTTCGTAGGCGCGGCCTCTGGGGCCTCCGGAGCGCCCTTCGCGTCAAGCCATGCGGCCACCGCGGCCTTGAAGGCGAGCTTGAGGGCCAGGAGCGCATCCTTGGTGTCTCCCGCCATGGTGAGGACGCCACTGCTCCCAGGCATCTTGATGACGTTGTAGCCCAGGTGCGTCACCGCCATGAACTTGGCAAGGGTCGGGTACCCAAGGATGGCATTGTACGGGGAGGCTGATGTGGGCGACGTCGAAGTCGATGAGCTCGATGCGGTAGTTGCGGCGTGTGTCGAAGGTGACGGGGAGGCGGACCTACCCCAGAGGGAGAGTGGAGCCGTCGCCCACCCCCGAGAAGGGTTTGGTGGGGGCGAGCAAATCGTACGGCACATGAAGTTGATCAAAGGCTTCCACGGAGAGGACGTTGACGCCAACGCCGCCGTCGATGAGGGTCCTGTTAACTGCGATGTTGCAGATGGTGGTGGTGCAGAGCATGGGGAGCGCGTCGGCACCGACCATAATCTTGTGGTTATCCCTGGAATCGAAGACGATGCCGGCCTCCGGCGCCGCCCGGCCTGGGGGGGGGACCCTCCCGCGGTTGGGCGATCCCCACCTGCCGGAAGAGCTACTTGACGTGGCAGCGCGAGGCTGGCATCTGTGACCCACCAAGGATAGCCGCGTCGGCATGGGAAGCCGGCGCCATGAAGCTTGCGATGAATAAATCGCACAACCCTTCCCAAGAGGCCACCGAGGACTCCGGCAGGTTGAGTAGCCAAGAGCGCGACACACCCGTAAGTGAAGGAAATATGCCCTAGAGGCAATAATAAAGTTATTATTTATTTCCTTATATCATGATAAATGTTTATTATTCATGCTAGAATTGTATTAACCGGAAACTTAATACATGTGTGAATACATAGACAAAACAGAGTGTCCCTAGTATGCCTCTACTAGACTAGCTCATTGATCAAAGATGGTTATGTTTCCTAGCCATAGACATGAGTTGTCATTTGATCAACGGGATCACATCATTAGGAGAATGATCTGATGGACAAGACCCATCCGTTAGCTTAGCACTATGATCGTTTAAGTTTTACTGCTATTGCTTTCTTCATGACTTATACATGTTCCTACGACTATGAGATTATGCAACTCCCGAATATCGGAGGAACACTTTGTGTGCTACCAAACATCACAACGTAACTGGGTGATTATAAAGGTACTCTACAGGTGTCTCCGAAGGTACTTGTTGGGTTGGCGTATTTCGAGATTAGGATTTGTCACTCCGATTGTCGGAGAGGTATCTCTGGGCCCACTCGGTAATGCACATCACTATAAGCCTTGCAAGCATTGCAGCTAATGAGTTAGTTGCGGGATGATGTATTACGGAACGAGTAAAGAGACTTGTTGGTAACGAGATTGAACTAGGTATTGAGATACCGACGATCGAATCTCGGGCATGTAACATACCGATGACAAAGGGAACAATGTATGTTGTTATGCGGTTTGACCGATAAAGATCTTCGTAGAATATGTGGGAGCCAATATGAGCATCCAGGTTCCGCTATTGGTTATTGACCGGAGACGTGTCTCGGTCATGTCTACATAGTTCTCGAACCCGTAGGGTCCGCACGCTTAAGGTTTCGATGATAGTTTTATTATGAGTTTATGAGTTTTGATGTACCGAAGGAGTTCGGAGTCCCGGATGAGATCGGGAACATGACGAGGAGTCTCAAAATGGTCGAGACGTAAAAATCGATATATTGGACGACTATATTCGGACATCGGAAAGGTTTCGAGTGATTCGGGTATTTTCGGAGTACCGGAGAGTTACGGGAATAGAGGAGAGAGGCCAAAAGGAAGGAGGCGTGCACCCCCCTTCTGGTCCGAATTGGACAAGGGGTGCAGCCCCCTTTTCCTTCTCCCTCTTCCCCTCTTTCCTTCTCTCCTACTCCGGAAAGGAAAGGGGAATCCTACTAGGACTTGGGAGTCCTAGTAGGACTCCCCACATTTGGTGCGCCCCCTCTAGGGCCGGCCTCTCCCTCCCTCCTTTATATACGGGGGCAGGGGGGCACCTCTAGACACAACAATTGATCTCTTGATCTCTTAGCCCTGTGCGGTGCCCCCCTCCACCATAGTTCTCCTCGATAAATATTGTAGCGGTGCTTAGGCGAAGCCCTGCGACGGTAGAACATCAAGATCGTCACCACGCCGTCGTGCTGACGGAACTCTCCCTCGACACTCGGCTGGATCGGAGTTCGAGGGACGTCATCGAGCTGAACGTGTGCTAGAACTCGGAGGTGCCGTAGTTTCGGTGCTTGATCGGTCGGGCCGTGAAGACGTACGACTACATCAACCGCGTTGTTCTAACGCTTCCGCTTTCGGTCTACGAGGGTACGTAGACTCACTCTCCCCTCTCGTTGCTATGCATCTGGTAGATAGATCTTGCGTGATCGTAGGAAAATTTTAAAATACTACGTTCCCCAACAGTGGCATCATGAGCCAGGTCTATGCGTAGATGATATGCATGAGTAGAACACAATGAGTTGTGGGCGATACTAGTCATACTGCTTACCAGCATGTCATACTTTGCTTCGGCGGTATTGTGAGATGAAGCGGCCCGGACCGACATTACGCGTACGCTTACGCGAGACTGGTTTTACCGTTAAGAGCACTCGTTGCTTAAAGGTGACTGGCGGGTGTCTGTCTCTCTCACTTTAGCTGAATCAAGTGTGGCTACGCCCGGTCCTTGTGAAGGTTAAAACAGCACATACTTGACGAAACATCGTTGTGGTTTTGTATGCGTAGGTAAGAACGGTTCTTGCTAAGCCCGTAGCATCCACGTAAAACTTGCAACAACAAAGTAGAGGACGTCTAACTTGTTTTTGCAGGGCATGTTGTGATGTGATATGGTCAAGACATGATGAGTTATATGGTTTTGTATGAGATGATCATGTTTTGTAATGTTATCGGCAACTGGCAGGAGCCATATGGTTGTCGCTTTATTGTATGAAATGCAATCGCCATGTAATTGCTTTACTTTATCACTAAGCGGTAGCGATAGTCGTAGAAGCAATAGTTGGCGAGACGACAACGATGCTACGATGGAGATCAAGGTGTCGCGCCGGTGATGAAGGTGATCATGACGGTGCTTTGAAGATGGAGATCAAAAGCAGAAGATGATGATGGCCATATCATGTCACATATTTTGATTGCATGTGATGTTTATCTTATTATGCTTCTTATTTTGCTTAGAACGACGGTAGCATTATAAGATGATCCCTTACTAAATTTCAAGGTATAAGTGTTCTCCCTGAGTATGCACCGTTGCGAAAGTTCGTCGTGCCGAGACACCACGTGATGATCGGGTGTGATAAGCTCTACGTTCAAATACAATGGGTGTAAGCCAGATTTGCACACGCAGAATACTCGGGTTAAACTTGACGAGCCTAGCATATGCAGATATGACCTCGGAACACTGGAGACCGAAAAGTCGAGCGTGAATCATATAGTAGATATGATCAACATAAGATGTTCACCATTGAAACTACTCCATCTCACGTGATGATCGGACATGGTTTAGTTGATTTGGATCGCGTGATCATTTAGATGACTAGAGGGATGTCTATCTAAGTGGGAGATCTTAAGTAATATGATTAAATTGAACTTTAATTTATCATGAACTTAGTCCTGGTAGTATTAGCATATCTATGTTGTAGATCAATAGCTCGCGATGTTGCTCCCCGTTTATTTTTTTTATATGTTCCTAGAGAAAACTAAGTTGAAAGATGTTAGTAGCAATGATGCGGAATTGTTCCGTGATCTGAGGATTATCCTCATTGCTGCACAGAGAATTATGTCCTTGATGCACCGCTAGGTGACATACCTATTGCAGGAGCAGATGTAGACGTTATGAACGTTTTGATAAAAGCTCGGCATGATGACTACTTGATAGTTTAAGTGCACCATGCTTTATGGCTTAGAACCGGGACTTCAAAAACGTTTTGAACGCCACGGAGCATATAAGATGTTCCAAGAGTTGAAATTAGTATTTCATACTCATGCCCGTGTCGAGAGGTATAAGACTTCTGACAGTACTTTGCCTACAAGATGGAGGAGAATAGCTCAATCAGTGAGCATGTGCTCAGATTGTCTGGGTACTACAATTACTTGAATCAAGTGGGAGTTAATCTTCCAGATAAGATAGTAATTGTCAAAGTTCTCTAGTCACTATCACCAAGTTAGTAGAACTTCGTGATGAACTATAATATGCAAGGGATGACGAAAGGAATTCCCGAGCTCTTCGCAATGCTGAAGTCGGCGAAGGTAGAAATCATGAAAAAGCATCAAGTGTTGATGGTTAACAAGACCACTTGTTTCAAGTAAAGGGCAAAGGGATAGAAGGGGAACTTCAAGAAGAATGACAAGCAAGTTGTCACTCCCGTGAAGAAACCCAAAGCTAAAACTCAAGCCTGAAACTAAGTGCTTCTACTGCAAAGGAAATGGTCACTGGAAGTGGAACTGCCCTAGATACTTGGCGGATAAGAAGGATGGCAAAGTGAACAAAGGTATATTTTGATATACAGATTATTGATGTGTACTTTACTAGTGTTCATAGCAACCCCTGGGTATTTGATACCGGTTCAGTTGCTAAAATTAGTAACTCGAAACGAGAATTGCAGAATGAACAGAGACTAGTTAAAGGTGAAGTGACGATGTGTGTTGGAAGTGGTTCCAAGATTGATATGATCATCATCGCACACTCCCTATACTTTCGGGATTAGTGTAAAACCTAAATAAATGTTATTTGGCATTTGCGTTGAGCATGAATATGATTTGATCATATTTGTTGCAATACGGTTATTCATTTAAAGTCATAGAATAATTGTTATTCTATTTACATGAATAAAACCTTCGATGGTCATACACCCAATGAAAATATTTTGTTGGATCTCGATCGTGGTGATACACATATTCATAATATTGAAGCCAAAAGATGCAAGGTTAATAATGATAGTGCAACTTATTTGTGGCACTGCTGTTTAGGTCATAATGGTGTAAAGCGCATGAAGAAACTCCATAGTGATGGACTTTTGGAATCACTTGATTATGAATCACTTGGTGCTTGCGAACCATGCCTCATGGGCAAGATGACTAAAACTCTGTTCTCCGGAACAATGGAGCGAGCAACAGATTTGTTGGAGATCATACATACAGATGTATGTGGACCAATGAGTGTTGAAGCTCGCGGCGGGTATCGTTATTTTCTGACCTTCAATGATGATTTGAGCAGATATGGGTATATCTACTTAATGAAGCATGAGTCTAAAACATTTGAAAAGTTCAAAGAATTTCAGAGTGAAGTGGAGAATCATCGTAACAAGAAAATAAGAGTTTCTACGATATGATCGTAGAGGTAAAATATTTGAGTTAGCGAGTTTGGCCTTCAGTAAAAACAATGTGAAATAGTTTCACTACTCACGCCACCTGGAACACCATAGTGTAATGGTGTGTCCGAACGTCATAACCGTACTTTATTAGATATGGTGCGATCGATGATGTCTCTTACCGATCTACCACTATCGCTTTTGGGGTTATGCATTAGAGACAGATACATTCACGTTAAATAGGGCACCATCTAAATCCGTGGAGATGACACCATATGAACTGTGGTTTGACGAGAAACCTAAGCTGTCATTTCTTTAAGTTTGGGACTGCGATGCTTATGTGAAAAAGTTTCAACATGATAAGCTCGAACCCAAATCGGGGAAGTAAATCTTCATAGGATACCCAAAAGAAACTGTTGGGTACACCTTCTATCACAGATCCGAAGGCAAGGTCTTTGTTGCTAAGAGTGGATTCTTTCTAGAGAAGGAGTTTCTCTCGAAAGAAGTTAGTGGGAGGAAAGTGGAACTTGATGAGGTAATTGTACCTTCTCCCGAATTGGATAGTAGTACATCACAGAAACTGGTTCCAGTGATTCCTACACCAATTAGTGAGGAAGCTAATGATGATGATCATGAAACTTCGGATCAAGTTACTGCTGAACTTCGTAGATCAACCAGAGTACGTTCCGCACCAGAGTGGTACGGCAACCCGGTTCTGGAAGTCATGTTACTGGACCATGATGAACCTACGAACTATGAGGAAGCGATGATGAGCCCAGATTCCGCAAAATGGCTTGAGACCATGAAATCTGAGATGGGATCCATGTATGAGAACAAAGTGTGGACTTTGGTTGACTTGCCCGATGGTCGGCAAGCCATCGAAAATAAATGGATCTTCAAGAGGAAGACTGATGCTGACAGTAATGTTACTGTTTACAAAGCTCGACTTGTTGCGAAAGTTTTTCAACAAGTTCAAGGAGTTGACTACGATGAGACTTTCTCACTCGTAGCGATGCTTAAGTCTGTCCGAATCATGTTAGCAATTGCCGCATTTTATGAAATCTGGCAAATGGATAACAAAACTGCATTCTTTAATGGATTTATTAAAGAAGACTTGTATATGATGCAACCAGAAGGTTTTGTCAATCCTAAAGGTGCTAACAAAATGTGCAAGCTCCAGCGATCCATCTATGGACTGGTGCAAGCATCTCGGAGTTGGAATATACGCTTTGATAAGTTGATCAAAGCATATAGATTTATACAGACTTGCGATGAAGCCTTTATTTACAAGAAGTGAGTGGGAGCACTACAACCTTTCTGATAAGTATATGTGAATGACATATTGTCGATCGGAAATGATGTAGAATTTTCTGGAAAGCATAAAGGAGTGTTTGAAAGGAGTTTTTCAAAGAAAGACCTTGGTGAAGCTGCTTACATATTGGGCATCAAGATCTATAGAGATAGATCAAGACGCTTGATAAGACTTTCGATGAGTACATACCTTGATATGATTTTGAAGTAGTTCAAAATGGATCAGTCAAAGAAGGAGTTCTTACCTGACTTGTAAGGTGTGAAGTTGAGTAAGACTCAAAGCCAGACCACGGCAGAAAAATATAGAGAGAATGAAAGTCATTCCCTATGCCTCAGCCATAGGTTCTATAAAGTATGCCATGCTGTGTACCAAACATGTTGTGTACCTTGCCATGAGTTTGTCAAGAGGGTACAATAGTGATCCAGGAGTAGATCTCTGTACAGCGGTCAAAATTATCCTTAGTAACTGGATGACTAAGGAAATATTTCTCGATTATAGAGGTGATAAAGAGTTCGTCGTAAAGGGTTACGCCGATGCAAGCTTTGACACTAAATCTAGCTGACTCTAAGTATCAATCTGGATGCGTATTGAAAGTGGGAGCAATTAGCTAGAGTAGCTCCATGCAGAGCATTGTAGACACATAGACATTTGCGAAATACATACGGATCTGAATGTGACAGACGCGTTGACTAAACTTCTCTCACGAAGCAAAACATGATCACACCTTAGTACTCTTTGGGTGTTAATCACATAGCGATGTGAACTAGATTATTGACTCTAGTAAACCCTTTGGGTGTTAATCACATGACGATGTGAACTATCGGTGTTAAATCACATGGCGATGTGAACTAGATTATTGACTCTAGTGCAAGTGGGAGACTGAAGGAAATATGCCCTAGAGGCAATAATAAAGTTATTATTTATTTCCTTATATCATGATAAATGTTTATTATTCATGCTAGAATTGTATTAACCGGAAACTTAATACATGTGTGAATACATAGACAAAACAGAGTGTCCCTAGTATGCCTCTACTAGACTAGCTCATTGATCAAAGATGGTTATGTTTCCTAGCCATAGACATGAGTTGTCATTTGATCAACGGGATCACATCATTAGGAGAATGATCTGATGGACAAGACCCATCCGTTAGCTTAGCACTATGATCGTTTAAGTTTTACTGCTATTGCTTTCTTCATGACTTATACATGTTCCTACGACTATGAGATTATGCAACTCCCGAATATCGGAGGAACACTTTGTGTGCTACCAAACGTCACAACGTAACTGGGTGATTATAAAGGTACTCTACAGGTGTCTCCGAAGGTACTTGTTGGGTTGGCGTATTTCGAGATTAGGATTTGTCACTCCGATTGTCGGAGAGGTATCTCTGGGCCCACTCGGTAATGCACATCACTATAAGCCTTGCAAGCATTGCAGCTAATGAGTTAGTTGCGGGATGATGTATTACGGAACGAGTAAAGAGACTTGTTGGTAACGAGATTGAACTAGGTATTGAGATACCGACGATCGAATCTCGGGCATGTAACATACCGATGACAAAGGGAACAATGTATGTTGTTATGCGGTTTGACCGATAAAGATCTTCGTAGAATATGTGGGAGCCAATATGAGCATCCAGGTTCCGCTATTGGTTATTGACCGGAGACGTGTCTCGGTCATGTCTACATAGTTCTCGAACCCGTAGGGTCCGCACGCTTAAGGTTTCGATGATAGTTTTATTATGAGATTATGCAACTCCCGAATACCGGAGGAACACTTTGTGTGCTACCAAACGTCACAACGTAACTGGGTGATTATAAAGGTACTCTACAGGTGTCTCCGAAGGTACTTGTTGGGTTGGCGTATTTCGAGATTAGGATTTGTCACTCCGATTGTCGGAGAGGTATCTCTGGGCCCACTCGGTAATGCACATCACTATAAGCCTTGCAAGCATTGCAGCTAATGAGTTAGTTGCGGGATGATGTATTACGGAACGAGCAAAGAGACTTGTTGGTAACGAGATTGAACTAGGTATTGAGATACCGACGATCGAATCTCGGGCATGTAACATACCGATGACAAAGGGAACAATGTATGTTGTTATGCGGTTTGACCGATAAAGATCTTCGTAGAATATGTGGGAGCCAATATGAGCATCCAGGTTCCGCTATTGGTTATTGACCGGAGACGTGTCTCGGTCATGTCTACATAGTTCTCGAACCCGTAGGGTCCGCACGCTTAAGGTTTCGATGATAGTTTTATTATGAGTTTATGAGTTTTGATGTACCGAAGGAGTTCGGAGTCCCGGATGAGATCGGGGACATGACGAGGAGTCTCAAAATGGTCGAGACGTAAAAATCGATATATTGGACGACTATATTCGGACATCGGAAAGGTTCCGAGTGATTCGGGTATTTTCGGAGTACCGGTGAGTTACGGGAATAGAGGAGAGAGGCCAAAAGGAAGGAGGCGTGCACCCCCCTTCTGGTCCGAATTGGACAAGGGGTGCAGCCCCCTTTTCCTTCTCCCCCTCCCCCTCTTTCCTTCTCTCCTACTCCGGGAAGGAAAGGGGAATCCTACTAGGACTTGGGAGTCCTAGTAGGACTCCCCACACTTGGTGCGCCCCCTCTAGGGCCGGCCTCTCCCTCCCTCCTTTATATACGGGGGCAGGGGGGCACCTCTAGACACAACAATTGATCTCTTGATCTCTTAGCTGTGTGCGGTGCCCCCCTCCACCATAGTTCTCCTCGATAAATATTGTAGTGGTGCTTAGGCGAAGCCCTGCGACGGTAGAACATCAAGATCGTCACCACGCCGTCGTGCTGACGGAACTCTCCCTCGACACTCGGCTGGATCGGAGTTCGAGGGACGTCATCGAGCTGAACGTGTGCTAGAACTCGGAGGTGCCGTAGTTTCGGTGCTTGATCGGTCGGGCCGTGAAGACGTACGACTACATCAACCGCGTTGTTCTAACGCTTCCGCTTTCGGTCTACGAGGGTACGTAGACTCACTCTCCCCTCTCGTTGCTATGCATCTGGTAGATAGATCTTGCGTGATCGTAGGAAAATTTTAAAATACTACGTTCCCCAACAGTAAGTGCCATAGGGAGCCAGTTCACCATGACCTGGCCGTCGCCGCCTGTCACCCGTATGGCCTCCGCGTACATCTGGAGGAACTCCACGGGGTCAGCCGCGCCATCGTACCATGGAGGCAGCTTCAGTCTGAACTTCGGCGGCCACCGCACCCGCCGCAGGCCAGGGGCGAACGCGCGGAGGCCTATGGCACTTCCATAAGCGCCCGGCAACGCGACAGGCAGAGCGGCATCGGCCATGGGGACTGCGCGGTGCTGGCGGTGCGAGGTTGACGAAGAAGCAGGACTTCGACACGTCCCTACCCGGCGCGCCAAATGTCGGATTCAGGGCTCCGCAAACCCAAGAAAGGTTCGAACTCTGGGGCGTGTGCGAAGAACCCAACTCCCCTAGCCAACTAGTTCGTCGCCCCTCCTGCCTAGCTCGGTGAACAAGGAAAGAGATAGACATATCAGTTTACCCAGGTTCGGGCCACCTTGCGGTGTAAGACCCTACTCCTACTTTGTGGTGGGTTTGCCTCACGAGGGGCTGAGGATGAACTAGTACAAGGGAAGAACAACCTCGTGATGTCTGCTCTGGTGTGGGTGTAGGTAGATGAGGTTTTGACCCCCCCCCCCTTCTTGGTGGTGGCTAGCCTATACTTATCGTAGCCTTGGTCCTCTTCCCCCAAAATGTAGGCGGGAAGGGATCCTACAGTGGCCAATTTGAAAAGGGACAAGTGGTACATCTTATCCTGACGAAAGGTAGTCTTCGTCTGCAAAGTCTCTGGTCGTGACGTTGTGGTGAGCTCGGCGATGACATCCGTCCTGCTGCCCTGACGGTCTTGGTCTCGTTGCACGGGAATGGAAAACTTTGGTTGATTCCTCGGGACCCCGCGTCTGCGCTTGCCTCCTTAGCACCAAAGAGAAAACCTGCTCCTCTGCACCCGCTGGCGCCCGCCTGGCCATGGTCCTCATGGCTTGCGTCACCTCAACCTCATGAGGTGGGCACTTGCATAGGAATCTCCGCTCCTCGGGAGGCAGTTCGAGGAGGCCGCTCCCTCCGGAGGTCTTGGCGTCGTCCGTCTCGCGAGGCTTGGCCCCTTGCGAGGGTCTTGTCTTGTTGATGCTGAAGATGGACCGTACCAGGTCGTCGATAAAGCCACGCCATCGATCGCAGGTAGGCAAGTCTGGGTACCCTTATTCCCAGAACGCTATAAATTAGGAAACTAAATCAAAACAATACAAAAAAGACCTACCCATGAGAATAGAAAAACAACTAAGAAAAATAATTTGAAGAGAATGAAACGAAGTTACGGCTAGTCTGCTAAGGTCTTGAACATTACTTTCCTCTTTTTTGAGGGATTGATTATTCTTTCCTACCCACAAAAACTTTTGACTCATTAAACCACAGAAAATCAATAAAAATGGCGCTAAAAAAATAGAAGGGAAATTGCTACCGTCGTTCGCTATTGGGCCACGACCCTTGTCCGGGCGTAGGTGAGCGCAGCATATATATCAGGAGCACATACTTGGGTTCCATCTACGCCCGGACGACAATGTGACCCGACAGAGGGATCCATCTAGTCGCCTGAGCCATCGCAGGTCGGGACTCTCATGGACAACCCCAGTTCGGAGATGTATTTCATAATGAAGCCATGTACTTTGACCGGACTCAGCTAAAATTGCTTGATGAATCGCCTTTCGGCGCGGAGTCCAAATTGTCCCCAGCGTGACCAAAATATCATAAATTTGCGTGTGTGGTTGTTTGCATCATGTGAAAGAGACACCGTTTTGGATTTGAGAATCGTTCATGCACATGTGTTGGGTTAAAGATATATCAATCAACGACCACACACGCGCCTCAAAATTGTACAGAGGGAGTACTATGGAAATTACGGATTCAATAGAAAGTTGAAAAAGGTTTTGGAAAAGGCCAGGTCAAAAGTTTTGTTGGGATCAGTCTGGTTTTGAATCCGAGGGTGACGCCCGCTCCACTGAACCATCACCATTCACCAATCAAAACTGAAAGAAAGTAATAAAGATTAAAAGAGAGGCAAACTGCTGCCAAGTAAGACGACGGCTCAGCGACAGGCAGAGCCGCAGCCTTCTGGCGTAACCCCACGACCCGACTTCTGGAGTAACTGACGGTTGGGTCCGTCCTACAGCTGGCCTCAGATACTCCTGGACAAGCCGCTGTCCTGTACTCCTGTGGCCTCGGTCATGTAGCCGCTTTTGTTTCAGGTGACGCCGCACGCCGATAGCAGTGCGCAGGTACCCACTGCGGCTGCGGTGAAACGGCAGCAACGGATCCCGAGGTTGATGTGGAGTGCGCTGGGATGTGGTATGTCGCCCGAAACACTTGAGGCCTTGGACTCCAGGACACGGAGAAATTCCCACGAGCTCTCCGGATGAGATGGATTTGGCCAATAATTGGCGCGTACGGCCCCTGCGACGAAGACTTCGTTCTTTTTGCAAGTGCTACGAGAGTGATAGTTGGAGATGGGAAGACTGCGCTTTTTTTGGAAGGATGCCTAGCTGAATGGCATGGCGCCCAGGGACATTACTCCCACGCTGTTTGGCGCGGCCTCTCGAAAAGGACGCACTGTCTACGATGCACTATCTAGGAACAATTGACTGCATGATTTGGAACGAAACTGGAAAGATGAAATGATCGAAGAACTTATCACCCTATCTAGTTTGCTTGACCAAACACAGCTTAACCCATTTGTGGAAGACCATATTACTTGGAAATTCACAGATGATGGTGCTTACTCCACCAGATCGGCCTACCTCCTCCAGTTTGAAGGAATGATCAAATCCCCTATATACAACAGTGTCTGGCGAGGATGGGCTCCTTTTAAATGTAAGATCTTCCTCTGGATGGCCTTGCAACGCAAGATTCTTACGACGGACGTGCTATTGTTGAGAGGCTGGGACAATAACTATTTTTACCCTCTTTGCATGCGCTGCCTTGAAACGGCCGCACACCTATTCTCGGACTGCTCGTGGTCCAGACGAGTATGGGACTCTATGGCCGTGACTACGAACATTCCATCGTTTAAGTCTTCACAGTGGAGCGCGGATGCAACGCTTCATGAATGGCTAC
>LR738714.1:524366313-524401028 GCA_902687465.1 Secale cereale | reverse complement strand
CCCCCCCCCCCCCCCTTCGAGGCACTGATGCAACACGTAGAAGAGGCACACAAGCGGTGGCAATGTTGATCTGGTGAGAACTATGGCTAGAGCAAAACCGACGATTTTTTCGCCAGCAAGAACTATCGCTGCCAACGCTGGTCAACTGAATTAGGGATGAAGCAGCGATCTGGAAACTCGTTGGATGCCCAATCCCATTTAACCCCGGCTAAGCATTATATATAAACTCGTCACGATGTTGTCTGGCAAAGCCAACAACGGTTGTATTTTGATTTTCTCTCACATGGTCTCCGACCTGATGTTGTACTCGGCCATCGGCCTCTCTTCTTCTTAATGGAATCCTAGCAGCTCTCCTGTCGTCTTTCAGAAAAAATGTGCCATGTGCATCAACCGGACCCACCAACAGACCTGGCTGAGCCCATCCTTCTTCTCCAGCGCATCCGACTTCCGAAGTGCATGCACCCCACTGCACTTCCTCCGGCAACGTTCCTGGCTTTCCAAAGCCGGCATTTTTCAATGTTTTAATCTTCTAAGAAAACTTTAACACAAAATGAACTTGACACAAAACTATTTCGAAATTTGATCTTCTTCAGAAACGGTGCACTATACGAAAACGCCAAGCCAGCTCGCGTTACTGGCCTAGTCGAGACGCAACGTGGCGAGGCAGGGCAGAAACACCAAAATATTTGACGTTGCTGGAAACGCCAAAGGGTGTTGCGTTGTTGCCCAACTATGAAACGCCATTGCTAATGGCGTTTCTAGTAGCTTGTTCACATTTGGCACTTATTTATGAAGGGAGCACAGCTAGCTAGGTCAGCATTTTCAAATAGAGAAGAAACACCATGGCTTGTGGTGTTACCAAAAGGTTCAGATCGTGTAATAGTTTTCAAAGGAGTTTATTGTGTGTTAAGATTTGCTGAGAAGGTCAAAACATTGAAAAAAAGGCCTCCAAAGCCCACGCCATCAAAGCAAACCGCCCCATATTTTTGTCTCGTGCGTGTGACTAGCTGTTTTCTTCGTTTACGTTTCATTTTACTCGATTTTGCAGCAATTTTGTTGTCGGTTTTCAAGTGTGTGTTTTCTTGTATTTCATACCAATATTTTATTTTTCAACAAAAATGAACACATTTCTAAATTTCTGGACATTTTTTAACATTATGTTAATAAAAAAAATCATTATTTGAAATTTATGAACACTTCTGAAAAGGCTGGATATTTAAAAATGTGAACCTCGCGAACCAAACCAAAAAAAAGGCTCAATAAACCGGTATTTCTTATTTGGCGCTTCATTTTACTCTATTTTGCAGCAATTTTGTTGTCGGTTTTCAAGTGTGTGTTTTCATGTATTTCATACCAATATTTTATTTTTCAACAAAAATGAACACATTTCTAAATTTCTGGACATTTTTTAACATTATGTTAATAAAAAAATCATTATTTGAAATTTATGAACACTTATGAAAAGGCTGGATATTTAAAAATATGAACCTCGCGAACCAAACCAAAAAAAAGGCTCAATAAACCGGTATTTCTTATTTGGCGCTGCAGGCGTCGGTTATAGCTGTTTCCGTGAACCGGCGCTACCTGGGTTCGGCCCAACTTCCATTCTTCCTGTTTCTCAAACTCTTGATATATGAGCTATACTTGGAGAAGTATTCTCAAGGGTCTAGCTATTGTAAGAGAGGGGTATATTTGGCGAGTTGGCTCGGGGGAAAGCATCAATATCTGGACAGACCCGTGGTCGCCGCGTAAAATGTCAAGACATACGCTGTCACAACAAGGAACACATTTGCTCACACGTGTCTCCGAGCTGATTGAGCCAAACACACATACATGGGATGAGGGACTTGTATGGCAGACTTTCCTTCCGATGGAGGCAAGTGTTATTCTTTCAATACTGGTGTTTGAACAGCATGACGATTTCATTGCATGGCATTTTGACGCAAAGGGACTCTTCTCTGTAAAGTCTGCTTATCGTGTGCACACAGATATGATGGTGAGACAATCAAACATCAGTCAAGGAGATAGCGTCGCCGGGTCTGGGTGGAGGAAGGCAGTGTGGGCTGCTATTTGGAAAGTGCACTGCCCAGGGAAATTACATCATTTTCTGTGGAGATTCGGACATAATAGTCACCCGCTAAATATGAACATTGCTAGGCGGGGTGTGGAGTTGGATACACGTTGTGTGGTGTGCAATAAATATTTTGAAGATGGTGGACATTTCTTTTTCCGTTGTAAGGCAGTCATAGCTATGTGGCGAGCGGCCGATCTGGAAAACGAAAGGCTAAATATTATGCAGGCTCCCACGACGTTGGAGGTGCTGGAGAGGATTATGGCATATCCTGAGCAAAAGAAACTAAAGGTGATTTGTCTCCTGTGGCGTTCGTGGTCTGAACGCAATAGAAGAAGACATGGGGAGGGCACGACTTTGCCGCCAGAATTTGCAAGACAAATATCAATGCTTACTGAGGAATGGATTCAGTTCCATTCTCCACCTACCAGACCCCGGAAAGTGCAGTGCAGATCAATAAGTGGGAACCCCCTCCCCAGGACTGGGTTATGTTGAATTTTGATGCTTCTTTCATTGGGGCTCGGGAACTGGTGGGTGGGGTTGTATAGCGAGAGATGCAGCCGGCGATGTCTTATGTGCTGCAGCTGGCCCCCTGGTGGATGTGTCTGATCCATTGCATGCGGAAGCACTTGCTCTAATGAGGACCATCAATTTTGCAGAGAATTTTGGTATGGGCCGGGTGATATTTATGACAGATTGTCTACCTTTGAAACAAGCCATAGATGACAGTAATGCAGATCGTTCACAGCTGGGGAGTCTTTTTCGTGAGACCAAGTATCAACTACAGATAGGTTTCTTTCATTTTAAGCTAGTTCAGAAATCACGTGAATGCAATATGCCTGCGCATAAACTAGCTAGTTTTGGTTCTAGGATGTTGAGGGGTAGCGAGCGTATTTGGCTCAATGATTTACCTCCTGATGTACTCCCTCCATTCCCTTATACAAGGCCACTATGGAAAATACATTTTGCATCTATACAAGGCCACTAACAGTAATCGAGGTAAAAATTAATGATGTTTTCTCGTACTATCAACCTATTTAATACATGCATGCATGTAGTCATAATGATACTGTGCTACTTTCTTCTTATTTCTTCCTTGCATGCATGCTGGCATATTAATGATCCCGGTTAACAAGAAGAAAAGTTGCTTTGCAAAATAGTTATTAAATTTTACCTTGGTACCTGTAATCTGAGTTTGTGGCCTTGTATAAGGGAATGGAGGAAGTACTCAGTGCCGTGGCCGGTGATTTAACCGTGTCCACTGGTTAATTGGAATGCATGGTGTTCCAAATAAAAAAAAACTGCAAAAAAGGTGATCAAGCCAGGATTCGAGCCTGCGCCGCGTGTTATCATGTATCGACGTATAACAAACTCGCCCACTCCACGCTACGAGGTGCATACCTGTTTTCGTCTCTTTATATTACCTTCGGTTTTTCTTTTTTCTATTTCTTTTGCTTTTTTCTCTATCCTTTTTTAGTTTCTTTTTTCGAAATTCATGATTTTTTTCTTCAAATACATGAACTTATTCTCTAAATCCACGAAGTGAATTTTAAAACTCGTGAACTTTTTTCAAATTGATGAACCATTTGCAGAATATAGCAACTTATTTTTTAGATTTTATGAACTTTTTACAATTTTCTGAACTTTTTCTTAAAATTGATGAAGTATTTCTGCAAAGTCGATGAACTTTTTATCAAAATCGATGAACTTTGTCCAAAATAGATATATTTTTTTCAATTTACATGAACTTTTTTTCAAAATCGATGAAGTTTTTTCAATTGTGGTGAACTTTTTTCCAAATTTGTTGAATTTTTTTTCAAAATCGATGAACTTCTTTTGAATTCATGAACTGTTTTTTGAATACATGAACTTTTTCGAGTTGGTGAACTAATTTTTGAATATGCGAACTTTTTTTGCATGCTCATGAACCCCATCTGTAATATGTGAAGATATTTTCAAATAATTGGAAAATATAAACGCTACAGTGTAATGCGCAATAAATAGCGTGTCTAAATTCTCTATTCTTTAAGGCCTTGGCGCTGTGAATAAACAATAGTAGTTACCTGGTGCAGTCGTTAGCCTCACTGTGTGGAAGCGTATGTAAGGGCGTGAGATCGAATCTCTAGTATAGAGCTATTTTTTGCCGGTCATTTTTCGCGTTGCTTGTTGTGTGATAGTGGGCCAGCCCATCCAGCGGGTGCTGCGGGCGCCAGTTCTCTTGCGCGGCGCTGAAGGCGCGGTATAGGAGAGCTCCTATGCACCGCTCGTTGCCGCGAATTGTCGAGCGGACGCACAGGAGCGTCTCCAGCTGGGCCGGCCCATTAGCGCAACGCAGTGAAAAAATCACAAAAGAAAGGGAGGGCTCGAACCAGGGACCTCCTTCTATGTACGAACGAGCCTGGCCAACAGGATAGATAAGTTTTCTTGGTTTACTATGGCGCGCGAAGCTAAAATGTAATGTAGATCCGAACATTTTTTCAAATTCAGAACGCGAACAATATTTTGACAAAGTGTTTTTCAAAAACGAACACTTTTCAAACTTTAGAGGAAAATTTAAAAAGCTTGAACTTTTTTTTGAATACGTGAACAAAGTTTTTATAAAATGAACACTTTTAAAATCTTGATAATTTTTTTTAATTTAGAGAACAAAATTTTGAAATTGAGAACAAATTTTGAAGATGACATTTTTTAAAGCATGAACATTTTTTGAATCTTGAGAACAAATTATGAAACGGAGAAAAAATTTGGAAGTGCGGACAATTTTTTAAAGCATGAACATTTTTTTGAATCTTGAGAACAAATTTTGAAACGAAGAATAAATTTGGAAGCATGAACGATTTTTGAATATTGTGAAAAAAATTGAAACGGCAAACAAATTCGAAAAATTCCGAACAAATTTGGAACCGCGAACATTTTTTGAAAATGTGAAAAATGAAAATCTGGTACATTATATGAATTTCGAAAGTTTTGAAATTTTTGGTGTAACGAGAACAATTTTTTAGTTTTTTTTGAAAACTGAACATTTTATGGAAATACAAACAAAATTTGGATATATTGATAAAAAGAGGATAAAAGAAAAAGGAAATTTGGAAATCAAGTACATTTGTTGAAATCCCTGAACATTTTTTCATGCATGAACATATTTTGAAATCATGAACAAAATATTGAAAACAAGAACAAATTTTGAAACATGAACAATTTCTAAATTTGTGAACAAATTTAGAAACGAAGAATATTTTTCGAAATTCCTGGACATTTTTTGAAATACAAACATTTTTTAAAATTGTGATTACAATTTTGAACATGTGAACATTTTTTGAAATTTGGAACAAATATTTGAAAATGTCTAACAAAAGAAACAGGAAAAACATAAATAAAAGAAAAAATAGAAACGAAAAAGAAAAGGAAACAGGAACAGAAAAAAGAAAAAGAAAAATAAACAGAGAGAAGAAGAAAAAAAATAAAAAGGGAAAATAGATTGACCAGTCCAAGAACCTTCTAGAAGGTTCCCAAAACCAAAAAAACCGCTGAGAAACCTCTAGAAGATTCCTAAAACCGAAATCTTCTACGTACTACAGATGGGCCGGCCCAAATCGCTCGCTCGCTTGCCCTGTCTATGCGAACAGTTTGCCGCAGAGAGCGGCAAATAGGGTTTTAGAGCTCCCCAATAAACCAGCCGCTAGCGATTCGTGACATAACTAGAAAAAATAAGTAAACTTATGCTTAAAAAGTAAAAAAAAAAAATATTTTTACCACTCAAACAGTTTCAAGTACCAAAACAGTTTCCTTTTGATTTGAGCAAAACAAACATGGAAACCACTAGCTGCCTTATAGTCAGAGATTGAATCAGTAAGCCGCCCCTTGTAAGCAATAATGATAGCAATTGCGTGCAAGTGTAAGGTCAAAAAAGCTTAACTTTTAGATGGGCAGACATTATTTATGATGATGTAAACAATAGCCTTGTTATAGTACCTGAAGGTATATGAGTGACGAAACTTAAAATCTCAAATGATTGAAACGTTCACATTGAGGCAGCATGCATCATAGGAATAAAGTCAGAAGCAATAGCAATGCAAGTACTCAAACTTGGAGGAAAAAAGGTAAAAGTAATACAAACAGGGTACTATAGAGAACTGCCAATATCAATGAAAGAAACACCCCTTAGATTTCCTCTTGACTGCAACCAGATAAACCAAGTTGATAAATAGACTTTTATCCTGGACTGGCCGTATACAATATTTGTTATAACAAAGTTAAGTAAGCTACCATGCTTGTTCTAGAAGGCTAGAACTTTCCACATTATTATTATTGTAAAAAAAAGAGGCAGATCAACGTACATGCTTATCATGGTGCTGCAAATTTCCTCATACTCTCATACGCGCATGCAAAACTCTGCATTGGGTGTTTGGGCACCAGCTAGTTTGTACCATGTCAAAACTAACGCCACCTGTAATCTGCCTTCGCCACACCTCGTCTTGAAGCTCTGAACCTCATTATCTATGCGCGATTCAGATTGGCTCACTTGCCATGGCAAAGGTAGCGAAGGTACAGTACCGCTACCTTTGCCCCAGTCTCCTTCGTCGGATTGAAAAGCGGCGACCTAGATCGGATGCTGCAGCAGGATCTATATTGATTCATGTGAACAGTGATTTCTGTGAATAGTGCTCCGAAACAGTGATTCGGCCAATCTCTGCCTATGATTCTTGATCCTGCGACAAAGTCAGCGAGAACTTGCTGTGGCGTCCACTTGCTGCCATCGTAGCCATACAATCTGCCGATGTGCCATGGTGGTGGTACTGTCAATTTCGTGCTGCAAATGACGTCGATGGTGTGCATGATCCATCAGGTAACGTAGGCGTAAGCCATGCCACCGCCCACCATGGCCGGACTATGGGTCTGAGGCATGCCCGCATTGTTTGCGACCAAGCTCCTCTGGTTTTCTGTTCTGCTCGGAGCGCTATTGGCCCTGACTGCGGGGATGTTGGAGATGGTGGTGCGCGGTGTCGGGTAGGGATCAGTCCCTCCGCGCTCCCCTTCGCCCCACACGCGCAATTGGGGTTGACGACGATGTGAGCCCTGATGGACTGGGATGATGTCGTCGTTCCTCTCGACCACTACCGGCGCAGGGGCAAGCGTTGATGTCCTTCCACGTCGAATCCAGGATCGCTGTTTGTGGGGCAGTGATGGATGAAGTGGCCTGGACACAGCAATGGCGCCACACGTACCCGGCCTGCGGCGCCCTTCTGTTGTGCGCTTCTCCACGACGATTGTAGAAGCGACACTACCCCTCCCACTCGAGCTTCGTGGCGTAGATCACCGTGCTGATAGCTTCGTGGCCGCTCTCACCGACGCAAGCGATGCGTAGCGTCCGCGCTACGCGCGTCATCGTCAACCTCAAAAGATCAGGCGCCGGGGCTCTTCTCCCCGATCCTGTCGCCGATAACCATGAAATGGACGCCGTCAGCGATGCTCGACGGAGGAGCGTGCTGGACTTGGTCCGCTGCACGCTGCTACGGCGAGCACAGCCACCACATCGCCATGGCGAGCCGTCGTCGCGCGTCACCTCCGGGTAGGCGCACCAGATGAATCGGCGAGAGGTGCGGGCGGAATGAACTAGGTTTTCGGCCGCATCGGTTTTGTTAGAGCATCTCCAACAGCTGCGCTATACTAGCGTCGCGCCTTAAAAACGGCTGTTTTAGCGCGCGCGCAACGCGGCGGAAATCTTCAGCGGACGCGCAAAAACGGCGCGCGCTATTCGCAATGCAGCGCGCTGGCCGAAACGCAATCCCGCGCCTGTTATTTGCTGCGCCGGCTCGCGCGCGCGCGACTCTCCCGCGCTCGTTTCTCTCTCCCGCGCTCGCTCGCTCCCTCCTCTCTCTCTCGCGACCGCGCTGCTGCCTCCATCCGGCCGCGCCGCCGCCGCCGCTCGCGCCCCCGGCGAACTCAGCGCTTCCCCGGCCTATCCCGGCGCCGCCTTCACCGCCCGCGCCGGCGACTCGCGCTTCCCGGTCTGCCTCCGCTGCCGGCCGCCGCCCGCGCCCGCCGGCGACCGTTCAGGCGCTTCGCCGGCCTCCCCGCGCCGCTGCGCTTCCGCCCCACCCCCTCCTAGTCCGACCGGACCTCGCGCGCCTCCGACGTCCGAGGAACAGCGCCCGACGGCTCGCTGCCGCGCCGCGCCCGCAAGGTGTTCGACAAAACACCTACAAGGTATGTATTGCTCCAAACTGAATTTGGTGCATATTTTGAATTGTAGTTTTGATAGTATAATATTGAACATTGTATATGAGTTCGTCGCATGATTCTTTCGAAGATGAATTTGATATGGAAGAGGAGGAGGATCTTGCAATGATCATAGCTATGCATATCAATAAAAAACCGAAGCACAGTGGTTCGGTTATGGGTCGGGAAAAAAATTGGAGAGATAGGATTGATGCCCATAACAGATTGATGAAGAACTATTTCGTGGAGAATCCCACATACCCGGAGTCGTATTTTCGTCGCCGGTTTAGGATGAGCACAGACTTGTTCAAGCGCATTGCAGAGAAACTAGCGATTCATGACCGGTTTTTCCAGCAAAGGAGGAATGCTGCTGGAGAGCTCGGGCATAGCACCTTTCTGAAGGTGACAGCCGCTTTGCGTATGTTGGCATACGGTATCCCGGCCGATCTAGTTGATGATCACTTGGCTATGGGTGAGAGCCAAGCCATCATGTGTGTCAAGCGCTTTGCAGTGGGAATTGTGCAAGTGTTTGGCGAGGAGTATTTGAGATCTCCCACTGCTGAAGACGCCGCAAGGCTATTGGCGATGAACAAATCTCGCGGCTTTCCTGGCATGCTTGGCTCAATAGATTGCATGCATTGGAGTTGGAAGAATTGTCCAAAGGCATGGCATGGGCAATTCCACGGCCAAAAAAAAGGTTCCACTATAATCCTTTAAGCGGTGGCCGATCAGGAGACTTGGATTTGGCATGCATTCTATGGAATGCCTGGATCTTTGAATGACATCAATGTTGTCAACCGGTCACCACTGATGAATAAGATTGCGAATGGTGAGTTGCCACCGGTGCAGTTTGTAGCAAATGGCCATACGTACAACTATGGCTATTATCTAGCGGATGGCATCTATCCAAAGTGGCAAACCTTTGTGAAGCCGTTGAAAAAGCCAGAAGGTAAGAAAAATCTTGATTTCCATAATGCTCAGGCGGCTGCTAGAAAAGATGTGGAGAGAGCATTTGGGATTTTGCAAGCCCAATTTGCTATTGTGAGAGGACCGGCTAGATTTTGGGATCAAAAAATGCTTTGGTACATCATGCACGCTTGTGTGATCATGCACAACATGATCATCGAGAATGAGCGTGGCCAAGATTTAGACTACTCACAGTATGAGCTCTTGGGACATCCCGCGCGAGTGCGACGGAGGGCTGAAAGGGTAACCTGTTTTGTTGCCTCATATCATGCCATTCGGCGTCCCGCAACGCACAATGATCTTCAGAAGGATCTGATTGAAGAGTGGTGGGCATGGCATGGACGACAAAGAGCATGATTTCATTGCATCATGTATTGTATTGTTCATGAACTATTGGTTGTGTTTATTGCATTATTTGTTGTACTGAACGATAAACTATTTGTTTGAGTTGTAATAACTATTTAGAGCATCTCCAACAGCCGCGCTACGCGCCGCGCCCAAAAAACGCATTTGCCGCGCGTGCTTCGGCTAGTTTGCCGCGTCACGCAGCGCTGGCTCCAGCAGCAGCGCTATAATGCAGCGCGCGCGCCGCTCCAGCGGTGCCCAAAAATGCAGCGCGCAGCAAGCACAAACCACATATACAATTCAACAAGTAGAAGAAAAACGATCAAACAAACAAAATAAATCGCTGGATGGCCGAAGTAACTCCACGAGCCAGGCTGGCTACGGGGGCTTAACAGGACAAATCAAGCCACGAGCTGAGGCCCAGGTTGTCTTCGGCCAGAAAGTTTTTCTTGCTTTTTAAAGATTTTTCTTGCCGCTGGGCCAGAGAGTTACCCGACTGCTATAAGTTATTGGGCCAGAATGTTTTCGGTCATTGTACTTATTTTTCAGTGCATTTTCTATAATATTATGTTTGTTCTGAAAATGATTTGCACTGTTAAATAAATTTAAAATTGCTCGAAAATCACGTTCGAAATGATGTTTGCATTTTCTAAGCAGAATGGAACCAACAAGAATTTTTTACTTGGAAAATGTATGTGACTTTAATGTTAATAATGATGATAAACAGATTTTTCTGGGTTTTTTTTCTCAGTGCAATTTATGGAGTTTAAAAAAATGAATAATGTTTTATGCACTTTTTATATCGGAAAATGCCTGAATTTTTAAAGCGGATATAGTGCTATAAGTTTAATGTTGATGCCATTCTTTTAATGGCATTTTAGTGTTAAGTTATGATTTTTATGAGATGATCTTGATTTTGAGCACGATTATGCGAACTCTCTAAATTTTATGGACATCTTGTTCGGAATTTTTAATTGGGCATGAAGTTTATGTTGTGATCATCTCAAATGCGCTGAGGCCACACTATATAAAATGTTAGTGGTTGTGTGGTTCGTTTTTCGCAGTGCACCATGCAGCCTAATAATGACGAGACATGATGTTAAAGTATTATGCCAGGTGCATTTTATGTCCTTTGGCATACACCAACAGAAAGTGATGAAGGCTCAGAATGACGATTCTCTGAACAAGGATGTTTAGATAATTTTCATGTGATATCATGTTCGTGTGTTGTCATTTATTAACTATTAGAAGTTTACCAAATGTTATTATTTTGTTAAGCCTTGGTGTAATATCCAAAATAAATTTGGGGAATGTTTATGATGTCATTCTCACCGAGGATGTCAACCTATTGTTTACTCTCGAAAATGCCATTATGGGAATGTTCAAAATGAATGATATTGTTGTTATCATTTTATTGAAGTTTTTTTAATCATAAAAATTGACATGTTTTTTGTTGATGTTATTGAAGTTATGATGGTGAAATTTATTGCAAGATGATCAGTGATAAATTATGAATCCATGTGGCTACACATTGGATTGCATCATATATATTGGTGTTCTACGTTTAGTTTTGGCTTTTTAGCAAATGAGTTTGTTGATCATTATGTGATTTTAAGTTCTATAATCAAACCTGAAGTTTTGATTATAGATTTTTTTTCGAGTGTATGATTTATGGTATATGACAGTATTCTGACCAACGTTGATTATTGTCATGTCACATTTTTATGAATCATGCTCGTTTCCGTTTTCAACCCAACGGTGATACGGATTAGCACATGATTAACTTGTTTTGATTTGAATCATTCAAGTATCATGTTTAACGTTTCATGATGATGCTCATAAAAATGTTGTCCTTGTTTCAGCAATGGACCACAAAATTGAGTTCATTTGAACAATGGAGTTGACCTGGATGCATGTGGTTTGATGCTTTATTTATAAAGCGGGGCGAAAGCCTTTTTGGATAATAGCTGACTTTGAAGATGTTCGTGACGTAATTCATATGGTGTGTTGCCAAAATGTACAGAAAACCTATATGATACATCCTCTGCATGCCATGCCTGGCCACTATCTGCCAAATAATGTGTGGCCGTTCGTGACTTCGAAATGCCTCAAAATAGCCATAAATAGATGACGAAGATGAAAAGGAGTTTAAGCCACTCAATATCGTCCAACAGCAGACATGCTTCATTATTATCTCCAATCAAAGGATCAGGAATCCTACATTCTTAAGAAGTTGATCCCCACTACTAGCAATTCTTTCAACATGCACAACGTCCACATCAGCGTTCAGTTTGCAAAACCAACCAATCAGTCTGATCCAGTCAACCATGTCACTGCTAATAATCTCCCGTGATTTTTCCCATCTCCACATACCCTTCTTCTCCTATACGCTTCACTTTGTCTTCCTCATTATTAGTTGGATACGCTTCCTCTTCATCTTCTTCGATGTCCACTCAAGTACTAAAAGGATTGATGAATTTGCACCTTCCTCTACACATTCTCCAAGCAAGAGTAGCAGAAGGATTTGTTACAGTAGCTCCGCTCGCCTTCAAGCAGTGGTACATGGAGCAGCCCCTAACATCGTCTCCGCGACAACTGCTGGCTGCAACCATCCCCCCCTCGATTGAAATCTCAACCTATCATCCATGGTGAGCCATCCCCTTCTTCTTCTCCACCTTTTCTATTGCATCTGTCTCCACCCCTCCCAGGTTTCTCCCTCGGCAAGTCAACGTGTTGTCTCTATCTTCTCTATGGGATCTGTTCACCCCGAGCATAATTTCTGATTCACAGGTTTCTCCCTTGATAGGTTGAATTTGCTGCCTCGGTCGTCCACTCACGGCACCACGCATTCTTGATGGGATGATTCTCGAGGCCTACCCATCGCAGAAGTCTGGTTTCAGTTCCCCTACTGTACCAGGTTTCGTCGAAATCTCCCTCTCCAGTCTTCACAATTCCCCTGCTTTACCGCCACAGTATCTAGCAGTTAATTAAGCTGCCGTTTTTTTTCTCGGTCAATGTTCTGGGTATATCTAATTGACAATTATGCTCTGCATTCTGACACTGTCTTTTTGGATTGCGACTCATATTCTGTTTTCGCACTGTCAGGAAAAACGTGCATGGTTTAAACCATATTTATCTTCATTGCAGGTTATCCAAAAGATTGCAGGTTTAAACCATGATGAGATATTGCAGGTTATCCAAAAGACATGGCAGTGCAATAAGGGATCTGACACATGGCTCACAATAGGTAATCCCAGGTTATTATGATTTTTTTTATTAGCATTAATTTTTCAGTTGATGTGAATAATTTTTTTGCGTGCAAGACGATCACACAATTTGCATCCAGAAACTATTGCATCAAGTCTAATTCCTGTATCTGACAAAAAGTAGCACAGTACCATATACCTTTAATAAAAATTACACTTAACCAACTAATCACTTCTGACTGATCCAGTTGTCATCTTCTCATGTGTAAAAGTACACATATTTTTCTGATCACAATTTTTACAATTGCATAACAATGTGTCAACTACTTTGATAAATATTGTCATCAGAACACGCCATTTTCCTTTGGCTGCAGATTTTTCAAGATGACATATTTATGGTTTCCTCATGGTATTTGCGTGTGACATTGCTCAATAACTAAGTTCAAATATTTTTAGTCATTTCATATTTGTTGTTGTTCCGGGAAGTTGAGAAATGGAAGACCTTCTTTACTACTCCCTCCGTCCAAAAATATTTGTCATCAAAATGGACAAAAAAGGATGTATCTAAAACTAAAATGCATCTAGATACATCCCCTTTTATTCATTTTGAAGACAAGTATTTCTGGACGGAGGGAGTATATAGCCATTCATAGTAATTAGAAGGGACCCTGAAAAGAACGATGAATTTGAAATAGGGTGGGGAATTTGCTTGCACGCTAAATGAAAAGTTAATTGTATGGAAAATTTCAGAAGCTTTCGCAATGTACCCCTATTTCATGCTTTCTTCTCCTTGCCTCCTCTCACATTTGTAATATATTGTCTCTTGAAGTAGTTTGGCATAATAATGTACCATGATATTGTTCATATTTTTCCTATCTACTGCTAAGAAAATCACAACAAGTTCCCGCAGCAATGCGCGAGGTATCTTCTAGTTTCAACAGAAATCAAACAGTCTATCAAGGAAGCAGAAGGTTCGTGAGAAACCCCCTTAAGCCAGATTAGAGTGTGTGTATGTTGCAGCCCTCTCTTTCTGAAACTCTACTGCATATAAATCTGCTCAACAACCAGACACAAAAAAAAATCACATAAACTGTTAGCCTGGAATAACAATAGCCGAAAGAAAAATGGTTGGCAAGAAAATTCTCCACTCTTCACATCTTCTAGGAAATCACTAAATTTCATATTAAAAATAGGCGTGATAATATTTGGTCAATCACTATAAACTTGTCCAGCCTCACATGAAAGCGCGTCAACTATTTCATCCTATTTAGGATAACATGTAAAAGTGAAAAGATCAGGAGCTCCATACTCATGACAAATTGCCATCCATCGTGATAATTCTAGACCATAGATAGACGGCAACCAGTGAAACTCCATTGTAGCAAATACTGGACACCAAATTTTTCCCTGCGTCAGCACACTCACCAGTACCATCATTAATACCGTGATATGTCTCAGAACGCAATTCTTCTTGATGCCAATAATGCCAAGATAGCTGATTGGCCTCAGCGCAAGAGTAAAGCAGTCACTACAGCCTGCTGGCTTAAACGACCACATTAAGTATACGGGTTGACTTGATTTGCTCGATAATGAAAATAATAAGCATAATACTCGAGCATAGAAACATGCCTGCGACCAGTTGAAGATCGTGAGGAAGAAGAACTCCAATCATCACTTCATTGAATTTATCTTTAAACTTGGCCATTTTGATCTTTGGAATTCATCCTTCTGCTATACTTCCTTGTCCAAATATAGGACACTTAAAGTATACTGATGGATAAACTAAGCGTGCACACTAATTTTGGAAGAAAAAATTATGTAATATGAAAACACTTCAGCAGGTTAACTTTGAATTGTTCTTGAACAAAACTTATGGAGCCGCTTAGCCAAAAATGAAAAAAAAGTCGTTAAAAGCAACATCCTATTGCGGAAGCTGCACTTAATGATGCCTACAACAGGTAAGAATGTATATGACTTCACACAAAAAGATATTTCACACAATCAGAAGCCCTTTTTAAATTGATAGTAAAAGGAATGTAAGCAAAAATGACTAAAGGTCAAATAAGCAATGAAGCATCCGAACAGTGTGCAAGGGAAATGAAGCGATTGGATTATCGGGCATAACTAATACATGTAAAAGCTAAAGGAAATAGCAGGAATTCTTAAACACTGTGGTAGATTAGATTAATGAAAAGATCCTAAATACAGCTACAAAGAAACATCAGAGGAAGTGCAGCTTACCATCCGAAAATCTTGTAGGCTCGTTTTGCAGATGAAGAAATGGCCCCATATGCCATCAGCAAAGAAAGCAACAGTGCCATCAATATTAGCCATCAAGGGAGCATATGGGATGATACAACAGGGCGATTTTAGGATAGTCCTCAAATAAAAAGACATGGTCAATCATTCACAATTTTAGGTTTCAGAGGCAGGACTGCTCGTTTACATCCTTCAACACGGCTCCCTCCATTGATTGAACCTTGTTCATGATAGCACAAAAGGTCACAGAAGGGCGACTGTATGTTAATCATCAAATGAAAACACATGATCAGTAATTAAGAAAACACAAATTAGGGAAAATTGTTGAAGAGAACAGTAATTCAGAAATTAGTGGAGATGGGAAAACAACACTTAAGTCGTGCAATACAATGGCTAATATGTTTTCAAAGCAGAGTGTGGAAAAAAATCTAATGTGCATGCCTTTTATTTTTAGGGAATCCAATATACAGGCTTAGTCTGCAGCTAGCTCTGTGCATTATTTTCAGATGTCTGCACGGCCTAATTTGTTGCTGCTAAGAATGAAGGATGCCCAAATCCACCAAATTAGAGAAATTTTGGAAGATCACACATGTTTCATTAGGTAAATTAGTCTAAACTCATCTTGCAGCGTTATATGAAGAGCAGAGGGCATGACACGATCACAAAAAACTGTACTCACCTCAACTAACCGTATCTGCCACATCCGAATGAAGTCCACATAACCCCCTGGGGTTTCACAAACTGGTCACTTTACCCCCCGAGGTCTAAAACCAGGTATTTAACCCCCTGATCTTTCCTCAACCATGTGAATCATCCCCTCATCCAGGTTAGAGCGGTTTTTGCAAGCGGTTTTGACGACGTGGCAAGGTGAACCTCTCTCCTGACCTGCAGCCGCCCTCATCCATTCTCCTCGGAGCACGGGCCAGCCCACTCGGGTTGCATGGCGTCGATGGCTGGCATCAACATGTAGCTCGCCAATATTATTCTAAGTCTGAGCGTCTCGGCGTTGAGCCTCCTCGTCTCGACGCGCCGGGTGCCCGGGTGCACGCGCAACTGGCCAACCGGTGGAAGTTCTGGCGACCACTGACCATGCGCGACCAGTGCGGCAGTGCCTCGTACTCAAGCTCTCCGTGGCAGACGATGGTGGGGCGGTTGACGACGGTGGCGGGCAAGACATTGGCGCCGGAAGCGCCGAGGAGCTGGAGCATCGGTGGCGAGGTGCACGTAATCTCTTTCCGGCTAGAACGTAAGGTCCGCCGGATACAATACGCAAGTACAATCGTGACCTACTGGATTAATTCACTCCAGCAAGCATGCACGTACGTACACACAAGAAGTACGGCAGTCTGTCCGTGACCGACAGATGTGACTAACCTAATTGTGATTAGCTCTACAGTGGATTTCGTCAGCTTCCGGCGGCAGCCGCAGGCGGCACGGGGCGCGAACTTGATGAGTTATTGTTGACGAAGGAAGGATGTGGCCAGCGAGAGCGCTGCCGGGGATGGCAAGCCGAGATAGCATGCAAGCCATACAAACTGCAACTCATAACATGCCAGGGTGGAGGTCGCACAGCGCGAAGGCCAGGGAGTGGTTTGGACACGAGGATGTGAGCGACGCTCATGTACGCGGTGATGGTTTGAGTATGGGATGGAAAGAGAGGAATCATGACGACCTGGTACCTGCAGTCTTGCCATGCCATCAAAACCATCCACAAAACCACTCTAATCAGGGTTAGGGGATGATTCACATGGTTTATGAAAGCTCAGGGGGTTAAACACCTGGTTTTGGACCTTGGGGGGTAAATTGCCCGGTTTGTGAAACCTCAGGGGGTTACGTGGACTTCTTTCGCCACATCCAAGCTGCCACACGTCATGTCGCTTTGGAAGCAGGTCCTGCAGATCCTGCTGGCCATTACCGCAGACTCGAATGGTGTGTTCGCGTTCGTGGACGCCAAGGGGGCATAACTGCACTTGTCTTCCAAGTATATACCGGGACCGTGGAAGGGAAAAGAGAATCAACCCAATGAGGCTTTGTTCGGTTACACCTCTTCCCACAGGGATTGGAGGGGATTTGAGGGGAATTTGGCTTGTAGGAGATTTAATCCCCCTCAATCCCTGCCAAACCTCTTCATTTCCCTGTCAACCGAACACAGCCTGAAGAGGAAAGGCCGAGACATGACATACCTTGGATGAGAGGGCACCACCATGGTTCCACCGGTGTTCACCTCCGTGTCTCAAGCACCGATGAAGCTTGTTGCAGGCTTTAGCACGTGGGTTGGGAGGAAGCGCCGGTGGTCGCGACTCGGCGCGGGAGCGCTGACACATCCGCAGAGGTCGACCGAACTCAGGACCCGGGCCTACGCTTTGCGGCTGCGGACCCTGTGGCCGACCGGCGGTGGAGGAGATGCATGGAGAAAGGAGGTGAGGAAGGGGGCTGCGGCGGCGACATCTCTGTCTTGTTAAAATATGATCCAAATTATACCACGTTGGATTAGACGTAGTACAACAGGTGTGGGCCTTTCCGTTAACGTCGACGTGTACGAGTACAACTCGTTTACTTGTCCTCCAAGGACTCTCTTGCATTGCCCTTTTATATACCCTACGTAGTTGCACCTAAGACGGTCTGTCGTCTCGTGTTTGTAATACTCCTCCTCATAGTGATTGCGCCTTCGTGCGTCCGTGATTTTCTCCCGTAAGGGTTTCCACGTTAAATCCGTGTCTTTTGTGTCTCGTTTATCTCGTTATTATCTAACAAGTGGTATACAGAGCCAAGTTGCAGATACAAGATTTTTGAGACGAGAGTTAGGGTTTCACGCGCGCCGCCGCAGGAGACCCTGTCGATCCGTCTGTCGATCCGTCGGTCCGGCTTGGGATCGATTTCCGCTGCTACGCTGTAAGAAGTCGAGACCGACAGAAATTCTGTTCGTACTTACGCGCTGCAGCCTGTTTTCGCTGGTTCGGTTCGCTTCAAGTACCGAGCAAATCAATTGCCGCTGCATCTCGACGTGACGGCCGGTTCAATTGGTTGATTGTCGCAAGTGGCCAGGAGCTGGAAATCACTACTAGTCTGCTCCTGTTCGTGACACGTGAAGGCTACAGTGCTAGTCTTTTTTCAATTGCTACCTACACTGTCCAAAAGCTACCGGGTGCTATTTACTCTGTTTTATTTGGTCCGCATATTAAATTCTGTAAAGAATTTTTCTATCGGCTTGCACTACTTGTGTACATAGATTTTATCTACTCATGGCTTTCATGAAGTACGATCTTCCGCTGCTGGACCGTGACACAAGGTTTACCTTATGGCAAGTCAAGATGCGGGCGTTGTTGGCACAGGCCGACTATGATGATGCACTGGATAGTTTTGGGAAGGACCGAATTCAGGACTGGACTGAGAAAAGAAGAGATCGTAAGGCTTTGTCACAAATTTAACTCCATTTGCATAATAATATTTTGCAGGAAGTTTTGAGCGAGAAAACTGCCGCCGCTCTATGGTTAAAGCTGGAAAGCATTTGCATAACAAAAGATCTTACCAGCAAGATGCATCTGAAGCAAAAATTATTCCTGCACAGGAGGGAGGTAATGTTTTGAATCATATTTCTGAATTTAAAGAGATCATATCCGATCTAGCTGCAATGGAGGTTAAGTATGAAGAGGAAGATACTGCTTTAATGTTACTTTGTTCACTGCCAAATTCTTATACAAATTTTTGAGACACCATATTATACAGTCGTGATACTCTCACACTTAATGAAGTTTATGAAGCTTTGAACTCTAAGGAGAAGATGAAATTAATGGTGCCTCATGATGGTTCGAGTTCATCCCAAGCCGAGGGATTATCTGTTCGTGGCAGGACAAAGGAGAAGAACTCCAATAATGGAAACAGAGGCAAAAGTAAGAACGGCCACAGGGGCCGGTCGCAATCCAGAGACAAGAAGTATTGCAGATATTGCAAGAGAGACGGGCATGACATCTCTGAGTGTTTCAAGTTGCAGAACAAGGAAAAGAGAAAAGGTAATAAACAAGTTGAAAATTCTGCTAACATTGCTCGTGATGATAGTTCCGATGATGCTCTTGTCGTTACTGCTGGATGTGCTGAGACTAATGATGAGTGGGTACTTGACACTGCATGTACTTTTCATATGTGCCCGCATAGAGATTGGTTTACTACTTTTGATTCCACTACTGCTGCTGGTTCCGTTTTGGGTTTTGATAATTCATCATGCAAGATTGAAGGCATAGGTTCCGTTCGAATCAAGATGTTTGATGGCACAATCAGAACTTTGACAGATGTTCGGTATATTCCGAAGATGAAGAGAAATCTTATCTCTGTGAGTGCCCTTGATGCAAAGGGCTACAAGTATTCAGGTGGAGATAGTGTTTTGAAGGTCACCAGAGGTTCCCTTATTGTGATGAAAGGTGACTTAAGTTCGACCAATGGTCTTTATTACCTTCGAGGTTCTACCGTTTCAGGTAACGCTACTCCAGTTATTTCAAAGAATTCTGATTGTGATGCTGCTAACCTTTGGCATATGCGTCTTGGACATATGAGTGAACTTGGTTTGGTAGAGTTAAATAAGAGAGGTCTTCTGAAAGGATACGAAACTGGTAAATTGAAATTTTGTGAGCATTGTATCTTTGTCAAGCACAAGAGGGTGAAGTTCAATACTTCGAATCATACAATTGAAGGTATTCTTGATTATGTGCATTCTGATTTATGGGGACCATCTCGCAAGAAGTCATTAGGTGGTGCTAGTTACATGCTGACCATAATTGACGATTATTCAAGAAAAGTTTGGCCTTATTTCTTGAAGCATAAATGGCAAGCATTCTCAGCATTTAAGGAGTGGAAGATTATGATTGAGAGACAAACTGAAAAGAAGGTAAAAATACTTCGCACTGATAATGGTATGGAATTCTGTTCTAAGCAATTTGAGAATTATTGCAAGTCTGAAGGCATTGTCAGACACTACACCGTTCCTTATACTCCTCAACAAAACGGTGTTGTTGAGCGTATGAACATGACCATTATTTCCAGAGCCCGTTGCATGTTGTCCAATGCAGGTTTGCATAAGCGTTTTTGGGCTGAGGTCGCTTCCACTGCTTGTTATCTCATTAACCGTTCACCATCTATTGCTCTTAATAAGAAAACTCCAATTGAGGTATGGTCTGGTTCACCTGCTGATTATTCACAGTTGAGAGTTTTTGGTTGCACTGCTTATGCTCATGTTGATAATGGAAAATTAGAGCCTAGGGCTGTTAAGTGCATCTTTCTTGGTTATAAGTCTGGTGTTAAAGGTTTTAAATTGTGGAATCCTGAAACCCAGAAGGTTGTTATTAGCAGAAACGTTATCTTTAATGAATCTGCTATGTTACATGATGTTCCATCTACTAATGTTCCTGTTGAGAGTGAACATCAGGCTACTCTTCAGCATCCTACTGTTCAGGTGGAGCATGTTATTGATTCAGATGATACATCCGGTAATGAAAATGTTGATGCACATGATGAACCCGTCGTTGATGATGAACATGTCACTCCCATTCCAAATCAGCCTATTGTTCCACCCGGTTGGAATCTTGCACGTGACAGAGTTAGGCGGGGTATTGATAAACCTAAAAGGTTAATTGAAGAGTGCAATATTGTTTCTTTTGCTTTATCTGTTGCAGAGGAAATTGAAGATAATGCTGAGCCTTCTTCATATTCCGAGGCTATTATTTCTGGTGATAGTAATAAGTGGATGACTGCTATGCATGATGAGATGGAATCACTTGAAAAGAATGGCACTTGGGATTTAGTAAAATTGCCTAGAGAGAAGAAACATATTCGTTGCAAGTGGGTTTTCAAGAGGAAAGAAGGTGTTTCTCCTAATGATGAGACAAGATATAAAGCAAGGTTAGTTGCTAAAGGTTACAGTCAGATTTCAGGTATTGACTATAACGAAGTCTTTTCTCCTGTTGTGAAGCATAGCTCTATTCGCACTTTACTCAGTATTGTTGCCATGCATGATTTTGAGCTTGAACAATTGGATGTTAAAACTGCATTCTTACATGGAGAATTAGAAGAGGATATTTATATGGAACAACCTGAAGGTTTTGTTATTCCTGGAAAAGAAAAGTTTGTCTGCAAGTTAAAGAAATCTCTTTATGGATTGAAGCAATCCCCTAGACATTGGTACAAGAGATTTGACACCTTTATGCTCTCTCGAGGTTTCAAAAGGTCTAATTATGATAGTTGTGTTTATTTGAAAACTGTCAAAGGTTCAACTATTTATTTGCTCCTTTATGTTGATGATATGCTAATTGCTGCAAAGAGTATGTTAGATATTAATGAACTAAAGAAGCAATTGAGTAATGAATTTGAGATGAAGGATTTGGATGCAGCAAAGAAAATTCTTGGCATGGAAATATCCAGAGATAGGCCATCTGGAAAAGTATATCTAAGTCAGAAGGGATATATTGATAAGGTTCTTCGTCGTTTTAATATGCATAATGCCAAGCCAGTAAGTACTCCGTTAGCTGCACACTTCAAATTATCATCAGCTTTATGTCCTAAATCAGATGCAGATATTGAGTACATGTCTAGAGTTCCCTATTCAAGTGCAGTTGGTTCACTTATGTATGCCATGGTTTGTTCCCGTCCGGATTTATCATATGCATTGAGTGTTGTCAGTAGATACATGGCTAATCCTGGAAAAGAGCATTGGAAAGCAGTTCAGTGGATTTTCAGATACCTGCGAGGTAGTTCTAATGCTTATTTACAGTTTGGAAAACCTGGAGATGGACTTGTTGGTTTTGTTGATTCTGATTTTGCTGGTGATTTGGATAAGAGAAGATCACTCACAGGTTATGTTTTCACCATTGGTGGTTGTGCTGTGAGTTGGAGAGCAACTTTGCAGTCTATTGTGGCTTGTTCCACTACTGATGCCGAGTATATGGCTATTTCCGAGGCATGCAAAGAAGCTATCTGGTTGAAAGGTTTATACACTGAGCTTTGTGGAGATTCATCTTGCCCTACCGTATTTAGTGACAGTCAAAGTGCCATATATCTTACAAAGAATCCAATGTATCATGAGAGAACGAAGCACATTGATGTCAGATTTCACTATATTCGAGATGTTGTTGCTAAAGGTGATTTGAAGGTATGCAAGATAAGCACTCATGATAATCCAGCTGATATGATGACAAAGCCTAATTCCGACCAATAAGTTTGAGCTTTGCTCAGGCTTAGTTGGTATTTCTCACTAGTCCTATGGACTTTGACGCACAAGGTGTTTATGCTGATTTGGATGGAGTTATTTACTTTTTCCGACAACTGGAGGGAATTTGGATCAAGGTGGAGATTGTTAAACTATGATCCAAATTATACCATGTTGGACTAGACGTAGTACAACAGGTATGGGCCTTTCCGTTGACGTCGACGTGTACGAGTACAACTCGTTTACTTGTCCTCCAAGGACTCTCTTGCATTGCCCTCTTATATACCCCACGTAGTTGCACCTAAGACGGCATGTCGTCTCGTGTTTGTAATACTCCTCCTCATAGTGATTGCGCCTTCGTGCGTCCGTGGTTTTCTCCCGCAAGGGTTTCCACGTTAAATCCGTGTCTCTTGTGTCTCGTTTATCTCGTTATTATCTAACATGCCTCCCAAGGCCCGAAGGGAAGAAGTCGAGGATGTGGGAGACGTGGTCTTGCATGGAGAGCTCGAGGAAGAGAGTGCGGGGGTGAGATCGAAGGAGAGGGCGTCGCTGCTCCTGCTGCCCCGCGCCGTTGCAGGGAGAGCTCCAGGAAGAAACGGGAGATGAGATGTGAAGATTTTTTATGCTTCGAGTAATCCGGCGAGAGAGAAGAAAGCAGTCGGGCCTCACGTTACATTGCGAATTCACCATAGGTGGCCTACTCCCTCCGTCCAGAAATACTTGTCTTCAAAATGAATAAAAGGGGATGTATCTAGATGCATTTTAGTTTTAGATACATCCTTTTTTGTCCATTTTGATGACACATATTTTTGGACGGAGGGAGTAGCTTTAATACTTCGTTATACTAGCTCGTTTCCACTCGCCCATTTTTGATGTTCAACTCCTTGTTTGTCAGACCCGTATTGAACAGCAAAACGAACATGGGAGAACAATCTTAAAATGAATGCAACGATTAGGAGAAAAGACCAACATGATCAGGTGAAAATACTAACCCGAAGAGGAACATCACGTCAGATATCTAACAAATTAAACCAACCTAATGATCAACAAACATGTTCACGGGAGCTTCGACAAAAGAAAAAGATCCGATGAAACCAACACATGCACTGCAAGTTTTATCTGTCTGACCATAGATAGCAAGACATGACAATCTGACCTTCAAAAACTGACATAACTGAACTACACGACAACAATCCGCATAGTTAGGCGGCAAAATGTGCTTGAAGTCATGGAAAGCCATGCGCATGACAAGCCCTATCTAGAGATGAGCCTCTGCAAACCCAACTACAAGTAGCATATTTATGAAGGAAATATGCCCTAGAGGCAATAATAAAGATGTTATTTGTATTTTCTTATATCATGATAAAAGTCTTTTATTCATGCTAGAATTGTATTAACCGGAAACTTAGTACATGTGTGAATACATAGACAAAACAGAGTGTCCCTAGTATGCCTCTACTAGACTAGCTCATTGATCAAAGATGGCTATGTTTCCTAGCCATAGACATGAGTTGTCATTTGATCAACGGGAACACATCATTAGGAGAATGATGTGATGGACTAGACACATCCGTTAGCTTAGCACTATGATCGTTTAGTTTTACTGATATTGCTTTCTTCATGACTTATACATGTTCCTATGACTATGAGATTATGCAACTCCCGAATACCGTAGGAACACCTTGTGTTCTATCAAACGTCACAACGTAACTGGGTGATCATAAAGATGCTCTACAGGTGTGATGGCCTGGCTTATTAGGGATGATAGACTACTCATATCAATAAGGAATTCCTTCTTTTCCGGGAGCCCATTCGGATAGAACTCCAAAGTTAAGCGTGCTCAGCTTGGAGTAGTTTCAGGATGGGTGACCGACCGGGAAGTTGCTCCCGGGTGCGCACGAGTGAGGACAAAGTGCGCAGAAAAGACTAGTATTGATATGTGAGGCCAGTCTAGATCCCGCCAGGAGTAACGACCATCGGCGGGTGTGTCCGGGGCGTTACAAGTTGGTATCAGAGCTGACCCTCGCGGTTACACGGATGTTTGCGGACAGTTTGCAGTCATGTTGTGCATGACGTTTGTGACCCGTCGTGGCACACGGCATGGCACATGTGCTGTCCTGGAAGCACAGACGGTTGTGCCAAGAGGGAACGTTCCTGTGGCCCGACGAGGACGTCGGTTCCTCTGAGTGGGGGTGTATGTGATGGCCTGGCTTATTAGGGATGATAGACTACTCATATCAATAAGGAATTCCTTCTTTTCCGGGAGCCCATTCGGATAGAACTCCAAAGTTAAGCGTGCTCAGCTTGGAGTAGTTTCAGGATGGGTGACCGACCGGGAAGTTGCTCCCGGGTGCGCACGAGTGAGGACAAAGTGCGTAGAAAAGACTAGTATTGATATGTGAGGCCAGTCTAGATCCCGCCAGGAGTAACGACCACCGGCGGGTGTGTAACACCCCTGTGTAATAGCACTGTGACACTCTGCTAATCTTGCCATGTCATCATCATTTGCTTTATATGATCACAGTGGTTAAACACTCCAAATCCAAATTTAAAGTGAAAATAAAGTTGCACAAAAGTTGCTGCAAAAATGTTCATCTCCTTACAAAAATTCCCTAACAATTTCATGTTAAGGAAAACAACATCACTATGTGACTAAAATGAACAGTAGCAATTAAAACAACTCCTTTTCAGCATTTTAAAATGCTATTTCTATTGTGAAAATTCCAAACAGAAACCAAAAATCCTCAAATTTGTTGTAGCAGTGTCTAAAAATGCATTGAACATTTTGGGGCAAGTTTCATATTTTTCTAAGGGTATTTAGCTGCCCAAACAAATCCATTTCTCTCTCTGTTCTAAATAAATAGGAAAAGAATAGAAGAGAAAAGGGAACAGAGACTCACCTGACCTCTGGGCCGCGGCAACAGTGGGAGGCCCAGCCCACCAAGGCCTCCCTCACCTGCCCCCTTCCTCGTGTCACCGCCTCCATGGCCGCGCGCGCCACCGCCGCTCGCAGCTCGCCACCGCTGCGGAGCAGGTGAGCTGAGGGGATAAGTTCACCTCCGAGCCCTCCCCCCTGGACTCCTCCCTCTCATTCCTCTCTCTCTCCCGCACCCATGCGCTCGCCGTTCCCCTTTCCTCTCTCTGTCCCAAAGAGATCGCCGCCGCGCCGTTTTTCCGACGCGGCCACCGGCGCCCGTGCGTCCCTCTGACGTGTCTACGGGCTTCGCCGGCGTCTGCTCGTTCTTCTGGAGGTCTCAGAATGAGCCGGGGAGCCGTGCAGCCACCGTCCGTCTTCATCCCCATCTCCGGCCACCGCGGCGAATTCCGGCGACCCCGACACTTCTACTGCTACTAAGCCCCCGCCGAGCCACCGTGAGCTCCTACGTAAGCTCATACCTCCCCTCTCTCCTCCCTGAGCTTGTTCCCGAGCCCTAGCCGCCGTCGCCAGTAGCGCCCGAACTCAGCTCCGCCGCGCGGTTCGCCGTCGCCGCTCCTGTCATTACCGTGGTCGTCCGAGCTTGTCATCGAGCTCAGGGCGACGCGTAGGTGTGGCCTGCTCTGTTACTTGGCTCAATCGTGCACTGCATCGATAGTTTCGCCGTCGACCGAAGCTCAGCGCCGCCATGGCTCAACGCCGACGCGTCTCCAGCCACCCATGCTCGTTCCGGCGCCGTAGGTAGATGCGGGAGGTAGAGCCCGCTCGAACGCGCCTAAAAACGCGAGAAACGGCGCAGTACAACGCGATCCCGACGCGCTCCGGCGAGAACGCCGTGGCGGAGCGCTCGCCGGCGCGATTCCGATGCCCTGCCGACGTGGCCGTGGTGGGGCCCACCCGTAGAAACTGACCAGTGGGCCCCGCTGCGCAGTTTGACTTCATTGACCAGGTCAACGTGTGGTTACTGTTCACAGAGACGCTGACATGTGGGCCCCCTCGATTAGTTAGATTAATTAAGCACATTTTAATTAAAACCTATTTAGTTAACTCTAACAGACACTGACAATAGGGGCCCACACCCTTAATTATTTCCGTTAAATTAGCTTAAATCACTGCTTAACCCAGAGAGGCTGACAGGTGGGCCCCACCTGTCAGTTTGACCAGTCAGCAGTCCAGTTGACTGCTGACGTCATGCTGACATCACTGTTGACGCAATAATCATTTTCTGTAATTTAATTTAGTTTCAGAAAATACTAAAAACTTTAGAAATTCATAACTTTTAAACCGTAGCTCGGATCGAAAAACTTTCTATATGAAAGTCGCTCAGAACGATGAGACGATTCTAACTGTGCTATCCGTTTCCGTGTCGGGACCCTCTACGGAGGTGAACCCGCAACTTTTAGACTGTTTCCGGTAGATGAATAGTGCACCTACACCGGTAAATAATTCCAGATAAATCCTAAAAATAACCAGTATGACTTAGACATGTTTTTAGGCAACCCTGCACTGCACGTTAGTTTAGCACGCTCTGTGTTGCATATGTTTTGTGTATTTATCTGTTTCTTCCCCCCTCTTCTCTCTCGGTAGAGTCCGACGCTGACGCCGCTCCAGAGACCGACGCCGTCCCGGTGATTGGTTCCCCCTCCGACGACCTTGCTTTTGCCACCGAGCAACCAGGCAAGCAACCCCCCCTTGAGCATTTCCGATATCACCTATGTCTATTCTCTCTTATTCTTGCATTAGAATTGCTGCTACTACTACTGCTCCTATTACTGTTGCATAGCCTGTCTTTGTTAAATTGTTGATACCTGTCTTTATTCATAAACTGCTTAGTATAGGTTGGGTAGCACTGCTATGGCCCCACACTCTCGTAGTTGCCTCGCATAGTACCCTTGCCTCGATCAAGCGATCGAGCCCCCTTCCCCTGACCTTCTTCACATCACCGCACACCCCTAATATGCTCGACTCCGCAGAGTTAACATCGGGTGACGAGGGTGATACCTCCGAACTCACTTTCGATGTTGTCCCTGTAGTATAGCTAGCTCGTTGTGGGTTACCGAGGGTGATTCCTCTTCCCACTTCCGACTTAGCTTTTGTCGTGCATCCGCTATGGTGATTACCGCCGAGGGTGATTCCTCCGGTATCACCTTAACGGGACTTGTCGTTTAGGAGTCCAACGAGGGTGATTCCTCGGATTCCTCATCGGCATGGAAACCACACGGATGCCCTGTTTCACCATACCGTGTTTAAAGACGTATCGATCCCCGAGGCCGGACGTCGCCAGGAACAAAGGCGTGCGGCCAGAGGTATCGTGCGTCTGATGACACTTTGAAGTTACTACTACACATGTTGGATGGAGGCGGGTTGACCCAGAGGGGTACCCGCGAGTGCCTTTGAGGCGTGAGCTGTGGAGTCGGGTGACCAGTGAGGGTACCCGTGAGATAACTACGAGGCGTGGCCGGTCTTTCCCAGTCCTTGTCACAAGTCCTCGAGACGGGACGACGGGGCCAACAGTATCGTAGGCTCTGCTCGTTACCGCGCGCTCCCAATACACTAAGCGATTTGGATATTTGATCCGAGGGGCCTCCGGGTCCGATAGCACTAACCACCACGTGGGTGTGAGTGGGTGCTCTGCGTCGTATACATCAGCCGGAGTCGTCACGACGTCAGCGATTGAGCGGCCCGTTCGGATTGGACTTAGGATGCAACTGCGCTTGTATAAGGGGTTGCTAGGTCTGCTACCGAACGTCCTCGCAACGTGCGGAGCGTCCGGGGCGATGGCCCCGACCCCCGGGGGCATAGGATTAGTCCGACGTGCTCGATCCTCTCTGGCGGTATCCGGTCGGGTTGCGTCGTATTGTTTAGCCGAGGGCGGGCACGACCTGATGGTGTGTCCGGCCGGAGTTAAGCGAGCGTGGTGGGTAACTTGGTGCACCCCTGCAGGGAAGAAACAATCTATCGATAGCCTGTCCTACGGTAACGGACACTCGGAGTTGTATCCACTTCGGTACAACTAGAACTGGTGACTTGAGATATGAGATGATGTTGCTGCAAACACTATACATTATTATGATGAAACTATTCTGCTCCCTTCTAATTGCTGCAAGACCCTGAAGATGCTAGTCTTCGTCAGGACTAGGCTTTTCCCCTCTCTACTCTGGCTTTCTGCAGTCTAGTCCACCCACATAAAGCCTCCTTTGAAAATAATGCATTGCTAGTATAGATCTGATGTAAGTCTTGCTGAGTACTTTGGATGAGTACTCACGGTTGCTTTGCTTCCTCTTTTGTCCTACCCGCATGTTAAACCAGAAGACGGAGCCATGGTGCCCGCAGCCCCTGTTGACGACTACTACTACCAGCCCGAGGCTGGCTACTACTACTACCCGGCCGGCGAGTACTTCTACGAGGAGCCGGCGGACGACGACCAGGAGTAGGATCGGAGGTCCCAGGCAGGAGGCCTGCGCCTTTTCGATCATAGTTTTTCTTTTGCCCCGCCTCGTATGAGGCCTATCTGAACTTGTGTTCTATGTCTGTACCCAGACATCTGATGCTTCCGCTGACTATGTGTGTGACATCATGTTATGTATTCGAGCCCTCGAGGCCCCTGGCTTGTAATATATGACTTGTATGTATTTATTTATGTTTTAGAGTTGTGTTGTGATTCCTTCACGTGAGTCCTTAGGCTTGATCGTGTGCATTTGCGTGTATGATTAGTGCACGATTAAGCCGGGGTCGTCACAGGTTGGTATCAGAGCCGACTGCCTGTAGGAACCCCCTTTCCAACTCCTTGGCCGAAGTCGAGTCTAGAGGTCCAAAAATGTTTTACTAACTTGGCTGTGTGGCTTATGGCCCCACGTCGCCAATTGGGTAGTGTAGCTTCTTTTATTCCTCGTCTATACTCTGGGACTCTGAATTTCTCTCCTATTCGGGTTAAACGATTTTACTAACTCCGACATTAGGTTCTCGTAACTGCTTCCTTCCGGAGAGCCCCCCCCCCACATCCCGAAGATGGCGTGTCATCATCAGAAGACTCCGGAGATACTCCTCGAAATTAATCGAGACCCTGTGCCCCTGCCTTGCAGTTCCTGACCGCCAACAAAACCCCGTTGATAACTACCCATCCTTGCCGTTGTACCTTCTTTCCCAGTTACCGTTGTTATCACCAGATACTCTATAATACTCCCAGTTGTTCAAGTGTTTCGCAACATACTTCCCATTGTTAATCGATCTCCCGAAGGACCTCTGCAGCCTACTGCTGTTGGTTACCTTGCCGGCCTGAATTATGGATAATTCCATATGTCTGGTAATATTCATTGCTGTCCTTTGACACCGTCATATTGGTCTTATTAATTCAGCATGAGTGTGAATACACGCAATCATCAGTCGATCCTTCTAAATTATCTTTTCGGCTCAGACCTTATTCCGAACATGAGCTGGTTCTCGGTAAATCACTCTTTGAGTGATTGGCCAACTAATTCTATTTAATCTACTCATCTTTTGATCAGAGCCTCTGACTCTGATTCCCCGATTTTGGAACCATAAACGCTTCGCATGTAAGCTTTGGATTATTCAGACGTTTCCATAAACCGAAGCATTTGCATACCTTTTCCTTCTGATGGAGTACCGTTACTCACATCAGATCCTTTATCGACCGTTTGATCTTTTGTTGGATTTTATCCGACACCATCTTCCATTTATCAATAACCTTGTGTGTCTTTCCCCGGATTCGTAACACCTGGGGTAAATTGTAATCCCCGCTCTTCACCACCATGCTCTGCTTCTGAATTTGAGTTCAATACTCCTGCAAGATGGTGGTATATGTTCTTAAGTTGTCCCGATGGGTTGAACATATGCTTTCTCTAGTCTGTGTGAATCAAAAGCTATGCGGGTTATATCTACTCGCGTTCCGTCGAATAAATTTTCGACTCTACAATTTCTTCGAAGACGAGAAGTGAATGAAAGGTTATGCATTGGATAAGTGGGAGTCGACCTTGAACCTTTGTGTTCATGCCCATGGACCCGATGTAGAACTTATCATGGAAGCTGCTCGTAAAAATAATTACTTCCTTGGTACAAGTTCATCTTGTACCTGTGAATTGATCCTTTGCAATCGTGGTTCCGACCATATTTTCCCCTTGATCCCATTTCCCGGATAAGTTAACATACTTGTCCTCTGCAGATCATTTCACCCATCCAACCTCGACTCTGATTTACCTCCGGGTATTACCCCTAGTACCTGTTACTGGGAAGTCTATCACTCCATCACCTCATTCCTAGCATGATCGGCTATATCATCATCATGCTAAATTTTAACCGTGTTACCTGGTCTTTATGCCCAGAGCACAACTTCCGTCGATGAGCGAAGCTTACGTCGATCTTCTTCAAGTTATCATTTCACCTCAAACAACAAGCTTGATTTCGAGCTTGTGCCGTATCCGTGGCTCCATTAACCCTCTCGCTTCATCATTCCTTTTATCGATGCCGTCGCTGTTCGATGGCATCCTCGTGAAATCTCTCGACAAAATGTTTCTTGATCCATTATCCACACAACATCGTATGGGTAATATCAAGACTCTTCTCTCGTCCCTTTATCCAAATGTTTTTGGACTTGCTGCCCTATCATGTATATCATGCTTCGCTCTTTCTTGCGAAATGATATACCCCTAAAACTTGTGTGTAAACACATATTTCTTTCCATTGGCGTGATTAATCAATTAATCACATTTTCCTTTCCATTTGTTAGTTTAACCTTTCTTGAGATCATTAAGACATGAGCAGGAATAATTCCCTGCTTATGAAAACATCTCGGTCTACAACTCTGTCAGCGAGACCCTGTTACTTTTGTTGATGACATTCCGGTAACCACCGATGGACGAGAACTTTGCCTATTGGTCCGCCTCGTTTAACGAGCAGGAAAATGGTTCTCTTCGTTCCTCGCCCTTGGTACCGACGATGTTACCGACATAACTGACAGACTGCCCCCTGACATACCTTGTTGTCGTGACCGGTAAGATGTCACCGTTCACCCTACTCTCGATTGACACTGATCGCAGTTCCACAGAATCGTAACCTGACTCTCTTGAACATTCTTGATCTCGTAGAATCCTTTGCTCTTGGCTTGAGTGTTGTCACGATCCACCCTTCAAGAGTTAATCTATTCTCGATGCTCTGAACTCCTTTCACACTCTGTTCAGTCATCGATCGGATGTCCGTCCGCTTGAAGCTTTCTCCTGAACTGTCACACCTTGCTCTCATTGTTTTCCTAAGTTATAACTCAAGAGATATTTCTGCCAAGCCCCTGACTAATCTGCTTCACAAAGGCGTTAAGTTTGAGTGGACAGATAAATGCCAGGAAAGCTTTCAAGCTCTTAAGGACAAGCTCGTTTCTGCTCCAGTGCTTGCTCCTCCAGATTCCCGCAAGGACTTCGTGATATATTGTGACGCCTCTCGTCAAGGCTTAGGCTGTGTCCTAATGCAAGAACGAAGAGTAGTTGCTTATGCATCACGTCAATTGCGTCCGCATGAAGAGAATTATCCAGTGCATGATCTTGAACTTACTGCAGTGATCTTTGCATTGAAGCTATGGCGGCATTACCTTCTCGGTAACCGGTGTGAGATTTATACTGATCATCAAAGCTTGAAGTATTTATTCACTCAGCCGGATCTTAATCTCCGCCAACAGCGATGGTTGGAAACTATTTCTGAATATGACTGCGGTATTTCTTATACCCCTGGCAAGGCTAATGTGATGGCCGATGCCTTGAGTCGCAAGTCATACAGCACCAACCTCAAGGTTAAGCGAGCTCAGCCTCGTCTTTATGAGGAATTACGCAAGCTGAATCTGCATATCGTTCCACATGGTTCGCTTAATGACCTTGTGATACAGCCGGATCTTGAGAAGGCTGTCAAGGTAGCGCAAACCAAAGATGCTCACGTTGATGTTATAAAACAGGAACTGCATCTTCCGAAATACAGGGATTTCTCGATATCCGAAGATGGAACCTTGTATTTCCGAGGCCGCATTGTGGTAACTCGTTACGACCTAATGACTGACAAGGTCATGAAGGAGGCACATGATACACCGCTGTCTATTCATCCTGGTAGTACTAAGATGTATCGTGATCTCCGCCAAAGGTACTGGTGGCCTAATATGAAGCGGGATATTGCTCGTTATGTTGCTGAATACGATGTCTGTCGTCGCGTGAAGGCAGAACATCAGAAGCCTGCTGGACTTCTGCAACCTCTTCCTATTCCGCTGTGGAAATGGGATAAGGTGCAGATGGATTTCATTACTGGTTTTCCTAAGTCCCAGAAGGGTAACGATGCCATTCTTGTCGTCGTCGACCAACTCTCGAAGGTTGCACACTTCTTGCCAGTCAAGGAGACTATCACTGCTAGCCAGTTAGCAGAACTATATATCTCCCGAATTGTATCCCTCCACGGAATTCCGAAGGAGATCAGTTCGGACCGTGGCACCCTGTTCACTTCCAAGTTCTGGGAAAGTTTTCAAGAAGCTTTGGGAACTCATATCCACTGGAGTTCAGCTTATCACCCCCAGTCCCAAGGTCAAGTTGAACGAGTCAATCAAGTGCTTGAAGATATGTTGCGAGCTTGTGTTATATCATTCGGTAAGAAATGGGAAGAATCCCTTCCTTATGCCGAGTTCTCGTATAACAACAGCTATCAAGCAAGCTTGAAGATGGCTCCCTTTGAAGTTCTGTACGGACGTAAGTGTCGAACCCTTCTGAACTGGTCAGAAACTGGGGAACGACAAGTTATTGGTCCGGACATTATTCAACACGCAGAAGAGCAAGTCCGTATCGTGCGTGAGAATCTCAAGGCGGCTCAGGACCGCCAGAAGAGCAACTATGATCGCAAGCGATGGGGATTGACTTATCAACCAGGTGATCAAGTTTATCTTCGTGTCACCCCTATGAAGGGCACACACCGTTTCGGCATCAAGGGCAAGTTAGCTCCGCGCTACATTGGCCCCTTTCCCGTGGTTGCTAGACGTGGATTCGTGGCTTACAAATTGCAATTGCCTCCGCAATTCTCGCATATCCACGATGTGTTCCATGTATCGCAACTTCGTCGATCCTTCAAGGAATCCCCGCATCGTGCTGTGGATCACGAGATGCTCGAGCTTCAAGATGATCTTTCTTATAAGGAACATCCAATCCGCATCCTCGATCAAACTGAACGTCGGACCCGCCAGAAGACAACCAAGTTCCTAAAAGTGCAGTGGTCGAATCACACCGAAGATGAAGCCACTTGGGAACGCGAGGAAAATCTTCGGGCGGAATACCCCGACCTCTTTTCTTCTACCTCCTGAATTCTCGGGACGAGAATTTCTTTTAGAGGAGGAGAATTTGTAACACCCCTGTGTAATAGCACTGTGACACTCTGCTAATCTTGCCATGTCATCATCATTTGCTTTATATGATCACAGTGGTTAAACACTCCAAATCCAAATTTAAAGTGAAAATAAAGTTGCACAAAAGTTGCTGCAAAAATGTTCATCTCCTTACAAAAATTCCCTAACAATTTCATGTTAAGGAAAACAACATCACTATGTGACTAAAATGAACAGTAGCAATTAAAACAACTCCTTTTCAGCATTTTAAAATGCTATTTCTATTGTGAAAATTCCAAACAGAAACCAAAAATCCTCAAATTTGTTGTAGCAGTGTCTAAAAATGCATTGAACATTTTGGGGCAAGTTTCATATTTTTCTAAGGGTATTTAGCTGCCCAAACAAATCCATTTCTCTCTCTGTTCTAAATAAATAGGAAAAGAACAGAAGAGAAAAGGGAACAGAGACTCACCTGACCTCTGGGCCGCGGCAACAGTGGGAGGCCCAGCCCACCAAGGCCTCCCTCACCTGCCCCCTTCCTCGTGTCACCGCCTCCATGGCCGCGCGCGCCACCGCCGCTCGCAGCTCGCCACCGCTGCGGAGCAGGTGAGCTGAGGGGATAAGTTCACCTCCGAGCCCTCCCCCCTGGACTCCTCCCTCTCATTCCTCTCTCTCTCCCGCACCCATGCGCTCGCCGTTCCCCTTTCCTCTCTCTGTCCCAAAGAGATCGCCGCCGCGCCGTTTTTCCGACGCGGCCACCGGCGCCCGTGCGTCCCTCTGACGTGTCTACGGGCTTCGCCGGCGTCTGCTCGTTCTTCTGGAGGTCTCAGAATGAGCCGGGGAGCCGTGCAGCCACCGTCCGTCTTCATCCCCATCTCCGGCCACCGCGGCGAATTCCGGCGACCCCGACACTTCTACTGCTACTAAGCCCCCGCCGAGCCACCGTGAGCTCCTACGTAAGCTCATACCTCCCCTCTCTCCTCCCTGAGCTTGTTCCCGAGCCCTAGCCGCCGTCGCCAGTAGCGCCCGAACTCAGCTCCGCCGCGCGGTTCGCCGTCGCCGCTCCTGTCATTACCGTGGTCGTCCGAGCTTGTCATCGAGCTCAGGGCGACGCGTAGGTGTGGCCTGCTCTGTTACTTGGCTCAATCGTGCACTGCATCGATAGTTTC
>LR738714.1:524342077-524364555 GCA_902687465.1 Secale cereale | reverse complement strand
CGGAGCGTCCGGGGCGATGGCCCCGACCCCCGGGGGCATAGGATTAGTCCGACGTGCTCGATCCTCTCTGGCGGTATCCGGTCGGGTTGCGTCGTATTGTTTAGCCGAGGGCGGGCACGACCTGATGGTGTGTCCGGCCGGAGTTAAGCGAGCGTGGTGGGTAACTTGGTGCACCCCTGCAGGGAAGAAACAATCTATCGATAGCCTGTCCTACGGTAACGGACACTCGGAGTTGTATCCACTTCGGTACAACTAGAACTGGTGACTTGAGATATGAGATGATGTTGCTGCAAACACTATACATTATTATGATGAAACTATTCTGCTCCCTTCTAATTGCTGCAAGACCCTGAAGATGCTAGTCTTCGTCAGGACTAGGCTTTTCCCCTCTCTACTCTGGCTTTCTGCAGTCTAGTCCACCCACATAAAGCCTCCTTTGAAAATAATGCATTGCTAGTATAGATCTGATGTAAGTCTTGCTGAGTACTTTGGATGAGTACTCACGGTTGCTTTGCTTCCTCTTTTGTCCTACCCGCATGTTAAACCAGAAGACGGAGCCATGGTGCCCGCAGCCCCTGTTGACGACTACTACTACCAGCCCGAGGCTGGCTACTACTACTACCCGGCCGGCGAGTACTTCTACGAGGAGCCGACGGACGACGACCAGGAGTAGGATCGGAGGTCCCAGGCAGGAGGCCTGCGCCTTTTCGATCGTAGTTTTTCTTTTGCCCCGCCTCGTATGAGGCCTATCTGAACTTGTGTTCTATGTCTGTACCCAGACATCTGATGCTTCCGCTGACTATGTGTGTGACATCATGTTATGTATTCGAGCCCTCGAGGCCCCTGGCTTGTAATATATGACTTGTATGTATTTATTTATGTTTTAGAGTTGTGTTGTGATTCCTTCACGTGAGTCCTTAGGCTTGATCGTGTGCATTTGCGTGTATGATTAGTGCACGATTAAGCCGGGGTCGTCACAGGGTGTGTCCGGGGCGTTACAACAGGTGTCTCCGAAAGTGTTCGTGGTGTTGGCATAGATCAAGACTAGGATTTGTCACTCCGAGTGTCGGAGAGGTATCTCTGGGCCCTCTCGGTAATACACATCATAATAAGCCTTGCAAGAAAATGACTAATGAGTTAGTCACGAGATGATGTATTACGAAATGAGTAAAGAGACTTGCCGGTAACGAGATTGAACTAGGTATAGAGATACCGACGATCGAATCTCGGGCAAGTAACATACCGATGACAAAAGGAACAACGTATGTTGTTATGCGGTTTGACCGATAAAGATCTTCGTAGAATATGTATGAGCCAATATGAGCATCCAGGTTCCGCTATTGGTTATTGACCGGAGATGAGTCTCGGTCATGTCTACATAGTTCTCGAACCTGTAGGGTCCGCACGCTTAACGTTTGATGACGATCAGTATTATGAGTTTATGAGTTTTGATGTACCGAAGGTAGTTCGGAGTCCCGGATGAGATCAAGGACATGACGAGGAGTCTCGGAATGTCCGAGACGTAAAGATTGATATATTGGACGACTATATTTGGACACCGGAAGTGTTCCGTAAAGTTTCGGAATTGACCGGAGTACCGGGGGGTTACCGGAACCCCTGGGGAAGCTATGGGCCTTAATGGGCCGTAGGAGAAAGAGGGAAGGAGGGCCAGGGCTGGGCCGCGTGCCCCCCACCCCTTGGTCCGAATTGGACAAGGAGGGAGGTGGGTCGGCGCCCCTTTCCTTCTCCTTCTCCCTCTCCTTTCCTTTCCCCCTTCTCCCTTTTGGTAGTTCCTACTAGGAATAGGATTGCAATCCTATTCCTAGTAGGATTGCACCTCTTAGGCGCGCCACAAGGGGCCGGCCGGCCTCCCCCTTGCTCCTTTATATAAGGGGGCAGGGGGGCACCCAAAGACACACAAGTTGAATTGTTTTAGCCGTGTGCGGTGTCCCCCTCCACAGAAACACACCTCGGTCATACTGTTGCAGTGCTTAGGCGAAGCCCTGCGCCGGTAGATACATCATATCCGTCACCACGCCGTCATGCTGACGAAACTCTCCCGTGAAGCTCAACTGGATCAAGAGCTCGTGGGACGTCATCAAGCTAAACGTGTGCTGAACGCGGAGGTGCCGTACGTTCGGTGCTTGATCGGTTAGATCGCGAAGAAGTTCGACTACATCAACCGCGTCACTTGACGCTTCCGCTCCCGGTCTACGAGGGTACGTAGACACACTCTTCCCCTCGTTGCTATGCATCTGGTAGATAGATCTTGCGTGATCGTAGGAAATTTTTGAAAATACTACGTTCCCCAACAGTGGCATCATGAGCCAGGTCTATGCGTAGATGATATGCACGAGTAAAACACAATGAGTTGTGGGCGATACTAGTCATACTGCTTACCAGCATGTCATACTTTGCTTCGGCGGTATTGTGAGACGAAGCGGCCCGGACCGACATTACGTGTACGCTTACGCGAGACTGGTTTCACCGTTATGAGCACTCGTTGCTTAAAGGTGACTGGCGGGTGTCTGTCTCTCTCACTTTAGCTGAATCGAGTGTGGCTACGCCCGGTCCTTGTGAAGGTTAAAACAACACATACTTGACGAAACATCGTTGTGGTTTTTGTATGCGTAGGTAAGAACTGTTCTTGCTAAGCCCGTAGCAGCCACGTAAAACTTGCAACAACAAAGTAGAGGACGTCTAACTTGTTTTTGCAGGGCATGTTGTGATGTGGTATGGTCAAGACATGATGAGATATACGGTTTTGTATGAGATGATCATGTTTTGTAAAGTTATCGGCAACTGGCAGGAGCCATATGGTTGTCACTTTATTGTATGAAATGCAATCGCCATGTAATTGCTTTACTTTATCACTAAGCGGTAGCGATAGTCGTAGAAGCAATAGTTGGCGAGACGACAACGATGTTATGATGTAAATCAAGGTGTCGCGCCGGTGACGAAGGTGATCATGACGGTGCTTTGGAGATGGAGATCAAAATCACAAGATGATGATGGCCATATCATGTCACATATTTTGATTGCATGTGATGTTTATCTTATTATGCTTCTTATTTTGCTTAGAACGACGGTAGCATTATAAGATGATGCCTTACTAAATTTCAAGGTATAAGTGTTCTCCCTGAGTATGCACCGTTGCGAAAGTTCATCGTGCCGAGACACCACGTGATGATCGGGTGTAATAAGCTCTACGTTCAAATACAACGGGTGTAAGCCAGTTTTGTACACGCAGAATACTCGGGTTAAACTTGACGAGCCTAGCATATGCAGATATGGCCTCGGAACACTGGAAACCGAAAGGTTGAGCGTGAATCATATAGTAGATATGATCAACATAAGATGTTCACCGTTGAAACTACTCCATCTCACGTGATGATCGGACATGGTTTAGTTGATTTGGATCACGTGATCATTTAGATGACCGGAGGGATGTCTATCTAAGTGGGAGTTCTTTAAGTAATTAATTGAACTTTAATTTATCATGAACTTAGTCCTGATAGTTTTTGCATATCTATGTTGTTGTAGATCAATGGCCCGTGCTACCGTTCCTTTGAATTTTAGTGCATTCCTAGAGAAAGCTAAGTTGAAAGATGATGGTAGCAGTTACACGGACTGGGTTCGTAACTTGAGGATTATCCTCATTGCTGCACAGAAGAATTATGTCCTTGAAGCACCGCTAGGTGACAAGCCCCCTCCCGCTAATGTAGATGCTTTGAACGTCTGGCAGACGCGGTCTGATGACTACACAATAGTTCAGTGTGCCATGCTTTACAGCTTAGAACCGGGACGTCAACGACGTTTTGAACGTCATGGACCATATGAGATGTTCCAGGAGTTGAAGTTAATATTTCAAGCAAATGCCCGGATTGAGAAATATGAGATTTCCAATAAGTTCTAGAGCTGCAAGATGGAGGAGAACAGTCCTATCAGTGAACACTTGCTCAGAATGTCTGGGTACTACAATCATATGACTCAACTTGGTTGCAAAGTTGACGAGGATAGTGTTATTGATAGAGTTCTTCAATCACTGCCACCAAGCTATAAAGGCTTCGTGATGAACTATAATATGCAAGGGATGCAGAAGACAATTCCCGAGCTCTTCGCTATGCTCAAAGCTGCAGAGGTAGAAATCAAAAAGGAGCATCAAGTGTTGATGGTTAACAAGACCACTAGTTTCAAGAAAAAGGGCAAGGGAAAGAAGGGGAACTTCAAGAAGAATAGCAAGACAGTTGCTACTCCCGCGAAGAAACCCAAGTCTGGAGCCAAGCCTGAAACTGAGTGCTTCTACTGCAAAGGGACTGTACACTTGAAGCGGAACTGCCCCAAGTATTTGGCGGATAAGAAGGATGGCAAGGTGAACAAAGGTATATGTGATATACATGTTATTGATGTGTACCTTACTAATGCTCGTAGTAGTACCTGGGTATTTGATACCAGTTCGGTTGCTAATATTTGTAACTCGAAACAGGGACTACGGATTAAACGAAGATTGGCTAAGGACGAGGTGACGATGCGCGTGGGAAATGGTTCCAAAGTCGATGTGATCGCCGTCGGCACGCTACCTCTACATCTACCTTCGGGATTAGTTTTAGACCTAAATAATTGTTATTTGGTGCCAGCGGTGTGGTTAAAGCAGTGGATTGGACGCCCATGTAAAACGGTGGACCGGCCGCACCAGGCCAGGGCAGAAAACCGATGGGGACCGACCAAAAAACCAAATACACGTGTCAATCAGGAGACTTACTGTCGTGGTTCTAGATCTGACAGTGAAGGTAGGGGGTACTGATGGAGAGGCAAGGTCCTAGCTATGGCGCAGTTGTACACGGAGTGTTTTTCGAGTTCAGGCCCTTCTCGGAGGAAGTAAAAGCCCTACGTCTCGTTGCCCGGAGGCTTGGTCGACTGATGTGTGTATGTATGTGTTACAGAGGTGTGAACCCTTGTTCTGAAGGAGGGGGTGGCTTATATAGTACGCCAAGACCCCGGCCATGCTCCACGTTACTAAGGGTTTAAAGGTACATTAAGGCAGGCGTTACTGATAACGCCTGCAGTAAAGGGTAGTTATGGGGTTTATTACAGTGAGTAAATATATGACCGTTGCCGTCCAAGAGGCGTTTAGTCTTCGGGGGTCGAGTGCCTAATCCGGTCGAGTGGAGTTGAGTCGTCCTGGGTACGTGGGTCAGTCGAGTGAAGCGTCGCCTTGGACCATCTCAGTCGACTGTCTCCACCGCCGTAGGTCTTGTCTTTTGATCTCTTGGGATAGTGACCTTGGGAGGGGCCTTTAGGTCAGGCCTATGACCCTACCCTAGGTCTGTAACCTCGTCAGTAGCCCCCGAATGGATCGGGGCTTGAGCAAGGGAATGCTGAGGGAAGCTCGGGTATTGACTCGGCGTCTTCGAGGCAGATCGCTTTGGAGCCTGTGACCCGGGCCCTCAATTGTGTCTTGGTCGCCTCGATCCATTCTGAAGCCATTGGTGAATCAGTTGTCTTCGCGTCGACTGGACGTCTTGCATCGACTGGGTTCTGCGCCGGGCATCGGGCGCCATGAGTGCGTGCCGTTTTCGACGGAATCGGTTGCCCTCTGTCCGCCGGATTCGGCGGGGCTTTCGAAATTTGGGGAAGCGCGCGGGACGGGACGTGCCGCATCAATCGGAGGGGTGCGGTTCGAACGCCTCGATTTTCACGCCTCCTTTTTCGCCACGTATCGCGCCAGCGCCTGTTACGGGATCGGATAAGATCGTCTGGGGCCACCGGTCAGCCACTCGACCGGGCCGTTATAAAAGCGCGTTGAGTCCGCTGCGGGGGGTACTGTGCGCCCAGCTTTCCCCTGCTCGTCTTGTCTTCTTCGCAGCGCCTTCGCTTCTCTGCCGCGCCCCCAATCTTTCCTGTTCCTCTCCGCCGCAACCACCGTCTCGCGAGCCATGGTTAAGGACAAGACCGCGGCCATGGAGCGTTCCAAGAAGGCGGCGTCGGGGAAGGGGCGGCGAGCCGACCGGGTCGGATCGTCGTCGCGGTCCGGGCTCCCCGCTGGATGGATCCAGGGGGATTGGATCCGGTCCACCGTCGTGGTGGAGGATCTGGAGGAGCTGGAGGAAGAAAGGCTGATCACCGGCGGCTCCTGGAGGGCGCCAGGGGGAGAGCTCGAGCCGCAGCCTCGGGAGGGCGAGTGCGTGCTCCACGCCACCCACATCGACCGAGGTTTTTCAATGCCACCGCACCCTTTCTTCCGCGCGTTTCTGATCTTTTTCGGCGCCCAGCTGCATTATTTCACCCCGAACTCCATCGCCTTTCTCTCCGCTTTCGTCTCCATGTGCGAGAACTTCCTCGGTTGCCGACCGCACTGGGGATTGTTCAAGCATATCTTCACCTGCCGCTCTCAGACCGTTAAGAGAGTGAACCCGAGTGACGGCAAGACGCACGTCCTTCAGGCGTGCGGCGGGCTCGGGGTTCAGCTTAGGAACAGGAGCGCTTTCCCCCCCATGAACCTCCCAGATTCGATCTGGGGCTGGCAGTCGACCTGGTTTTACTACAGGGACAGTCCGACTCCGGGTCAGTCGACTGGTCTTCCTCCATTTACCCTAGGTCGAGCCAGTCAGCCTCCTTCGATGGTAGTGAGCAAGGCCGAGAGGGCCGAGGTTGACATGTTGATGGAGAGGGTCGTCCAGCTAGTCCGCGAGGGGGTCACGGGGATGGATTTGCTCGAGGTGTATATCTCTCGGAGGATCCAACCGCTCCAAGCCCGGGACCACCCAATGTGGCTGTGCTCCGGCACCGACGACACGTCACGAGTCCACCCAGAGGCGGCCGACCCGAAGTACGTGGTGCAATGCTTGAAGAGCATCACCGGCAACAAGGACAACCCCAGGGGGTCGGGGAGGATCATCCCATTCGACGCTGACCGCCTGCCAGACAAGGTTAGCCTTCTGCCTCCGAGTGATGTATCTGTCGATTGATTCGCGATCTTCATTGATGATTCCAACTGGTATTTGGCGAACTTCCTTTCGTTGCAGATATATATGGAGATGTATTCGCTGCCCAACGGAGACTCGGGCCAAGGGGTCGAGGAGGGTACGGGCGACGCCGCCGAGTGGAAATCGGAGGAGGAGACCGAGGAGAGCGAGGAGTACAGCAGCGGGGAGGAGGTCAAGTCACCTCCCCGTGTCGAGCGCTGATACGTCCAAAACGTATCTATAATTTCTGCTTGCTCCATGCCTCTTTTGGGTGATATTGCTATGATATTTATACACTTTCATACACTTTTGATCATATTTGGACTAACCTATTAACTCAGTGCACCCCAATGCCAACTTCTGTTTTCGGCTGTTTTTGTATTTCAGGTCTTCACGTTACGAGAACTGCCAGGAAAAATCCAGAAAAATTGCCCTGGCGGCGCGCCCTCCCTGGGCCGCGCCGGGGGGGCGCCTGGGCCCCCCGAGGCTCCTCCGATGCCCCCCTTTGGCATATATTTAAAGCGTCTCCCGAAACCCTCGAGGGAGGAACTCTTTTCGCGATCTCATCTCTGTTCCGCCGCCGCCGCCGCTTCCAAGATCGGGAGCACCAGGAGAACTCTTCCCGGCACCCTGCCGGAGGGGAGGATCACCACCGGGAGCCTCTCCACCACCATGGACGCCTCCCGGATGAGTTGTGAGTAGTCTCCCTTGGACCATGAGTCCATGACCAGTAGCTATGTGATGTTCTCCTCCCGTTCTTGTGCTTAACTAATTAGTCCTCGTGAGCTGCCCTACATGATCGAGGCACATATGTAATCCTTATGTTGTTGCTATGATGAGTTTGCTGGGATCCGATGGATTATGAGATTATGTTCAGATTGTGCTTGAGTAATATATTTGATCTACCTCTTTTATATTTATGTTCGTAAGTAATTCTTGCATGTTCTACGTTGTTATTTATTGCTTTGGCCAAGTAATAGGTAGTGACTCCAAGAGGGAACGTTATGCTTGATTGTGGGTTCATGCCCCTCGATGACTAGTTTGAGTGACAGAAACATGAGTCTAGGGGATGTGCTGTTGCCACAAGGGGGAAAACAACGGTGCTTGTGCCCGCGGGTGCAAGGATTGTTTACTTTACGCAAAGTTCTTTTAATGCAGTTGTATGTTGCATTGAGTTTACATTATGGGTGGGACTCGCAACTTAATACTAGCGAGATGTTCTGGATAGATATCTCAAGGTGGATGATTAGTAGTAGATATTGATGGATTTCGGTCTACTTACTTTGGCGTACCGCCCATGCTTTGAACCTCAACCTTTCTTGCAATGTAGTCAGCATTGGTTTGTGCACATGGTCCTGTCAATTGCCCAGCTGTAATTCGTTTACCTCACATAGCTGTTTTATCGTCTTTTGGGAGAGAGACATCACTAGTGAACATCATGAGACTCCGGTCCATATTAACATCATTGATCACATCCGCTATTTACTTTTCGCTTTTATTTACTATTGCAATTATATATATCACTACTATCACTTGCGTTTAATCCTTTGTGAACTACAAGGCCGGAGGGATTGACAACCTCTCTGTACTCGTTGGGAGCAAAGTTATTTGTATTTATGTGTAGGTCCACGTTGATTGCTAATATCTGGCGCCGTAGCAGTTGACACCTTCTTTTTGAACCTAGGAGTCTCTGGGGATTCGATCCTTGGTATCTTTGCCAAGGGAAAAACTTCCGGGACACTACATCTCACACCTTCCACTTGGGGTAACCAACGAGGGGCGAGAAGCCTAGCAAGAGTTTTTCTGGCGCCGTTGCCGGGGACTCCACTCTTCAAGATAGGGGAGTTGCATGCTATCTTTTACCTTTGCTTTTAGTCTTGTTAGTTTACCTTTCAGTTTTTGCTTTAGTATCTTTTATCGAAAATCACAAAAATAGTTATCTTGCTTGCTTGCTACTATGGGTTCCACCGAGAACACCAAGTTGTGTGACTTCACTAGTCACAACAACGATGACTTTATCAGCACACCTATCACTACACCTGCCACTTCAGCACCTTCATATGAAATTAAACCTGCTTTACTGAATCTAGTTATGAAAGATCAATTCTCCGGTGCTGGAGATGATGCTGCTTTACACTTGAACAACTTTGTTGAACTTTGTGATATGCAAAAGTACCAAGAAATAGATGGTAATATTGTTAAGCTTAAGCTTTTTTCCTTTCTCCTTGAGAGGAGGAGCTAAAATTTGGTTTCAGTCTTTGCCTAGAAATAGCATAGATTCATGGGACAAGTGCAAAGATGCTTTTATTGGAAAATACTATCCACCTGCTAAAATTATCCAACTGAGAAGTAACATAATGAATTTTAAACAATTGGATAATGAACACGTTGCCCAAGCTTGGGAACGTATGAAATCTCTTATCAAGAACTGCCCTACTCATGGTTTGACTACTTGGATGGTTATCCAAACTTTTTATGCAGGCTTGAACTTTACCTCGCGGAACTTGTTAGATTCGGCCGCGGGAGGAACCTTTATGTCAACTACACTTGGTGCTGCCACGAAGCTTCTCGATGAGATGATGACCAACTATTCCCAATGGCACACCGAACGCGCTCCAACAGGTAGGAGGGTAAACTCTGTCGAGGAAATTTCCTCCCTTAATGAAAAAGTTGACTTGATCATGTCTCTACTTTCGAAGCGATCCTCTGTTGATCCTCGTGATGTTCCTTTAAATTCTTTGATTGCTCAAGAACAAGTAGATGTGAACTTTATCTCTAGAAACAATTTTAACAACAATGCTTATAGGAGTAATTTTGGTAGCAATCCTAGACCGTTCCCCTCTAATTCTTATGGGAACAATAATGCTTATCCTAGCACCAAGAACTCCATTACTGAACTAGAGATTATGCTTAAAGATTTCATCACTACCCAAAAAGCCTTTAATAAGAGTGTAGAAGAAAAACTACATAAACTAGATGATCTCTCTTTGAAGGTAGATCATTTAGCCAATGAGATATAATTGCTTAAAATTAAAACTTCTCCTCTTGAGGAGAGGAAGGTCACTCCTATTAATGCTACTCAAGTGCAAATTAATGAAAATATTAGGATGATGGCTAAACTTAAAGAAAGATGGGCTAGAGAAAGGGAGGAAGAGGATATAATTAAGAGCCTTCCTACCCACCACACTGTTGTTACTATCCAAGTTGTTGAGGATATCCAAACTCTTAGCACCCAATGTACTCCTGGTCCCATTGGACCTATTGATGGTGATGCTATGACTATAGAAACTACCAAACATGTGAACCTAAAGGACACCACTACCACCTTACTTGATGCTAGTGACCTTGATTTTGATAATTGCACTCTTACCGAAGTTATTGATTTCCTTCACAAGATGTCTAGAGATCCCCGCACTAGCACGCTTAACCTTGCCTTCACAGAGCATATCACTAATGCTCTCATCAAAGCTAGAGAGGAGAAACTTAGAGTAGAAGCCTCCATACCTAGAAAGCTAGAAGATGGTTGGGATCCTATGATAAAAATTAAATTGAATGACTTCTCTTGCTATGCATTATGTGATGTTGGAGCTAGTACCTCTGTTATGCCCAAAAGAATATATGATATGCTTAAATTGAAACCTTATGATTCTTGTTCTTTTGGTGTTCGTCTCGTTGATTCTTCCATAAAGAAACCTTTGGGGAGGATCGACGATGTTCTTATCGTTGTCAATGATAATTATGTTCCCGTTGATTTTACTATTATGGATATTGAATGTGATCCTTCTTGTCCAATTATTTTGGGACGTCCCTTTTTACGCACCGTTGGTGCTATCATTGACATGAAAGAGGGGAATATAAAATTTCAGTTTCCTCTCAAGAAAGGGATGGAACACTTCCCTCGAAAGAAGATCAAGTTACCTTTTGAGTCCGTTGTACGGGCTAGCTATTCTTTTACTCTTGATAAAACTTGATCTATATGCATTATGCCTAGCTTAAAGGCATAAAAGAAAGCGCTTTTGGGAGGCAGCCCACATGAATAAATTTATTTTGCTTTTGTTGTGTCTTGATGTTGTTACTACTGTAGCATCATCATTGTATCTTTGCTTTTCAATTTTGTGCCAAGTGTAGCCTCTGATTGCTAGAAAGTTCAAAAGTTGTGAGGTGCTGTCCAGGAAACAGATTCTGTCCTTGGATAGAAAAATTCGTATAAAATCACCAGATCATCTTTTTGGTCTGAATTTTTTCGACAGCGTGCTCTATATAATTTTCTTTCGTGCCTCTGTTCTGAGTTTTTTGATTAGAGTTGCAGAAGTGCCCCGAACAAATCAATTACTACCTGCTGTTCTGTTTTTGCACAGATTCTGTCCTGTTTTGCTTTTCCTTCATTTTCCAAACCAAGAGCTTGCTTTTTCTTTGCAAAAACCTTTTGGCAATCTTGAGAAACAGTAGACCTTCAAGAATATCTTTATTTCCAGCAAGGTATAATTATTTTATTATGGGTACTAACCTCGCTAATCAGATTATGATGAGTTATGTATGAAGGGAGTTTTCAAGTGTGCGAGGGAAGATGATAAAAAGATTCAGGAGTGTCAAGCACTCAAGCTTGGGGATGCCCCCATGCACCCCCAAGAAATATTCAAGGAGACTCAAGCGTCTAAGCTTGGGGATGCCCCCGTGCATCCCCTTCTCCATCAACATTATCAGTTCGTCTTTCGTTCCACTATATTTTAATCACTTCATGTGTTATGTGCTATGCTTGGAGCGTCTTGCTTTTAGTTTTCTTTAGTTTTTCATAACGAGTCGGAACTCAGCTTTCTTTATGTGGGAGAGAAACACGCTCCACTTCTACCTAGAACATAACATATAATTTTCATGTCTATCCTTGCTGTGTGTGTTCTTTGTCTTTTAATAGCTACTATCATGTTCAGCTCTTAGCTTTCATGCTTATCTTTTCAAGAGCTTTTGTTTAGTTGGTTGCTTGAACTCTCTTTAATTACCATGCTCACCTTATTAAGAGAGTTTGTTTCCATTGCATTGGTTGATATGTCTATGATAAAGATGCTACGTGCATGATGGCGCTTAGTAGTTCATGTTTTCTTATGGTTAGTCTCAAATAGCTGGAGGGTTCCCAATGTGTTATTGGAATACCAACATGATTTGTTTGCCTATGATGTGGTAAGGTTTAGTAATATCTTCCTTCGAGAATTTATTTTGATTGACTTGGCGTATGCTCACGCATATTTAAGACTGTAAAGAAAGTCTGTCAAGCCTTGATGATCTTTTGTTTCTGAGTAGCGATATAACTACCATGCCTGATTCAATGTTGCTTTGTCGCTCTGCATGATTATGACCGTCATTGCTCTCTTAGTTGGTCGCTCCCAGTCTTTTGCTAACCTTCGTCTGTACTAAGCGGACTGACTGCTTGTGCATCCACATCCTTTAATCCAGTTATGCCATATGAGTCCACCATACCTTCCTACATGGTATTTACCTGCCATTCCTAACGGAGACTTGCATGTGACATCTCGAAATTATTCAAACAAAAAGCATTCTTATTTTGTGCCTCTGTTGTAAGTTCATGAGGAAGTAGTGGTTAATTCATGACCTTTTTAAGTTGGACAAGCTTCACCCCGGGATTGCATGTATAATGTGCAAACCCATAATACGAGAAGGAACTGGCATTGAGTGCGCCCGGCTCAAAAAGATAATATAACAAACAAACCCTCCTTCACGCTTTGTTCATGAGAAATTAGAAAACTTTGGCAGTGATAAACAAAGGATATTAAGAGGATGTGATCGTCCTCATTCGGGAGCCGTTCCTCGAAACTTGTCCATCTCGAAAAGTGATTGAGTTGTCTGCTAGCATTCGTTGACGAAACATGCATGATCTAAAATAAATTATTACCTCTGTTTTAAAGCCAAGAGCTCTGGTACATGTTTTGTCTTTGTTTCCGACTACGGGTTTTCAACCTTGCCAACAAAAGCCACGGTTCGAGAGTCTCCACCTTCTTTTAAAAGCACCAACTACTGAGAGCATGATTCTCATTCTGAGTGTAATGTGCATTGTCCCAAAGTAGCATTGTCTTTTGCATGATTGTGATATCGTTTATTCTGAAATCATTGTATCTAGTCATCACTTAAACCTTGGAGGTGCCCCTGCATTTATGTTTTGCTTCACTAAAGGGAGCAAGCTAGATATCACTTTATCATATTTGCACATCATGTTCATTGCAAATCTATTTGATGCTTCAGTATCATATTGTAAAACTTTCAGTCCTTTGTGATTTTCTCATGAGGCAACTTAATTACTATAGATTCATTGTCTCAGTAAGCTTTTGTCATATGACTATGAAAAAGTCCTATATGGTTAATAGCATGTCACCACAGAAATTATTCTTGTTATCATTTACCTACTCGAGGACGAGCAGGAATTAAGCTTGGGGATGTTGATACGTCCAAAACGTATCTATAATTTCTGCTTGCTCCATGCCTCTTTTGGGTGATATTGCTATGATATTTATACACTTCCATACACTTTTGATCATATTTGGACTAACCTATTAACTCAGTGCACCCCAGTGCCAGTTTCTGTTTTCGGCTGTTTTTGTATTTCAGGTTTTCACGTTACGAGAACTGCCAGGAAAAATCCAGAAAAATTATATAAAAATTCAGCGTTCCAGAAACTACCGTGCACCCGAAGGACAGCCGGGGGGGGGGGGCACCAGGGCTCCAGGCGCCCTGGCAGCGCGCCCCCCCTGGGCTGCGCCGGGGGGGCGCCTGGGCCCCCCGAGGCTCCTCCGATGCCCCCTTTAGCATATATTTAAAGCGTCTCCCGAAACCCTCGAGGGAGGAACTCTTTTCGCGATCTCATCTCTGTTCCGCCGCCGCTGCCGCTTCCAAGATCGGGAGCACCAGGAGAACTCTTCCCGGCACCCTGCCGGAGGGGAGGATCACCACCGGGAGCCTCTCCACCACCATGGACGCCTCCCGGATGAGTTGTGAGTAGTCTCCCTTGGACCATGAGTCCATGACCAGTAGCTATGTGATGTTCTCCTCCCGTTCTTGTGCTTCACTAATTAGTCCTCGTGAGCTGCCCTACATGATCGAGGCACATATGTAATCCTTATGTTGTTGCTATGATGAGTTTGCTGGGATCCGATGGATTATGAGATTATGTTCAGATTGTGCTTGAGTAATATATTTGATCTACCTCTTTTATATTTATGTTCGTAAGTAATTCTTGCATGTTCTCCGTTGTTATTTATTGCTTTGGCCAAGTAATAGGTAGTGACTCCTAGAGGGAACGTTATGCTTGATTGTGGGTTCATGCCCCTCGATGACTAGTTTGAGTGACAGAAACATGAGTCTAGGGGATGTGCTGTTGCCACAAAGGGGAAAACAACGGTGCTTGTGCCCGCGGGTGCAAGGATTGTTTACTTTACGCAAAGTTCTTTTAATGCAGTTGTCTGTTGCATTGAGTTTACACTATGGGTGGGACTCGCAACTTAATACCAGCGAGATGTTCTGGATAGATATCTCAAGGTGGATGATTAGTAGTAGATATTGATGGATTTCGGTCTACTTACTTTGGCGTACCGCCCATGCTTTGAACCTCAACCTTTCTTGCAATGTAGTCAGCATTGGTTCCCGAGTGAATCTCATCCAAGATCAGTCGACCTTCTTCTGGATCGATGCAGCGCTGGGCGACTCCAGTGACACTTTCTCTATAGAGCTGACCTTGAATGACTGTGAATGCTTTGGATCGGCGGACGATCTGGCGCGCTTCTTCTTCATCTTCTGGGAGTTCTTGCCGGAGCAGATATGCTATATATGGCACAGTCCAGTCGGGTGTGATTACTAGGACCACCATGATCAAGTCGACCACGGCAGGCACTTCGACCTCAGTCGGATCGGTTGCACTGACTGGCTGTGGGGGCTCTTCCGTGAAGGGGTCTTCCTTGACAGAGGGAGTGTGCAGATGCTCTAGGAACACATTCTTGGGTATGGACCTCCGAGTCGACCCAATTTTTGCAAGATCGTCGGCTAGCTGATTCTTTGCTCTGGGCACATGATGGAGCTCTAAGCCTTCGAACTTCTTTTCAAGCTTTCGCACTGCACTGCAATAACTGGTCATTGCCGGGCTCCTGACGTCCCATTCTTTCATTACTTGGTTCACCACTAGGTCGGAATCGCCGTAGACCATCAGGCGACGGACGCCGAGTGAGTGGGTGCTCGCTGCCCCAGTCAGCGGAGAGCCTCTTCTGCTGTACATTGCTGCCACCGGACAAGTCGTCAGTACTGTACTCACGGTCGAGCGGGAAGAAGAGGGCAAGGCATACAAGGTCCAACGCCCGGTCTATTACATATCCGAAGTTTTGACTCCCTCCAAGCAAAGGTATCCACATTACCAAAAGCTTGTGTACGGGATCTACTTGACTGCGAAAAAGGTTGCCCATTATTTCTCGGATCATTCAGTGTCAGTCGTCAGCGACGCCCCATTATCAGAGATACTAAACAACCGAGATGCAACCGGTCGAGTGGCAAAATGGGCGATTGAACTTCTTCCGTTAGATATCAAGTTCAAAGCGAAGAAAGCCATCAAGTCTCAGGCCATTGCGGATTTCGTGGCAGAATGGATAGAACAAGAGCTTCCGACTCAAGTTCAGTCGGATCATTGGACTATGTTCTTCGATGGGTCCAAAATGCTGAACGGATCAGGTGCAGGCGTGGTCCTGATCTCTCCTAGGGGCGACAAGCTCAGCTACGTCCTTCAGATCCATTTTGATTCATCAAACAACGAGGCTGAATACGAAGCACTTTTGTACGGGTTGCGTATGGCCATCTCACTCGGCGTCCGTCGCCTGATGGTCTACGGCGATTCCGACCTAGTGGTGAACCAAGTAATGAAAGAATGGGACGTCAGGAGCCCGGTAATGAAAGAGTGGGGGTCGCCGGAGCAACCATGTTCACTTATCTGTTGATGATCTTCAGTCGACTCTTGCTCTCGACGTCTGCGAAAATCACCAAAGTGGAGTTGATGCGGGGGTATCCTCCGTCCCCTTCCTTGTCCTCGGACTCTTCTGACTCCTTCTCTTTCTCAGTGGACTGGTCCTTCTGGAAACTCTGGATCAAGAGTCGACACTGTCGAGTGGTGTGCTTGGGGTATACCAAGTTCCCCTCATCATCTTTCTTAGTGTGTATGGGACACGGCTGGTCGAGCATATCATCTCCAGCCTGACCTTTCCTTTCTTGGGGGCCCAGGAGCCTTTGGGCTTTCCTTTGCCCTTTCCTTGGTTGACCACCGCGGCCTCTCCCTGAGCGGCTGGGTCGGCCTTACGCTTGTTCTTCCGATTGTGATTCTGGTCGTCCTGTCCGACTGGTTTCTTGCCGCTACGGAGCCGGTCTGCCTCTTCGCCGTTGGCGTACCGACTGGCAATTTCCATCATTCGCGACAGGGACATGTCGCCTGTTCGTCCAAACTTCAGATTCAACTCCCGATTGCGCACGCCTTCCTTGAAAGCGCACACCGCCTGGTGCTCGGAGACGTTTTCCACTATGTGATGCAAAGTGGTCCACCATTGAATGTAGTCCCTCAAAGTTTCACTCGGCTTCTGCGTGCAATGCTGAAGCTCGGCGAGCCCGGCAGGTCGTTTGCAGGTGCCTTCGAAGGTCCGAACGAACACCCGAGCGAGCTCTTCCCAGCTGTATATGCTCCTGGGGGCTAACTGGTTGAGCCACACCCGAGCGGAGCCTCCCAGCATCAAGGGGAGGTGCTTCATGGCTACGTCGTCGTTGCCTCCTCCGATCTGCATGGCCACTCGGTAGTCTTCCAGCCATGTGTCTGGCTTCGACTCACCGGTGAATTTGCTTACTCCGGCCGCCAGCCTGAAGTTCGGAGGGATCTCTGCGGCCCTGATTGTGCTGCAGAAACACTCGGGCCCGGAGGCCGGCGCTCGGCTGCCAGAGGGTTGGTCTCCGACTCGCTCGTCCCTGGATGCCCGGTTACGGTCGACCCGGCCCTGCACAAGGATGGACCTCGCGTCGAAGCCCGGCCGCCGGGGATCCGGGGGAATCCTACGCTCGTCGTCACGCGGGCGCCTGCCCACGTGCCGCGGAGGCGAGTGTGATCCACTCCCCGGAGGCGGGGTAGGCACTCGACGGCGGTCGTTGCGTCCGTGTCGACGGTCGAGTGGGTCATCGTTCCGACCCAGGTGCCGGTCATGCCGCGGACCACATTCCTCACGCCTCAGGGGCGATCTCGGACTGTGGGCCGACCATACGGTGTCTGCAGCCACCGATCTGCTGTGAATCCTATTGCGCGACTGAGAGACAGCCGCGTTTTGCTCTTCAGCCGTTCGGAGCAAAGCTCGGATTTGCTGAAGGCCTCTTCCAGCCTCTGACTGGGAGGGCTGAATCGACTCCGCGATACGAGCCGCGGCTTCGAGGTTTTGGACTGGTGTGCGGAACACCTGAGTCTCACGCTGACGTGATTGCCGCGGTCGTCGACTGGATTCAGGGGCCAGTCGGCGGGCCTGTTCGTCGAGTGAACGTTGGATGTTTTCCAGGCGCGCGCGCTCGGCCAAGGTGGCCACGCGCGTGGCTTCGAGGGCCAAAGCTTCTGGGGAATCTCCCCATTGGCCACGCGCGTGGCTTTGAGGGCCAAAGCTTCTGGGGAATCTCCCACGATGGGGGTGAAGAGCGCATCTCCGTTGCGGCGACAGAGCTCAGCCCTCTGCTCGGAGGTGAGGGGCTGAGGGATGTAGCCGTCGTTGTCGAGCGCTCGATCGCCGCCGCTGCCGCCGTTCTCTCCGCGAGGAAAACCTGGCGGGCTACAGCGCAGATCGACCATGAGTATTTCCGCCGTGGGGTTGCTGCTCCCGCACTCGGAAACGGAATCTTCGAGCCCGGTCGACTGATCGGCCGGCCCGTAAAGGTAACTGTCGGGCTCGATGGCCACGACTTGCGGGGTGGCCGTCTGACGAGCCACCGCGTGTTTTACCCATCGCTGGAGCCGCGAGCGACCGGATCGCTTACGGCGGTGTCCAACGGGGATGATGGCCGGTGAGTATCGGGTCGACGGCTGCAGAAGGAGGACGCCGCTGGCTCCAGCACGAAAGTGAGTGGCTCCGCGGGTAGGCAGAGCCTCAACGTCAAGCGGGGCTTCCTTAAGCCACGCGGAGTCGTCGGCGACGAAGAGCAGCGCGCCGAGCTGGATCTCGCGGCCCGACGCTAAAACGCCGCCTGACACCATGATGAAAGCGGTCGGGGAAGGGATTGCTACTTCACCAAATGTCGCTAAGACGCCTTGCCCCAAGGTGGGCGCCAACTGTCGTGGTTCTAGATCTGACAGTGAAGGTAGGGGGTACTGATGGAGAGGCAAGGTCCTAGCTATGGCGCAGTTGTACACGAAGTGTTTTTCGAGTTCAGGCCCTTCTCGGAGGAAGTAAAAGCCCTACGTCTCGTTGCCCGGAGTCTTGGTCGACTGATGTGTGTATGTATGTGTTACAGAGGTGCGAACCCTTGTTCTGGAGGAGGGGGTGGCTTATATAGTACGCCAAGACCCCGGCCATGCTCCACGTTACTAAGGGTTTAAAGGTACATTAAGGCAGGCGTTACTGATAACGCCTGCAGTAAAGGGTAGTTGTGGGGTTTATTACAGTGAGTAAATATATGACCGTTGCCGTCCAAGAGGCGTTTAGTCTTCGGGGGTCGAGTGCCTAATCCGGTCGAGTGGAGTTGAGTCGTCCTAGGTACGTGGGTCAGTTGAGTGAAGCGTCGCCTTGGACCATCTCAGTCGACTGTCTCCACCGCCGTAGGTCTTGTCTTTTGATCTCTTGGAATAGTGACCTTGGGAGGGGCCTTTAGGTCAGGCCTATGACCCTACCCTAGGTCTGTAACCTCGTCACTTACATCACGTTACATTGCGAATTCACCATAGGTGGCCTTGCTTAGTAGCTTTAATACTTCGTTATACTAGCTCGTTTCCACTGGCCCGTTTTTGCTGTTCAACTCCTTGTTTGTCAGACCCGTATTGAACAGCAAAACGAACATGGGAGAACAATCTTAAAATGAACGCAGCGATTAGGAGAAAAGACCAACATGATCAGGTGAAAATACTAACCCGAAGAGGAACATCAGGTCAGATATCTAACAAATCAAACCAACCTAATGATCAACAAACATGTTCACGGGAGCTTCGACAAAAGAAAAGGATCCGATGAAACCAACACATGCACTGCAAGTTTTGTCTGTCTGGCCATAGATAGCAAGACATGACAATCTGACCTTCAAAAACTGACATAACTGAACTACAGGACAACAATCCCCATAGTTAGGCGGCAAAAAGTGCTTGAAGTCATGGAAAGCCATGCGCATGACAAGCCCTATCTAGAGATGAGCCTCTGCAAACCCAACTACAAGTAGCATATTTAGCCCTCATGTATTGACCTCCCACCATCTTTCTTTTTTGAAACAAGGCAAAAGGCTTACCATTTCATTGATTAAGAAGAAGGTTTAGACATAAGCCGTAGGATGGCAAAAAACAAAGGAAAGACTACTCTCGCGACATAACAGTACTCAGATGGCTAGCTCCCGCCAGCTCCCAAAGGCGGGCCTCCTCTTTGATCTTCGCGACAATGACAATGGTTGGGGTGACCGTGTTGCGGAAGACTTTTGCATTTCGCTCCTTCCAAATTTCCCACAAGACGAGCATCATAACGGAGGCAGTCGCCTTCTTGACGTGACCTCCAGAGTTGATCATTTTGAGCCACCAATCGTGGACGGAGACCTCGTGGCGCCAAGCCGCCGTCGATTGGCCATGGATGCCAAGCCAAGCGATGATTTCATTCCACACTCGCGCACTGAATCTGCACTGGAATAGAATGTGAGCAGCTGACTCCTGAACCTGCTTGCAAGGGGGCATAGTCCTCAATTCAGCCAACCCCGCCGTTGCAACCGATTGGCCGTTGATACAAGATTTTGAATGATCAGCCAAGTAGAAAAATTGCATTTCGGCGGGGGCCCAAGTCTTCCATATCGTGGTAGAGGTCGGACTGAGAACTTGTCCCGCAAACTGCGCCATGTAAGCGGAAGACCTCCCACCATCACCAGCGGGAGTAAAGCACTCCTACATATGTCGAGCCGCAGTTGCTATTTCCCAGATTTTCTAACACGAGAGTGAATAGACAGAAGAAATTAGTGAAAACACTTTAAAACAAGAATTTTTAAAGAATTTTTTATCTATGTCATTATCGGTTAGGCGATGAGCAAATGGAGACCCCAATCCCTTTGTCCCCGGTCTAGCAGACAAAATTTTAGAATCAAACATGCCTGGGAACCAAATGATTCGCTTGGCAACCCCTCGGTGGCTCATGTTCACAATCTGCAAAACTGGGTTGAGGACATCCACCTTGAACAGAATCTTGTTGCATGATCACATATGAAATTTTCCCTATCATGTCGGTGGGAAAGGAAACATAGTAGCACAAAAACTTGGGCAAAATGTGTAAAAATAAAAGGATAGATAGACTTAAATGTTGGAAAATTCAGAAGCTACACTGAAACCTGCAAAAATTATTTAGCTCGGAACCAAGAGTGGACCAAGAAATAACGACCATAGTTAAACCATAGTATGTAATGTAACTAACATCGTTTCTAAATAGCTAACAAAAATAGGGTACTGGGACCATCAGCACAAGTGTGCTTTGTGCCTATGGCTACAATACAATTACATTCATCATGTACAAAATCAAGAGAGGTGACTGATTTATAGCTTGGTTGCGCTTACATTTCAGATATGTAAAGCCACAGTTCTTTGAAAAAAATACTGACCAAGGCGCAAATGATGACAAGTAATTTGACGCGCTTCTTATTCATCACTTCCAAGGTACTCCCTCCGTTCCAAAATAGATGACTCAACTTGTACAAAATTGAGTCATCTATTTTGGAACGGAGGGAGTAGGACACACCACTTTTAGAATCATCACCTCAATATGAAAATGCACTGCAAGGCGCCATGGAAAAAAAAAACCTTGACCTATAACGCAATGAGGGCCTAATAAACAAGAAGTGCCACATTCCTGAATTGGCGAAAGGCTTTACAATCTATATAAGATCATGTGGGGGATAAAAAAAAATATCTCTCTTCTATTAAAGCCACACCAAAATTTTACTTCGATATATAAACAAACAAACAATTAGCTAAGAAAAATGTACTGATACTATACAAAATCTTACAAACATGAACAAAAACGGCCATTAGTTTAAGACAAGGGCTTAATCCAATAAAGATGAGACTAAACAGATTCAAGACAAATAGGCACAATGCCTTTGCTGTTGAACACAACTCATGAACAGTTGCAGGAATGCATTCAGTTCCAAAAAAATGTCAGGACCAGAAAGACCAAAACAGACACCAACACTTAGGGAATCATTCACTAAAAATACAAGTGTCAATCGAATCAAACAATGTGACAAACAAATGAATCCATACTTATTATTCATTGGAACCGAAGCAAAAAGTGATCACTGAAATCAAGAGGAAATAAATTTTACCAAATGCTCTGTAAACCAAACGTGGAGATCTCAACGGGCGGGCAAGAAATACGAGCTCCATCCGGGCTCTCCAACGCCTGCCCCAAACAATCTGCAACTCTCCAGTGTTCCACTGGAGCGACGTGACGGCCGGCTGCGGAGATCGTACTAGCACGAGGATTCGAAGAAAAGAAAAGCAAAGAAAACACCCGCCCGACAGACATCGGAAGAAGAAGTGGGTACGACAAAGGCTAACTGCAGAATCATTCCATCAGGTTCCATTTTAAGTTATCTGCTTAGATTGAGAGGGTTTGACAGACATTATTGCTAACTTAGCTGTTGAACTAGCTCATGCATACGATCATCTAGGGCTGGACCAAAAGCTCGTAGCTCGTGAGCTTAATGAGCGCTTGATAGTTCGGTTCGTTAAGCTCGTAGCTCGCTTCTTAATGAACAGAGCCAATCATTGATTTCAGCTCGTTAAAGCTTAACGAGCTAACGAGTTTCACAAGTAGCTTATTAAGCTCTTTAGTAACAACACAATAGACATTTTCATCGTACGTGACAAAGAAATTGTAGCACCTCAGCACATGTATTCATTCTAATCGACATGAGAGGCAAGAAAATAGTGCATTTCTATTTGTAATCATCATATTTCATCTTAAAAACCATACTTACACACTCATCATGTAGACCGTAACCTATTATAACCTGTTAACGAGCGCTCTCACGAGCTTAACGAGCTTCAAACGAACCGAGCCGAGCAGGGTTTTCTGCTCGTTAATATTAACGAGCTTAACGAGCCGAGCCTTAACGAGCACGAGCTTAACGAGGCAAGCAACTCGTTAGTCCACCCCTACGATCATCCTGTTTGCGAGGGAAAATTTACAATGCAGATAGCAATCAGCCTACAAACACAGGTACATATAGCATGACTTTTCTGAATGCACCGACCAAACAGCCTGCAAACACACCCCGCAA
>LR738714.1:524283998-524332169 GCA_902687465.1 Secale cereale | reverse complement strand
GGGAAGGCGGGCGCGCTCGCTGACAGCTCGGCCCACGGTCAGAGCTATGGCGGGCCCGAGCGGGGCTATTTGCTGCAAGTCAGTCTTATTTCGGCCGTAGGAAAGTGTTCGCTGAGTTGGTTTGCGCATGAATTCGAAAAGTCTGCCTGATTCCTGAAAAAAATAAATAGCAAATTTGAAAATATATTCATTAACTTAAACAATTTCCATGAATTCTTAAAAACAATCCCAAACTTGAAAATTTGTTCATGAATTAGAAAAACGTTTGACGTTTAAAAGTATTCATGATTGATAAATGTCCATGAATTAAGATCTGTTCATGAATCAACAGGTTATTCAATAATTTACAAAACATTCATGAATTTGAAAAATATTCACAAATTTCAGAATTGTACACTAATTTAAAAAAATTCTCATGAATTTTTAAAAATGTTCGAGATTTCAAAAATTTATTCACAAATTTGAAAAACTTTTGAACTTTTCAGAAAAATGACCGCGAATCTAAAAATGGTCACAAATTATAAAAATAGAATCAAGGCGGAATTTTTCTTTTTACACCGTGGCAGATGCATGGGGCTCTGTCCCGCAGGAGGGCAGCCCATATGTTGTGTTCGATAAGCAGCCAAAGGGCCACGACCAAGAGTTTGAAGAGTGGAGTGACCTGTGGATCTGTAATATCAAACTTCAAATTGCGAAACACTCGTGGATTTGTAGTATCAAACTTCATGTGTATTTGACGAATTTTAGTGTGGGGCTAGAGATTTTTAATTAAGTCCCTTGTTTCACACAACCAAAACTTAATCTAACATCAAGAATCATCGCATAAATTATGGACAGAGGCAGCTATTATTACTTGCTAAAACTGGTTAACCGTGTAACTAAAATTTTCCTAAAAAACCGATAAGAGGACGTCTAACTTGGTTTTGCAGGGCATGCATATGATGTGGTATAGCCTTCGTCATGATAATGAGTTTATATATAAGATGGTTATATGTTGTAATGTTAAGCGGCCTGCGCGTCACGACATGATGGTTGGAGCCACGAGATTGCCACGTTAATGTAAATATCGTAGACATAGCCTAAAGGTTACAAGTGATGATGGCAACCGTACACGGAGGACCCCAACATAATTATCATGTATGACTATATTCGGAATACATGCATATATTACATTGATGAACTGCAGCTAGTTCTGTGGCACTCTATGCTATAACTGTTGCATGGGGAATCGCATCCGACATAATTATCCATCATTGATCCATTGCCTACGAGCTTTTCACATATAGCTCTTTGCTAGTTACTTTTCCGTTGCCACTGTTACAATTGCTACAAAAACTGCTACTGTTACTTTTGCCACCATTACCGTTATTTCCATACTAGTTTGCTACTAAATACTTTGCTGCAGATATTAAGTCTTCCAGGTGTGGTTGAATTGACAACTCAACTGCTAATACTTGAGAATATTCTTTGGCTCCCCTTGTGTCGAATCAATAATTTTGGGTTGAATACTCTACCCTCGAAAACTGTTGCGATCCCCTATACTTGTGGGTTATCAAGACTATTTTATGGCGCCGTTGCCGGGGAGCATAGCTATATTCTTTGAGTCACTTGGGATTTATATCTGTTGATCACTATGAAGTACTTGAAAGACGAAAGAACCAAGATTTTTCCCACAACTACGAGGGGAGGTAAGGAACTGCCATCTAGCTCTGCACTTGATTCACCTTCTGTTATGAGTAAATTTGTGACACCTACACCTGCTATTGAATCTGATATGTCGCATATTCCTGATGATGCCACTTCTGCTATGCACGATACTTATGATGAAACTACTTCTATGCTTGATAATATTGTACCACTAGGTGAATTTCTTGATGAACAACTTGCTAGGGTTAGAGAGAATGAAATTATTGAAACTGATAATATTGATGAAAGTGACGATAAAGATTCTCCCCTAGATATGAATTGCTTGTTGTGCCCGAGGGTTATGTTATGGATGAAGAAACTGCTAGAGATCTGTTAGCTTGCAAAGATAGATATGATCTTAAGAAAATGTTAGCTAAGCTGAAAGAAAAGTCTTTGAATGCTAGAATGAAATATGACCTTGCTTTTGTTACTTCACCTATCTGTATCTCTGATAAGGATTATGATTTCTCTGTCGATCCGGAGATAATTACTTTGGTTGAATATGATCCTTTTTATGGCTATGAATCTGAAACTGTTGTGGCACATCTTACTAAATTGAATGATATAGCCACCTTATTCACTAATGAGGAAAAAATCCGTTACCGCTATATCCTTAAGTTATTTCCGTTCTCATTAAAGGGTGATGCTAAAACATGGTTTAATTCTCTTGATCCTGGTTGTGTGCGTAGTCCCCAGGATATAATTTAATACTTCTCTGCTAAATATTTCCCCGCTCATAAGAAACAAGCTTCCTTAAGGGAAATATATAATTTTGTGCAAATTGAATAAGAGAGTCTCCCACAAGCTTGGGGGAGGCTTCTCCGATTACTTAATGCTTTGCCTGATCATCCTCTCAAGAAAAATGAAATACTTGATATCTTTTATAATGGACTAACCGATGCTTCCAGAGACCACCTGGATAGTTGTGCTGGTTGTGTTTTCAGGGAAAGAACTGTTGATCAAGCTAAATTGCTATTGAATACTATATTGAGTAATGATAATGATTGGACACTTCCTGAACCAACTCCTAAGCCAACCCCAAAGAAAAGGGGTATTCTATTTCTCAGTCCTAAAGATATGCAAGAGGCAAATAAATCTATGAAAGAAAAAGGTATTAAAGCTAAAGATGTTAATAATTTACCACCTATTGAAGAAATACATGGTCTTGATAACCCGACACAGGTAGTAAAGGTAAATTCTATCTATAGATTTGATGAAGGTGATATCCCTCATAATAAGTCTGCTAGCCAATGCTTAGATGAGTTTGATAATTCTATTGTTAAACAAGAAAACTTCAATGCTTATGTTGGTAGATAATTGAAACTTAATGCTTATATGATTGAACACTTGAGTGATTATATGTCTAGAGTTAAAGGTGAACTTAAACTCATTAGTAAACATGCTTCTATGGCTACCACTCAGGTAGAACAAGTGCTTAAAGCACAAAATGATTTGCTCAGTGAATTAAATAATAAAAAAATTATAATGTTGTTAGAGTTATGACTAGAGGGGGTAGAATGACACAGGAACCTGTGTATCCTGACGGCCACCCTAAGAGAGTTGAGCAAGATTCTCGGAGAACTAATGTTGATGCATCTAGTCCTTCTAAGAAGAAGAAAAAGAAAAATGATAGGACTTTGCATGCTTCTAGTGAACCTGTTGTTGACACACCTGAGAATCACAATGATATTTCTATTTCTGATGCTGAAACATAATCTGGTAATGAACATGAACCTAGTGAAAGTGATAATGATAATGTTCATGTTGATGCTCAACCTAGCAATAACAATGATGTAGAGATTGAACTTGCTGTTGATCTTGATAACCCGCAATGAAAGAATCAGCGTTATGATAAATGAGACTTCGTTGCTAAGAAGCACGGTAAAGAAAGAGAACCATGGGTTCAGAAACACATGCCTTTTCCTCTAAACCATCCAAGAAAAAGAATGATGAGGATTTTGAGCGCTTTGCTGAAATGATTAGACCTATGTTTTTGTGTATGTGTTTGACTGATATGCTTAAAACAAATCCTTATGCTAAGTATATGAAAGATATTGTTACAAATAAAAGAAAGATACCGGAAGTTGAAATTTCCACCATGGTTGCCAATTATACTTTTAAAGGTGGAATAGCAAAGAAATTAGGAGATCCAGGAGTACCAACTATACCATGCTCCATTAAAAGGAACTATGTTAAAACTGCTTTATGTGATCTTGGAGCCGGTGTTAGTGTTATGCCTCTCTCTTTATATCGTAGACTTGATTTGAATAAGTTGACACCTACTAAAATATCTTTGCAAATGGCCGATAAATAAACTCCTATACCTGTCGGTATTTGTGAGGATGTGTCTTCTGTGGTTGCAAACGTTACTATTTTAACAGACTTTGTTATTCTTGATATTCCCGAGGACGATAGTATGTCTATTATCCTTGGTGGACCCTTTTTGAATACTGCAGGGGTTGTTATTGATTGCAACAAAGGCAATGCCACTTTTCATGTTAATGGTAATGAGCATACGGTACACTTTCCGAGGAAACAACCTCAAGTCCATAGTATCAATTCTATAGGAAAATTTTCAATGATCACTATTGGAGGTTTTGAATTCCCTCTTCCTACTGTCAAGAAGAAATATGATATTCTTATTGTTAGGGACATGCATATCCCCGTTGAGGAAACCTAGTGTTATTCGAAAATTCTCCGGTTTCATGTTATTCGGAAAGAGTTTGTTAACAAGACTTGATCAACCTTGTTAGTTGATTCCTTTTGATGAGCATGAGATGGATGAAGTTAGAAAGCACAACTCTCTGTACCCTCTTTTTACTTTCTGTTATTTAGATTAAATAAAGTAAAAATATTATTTTCTGTCTGTTTTCTGAATTATCCTTGCAATAAAAATATCCCAAAAATAAAGTTCTCCAAATGTCCTGAAAATGAAATATGATTTTTTGTAGAATATTTAAGAATTATTGGCACTCAGAACACACCAGGGGCCCACACCACCCGGCCACGAGGGTCTAGGGCGCGCCCCTGCCTCATGGGCCCCACGTGGACGCCCTCCACTTATTCCAGCACCCACTCACTTCGTCTTCCTCCAGAAAAAATCCTCCCATAGCTCAAACCCGTGTTCTAGCTCATCTTGCTGCCATTTTCGATCTCCTTGCTCAAAGCTCCATTCACAAAACTGTTTTGGGGGATTGTTCTTCGATATGTAACTCCTCCAGTGGTCCAATTAGTTTTTGTTCTAGTGCTTTATTTATTGCAATTTTTTGCTGCTTAGGTGACCCTGTTCTTGAGCTTGCATGGCAAATTTATATGGTCCCAAGTAGTTCTAATGCGTGATATAGTCTCTAGGCACTTGTGGGAGTAGTTGCTATCAATTTTGTTGAGTTTTGTTCACTTTTATTTTGAGTCACTAAAAATTTCAGAATATTTTCAGAGGAAGAAAATGTTGAGGAGATTGTTGAGAGGCTCTTCGAGACGAAGCTCAGAGGATAAGCAGAATGAGGAGAATAAAAAGCCCAAATACAATCTTCCTCGCACTACGGAGGTTCGGCTGTGCGAATGGCCTTGTGATGCGTTCTTATGAGCCGCCGGAATTTATGAAGACTTTTATTACTTGGCTGAGAATGCAGGCCTCACCGTTTTCCTCCACGACCAGCGCAAACAGTATCTCCTACTCACTAATATTTTTGTGCAATTTTTTTATTTCCATGCTAAGAAATCACCACATTCAGTGGAGTTTCACTTATATGATGAGGTTAAGGAGATGTCACTCCATGATTTTTGTCGGGTCTGCAAGATACCCTTTGTGGGCAGCATAGAGGAACCACGTCGTAGTGATGTGGATGGATTTATTGATAGAATTGATGTAGGGGAAACAAGGAAAGTTTCCGATGCAAGAATTACCACTATACATTTTCATGTTCTACGTTACTTTGCGATATTTGCTAGTAGATGCTTAATTGGTCGCGGGAATAGTGAAAATCTTAGTACTCTTGATCTGGTTATTTTGCGCCATGCTTTATTTCGTAATATAACTTTCAGCTTAGGCGCTATTATTGCTAAATGATTAAGTCTGAACCGTACAAAGGGCCCCATCTTTGGAGGCATCTTTGCTTCACGCCTTGCTAAACACTTTGATATACCTATTAGGCATTATGAGAAAGAGGAAAAGTTGTTGCCCCCTATTTTTCTAGATTATAAGAGTATGGTAGCACATGAATTTATTGTTAAAAATAAGGAGAAGATGCTTAAGTATAATTTGATATTTGATAAAACTTATTGTGAGATTATTACCTTGCCTGCACCCTCCTTGTTTAACATACTTTCAGGCACGTACCTCAACTTGCCCGAGGCCATTAATGCGTACCGGAAGCTGACATAGGTCCCAAAGCCTGAGGCTGAGCTACCACTTGACCCTTATCGATAGTCTGTTTATCAGTGGGATCCGGAGGAGATCGCCAACCAGTGGCACCCTGAGGACTCTCCTCAGCACACCGGAGAGAGTAGCTTCGATCTGTGGGCATAGACCAACTTAGGCCAAAAGCCTAAGCTTGGGGGAGTACGTATTTGTCACCGACATTACATTCATGTTCACACACTCATGTCAGTCGTCGGTGCTCATACTTTTTCATTGTACTATCCACGCTAGTTTATTTTCTTTTCTGAGCCTTCTTCTCGTGTGTCTGAAAAACCTCAAGAAAAAAATAGTTGTAGCTTTTAGCTAGTTTACTTTCCATGCCTATAATAGTAGTAATTAAAAGAAAACCCAAAAAGATTTCACGTTCTTCTTTTGCTTTTTGGGATCTTTCCCGTGTAAATAGTTTTATCTCTTTTCTTTTCTTTGGGGGTCTAGAGGAGAAGACCATGATGAAGATGTTGAGTGGCTCTCATATGCATTATTGTTGATTTAACCAAGAGCCATATTACCTTGTCTTATCCCTTGTATTAAATGCTTATAGATTCCAGCTTAGTCCAATGCACGTGCACTATTATTATTATCCACACCGTTCGGTCGTGCGAGTGAAAGGCAATAATGATGATATATGATGGACTGATTGAGATGAGAGAAGCTGGTATGAACTCGACCTATCTTGTTTTTGTAAATATGATTAGTTCATCGTTCCCGATTCAGCCGATTATGAATGAAACATGTTTGCAATGACAATTAGAGATTATAGTTGCTCATGCCATGCTTAATTAGCTAGGAGTTTATAATGGTTTACCTTGCGTGCCAACATGCTATTAAAATGGTTGTGATGTGGTATGATAGGGTGGTATCCTCCTTTGAACGATTCGAGTGATTTGACTTGGCACATGTTCACGCATGTAGTTGAAACAAAATCAACATAGCCTTCACGATATTTATGTTCATGGTGATTTATATCCTACTCATGCTTGCACTGATTGTTGATTAATCTTAATCATGTTCATGACTGTTGTCGCTCTCTAGTTGGTCGCTTCCCAGTCTCTTTCTAGCCTTCACTTGTACTAAGCGGTAATACTGCTTGTGCATCCACTTCCAAAAACCCCAAAGTTATTCCATATGAGTCCACCATACCTTCATATATGCGGTATTTACATGCCGTTCCAAGTAAATTTGTATGTGCCAAACTCTAAACCTTCAAATGAAATTCTATTTTGTATGCTCGAATAGCTCATGTATCAGCTAGGGCTGTCTATATCTTCCATGCTAGGTGGGTTATTCTCACAATGAGTGGACTCCGTTCATCGTTCACGAGATAATGGCCGGTAACCGGGATGCCCAGTCCCATGCTCAAATTAAATCAAAATAATTAAACAAAACTCCCCTTGGACTGTTGTTGGTATGGACGGTACCCCGTGGATTCGAATGGCCGTGGAGTGTGTTTGATGGTGGAGGGGGAGTAAAACTTTACCATTCAGTTTGGGAACCGCCTATAATGTGTGTACCATGGAAGATATCGAGATCTCTTGGTTGTTATGTTGAAAATGAAAGTATGCCACTCAAAATATTATTTATCTATGTTTCAAAACTCGAGCTCTGGCACCTCTGCAAATCCCTGCTTCCCTCTGCGAAGGGCATATATATTTACTTTTATGCTGAGTCATCATCCTCTTATTAAAAAAAGCACCAGTTGGAGAGCACCGCTGTCATTTGCATGCATTGCTATTAATTTACATTGAGTATGACTGTGACTGGATCTCTTTTACCATGAATTACAATGTCTAGTCAGTCCTTGATCTTCAGATGTGCTCTGCATTTATGTTTTCTGGTCTCAGAAAGGGCTAGCGAGATACCATCTTGTTATATCATATTATGATTGTTTTGGGAAAGTGTTGTCATCCGAGATTTATTATTATTGCTCGCTAGTTGATTATGCCATTGATATGAGTAAACATGAGACCTAAATGTTATTGTGAATGTGGTTAGTTCATAATCTTTGCTGAAAACTTGAATGTTGGCTTTACATATTTGCAACAACAAGAGCAAACTGAGTTTGTAAAAGTTTTTCTTTATCACTTTCAGTTTGTCAACTGAATTGCTTGAGGACAAGCAAATGTTTAAGCTTGGGGGAGTTGATACGTCTCCAACGAATCTACATTTCCAACCACTTTTGCGCTTGTTTTGGACTCTAACTTGCATGATTTGAATGGAACTAACCCGAACTGACACTATTTTCAGCAGAACTGCCATGGTGTTATTTTTGTACAAAAATAAAAGTTCTCGGAATGACCTCAAAATCCACGGAGACAAGTTTTGGAAATAATAAAAAATACTGGCGGAAGAATCAGCATCAGGGGGCCCACACCCTGTCCACGAGGGTGGAGGGCGCGCCTGCCCCTTGGGCACGCCTTCCTGCCTCGTGGGCCCCCTGGAGCTCCACCGACCTAAACTCCAACTCCATATACGTTCGTGAAGAAAAAAATTCAGAGAGAAGGATTCAACGCGTTTTACGATACAGAGCCGCCGCCAAGCCCTAATCTCTCTCGGGAGGGCTGATCTGGAGTTCGTTTGGGGCTCCAGAGAGGGGAATCTATCGCCATCGTCATCATCAACCTTCCTCCATCACCAATTTCATGATGCTCACCGCCATGCGTGAGTAATTCCATCGTAGGCTTGCTGGACGGTGATGGGTTGGATGAGATTTACCATGTAATCGAGTTAGTTTTGTTAGGGTTTGATCCCTAGTATCCATTATGTTCAAAGATTGATGTTGCTATGACTTTGCCATGCATAATGCTTGTCACTAGGGCCCGAGTGCCATGATTTCAGATATGAACCTATTATGTTTTCATGAATATATGTGAGTTCTTGATCCTATCTTGCAAGTCAATAGTCACCTACTATGTGTTATGATCCGGCAACCCGGAAGTGACAACAATCGGGACTACTCCCGGTGATGACCGTAGTTTGAGGGGTTCATGTATTCACTAAGTGTTAATGCTTTGGTACGGTACTCTATTAAAAGGAGGCCTTAATATCCCTTAGTTTCCAATAGGACCCCGCTGCCACAGAAGGGTAGGACAAAAGATGTCATGCAAGTTCTTTTCCATAAGCACGTATGACTATATTCGGAATACATGCCTACATTACATTGATGAACTAGAGCTAGTTCTGAGTCACCCTATGTTATAACTGTTGCATGAGGAATCGCATCCGACATAATTATCCATCATTGATCCATTGCCTATGAGCTTTTCACATATTGATCTTTGCTCTTTACTTTTCCATTACCACTGTTACAATTGCTACAAAAACTGCTACTGTTACTTTTGTCACCATTACCGTTATTTCCATACTACTTTCCTACTAAATACTTTGCTGCATATATTAAGTCTTTCAGGTGTGGTTGAATTGACAACTCAACTGCTAATACTTGAGAATAGTCTTTGGCTCCCCTTGTGTCGAATCAATAAATTCGGGTTTCATACTCTACCCTCGAAAACCGTTGCGACCCCCTATACTTGTGGGTTATCAAGAACCCCTGGCCCAACTGGGCCTCGACCCAACTGGGCCGGCCCACTTCCCATGGCCTATATGGCCCCCACGCCCCAGCCCAAATCCTAACCCCCCCACTCCCCCACTCCCTCGCACTCCCCCTCAGACCACCACCCCCGATCCAGATCGGATCGGGGAGGAGGAGGCGGCCCCCGACGGCGCCCGTGCCCCCGGCGAACGTCGCCCCAACGCCGGCCTGCCCCGGTCATCCCCGCCGGCCACCTCTCCGGCCTCCTCCCTGCCGGCACCCCTACCCTGCCCCTTAGTGAGCTCCTCCACCGCCCGACACTTCCCCCTGCCCGGTTCACCGCTGCCTCCCGCCACCGCCTCGCTGCGCTCGGCGCACTCGCTGCGCCCCACCCGCGGTGGGCCGCGTGTGGCTGAGCACGCACGTGCACGCCGACCTCCTCTCCAGCCAATCCCGCGGCCTCCGTCTCCTTCCCCTAGAAGTGCGCAGGCTCGGGCTAGCGTCCAGTGGCCTCGGCGACGTAGGCCGCCGCCTGTAGCTCCGCTATGGCGAGACTCTGCCGTCCTGGGTGGCCGCCGGTGCTCCCCTGTACATGCGCGCATACCCGTCCATGGCCTCTGTCGGGCTGTGCCACTGCCAGCGGGCCCTACCTAAGATAATTAGGGCCTAACCCCAATCAGTGTTAACCCCAAGTAAGTAGGCAACGACCAACGACCCCATTACTAATTAGATTAATTTCAAAACGATCTATTAAATATGTGTGCATTGGACAGCTGGACCCCACCTACACGTTTGACTGGTCAGCGTTGACCAAGTCAATGCTAACTGTGCTGGTGACTCAGCCCACTGTCCCCACATGTCAGACTCACATTCATATCTATGGGTACACTTCTGTGTACCCATAGCATTTATATTTAATATAATTTCGAATTAAATAAATTCCTGAAATTTAGAAAATGAGTTAAAACTTTGAAAAATCATAGAAATTAATCTGTAACTTGGATGAAAAATACTTTGTACATGAAAGTTTCTCAGAACGACGAGACGAATCCGAATATGCGGTCCATTTGTCCGCCACATGCTTCTAACTATATTAACATGGAACATTCCCCCTCCAGTCGTCTATCTCACACAGGTCTGGAATCGGGATAACATTCCCGGTTGAATTACCCCTTCACCTATATCATGTAGACATACGTTAGATCACACGTAGCACCACGTATTGCCTTATTATAATTTGTGATTCTTTGATTGCTCTGTTATTTATTGTGTCCCCCCTCCGTTACTCCTTTCCGGTAGACCCCGAGACCGCTGCTGATACACCTATGATCGACTACATCGACGACGATCCCTCCTTCTTGCCAGAGCAACCAGGCAAGCCCCCCTGATCACTAGATATCGCCCATTCTCTTCTCTCTCATTCTTGCATTAGGTTTGCTACTGTTGATGATTTGATAGCTCCTATTCTGTTGCATATCATGTCATTGTTGCTACAACTGTTGATACCTTTACCTGCTATCCTAAATGCTTAGTATAGGATGCTATTCCATCAGTGGCCCCACATCCTTGTCCCTCTGCCATGTATATTATTGGGCCGTGATCACTTCGGGAGGTGATCACGGGTTTATAGTATATACATATTATACATGATGCATGTGGTGACTAAAGTCGGGTCGGCTCTTAGAATACCCGCAAGTGATTCATGGATTGGGAGCTGAAAGGACATGTGGCTCCATCCAGGTAGTGGTGGGCATGTGTTCCCGACGGCCCCCGAGTGGATCTTTGTGGCAGAGCGACAGGGCAGGTTGAGACACCCAGTCGAGAGGTGGCCCGGCCCTGGTCGCTGTCCGTGGTTATTCTATAATAACACGCTTAATGAGTTTGGATATTTGTAATGCCCAGGATGGAGTTATACCTCCTACGTGTCGAGGCACGACTTAAAGGCATAAGTCCATCCTAGAATGATCTCAAGTTTGGTATCTTTGCACAACTCATGTAAAAGAGGGATTAAATGCAAAAGGAGATAGTTGGCTTACACTCGCCACTTCACACAATACATTACATAAGCAATCATCATTCAAAACATCACAACCCGACTACGGGTGAAGATCCAAAAGAAAGATACCAAAACAACATAAAGCCACAGGTCAGGATCGAATCCTAGTAGAAACCACTACTGACATCGAAACGTCACAAACAAACAGCCAAACTCTTCATCGCGCTCCCGGTGAAGAACTGATCCAACTCCTGCATCAAACTCGGCTGAACCTGCATCTGATGTGGTGAAGTAACTGTGAGCCACAGAGGACTCAGCAATCCCGTTCCCGGGTAACAAGACTATTTAAGCCTTGGGTGAGGACAAGGCTGAAGAAAGAACGAGAGGTGAAGGAACAACAAGAGTCTGCAGCAGCAACTAGCACTAACTTACGTAAAGGAGAGCGGGAAGAGAAGTGCATCGGTCGAAAGATGATCACGAAGTGATCCTAACTAAGCCGGTCAAACATAACCCCACCGTGTTCAATTCCCGAATCCCTATTCGGAAATTGACAGTCACGGTACACACGCTGGTAGTGTATTAGAAACATTGTGTCAAGTTATCTACAACCGGAATTAACAAGCTCCCATCTGCCACATAACCGCGGGCACGGCTTTCGAAAGTTCAAACCCTGCAGGGGTGTTCCAACTTGGCCCATCACAAGCCCACGATCCGCGAAGTCGCAACTCCATAGTTGGGAAGACCCGAGTATTCTCGGAATCCCGTGCTCAAGTTAAACCGAACTAAGGTAAGGCTAATCCAGCAAATCCTCCCGGCGTGCCGACACCCTGATAGTAGCCGCGCGTATCTCGTCTCAGGCCACGACCGGATGAGCGCTACGTACAGTACCGAAGACCCCAGATAACTGGGTGGTACCGCAAGTGACTCTAGTTTGGGACCAACACCATCAGCACTGGCCCCCCCTGCTATGTAGAATTAAGAAAGAGGGTTTGCAAGGCCCTTATGCAAGTTTTATTAGTTTGTTATTAGGCAAATAGTACCAATGTTGGGACTTGCTGGAAAAGACTTAGCACTTAGCGGTTTATCAAGGGGGTCCCATACACCCCAACCGTGTTAGGAACGAAAAATCAAGGAACATAACACCGGTTTATACGGTTCCTAACGGCATGAGTGGAACAAATCACCAAGCAAAAGGCTTAGCCTTCCACCCTTGCCAATATATAGATGATTTCATTTTAAGCATTTATATAGTGTGATATAACCCAACCAAACTTCAACATGAAGCAAGCATCTTCAATCTTCACCTGCAACTAGCAATGCTATAAGAGGGGCTGAGCGAAGCCTATGTATGGCCAAGCAACGGTTTGCATAGGTAGGGTGGATAAACATGGCAATTGGTTACAAGTAGGAGGCTGACAAGAAGAACATGGGCATCGAGGCAAAACTATAGAGCGATACTCTAGCAAGAGGCAAAAATAGTAATGGTATCCGGGTTCGGTCATCTTGCCTGGGATTCCACAAAGGAGAAGAACGGATCCATGAAGAAGACGAAGAAGAAGCCTCACAACTCCGGAACGAAACCGAAGCTAACAAGAGAAGCAACCGGAAAGAAGCAAACAACTCGGTAAACACACAATCATAAACATGGCATACGATGCACAAACAAGTATGATGCATGTCCGGTTTAAATAAGCATGGCATGTCAAAGTGCACAAACAAATACTACAAGTTAAGTGGAGATCAATATGCAACGAGTTGCATATTGACGAGACACCACATTTAATTATTTAGTTGAATCTCGTTATTTACAAAACAATATTAAATGTTTGTTAACATGGCAAGAGGTGAAGCATAATAAAACTACACTATTTAGGCATTTTAAAAGAGGCCGGAAAATAACAACAACATGTCCGGAAAATCCCCATAAGCATGTTTAATAATTAAAGCAACAACAATAAAACATTTTAGTGTTGTTAACATGATGCGGATGACATGATCAAGTTTATGCAAGTTTTATTAAAAGATTAACAAGAAGATAAGAAGCATCGTCACCGTGGTGGAATGAAAAGGTGCCACGGCAACGATCCGAAATGATGCAACGCAACACCTCGGTTCCGGTTTCTCGTTGAGAGACCGGTGCAAAAGATAGATGGCGTGAGCGAGTCAAACGAGAAAGGTGGGACGATCCCGTTACCGGGTTCCCACGAGTCGGCGACGAGGCAACCGAGGAACATGACAAAAGGTGGAACGGGCACGAGCACACACGGGAGACATTTCATACAACCACAACAAGCATCACACGGGTCATCCACGGGGTCGTCTCGGTATACCTTCGAAGCGTGCGTTTCGGGGCGGTTCGAGACGTAGAGGAAGGAGTCGTTCACGTCGGAGAGGAAGTAGCCGTTCCGTAGAGGGAAGTAGACGTTCTCATTTCTTCACCAAAGGTAGTCGTTCTCGTAGCGGTAGTTGTATTCGGGCGACGGTAGTGGTACTCGCGGTCATCGAGCGACGGTAGTTGTACATGATCCGTAGAGGTACTTGTCATCGTCTCGTTCGGTCGTCGTGGTACTTGACAAAAGGTTGTGGTCTCGATATCGTAGTTGTACACGTGGTCGTCGTGGGAAGTAGTGGAACTTGGTCGTTTTCCGGGCGTCGGTAGTCGTACACGGGGCGTTTCCGTTCGTAGTTGTTCTTGTCTCCGAAGAGGTACTTGTCGAACTTGCCGTTTTATCGATCTCGTAGCTGTACATGTCAACCTGGAGACAAACAACAGCAACAAAACAAACAAAGAAAAGGCAGCAAGGAGGCAAGGGCAGCAGCAAGGCTAGGCGGCGAGGAGACGCGGTGGCTGCGCCCTGGAGGACGGACGAGCCGGACGCCGCTCGGGGCTGGAGGCGCGGTCGTGCGGCGCACCGGAGGCAGAGCAGAGGCGCGGCTGGAGAGCGCTCGGGGTCGGAGCAGAGAGGGTCGGGCGCGGCGGCAGGGAACGGGCTGAGGGGTGAGCCGCGGCCTGGCAAAGCGGGCGCCCTGGCGATGGGGAAGAAGGCCGCAGGGCGCCGGCGGCTGCTCTTGCGGACGACGAGGTGAGGGCCGGCAGCTCGGCTTTGCCCTGGGGCGAGGGAAGGGAGCCGCGCCGGGCTTCGGCGACGCAGGGAGGAACGGGAGGGCTCCAGCGGCCCTGGGACGAAGCGGGTCGACCGAGGCAGGGGCTGCTGCCGCTCGCGAGCTGGAGGGCCGAGGCAGGGGCGCGGAGAGCTTGGGCGCGGGAGGCCCTCGCCGGCGCTGGGGAAGCCGAAGGGAGGCAGGGGACGGGCGGAAGGCGCCCTGGAAGAAGATCCTCGCGGCCACGGCGTCGGGGACGGGCGCTCTGGCCGCGGCTTGGAGCCAGCTGGGGCGGCGACGAAGGCGGACGCCCGGGGCGAGGGCCGGCCAGTCGAGCGAGGAGAACGGAGGGAGAGGGCCGGGCGAGAGGAGCGCTCGGGGCCGGAGGGACGAGGCCGGGCTGGAGGAGGAAGAAGGGCGCTCGGGGATGGGCGAGGCTGGAGGGGCGCGGCGATGCGGGGTGGAAGAGGCGAGGCGAGCGAGAGAGGATGCGGGGTCGAGGCGACAGAGGGAGAAGGGGATCGGGGAAACGGGCCAGAGAGCGAGAGAGTCGAGGGATTGGGAACGAGCGACAGAGGGTGAGTGGCGGCGGCTCGGGGGAACGAGGGAGCGACGGGAGAGGGATAGCTGCGGGCTAGGGTTCGGTAGGGAGGCCGGTTGGGCTAGGAGAGAATGGGCCTAGAGACCTGGGAAGGCCCAAGTGGGCTAAAGGGCTGCTGGGAGGCTGCTCTCATTTTTATTCCCTTAGCATAAAACAAAAGAGAGGATAAAAGAAAGAAGATGGAGGTTAGGGCAAAACTAGCACATGGGAGCATTTTTCCCGGGCATCATAAAATGAGCAAGGACCGAGAAAAATAAGAAAGGCATGATTGGAAAAATAATTCAAACATATTTGAATTTAATTCAAATAGTTTTGAACTAAGACTTGATTATAGAAGTGTCCAAAAATGTTCAAATTTTTGGAGGAACCTCGAAACAACGGAAAAGAATTATTGGCAAGGTTTAGAAGGTGAAACTCGAAGTGAAAAGACATGGGGAAAAAATGCAAGTGTGTTACGGTGATTTCCGAAGCAATGGAATATTTATTATATAGCTCCCTAATATTGAGAGACTTTTATATGTTATAAAGAGAAGACATTCTTCCCTCGAATTAAATGGACCGAAGGCCCACACGGATTATTTAAGTTGAGATGCAAAAAATTAAATATGACATGATGGCATGATGACATGATGCAATGCAAAAATAAATAACACAAGCACAAAGAACACAAGGGAGACCCCGGAACATCTGGAATCTTCTGGAATCTTCTGGGACGTCGGTCTCGGGCGTCACAATATTTGATCTAAGTCTGGTCACTGGCATATACGCACTAACCAGCTACGTGGGAATAAATATGGGCTCTCGACGTTGTGGTATCAGTCGAAGCCTTCTTGACGTCAGCAACTAAGCGGCGTGCGCCGGGATGGACCGGATAACGTAACTTCCTTTGAAATGGAGGTTGCTAGGTCTGCTCACCAACCGCCCTCGCAATGTGCAGGTGTGCAATGGGTGAAGGGCCCAGACCCCTGCACGCTTAGGATTTAGACTGGCATGCTAACCTCTCTGCTGTGCTTAGGTAGGGCTGCGACGTGTTGATCTTCCGAGGCCGGGCATGATCCAGGAAAGTGTGTCCGGCCAGAGGGGATCGAGCATGCTGGGAAATGTGGTGCACCCCTGCAGGGAAGTTAATCTATTCGAATAGCCGTGTCCCTCGGTAAAAGGACGACCCAGAGTTGTACTCCAACCTCATGACAACTAGAACCGGATACTTAATAAAACACACCCTTTCAAGTGCGAGAGACAACCCGGTAGTCGCTTTCCCACAGGGCGACGAGGGGAGGATCGTCGGGTAGGATTATGCTATACGATGTTACTTGGTGAACTTACCCTCTACTATCTTCTATAGCTGCAAGACGGAGGCTGCCAGCAGCGAGGATACTTGTTACTTTCCAGCTACTCTCTTCTACTGCTGCAAGATGGAGGCTGCCAGAAGCGTAGTCTTCCATAGGCCTAGCTTTCCCCCTCTTATTCTGGCATTCTACAGTTTAGCCCATAGATATTACCCCTTTACACAAATACCATTGCATATGTAGTGTAGATCCTTGCTTGCGAGTACTTTGGATGATTACTCACAGTTTCTTTGCTCCACTTTCCCCCCTTTTTTTCTTTCTTCTCGGATGATGCAACCAGATGATGGAGTCGAGGAGCCAGAGGATCCCGAGGAAGTTTCTACATGGAGTTCGGCTTTGAGGGTTAGTTAGGAGGTCCCAGGCAGGAGGCCTTGCCTTTCCGACCGTTGCTATTTTTGTGCTAGTCTTCTTAAGGCAAACTTGTTTAACTTATATTTGTACTCAGATATTATTGCTTCCGTTGACTCTTGTGTATTTGATCTTATGTATTCGAGCCCTCAAGGCCCCTGGCTTGTAATATAAAGCTTGTATTATTTTTAATTTGTGTCTAAAGTTGTGTTGTGATATCTTCCCGTGAGTCCTTGATCTTGATCATACACATTTGCGTGCATGATTAGTGTACGATCAAATCGGGGGTGTCACAAGTTGGTATCAGAGCCGACTGCCTATAGGAATCTCCCTTCCAACTCCTTGGCCGAAGTTGAGTCTAGTCATTGCAAAACTTTTACTAACATTGCTGTGTGTCTTACGGGCCCACGTCGCCATTGAGTGGTATTAGGATCTTTTATTCCTTGTCCATACTCTGGGACTCTAATCTCTCTTCTATTCGGGTAAATGATTTTACTAACTCTGACTCTAGGTTCTCGTAATTACTTCCTCCCGGAGAGCCCCTCATTCCGGATGATCGCCTGCTTTTCCTGAAGGCTCTGCACATACTCTTCGATATTCTTCCGAGAACTTGTGCTCATCGCTTTTACAAACCCCATACCATCGTTGTATCCTTATGGATAGTCGTATATCCTTGTCGTCCATACCTTCATTCCCAATTTCTCTTGTTATTACAAGATACACTGAAATACTTTCTAATATTCCGAGAATATTTTGTGCCTACTGCCTTGCAGCTCTTTTCCGCATGAAAACACCTATGAGTAATACCTCACACTTATCGGGGATTCATTGATCCCTAGTTGTTCATGTGTTCCACATAATACTTCGTAATGCTATTCGATCTTCCAAAATCCTCGGTAGCCTATTGCTCCTGAATTCCTTGCCTTCCTGCATTATGGTTAATTCCATAGTCTAGTAATCTTATTGACATCCTTTGTCATTATCATTTTGAGTCCGCTGGTTCATTATGATTGCGAATGCTCGTCCTAGAATTTATCATTCATGCTCAGACATCATTTTAAAAGATGAGCTGGATCTCGACCAATCAAATTGCCACCGGTTGTACCCCTAAGCCTACTCAACTTATCCATCCTTAATCATAGCATTTGCTTCTGTTCCCTTGAATTGGAAATCATAATTCCTTCACATTTGAACTTTGAATTAGTCAGTTGTTTCTATGATCCAATGCATTTGCATTGTTTCTTCCTCTGGTTGTGTGCCTATGCTCACATCAGCTCCATTATGGACTGTCTGATCCTTTGTTGAATTATAATCCGACATTGTCCTTCATATTCTATAACTTGGTGAGTCTTTCCTTGGATACATAATACCTTTGGTAAATTGTATCCTCTTTGTCAACCATGCTCTACTATCGAGCTTGTGATAATTACTCCTAAAAGTATGTGGTATATGTTCCTAAGATGCCTTGATGGGTTGAACCTATGCCCCATAAATTCGTGTGAACCTGAAAGATTTGACGGGTCATACTCATCTGGTATTTCACCAGGTAAAACTTTCAACACTAATGCCATTTTCGAAACAAGAAGTGAATGAAAGGTTATGCATTTAGAGAAGTGGGAGTCGATCTTGAACTTTGTGTTCATGCCCATGGACACGATGCGGACTAATCATGAAAGCTCCTCATAGAAATAATTATCCCCTTATATGTTCATCTCGTATCAGTGGTTTGATCATTTACGAATGTGGTTTCGACCATATTGTTCTCCTTCGCTTCCATTTCCGAGACAAGTCTACGCACTCGTCTTCTGCAGATAAATACACCAGTTCAACCTTTATTCGGCTCTACCTTCGAGTACTACCCTCTGGTATCTCGAGAATATCACGGAACTACATAATTTCTTATGAGTTCTTCATCAACTATTTTTTGCGCTGCTTTCGTATTTCCATGAGTTCTGAGTTGTTAAACCCCTCAAAGACACCAACAACTAAAATGAGTCTGCATTGTGATTCAATAACACTTAATAATCTTCATTGCTTACAACTTTGTACTTGGTCATGTCATTCCTAGTTGATTGGTACATCATCATCTTCGTCATACTAAATGCTTGAACATTCTACTTATGTCCTTCCTCCCCGGGACACAATCCTGATAGTGCTCTAAGCTTACATCAAATTTTCAGCATCATATTATTTGTCTTGAGAGACAATTCTGAATTATGAGATGGCATCTTATCTATGGTCATAATAACCTTTTCCTTCACCATTCCCTTGGCTTGATGCCGTCACTGATCGATCACATCTTCCTGAAACCTCTCGACAAATGTTTCGTGATCATCATCAACATTTTAACTTCTTCCGAGACATCTATTGAGTTCCTGATGAGAAATTCCATGCTTTCCCCTCGATGAATTTTGTTATCATCAACAACATCCTTGATTTCCTGCCAACACGAACTTGATCATGTTTTGTGTTGTATATTGAGTTCCTTGCTATCAAACTCATGTTATATTCTACCTTGGAGTATTACCATATTTTATGCCAAGAATGTTGTGAGAATTTCACCACCTCCTAAGAATTCTTGATATAGTAATACTTCTCGCCATCCCCGTTCATGTCTTGGTCCTCGTGTTGTTTCTAACTGGAATACCGACCATTGAACTATGATGTGTGAATTCAAAACTTCCAGCAACCCTATTGCTTTGAAGTAAATGGTCGATAGTTTCACTCCAACCCTTCAGGTTATTGAATCTCTATTCTAACAATTGATCATGCTACTTGATCGATGATACGTCTCCAACGTATCTATAATTTTTGATTGTTCCATGCTATTATATTATCTATTTTGGATGTTTAATGGGCTTTAATATGCACTTTTATATTATTTTTGGGACAAACCTATTAACCCAGAGCCCAGTGCAGTTTATATTTTTTCCTTGTTTTGAGTATCGCAGAAAAGGAATACCAAACGGAGTCCAATTGACCTGAAATTTCACGGAGATTGTTTTTGGACCAGAAGAAGCCCATGGAGTACCGGAGATGTACTAGAAGAGTCTCGAGGCCACCACGAGGGTGGGGGGCGCGCCCCCTATCTCGTGGCCGCCTCGTGGACCCCCTGACTTGTTCCCGACTCCAACGCCTCTTATATATACCCAAACTTCCAGAACATAACCTAGATCGGGAGTTCCACCACCGCAAGCCTCTGTAGCCACCAAAAACCAATCGGAACCTTGTTTCGGCACCCTGTCAGAGGGGGGATCCATCACCGGTGGCCATCTTCATCATCCCGGCGCTCTCCATGACGAGGAGGGAGTAGTTCACCCTCGGGGCTGAGGGTATGTACCAGTAGCTATGTGTTTGATCTCTCTCTCTCTCTCTCTCTCTCTCTCATGTTTTCGATATGGCACAATCTTGATGTATCGCGAGCTTTGCTACTATAGTTGGATCTTATGATGTTTCTCCCCCTCTACCTTCTTGTAATGGATTGAGTTTTCCCTTTACAGTTATCTTATCGGATTGAGTCTTTAAGAATTTGAGAACACTTGATGTATGTCTTGCGTGGGATACCCGTGGTGACAATGGGGTATTCTATTGATTCACTTGATGTATGTTTTGGTGATCAACTTGCGGGTTCCGTGACCATGGGAATCTATGCATAGGGGTTGGCACACATTTTCGTCTTGACTCTCTGGTAGAAACTTTGGGGCACTCTTTGATGTTCTTTGTGTTGGTTGAATAGATGAATTTGAGATTGTGTGATGCATATCGTGTAATCATGCCCACGGATACTTGAGGTGACAATGGAGTATCTAGGTGACATTAGGGTTTTGGTTGATGTGTGTCTTAAAGTGTTATTGTAGTACGAACTCTAGGATAGATCGAACGGAAAGAACAACTTCATGTTATTTCACTACGGATTCTTGAATAGACCGATCAAAATGAATAACTTTGAGGTGGTTTTGTACCCTACAATAATCTCTTCATTTGTTCTCCGCTATTAGTTACTTTGGGGTGACTCTTTGTTGCACGTTCAGGGATAGTTATATGATCCAGTTATGTTATTATTGTTGAGAGAACTTCCACTAGTGAAAGTGTGAACCCTAGGCCTTGTTTTGAAGCATTGCAATACCGTTTGTGCTCACTATTATCATTAGTTACCTTGCTGTTTTTATATTTTCATATTACAAAAACCTATATCTACCATCCATATTGCACTTGTATCACCATCTCTTCGCGGAACTAGTGCACCTATACAATTTACCATTGTATTGGGTGTGTTGGGGACACAAGAGACTCTTTGTTATTTGGTTACATGGTTGTTCGAGAGAGACCATATTAATCCTACGCCTCCCACGGATTGATAAACCTTAGGTCATCCACTTGAGGGAAATTTGCTACTGCACTTGGAGGCCCAACAACGTCTACAAGAAGAAGGTTGCGTAGTAGACATCAAGCTATTTCCGGCGCCGTTGCCAGGGAAGTGAGTGTTTGAAGGTATATCTTTAGATCTTGCAATCGAATCCTTTAGTTTCTTGTTTTATCACTAGTTTAGTTTATAAAAGAAAACTACAAAAAATGGAATTAAGGTTGCCTCATATGCTTCACCTTTTTAATATCTTTCGTGAAAATGATGGGAAGGAAAATTGTGCTCAAGTACTAGAAGAAGAATTACATAGAATGCTTGGCATAAAATATGTGAATGATGAGCATTATTGCAATGTTGTTAGTATGAATTCTTTGAATAACTATGATGCTAATGATATGCAAAGCCACAAGCTTGGGGATGCTATGTTTGATGAAGATGATAATTTTTGTCCCCCAAGTTTTGATGAGCAAATTTATTATGATGAAAGCATGCCTCCTATTTATGATGATTATTGTGATGACACGTATGCTATAAAGAATAAAGATAACCATGAAACTTGTCATCATGATTTTAATTTTCAATTGGATGATGCTTCACTTGATAGTTATTTTGTTGAGTTTGCTCTCACTACTATTGATAAGAATAAATTTTCTTATGTGGAGAGTAGTAAAATTTCTATGCAAGTAGATCATGAAAAGAATGCTTTATGTGCTGGTTATATGGTTGAATTCATTCATGATGCTACTTAAAATTATTATGAGGGAGGAATATATGCTTGTAGGAGTTGCAATAATATCAAGTTTCCTGTCGATGTGCTTAAAATCTTGAAGTTATGCTTGCTTTGACTTCCTATGCTAGATAATTATCATTCCCATAAGTTGTTTGCTTAAAAACTCCCTATGCATAGGAAGTGGGTTAGACTTAAATGTGCTAGTCATATTCTTCATGATGCTCCCATTATGTTTCAATTCTTATCTTTTATGCGAGCATCATTGAAATCATCATGCCTAGCTAAAAGGAATTAAAGAAAAGCGCTTGTTGGGAGACAACCCAATATTTACCCTTGCTATTTTTGTGTGTTAACATGATTAAGATACTGTAGTAATCATGTTTTATAGTTTTTGTTTCAATAAAGTGCCAAGTAGAACCTTTGGGAAGACTTGGGTGAATGTTAATGTGATATTGCTGTAAAAAACAGAAACTTTGCGCTCACAAGATTAGCTGCCATTTTTTTTACAGAAGAGTGATTTTGAGTTGATTATTTTTGCATAATATTAATAGACAAATTCATCACATCCACCAATTTATTTCAGAATATTTTGAGTTACAGAAGTATTCAAAAGTTACAGATTGCTACAAACTGTTCTGTTTTTGACAGATTTTGTTTCTATTGTGCTGTTTGCTTATTTTGATGAATCTATGAGTAATATCAGAGGGTATGAACCATATATAAGTTGGAATACAGTAGATATAACACCCATCTGAATTTATAATGAGTTCACAACAGTACCTAAGTGGTGGTTTTATTTTCTTATACTAACAGAGCTTACGAGTTTTTCTGTTGAAGTTTTGTGTTGTGAAGTTTTCAAGTTTTGGGTAAAGATTAGATGGACTATGTAATAAGGAGTGGAAAGAGCCTAAGCTTGGGGATGCCCAAGGAACCCCGAGGTAATATTCAAGGACAACCAAGAGCCTAAGCTTGGGGATGCCCTGGAAGGCATCCCCTCTTTCGTCTTCGTCTATCGAGGGCATCCCCTCTTTCGTCTTCGTCTATCGATAACTTTACTTGGCTATATTTTTATTCACCACATGATATGAGTTTTGCTTGGAGCATCATTTTATTTTGTTTATATTTTCTTACTGTCATTCAGAGGCATTTTTCTATCTTTTGTTTCAATAAAATGTCAAGTCTAGCCTTTACCATGCTTATTTTGCAAGTCTTTGTGTTGTTGTTTGAAAACAAAAAGTTTTCTATCATTGTCTGAATTCTTATAGATAGTCAGAACGTGATAAAATCTTGAAATTTTTACATGGTGAGCATGAATAAGTTCTCTGTAATGTGTTATTTTTCTCAGAATTTTTAGAGCTAGGAAAGTATGAGAACAATTCCACTGTTTACAGACTGTCCTGTTTAGACAGATTGCTGTTATGTTTGCATTGTTTGCATATGGTTGTATGTTTAATGATTCTATTTGAGGATAGGAGTATTAAATATCCAGAGGCATTTAGTATGCAATGTCAAATTATAATTTTAGTGATTTGCTACAGTAGAGAATGTTAAGGTTTTGATTTGATTTATACTAACTTATCTCACGAGTTCTTGTTGAGTTTTGTGTGCATGAAGTTTTTAAGATTCCGGAAACTATGATATGAGAGGAATTAAGGAGACATAAAATCTCAAGCTTGGGGATGCTCAAGGAATCCCAAAATAATATTTCAAGAAGTCTCAAGTATCTAAGCTTGGGGATGCCCCGGTTGGCATCCCACCTTTCTTCGTCAATAATTATCGGTTAGTAATGGTTGAGCCTAAGTTTTTACTTCTTCACATGATATGTGCTATCCTTGTAATGTCATTTTATTTTGCTTTTCTTGCTATTTGAACAAAATATTAAGATCTGAATTTTATTTTAATGTTAGAGAGTCTTCACATAGTTACATAATTATTCAACTACTCATTGATCTTCACTTATATCTTTTGGAGTAGTTTGTCATTTGCTCTAGTGCTTCACTTATATCTTTTATAGCACGGTGGTGGTTTTATTTTATAGAAATTATTGATCTCTCATGCTTCACTTATATTATTTTGGGAGTCCTTTAGAACAGCATGGTAATTCGCTTTGGCTATAAAATTAGTCCTAATATGATAGGCATCCAAGATGGGTATAATAAAAACTTTCATATAAAGTGCATTGAATACCGTGAGAAGTTTGATGCTTGATGATTGTTTTGAGATATGAGGATGGTGATATTAGATTCATGCTAGTAGAGTAGTTGTGAATTTGAGAAATACTTGTGTTGAGGTTTGCAAGTCCCGTAGCATGCACGTATGGTAACCGTTGTGTGACAAATTTGAAGCATGAGGTATTTCTTTGATTGTCATCCTTTGTGTGGAGGTCGGGATCACACGATGGTTAACTCCTACCAACCCTTCCCCTAGGAGAATGCGTGTAGTACTTTGTTTTGATGACTTATAGATTTTTGCAATAAGCATGTGAGTTCTTTATGACTAATGTTGAGTCCATGGATTATACGCACTCTCACTCTTCCGCCATTGCTAGCCTCTCTTGTACCGCGCAACGTTCGCCGGTACCATACACCCACCATATATCTTCCTCAAAACAACCACCATACCTACCTATTATGGCATTTCCATAGCCATTCTGAGATATATTTCCATGCAACTTTCCACCGTTCCGTTTATTATGACACGTTTCATCATTGTCATATTGCCTTGCATGATCATGTAGTTGACATCGTATTTTTGGCAAGGACACCATGCATAATTTTTCATACATGTCACTCTTGATTCATTTCCCATCCCAGTACACCGCCGGAGGCATCCATATAGAGTCATATTTTGTTCTAGTATCGAGATGTAATCTTTGACTTGTAAATAAATAGAAGTGTGATGATCATCATTATTAGAGCATTGTCCCGAAAAAGGCCAAAAAAGAAAGGCCAACTAAAAAAAGAAGAGAGAAAGGCCAAATAAAAAAAGGAAGGCCCAAAAAAGGGGTAAGGGGGACAATGCTACTATATTTGTTTACCACACTTGTGCTTCAAAGTAGCAACCATGACCTTCATGATAGAGAGTCTCTTGTTTTGTCACTTTCATATACTAGTGGGAATTTTCATTATAGAACTTGGCTTGTATATTCCAACGATGGGCTTTCTCAAATGCACTAGGTCTTCATGAGCAAGCAAGTTGGATGCACACCCACTTAGTTTCTTTTGTTGAGCTTTCATACATTTATAGCTCTAGTGCATCCATTGCATGGCAATCCCTACTCACTCACATTGATATCTATTGATGGGCATCTCCATAGCCCATTGATACGCCTAGTTGATGTGAGACCATCTTCCTCTTTTTGTCTTCTCCACAACCACCACTCTATTCCACCTATAGTGCTATATACATGGCTCACGCTCATGTATTGCGTGAAAGTTGAAAAAGTTTGATTTTTTTAATTATGAAACAATTGCTTGGCTGAAACCGGGGTTGTGCATGATTTGGGTATTTTGTGTGACGAAGATGGAGCATAACCAAACTATATGATTTTGTAGGGATGAACTTTCTTTGGCCGTGTTATTTTGAGAAGACATAATTGCTTTGTTAGTATACTTAAAGTATTATTACTCTTATGTCAATATTAAACTTTTGTCTTGAATCTTTCGGATTTGAACATTCATGCCACAGTAAAGAGAATTACATTGAGAATTATGTTAGGTAGCATTCCACATCAAAAATTCTGTTTTTATCATTTACCTACTCGAGGACGAGCAGGAATTAAGCTTGGGGATGCTTGATATGTCTCCAATGTATCTATAATTTTTGATTGTTCCATGCTATTATATTATCTGTTTTGGATGTTTAATGGGCTTTAATATGCATTTTTATATTATTTTTGGGACTAACCTATTAACCCAGAGCCCAATGCCAGTTTATGTTTTTCCTTTTCTTTGAGTATCGCAGAAAAGGAATACCAAACGGAGTCCAATTGACCTGAAATTTCACGAAGATTGTTTTTGGACCAGAAGAAGCCCACGGAGTACCGGAGATGTACTAGAAGAGTTCCGAGGCCACCGCAAGGGTGGGGGCGCGCCCTACCCCCTGGGCACGCCCCCCTATCTCGTGGCCGCCTCGGGGACCCCCCATGACTTGTTCCCGACAACAACACCTCTTATATATACCCAAACTTCCAGAACATAACCTAGATTGAGAGTTCCGCCGCCGCAAGCCTCTGTAGCCACCAAAAACCAATCGGACCCCTGTTCCGGCAACCTGTCAGAGGGGGGATCCATCACCGGTGGCCATCTTCATCATCTCGGTGCTCTCCATGACAAGGAGGGAGTAGTTCACCCTCGGGGCTGAGGGTATGTACCAGTAGCTATGTGTTTGATCTCTCTCTCTCTCTCTCGTGTTCTCGATATGGCACGATCTTGATGTATCGCGAGCTTTGCTACTATAGTTAGATCTTATGATGTTTCTACCCCTCTACCTTCTTGTAATGGATTGTGTTTTCCATTTAAAGTTATCTTATCGGATTGAGTCTTTAAGGATTTGAGAACACTTGATGTATGTCTTGCGTGGGATACCCGTGGTGACAATGGGGTATTCTATTGATTCACTTGATGTATGTTTTGGTGATCAACTTGCGGGTTCCGTGACCTTGGGAATCTATGCATAGAGGTTGGCACACCTTTTCGTCTTGACTCTCCGGTAGAAACTTTGGGGCACTCTTTGAAGTTCTTTGTGTTGGTTGAATAGATGAATATGAGATTGTGTGATGCATATCATATAACCATGCCCACGGATACTTGAGGTGACAATGGAGTATCTAGGTGACATTAGGGTTTTGGTTGGTGTGTGTCTTAAGGTGTTATTCTAGTACGAACTCTAGGATAGATCAAACGAAAAGAATAGCTTTGTGTTATTTTACTACGGACTCTTGAATAGATCGATCAGAAAGAATAACTTTGAGGTGATTTTGTACCCTACAATAATCTCTTTGTTTGTTCTCCGCTATTAGTTACTTTGGAGTGACTCTTTGTTGCATGTTGAGGGATAGTTATATGATCCAGTTATGTTATTATTGTTGAGAGAACTTCCACTAGTGAAAGTATGAACCCTAGGCCTTGTTTCGAAGCATTGCAATGCCGTTTGTGCTCACTATTATCATTAGTTAACTTGCTGTTTTATAGTTTCATCTTACAAAAACCCTATATCTACCATCTATATTGCACTTGTATCACCATCTCTTTGCCGAACTAGTGCACCTATACAATTTACCATTGTATTGGGTGTGTTGGGGACACAAGAGACTCTTTGTTATTTGGTTGCAGGGTTGTTTTAGAGAGACCGTCTTCATCCTACGCCTCCCACGGATTGATAAACCTTATGTCATCCACTTGAGGGAAATTTGCTACTGTCCTACAAACCTCTGCACTTGGAGGCCCAACAACATCTACAAGAAGAAGGTTGCGTAGTAGACATCAGTCCATATTTCAAGGTGCATTTCGTTCAGTGCTTAATTGTGGATGCTCTCCACGAACATACTTCATTATATACCCTGGTGTGTTCAATGCTATAGCCTTGTTCACTTAATTGTGAAAATTCATGTCTATGGAAATCTCGGGGAATTGTTGCTGAGCCCGTCGGCCACATCCTCGTCTTCCCTTGCTGAAATTAAATATCTTCTTTTATAAGTTGTTTCCGGTGGATCCTGGTGTATCCAAAGTCTGACCTTTGCTTGGAGACCACGACAATGCTGTCTTGAAGCATGTCTATGGTATCCCGATTCTCACAAGGAACATTTGAAGCACAATGCTAAATGTTTCTTGACCAGTTATCCAAACACCGTGTATGGGTACATATCATGATTCTTACTCAGCCTTTTATCCAAATGGTCATGTCTTTGATCTCCTGTCACGTATATCATGCCCTGCTTATCGTTGGGAAGGATGTACTCCTATCACTTGTGTTTAAACAAAATTTCTTTTCCATTGGTCTGTTTAGACTGATAATCACACTTTCCTTTTGTTGGGTTGTTTAAACCTTTCTTGAGGTCTACCTAGTAATCTAAGCAGTAATAATTCTCTGTTTATGTAAACACCTTTGTGTACAATTCTGTCAGTAAGACCCTGTTACTATTGTTGATGACATTCCGGTAACCACCGATGGAGAACAACTTGATCTATTGGTCCGCCTCGTTCAACAAGCAGGAAGACGGTTCTCTTCATCCCTCACCCCTGGTACCGAAGTTGTTGCTGACATAACTAACAGACTGCCCTTTGACATGCCATTGCTATCATGACCGTGCAAGATGTCACCGCTCCTTCTACATTTAACCCACATGATGGGCGCATAACCCACAGTTCCACATGATCGAAACCTGACTCTCTTGTACACCCCCTGTTTCCATAGTTATTCCTCACATGTGGCTTCGTATGTAATTCACGAGCCACCTAATAAATGGGTAGGTTGGAGTTGATTTTGCCAACTCAACCTTGTGCAATTAATGGTAGCAATAAAAGAACTAAATGAAAAATTGACTATTAGGTAGTTATGAGGACAAAATCAGCTTTCTGCAAAATAAACCCCAAGCCTTCCTTTGTTGTTCTATGCATATACATGTAGGTCTGCTTTATTACTTCTCATGTGTAACATGCCAATACATTCAATGTATTGACCTATACGGCTACAACGTCTCATGTTGCAGTATTTTTAGACGAGGAGTAAGGTACCGTTAGGGTCGCGAGTCTGCACTCAGCATCGCTAGTTGGGCTATGATGGGACACATCGTTATTTTCTGCTACTTTCCGCTGTGTGATTGAATAAGAGCTAGCCATGAGCTATGCAGATTGTTTTATTTTATATACTCTGGATCATACGTTGTAATAATTGATGCACTTGTATTCTGGTATTCATCTATATTGTGTGTGCTAGCGAGTTCGATCCAGGGACTAGCATGGTAAGCACAGAGACTCAAATCCTTCGAGGTTTGGTCGTTACATTTCATATAAAGTGCATTGAATATGATGAGAAGTTTGATACTTGATGATTGTTTTGAGATATGGGGATGGTGACATTAGAGTCATGCTAGTGGGGTAATTATGAATTTGAGGAATACTTGTGTTAAAGTTTGTGATTCCCGTAGCATGCACGTATGGTGAACCGCTATGTGACAAAGTTAGAGCATGAGGTATTTATTGAGTGTCAACCTTTGTGTGGAGGTCGAGGGAGCGCAATGGTTAACTCCTACCAACCTCCCCCCTAGGAGCATGCGTTGATTGCTTTGTTTTGACGACTCATAACTTTTTGCAATAAGTATATGAGTTCTTTATGACTAATGTTGAGTCCGTGGATTATACGCACTCTCACCCTTCCACCATTGCTAGCCTCTCTTGTACCGCGCAACTCTCGCTGGTACCATACACCCACGATATACCTTCCTCAAAACAGCCACCATACCTACCTATCATGGAATTTCCATAGCCATTCCGAGGTATATTGCCATGCAACTTTCCACCGTTCAGTTCATATGACACGCTTCATATTGTCATATTGCCATGCATGATCATGTAGTTGACATCATATTTGTGACAAAGCCACCATCACACTTCATTCATACATGTCACTCTTGATTCATTGCACATTCCGGTACACCGCCGGAGGCATTCATATAGAGTCATATTTTGTTCTAGCTTCGAGTTGTAATCTTCGAGTTGTAAGTCAATACAAGTGTGATGATCTTCATTATTAGAGCATTGTCCCATGTGAGGAAAGGCCAAATAAAAAAAGGGATGTGGCCCAAAAAATATATAGAGAGGGGCTAAAAAAAGAGAAAGCCCCTCCAAAAAAGAAAATTGAGAGAAAAGAGAGAAGGGACAATGCTACTATCCTTTTCCACACTTGTGCTTCAAAGTAGCACCATGATCTTCATGATAGAGAGTCTCTTGTTTTGTCACTTTCATATACTAGTGGGAATTTTCATTATAGAACTTGGCTTGTATATTCCAATGATGGGCTTCCTCAAATGCCCTAGGTCTTCATGAGCAAGCAAGTGTTGGGGAACGTACCAGAATTCAAAAAAAATCCTACGCTTCACCAAGATCAATCTAAGGAGTCATCTAGCAACGAGCATAAAGGAGTGCATCTACATACCCTTTGTAGATCGCGAGTGGAAGCGTTCGAAGGAACGTGGATGATGGAGTCGTACTCGTCGTGATCCCTATCATCGATGATCCCAGTGCCGAACGGACGGCACCTCCGCGTTCAAAACACGTACGGTACAGCGACGTCTCCTCCTTCTTGATCCAGCAAGGGGGGAGGAGAGGTTGATGGAGAACCAGCAGCACGACGGCGTGGTGGTGGATGCAACGGGAAAAGCTGCAGGGCTTTGCCAAGACCCTGCGGGAGGAGGGAGAGGTGTAACGGGGGGAGAGGCGCCAGGGGCTGAGGTGCGGCGGCCCTCTCTCCCCCCACTATATATAGGGGGCCAGGGGGGCGCCGGCCCTAGGAGATTGGATCTCCTAGGGGGGCGGCGGCCAAGGGGGTGGCTTGCCCCCCAAGCCTAGGGGGCGCCCCCCACCCCTAGGGTTCCCAACCCTAGGTGCAGGGGGGAGGCCCAAGGGGGGTGCGCCAGCCCACTAGGGGCTGGTCCCCCTCCCCCACGGCCCACGGGGCCCTCCGGGATGGGTGGCCCCACCCGATGGATCCCCGGGACCCTTCCGGTGGTCCCGGTACACTACCGGTGACCCCCGGAACTCTCCCGATGGCCGAAACTGGATTTCCTATATATCATTCTTTACCTCTGGACCATTACGGAACTCCTCGTGACATCCGGGATCTCATCCAGGACTCCGAACAACATTCGGGTTACCGTGTGCATATATCTCTACAACCCTAGCGTCACCAAACCTTAAGTGTGTAGACCCTACGGGTTCGGGAGACACGTAGACATGACCGAGACGACTCTCCGGTCAATAACCAATAGCGGGATCTGGATACCCATGTTGGTTCCCACGTTTTCCTCGATGATCTCATCAGATGAACCACGATGTCAAGGATTCACTCAATCACGTATGCAATTCCCTTTGTCCATCGGTACGGTACTTGCCCGAGATTCGATCGTCGGTATACCGATACCTTGTTCAATCTTGTCATGGCAAGTCTCTTTACTCGTTCCGTAATCCATCATCCCGTGACTAACTCCTTAGTCACACTGAGCTCATTACGATGATGTCTTACCGAGTGGGCCCAGAGATACCTCTCCGTCATACGGAGTGACAAATCCCAGTCTCGATTTGTGCCAACCCAACAGACACTTTCGGAGATACCCGTAGCGTACCTTTATAGCCACCCAGTTACGTTGTGATGTTTGGCACACCCAAAGTATTCCTACGGTATCCAGGAGTTGCACAACCTCGTGGTCTAAGGAACAGATACTTGACACTGGAAAAGCTTTAGCATTACGAACTACACGATCTTGTGCTAGGCTTAGGATTGGGTCTTGTCCATCACATCATTATCCTAATGATGTGATCCCGTTATCAATGACATCCAATGTCCATGGTCAGGAAACCATGACCATCTGTTGATCAACGAGCTAGTAACTAGAGGCTTACCAGGGACACGTTGTGGTCTATGTATTCACACATGTATCGCTGTTTCCGCACAATACAATTTAAGCATGAATAGCAGACAATTATCATGAACAAGGAATAATAATAACCATTTTATTATTGCCTCTAGGGCATATTTCCAACAGTCTCCCACTTGCACTAGACTCAATAATCCAGTTACATTGTGATGAATCGAACACCCATAGAGTTCTGATGTTGATCATGTTTTGCCCGTGGAAGAGGTTTAGTCAACGGATCTGCGACATTCAGATCCGTATGCACTTTACAAATATCTATGTCTCCATCTTGAACATAATTCCAGATGGAGTTGAAACGGCGCTTGATGTGCTTGGTCTTCTTGTGAAACCTTGGCTCCTTGGCAATGGCAATAGCTCCAGTGTTGTCACAGAAGATAGTCATCGGGCTTGACGCGCTTGGAATGACTCCTAGGTCGGTGATGAACTCCTTCATCCAGACTCCTTCCTGCGCTGCTTCGCAAGCAGCTATGTACTCCGCTTCACATGTAGAATGCACCACGACGCTCTGCTTGCAACTGCACCAGCTGACTGCTCCAGCATTCAAAATATACACGTATCCGGTTTGTGACTTGGAGACATCCAGATCTGTGTCGAAGCTAGCATCGACATAACCCTTTACGACGAGCTGATACGTCCAAAACGTATCTATAATTTCTGCTTGCTCCATGCCACTTTTGGGTGATATTGCTATGATATTCATACACTTCCATACACTTTTGATCATATTTGGACTAACCTACTAATCCAGTGCACCCCGGTGCCAGTTTCTGTTTTCGGCTGTTTTTGTATTTCAGGTTTTCACGTTACGAGAACTGCCAGGAAAAATCTAGAAAAATTATATAAAAAATCAGCGTTCCACAACCTACCTTGCGCCCGAAGGACAGCCGGGGGGGGCACCAGGGCTCCAGGCGCCCTGGCGGCGCGCCCCCGCCTGGGCCGCGCCGGGGGGCGCCTGGGCCCCCCGAGCCCCGTCTGGTGGCCCCCTTCGGCATATATTTAGAGCGTCCTTCGAAACCCTCGGGACGAGAACTCTTTTTCGCGATCTCATCTCTGTTCCGCCGCCGCCGCCGCTTCCAAGATCGGGAGCACCAGGAGAACTCTTCCCGGCACCCTGCCGGAGGGGAGGATCACCATCGGGAGCCTCTCGACCACCATGGACGCCTCCCGGATGAGTTGTGAGTAGTCTCCCTTGGACCATGAGTCAATGACCAGTAGCTATGTGATGTTCTCCTCCCGTTCTTGTGCTTCACTAATTAGTCCTCGTGAGCTGCCCTACATGATCGAGGCACATATGTAATCCTTATGCTGTTGCTATGATGAGTTTGCTGGGATCCGATGGATTATGAGATTATGTTCAGATTGTTCTTGAGTAATATATTTGATCTACCTCTTTTATATTTATGTTCATAAGTAATTCTTGCATGTTCTCCGTTGTTATTTATTGCTTTGGCCAAGTAATACGTAGTGACTCCAAGAGGGAACGTTATGCTTGATTGTGGGTTCATGCCCCTCGATGACTAGCTTGAGTGACAGAAATATGAGTCTAGGGGATGTGCTGTTGCTACAAGGGGGAAAACAACGGTGCTTGTGCCCGCGGGTGCAAGGATTGTTTACTTTACGCAAAGTTCTTTTAATGCAGTTGTCTGTTGCTTTGAGTTTACACTATGGGTGGGGCTCACAACTTAATACCAGCGAGATGTTCTGGATAGATATCTCAAGGTGGATGATTAGTAGTAGATATTGATGGATTTCGGTCTACTTACTTTGGCATACCACCCATGCTTTGAACCTCAACCTTTCTTGCAATGTAGTCAGCATTGGTTTGCGTCTGTGGTCCTGTCAATTGCCCAGCTGTAATTCGTTTACCTCACAGTAGTAAACAACATCAAGACACAACAAAAGCAAAATAAAATTTTATTCATGTGGGCTGCCTCCCAAAAGCGCTTTCTTTTATGCCTTTAAGCTAGGCATAATGCATATAGATCAAGTTTTATCAAGAGTAAAAGAATAGCTAGCCCGTACAATGGACTCAAAAGGTAACTTGATCTTCTTACGAGGGGAGTGTTCCATCCCTTTCTTGAGAGGAAACTGAAATTTTATATTACCCTCTTTCATGTCAATGATAGCACCAACGGTGCGTAAAAAGGGATGTCCCAATATAATTGGACATGAAGGATCACATTCAATATCCATAATAGTAAAATCAACGGGAACATAATTATCATTAACAACGATAAGAACATCGCCGATCCTCCCCAAAGGTTTCTTTATGGAAGAATCAACGAGACGAACACCAAAAGAACAAGAATCAAAAGGTTTCAATTTAAGCATATCATATATTCTTTTGGGCATAACAGAGGTACTAGCTCCAACATCACATAATGCATAGCAAGAGAAGTCATTCTATTTAATTTTTATCATAGGATCCCAACCATCTTCTAGCTTTCTAGGTATGGAAGCTTCTACTCTAAGTTTCTCCTCCCTAGCTTTGATGAGAGCATTAGTGATATGCTCTGTGAAGGCAAGGTTAAGCGTGCTAGTGCGGGGGTCTCTAGACATCTTGTGAAGGAAATCAATAACTTCGGTAAGAGTGCAATTATCAAAATCAAGGTCATTAGCATCAAGTAAAGTGGTAGTGGTGTCCTTTAGGTTCACTTGTTTGGTAGTTTCTATAGTCATAGCATCACCATTAATAGGTCCATTGGGACCAGGAGTACATTGGGTGCTAAGAGTTTGAACATCCTCAACAACTTGGATAGTAGCAACAGTGTGGTGGGTAGGAAGGCTCTTAATTCTATCTTCTTCCTCCCTTTCTCTAGCCCATCTCTCTTTAAGTTTAGCCATCATCCTAATGTTTTCATTAATTCGCACTTGAATAGCATTTATAGGAGTGACTTCCCTCTCCTCAAGAGGAGGAGTTTTAATTTTTAGCAATTTTACCTCATTGGCTAAATGGTCTACCTTAAAAGAAAGATCATCTAGTTTATGTAGTTTTTCTTCTACACTCTTATTAAAGGCTTTTTGGGTAGTGATGAAATCTTTAAGCATAGTCTCTAGTTCAGCAGTGGAGTTCTTGGTACTAGGATAAGCATTGTTGTTCCCATAAGAATTAGAGGGGAACGGTCTAGGATTGTTACCAAAGTTACTCCTATAAGCAGTGTTGTTAAAATTGTTTCTAGAGATAAAGTTCACATCTACTTGTTCTTGAGCAATCAAAGAATTTAAAGGAACATCACGAGGATCAACAGAAGATTGCTTCGAAAGTAGAGACATGATCAAGTCAACTTTTTTATTTAAGGAGGAAATCTCCTTGATAGAGTTTACCTTCCTACCTGTTGGAGCACGTTCGGTGTGCCATTGGGAATAGTTGGTCATCATCTCATCGAGAAGCTTCGTGGCAGCACCAAGTGTAGTTGACATAAAAGTTCCTCCCGCGGCCGAATCTAACAAGTTCCGCGAGGTAAAGTTCAAGCCTGCATAAAAAGTTTGGATAACCATCCAAGTAGTCAAACCATGAGTAGGGAAGTTCTTGATAAGAGATTTCATACGTTCCCAAGCTTGGGCAACGTGTTCATTATCCAATTGTTTAAAATTCATTATGTTACTTCTAAGTTGGATAATTTTAGCAGGTGGATAGTATTTTCCAATAAAAGCATCTTTGCACTTGTCCCATGAATCTATGCTATTTCTAGGCAAAGACTGAAACCAAATTTTAGCTCCTCCTCTCAAGGAGAAAGGAAAAAGCTTAAGCTTAACAATATTACCATCTATTTCTAGGTAATTTTGCATATCACAAAGTTCAACAAAGTTGTTTAAGTGTAAAGCAACATCATCTCCAGCACCGGAGAATTGATCTTTCATGACTAAGTTCAGTAAAGCAGGTTTAATTTCATATGAAGGTGCTGAAGTGGCAGGTGTAGTGATAGGTGTGCTGATAAAGTCATCGTTGTTGTGACTAGTGAAGTCACACAACTTGGTGTTCTCGGTGGAACCCATAGTAGCAAGCAAGCAAGATAACTATTTTTGTGATTTTCGATAAAAGGTACTAAAGCAAAAACTGAAAGGTAAACTAACAAGACTAAAAAGCAAAGGTAAAAGATAGCATGCAACTCCCCTATCCTGAAGAGTGGAGTCCCCGGCAACGGCGCCAGAAAAAACTCCTTGATGGGCCTCTAACCCCTCCTTGGTTACCCCAAGTGGAAGGTGTAAGATGCAGTGTTGTGGAAGTTTTTTCCCTTAGCAAAGATGCCAAGGATCGAATCCCCAGAGACTCCTAGGTTCAACAAGTAGGTGTCAACTGCTAACGGCGCCGGATTAGCAATCAACGTGGACCTGCACACAGATACAAATAAATTTGCTCCCAACGAGTACAGAGAGGTTGTCAATCCCTCCGGCCTTGTAGTTTACAAAGGATTAAACGCAAATGGTAGTAGTGATAGATAATGTTTGCAATAGTAAGTAAAAGCGAAAAGTAAATAGCGGATGTGATCAATGATGGTAATATGGACCGGAGTATCATGATGTTCACTAGTGATGTCTCTCTCCCAAAAGACGATAAATCAGTTACTAGAAAGTTCAAAAGTATAGCCTCTGATTGCTAGAAAGTTCAAAAGTATAGCCTCTGTGTCTTGATGGTAATATGGACCGGAGTATCATCCCCAAGCTTGTTGTGTCTTGATGTTGTTTACTGCTGTAGCATCATCATTGTATCTTTGCTTTTCATATTTGTGCCAAGTATAGCCTCTGATTGCTAGAAAGTTCAAAAGTTGTGAGGTGCTGTCCAGGAAACAGATTCTGTCCTTGGATAGAAAAATTCTTATAAAATCACTAGATCATCTTTTTGGTCTGAATTTTTTCGACAGCGTTCTCTATACAATTTTCTTTTGTGCGTCAGTTCTGAGTTTTTTGATTTGAGTTGCAGAAGTATCCCGAACAGGTCAATTACTGCCTGCTGTTCTGTTTTTCACAGATTCTGTCCTGTTTTGCCTTACCTTCACTTTGCAAATTAAGAACTTGCTTTTTCATTGCAAAAACCTTTTGGCAATCTTGAGAAACAGTAGAACTTCAAGAATATCCTTATTTCCAGCAAGGTATAATTATTTTATTAAGGGTACTAACCTCGCTAATCAGATTATGATGAGTTGTGTATGAAGGGAGTTTTCAAGTGTGCGAGGGAAGATGATAAAAAGATTCAGGAGTGTCAAGCGCTCAAGCTTGGGGATGCCCCCGTGCACCCCCAAGAAATATTCAAGGAGACTCAAGCGTCTAAGCTTGGGGATGCCCCCGTGCATCCCCTTCTCCATCAACATTATCAGTTCGTCTTTCGTTTCGCTATATTTTTATCACTTCATGTGTTATGTGCTATGCTTGGAGCGTCTTGCTTTTAGTTTTATTTTTAGTTTTTCATAACGAGTCGGAACTCAGCTTTCTTTATGTGGGAGAGAAGCACGCTCCACTTCTACTTAGAACATAACATAGAATTTTCATGTCTATCTTTGCTGTGTGTGTTCTTTGTCTTTTAATAGCTACTGTCATGCTCTGCTCTTAGTATTCATGCTTATCTTTTCAAAGAGCTTTTGTTTAGTTGGTTGCTTGAACTCTCTTTAATTATCATGCTTATCTTATTAAGAGAGTTTGCTTCCGCTGCATTGGTTAATATGTCTATGATAAATATGCTACGTGCATAATGGTGCTTAGTAGTTCAGGTTTCTTATGGTTAGTCTCAAATAGCTGGGGGATTCCCAATGTGTCATTGGAGTACCAACTTGATTTGTTTGCCGATGATGTGGTATGGTTTAGTAATATCTTCCTTCGAGAATTTATTTTGATTGACTTTGGGTATGCTCACGCATATTTAAGACTGTAAAGAAAGTCTGTCAAGCCTTGATGATCTTTTATTTCTGAGTAGCGGTATAACTACCATGCCTGATTCAATATTGCTTTGTTGCTCTGCATGATTATGACCGTCATTGCTCTCTTAGTTGGTCGCTCCCAGTCTTTTGCTAACCTCCACCTATACTAAGCAGACTAACTTTGCAATACATAGCTCATGGGAAAGTAGCTTAAAAACTATTGTGGTAAAGAATATGTTGCTTATGTATCTTATTTCTTATAAGTTGCTTGCTGAGCGGTAACCATGTTTCTGGGGACGCCATCAACTGTCACACTTTTGTTGAATATCATGTGAGTTGCTATGCATGTTCGTCTTGTCTGAAGTAAGGGTGATTTGCCATGGGTTGAATGAGTATGCATATTGTTAGAGAAGAACATTGGGCCGCCAACCAAAGCCATGCATCATGGTGGAAGTTTTAGCTTGGACATTAATCCTCAATCTCTTATGAGAATATGCTTATGCATTAAAGACGAGTCCATCATCTATTTTCTATGTTGTCCCGGTATGGATGTCCTCAAGTTGAGATCTATCAAAAACGAGAAATCAAATGTGATTTATCTCCTTGGACCTTTGTACAGGTGGCATAGAGGTACCCCTTTATGACACTTGGTTGAAACATATGTAATGCAATGATAACCCATGGAAATCCGAACTAATTAGGACAAGGTGCGAGCACTATTGGTATTCGATGCATGAGGCTTGCAACTTATAGGATGTCTTATGCATGACACATATGAAGTACTACTACCGTTGACAAAATTGCTTCTATGTTTTCAAAATAAAAAGCTCTAGCACATAACAATTCTTTTACTTTTATGTTGAGTCTCCACCTTCTTTGTAATGCCCAGGATGGAGTTATACCTCCTACGTGTCGAGGCACGACTTAAAGGCATAAGTCCATCCTAGAATGATCTCAAGTTTGGTATCTTTGCACAACTCATGTAAAAGAGGGATTAAAATGCAAAAGGAGATAGTTGGCTTACACTCGCCACTTCACACAATACATTACATGGCATACGATGCACATCCAAGTATGATGCATGTCCGGTTTAAATATGCAAGACATGGCAAAGTGCACAAACAAATACTACAAGTTAAGTGGAGATCAATATGCAACGAGTTGCATATTGACGAAACACCACATATTAATTATTTAGTTGACTCTCATTATTAACAAGACAAGTTTAATTGTTTTTAGCATGGCAAGAGGTGAAGCATAAAGAAACTACACTATTTAGGCATTTTAAATGAGGCCGGAAATAACAACAACATATCCGGAAAATCCCCATGATCATGTTTATTAATTGTAAGCAACAACAAACCCACATATTAATGTTGTTAACATGATGCGGATGACATGATCAAGTTTATGCAAATATTAAAAGGGTTGACTTAAAAGAGATATGAAGCATTGTCACCGTGGTGGAATGAAAGGGTGCCACGGCAACGATCCGAAATGAGGCAATGGCATCATATCGGTACCGGTAACTTGGTGAGGGACCGGTGCAAAACAAAAGGTGGAGTGAACGAGTTGAACAAGATGATGGGGTGGTCCCGTTGCCGGGTTCCCACGAGTCGGTGGCGAGGCAACCGAGGAACATGACAAAAGGTCGGAATGGGCACGAGCACACACGGGAGACGTTTCATACAACACAAGCATCACACGGGTCACGTCTCGGGGTTATACCTTTGAAGCGTGCGTTTCGGGGCGGTTCGAGACGTAGAGGAAGGAGGCGTTCCGTTCGGAGAGGAAGTAGACATTCTCATTTCTTCACCGAAGGTAGTCGTTCTCGTAGCGGTAGTTGTACTCGGGCGACGGTAGAGGAAGTAGTGGTACTCGGCGACGGTAGATGTACTCGGGGCGACGGTGGACGTTCACGTAGGCGTTTCCGTTTCCGAAGAGGTACTTGTCGCGTCGGTGTTCGTAGTGGTACTTGTGGTCTCCGAACTTGTCGACGGTAGTGGTACTCGTCGTAGGGGTACTTGGATCTCGGTCTCGTACACGGTTCTCCTGTCAAACTCCACAGCACAAGCAACACACACAACAAAAAAAAACAACAGCGGCAGCACAGTACAATCCAAGGAGGCAAGCGGCTGGAGAGAGCAGCACGGGGCGGCCTTCCTGGAGGTCCTGGCGACGAGGTTTGCAGGGACGCTGGAAGGAGCTCGCGGAGCTGCTGGGAGCCGCGGAGGGAGGAGCTGCGGCTACCGCTGGCTCGAACTGGAGGCCGCACGGGGCGCTGCAGAAGACGGGCGCGGAGGAGGGAACCTCGGAGCTGCTGGCCCGTGGGAGATGAGGGCCTGGAGAAGGGCGCCGACGCTGGCCTTGGCCGCGTCGGAGAGGAGAGGACCCGCGGTCCATCTGCGAGGAGGGAAACCGGAGGACGAGGCCGGGCGTGCTCGGGACCTTGGCCCGACGGCGGCGGGACGCGCGGCACCCTTGCTGGACGAGGGAGCGAAGGGGGCCCTCGGGCGCTGCGGGAAGGAAGCTGGTGGCCGGCCTCGCGGCGCTGGGGAAGGAGGCCAGAGGGCCTGGTCGAAGCGCTGGGGCCATGGCGCTCGGGGGCTGGTCGTCCGGCGTTCGAGCGGCGAGGGCGGCTTGGGCGCCAGGCGCAGAGGAGAGGGGCGATGGGAGGGCGCTCGGGCCAGGGGGCCGGGCCGCTGGGAGCGGGGCCTGTCGGCGCTGGGAGTGAGGAGGGAGACCGAGGGTTCGGGAGCGAGGAGAGGGAGATCGAGGGGATGGGTGGCGGCGCTCGGCAGGAGGGAGAGAAAGAGGCTCGGGAGCGAGCTAGGGTTCGATGGGGGATGGAGCGGGCCAAAGTGGCTGGAGTGGCTAGTGGCCGGAGTGAGGTTTGGGCCAGGGAGTCTGAGAAGGCAGGGAGGAGATGGCCCAGATGGCCTAGGAGCTGGCTGCCTCTCTTTATTTCTTAGCAGAAAAAATAGAGAGGGATCCAAAAATAAAAGAAAAGAGGCAAGGAACAGAAAAAAATAAAATATGGAACATTTTTATAAGGCTTTACGGGATATTACCAACCCAACAAAATAGTTCCAACACAAGGAAGTGCAAACTAAAACATTTAGCTTGCAAAAAAAAGGAGTTGAGATTTTTGGAGGAGCCTCGAAACAACGGAAAGAAATTACCGGCAAGATTTTGGAGGTGAAACTTGAAGTGAAATAAACATGGGGAATTATGCAAGTGTGTTATGGTGATTCCGAAGCAATGGAATAATTAATATATAGCTCCCTAAAATATTGAGAGACTTTATATGTTATAAAGAGAAGTCACCTTCCCTCGATTTAAATGGACCGAAGGTCCACACGATTTATTTAGGTTGAGATGCATAAATTAAAAAGACATGAAGGCATGATGACATGATGCAATGCAAAAAATAAATAACACAAGCACCAAAGAACCACACGGGCAACCCGGAACATCTGGAATCTCGGGAATCTTCTGGAATCTTCTGGGACGTCGGTCTCGGGCGTCACAACTCTCCCACACTAACAGAGGATCTCGACCCGAGATCCTAGAGATATCACCGGGTAAAGCGGAAGAGGAAGAGGTAAAACAAAGTTGCTTCTTTGACAGACGAGTGAAACCAAAGAACCTGAGAGGTTAAACAAGTTGAAAGAAATAAAGAATGCAACGGAGATGAACGAAGATGAAAACACTCCGTTAGAAAAGAGGAACAAGGAGCATTATGAGAACCTTGCAGGTTGAAAGACATGAAACAAGAGCTCACGGACCAAAAGAATATGAAATCTCCATGGTATGGCCAAGGAATAAGAATGACAGAATTCGGACAGCACTCTGTCTGAAAATGGAAGGAAATGAACAAGAACTTGAGGAGATGAGATGATACTTGGTGAAAACAACAACATATTGCCTCCGAAACAATTAAAAGAATGGCACAAAGGTAAGAAAGACTCAGACAGCACTCCGGTTGAAAAGAGAGGCAAACTTGATAAGATGAGAGGACTAGAATGAAGAATACAACACTCCGGTTAAATGATAAGCAAGGGAAAATATGATCTTGACAAAAACGAGATGATGGTTTAGAGAGAGCAACATTACAAGGCCTACAGAATGAAAGAATAGCATATAGATCAACGAAAGAAAAGAATGGAGAAGAAAAAACAACTTCTCCGACAAATGAATTGAAAAAGCATCCTTACGAAGAAGGGTTGAGCGGAGTTGTTGGAAAAAATCAACAACGAAAAGAATAAGCTTGATGTGGGCTTATGGAAAACAACTCAAAATTAAGAGGTGACAACCAGCCACTGACGAAAACAATTGATTGGATTGAGATCAACAAGGATATGAAAAACTTATTCACCGGAAGGATAAATGAAGAACTTGGGTCATTTATAAGCACCATACTTAGCAACAATCCTTAGGGAAGCTTTTAGGTGAAATACAACCCAAGATTACTCCAACAAATAATTGAAGGGGTTGAAAAGGATCTCCTGAACCAAGAAAATGATGGGTTTAAATATCCCATTCTTGATAACTCGTGAATCATGAAACATGAAGGAATTAACAAGAATGACATAATACCATCTGAAAAGATAAGGTGGAAAGAATTGCAATTGGAATGCATGATGAAGAATGCTTGAGCTCCCACAAGAATGTTGATGAAGACTTCAAGGATGAAATAAATCATGATGAACCACCATGGGAACTCCGGTAATGAAAGCAAGAGAAGTGAAAGATGAAAAGAATAAGATTCAAGGCCTGTGATGAATTAGATGGAGCTTTGGAATGATAATTGAAATAACATGGAACTCCGGAAAAACAAGATGAACAGCTTATAATCGAGAATATGATATGATGAACAAGCTCCAGACAAAAGAATTAATCACTTGGAAGGAACAAGAATAAGAATTATGTTATGCATCTCCTTCACCAATTAAATTGATGACAACCAAGGATTTGGCAAACTACTTATTCTCGTTGGAAAGAATTAAAGAGAGATCTCGCACAAGCTCAGATAATTATTCAACAAAGCACCGGTAGGATTGTGAAAAGAACAAATGAATTAACACGATAACAACGGAAGGGTAAACTTGAAAGAACCACCGTAAGAATATGGAGACGAACGAAGAGACATCAATGAAGAATATTTGAAGGACGAAGTTGAAAACTGAGAACGAAGAATCTTCTGAAATGATGGCCTTCGGAGGAACACAAGGAAAAGAATTCATGAAATGCTTCGGACGAGTATGAAAATAATTCCTCACAATCAAAACGATAAAGAGGATGGCATGAAGCTAGAACCACGAATCTTCAAGAGAACGGCCAAGATTTAAGAGAAACACTTCTGCGGTCTCCAAATGTTGAGAATGAAGACGAGAAATGCCATAAGAATTGTTGCACACTCCGGAATGAAGAATTAAAAAGGTTGAACCAATGAAGAAAAGAATTTGAAAACGATCTTGGGGAAGGCATGTGACTGATGGAAATCATTCTTACGTCACACTTTGAAAAGAATTTAAGAATAACTCCGGAAAAAATTAGAAGAGTCAGGTAAGATCCTGGGAAAGACCTGTGGGTTAGGGCCCACTCAAAGAAATCACCGTTGAAAAAGATTGCTTAAGAGATATAGCACCGGTTGAATTAAATGGCTTGAATAAGATAACAATCCTCAAAATAGTTTGACAGGATTAAGAAAGGAATTATGAATCTTCGGCATTCCGGATAAGAATAACAAGAGGAGAATGATTAATTGGTGCACCGGAATAAGAAAGCATTGTGAAATGAGGAAAAAAATGATAGGATCAATACCGAAATCTTGAATTACATCCACCGGAGAAGAATATGAGAACAAAAGAATGATGAACTTGAAGCTGTTGATCATCTTCACGATAAATCACCGGATAAGGACATTAAAGGAAATGAATGTAGAAATATCACATGAATAAAATGGATACTTCCTTTGAGAATCCCTGCTCCAAGAAGAAGAAGGGTGGGAGGGTGGGGAAACAAAAACAACTTGGGATGAACAAAATGGACAACGGTTGAAAAGAATTTAACATGACCATCTTGATGATCAAGAGGAATTAGCACTCCCATAGAAATATGAGAATACCGATTAGGAAAGGTATGGAATCAACATTTGACATCGAAGCAACTCGAATACCAGAATCAACAAGAACCAAGGGTAGATATGCAACATGATCTTCACAATATCATTCGAACAGAGAATTGAACGAATGAATTCAGCAGGTACAACAACTAGACGAGAAGCCACTTGGAGAAGGAAAAGGTAAATAAATAAAAAGGAACAAGGATGAGATAGAACAAATACAAGATAGAAGTTTCGTTCCGCATCTTCGTGCTGAAAGCTCATGGAACATGTTACAAAAGGGTTTTGCAATCCCCGGATCAGCATAGCCAAGGACCCTTTAAGATGCAACTCCCGATCAGAACAAGTCCATAAACCACTTCACTCAATGTAGAACCCCAAACTTCATATCGAGCATCCGTTGGAAGAATGCCTAGAACTACTAGATGAACCCACCTATAGATTTCCGAAAGTTTCCAGTTATGCAATCAGGTGTTGGGGATACACGGGAAGCACCGCGCAATCAACTCTAAACCTACATCCAGGTGTATCCATCCTTCAACACATAACCAGTCTTTCTCGGAAACTGTGTACCTCGGACCTTCGAAAACGCATCCACTATAACAAGCTATGGCAATACTCTCGAACTACCTCCCCAGTACTGGGTGATGTCGGGGTTATCTTGCCACTGGCTGTATAGGAGAGATTTTCGATGTCGGCCGTCTTAAGTATTTAGTACTGCCGCGATATGCTTGTTACAATGATACCCCGAAGCTCAACTCCTCGGTAACAGGAGGCATCGAGAACAATATCCTTGTCACAAGAACATCGAAACAATCCCAGAATACTCGCGGGATCCTAAAAAAAATTTGGTGCAATTTTTGAAAGTAGAAGAGAAAAGAGTAATCGTCAGGAGTCCTCACCAGAGAGAAAGGGGATGAGAAGCAAAGAAATCCTACTCTCCGATATAATATAGGACTCAAAAAGTTTTCAGTGTGTGCCTAGACTCAACCGTCAACGATTCGATCAATCAGTGGGGGCTTCTAGGTCGGAGAAGGCTCTGAATACCAACTTGTAATGCCCAGGATGGAGTTATACCTCCTACGTGTCGAGGCACGACTTAAAGGCATAAGTCCATCCTAGAATGATCTCAAGTTTGGTATCTTTGCACAACTCATGTAAAAGAGGGATTAAAATGCAAAAGGAGATAGTTGGCTTACACTCGCCACTTCACACAATACATTACATGGCATACGATGCACATCCAAGTATGATGCATGTCCGGTTTAAATATGCAAGACATGGCAAAGTGCACAAACAAATACTACAAGTTAAGTGGAGATCAATATGCAACGAGTTGCATATTGACGAAACACCACATATTAATTATTTAGTTGACTCTCATTATTAACAAGACAAGTTTAATTGTTTTTAGCATGGCAAGAGGTGAAGCATAAAGAAACTACACTATTTAGGCATTTTAAATGAGGCCGGAAATAACAACAACATATCCGGAAAATCCCCATGAGCATGTTTATTAATTCTAAGCAACAACAAACACACATATTAATGTTGTTAACATGATGCGGATGACATGATCAAGTTTATGCAAATATTAAAAGGGTTGACTTAAAAGAGATATGAAGCATTGTCACCATGGTGGAATGAAAGGGTGCCACGGCAACGATCCGAAATGAGGCAATGGCATCATATCGGTACCGGTAACTTGGTGAGGGACCGGTGCAAAACAAAAGGTGGAGTGAACGAGTTGAACAAGATGATGGGGTGGTCCCGTTGCCGGGTTCCCACGAGTCGGTGGCGAGGCAACCGAGGAACATGACAAAAGGTCAGAACGGGCACGAGCACACACGGGAGACATTTCATACAACACAAGCATCACACGGGTCACGTCTCGGGGTTATACCTTTGAAGCGTGCGTTTCGGGGCGGTTCGAGACGTAGAGGAAGGAGGCGTTCCGTTCGGAGAGGAAGTAGACGTTCTCATTTCTTCACCGAAGGTAGTCGTTCTCGTAGCGGTAGTTGTACTCGGGCGACGGTAGAGGAAGTAGTGGTACTCGGCGACGGTAGATGTACTCGGGGCGACGATGGACGTTCACGTAGGCGTTTCCGTTTCCGAAGAGGTACCTGTCGCGTCAGCGTTCGTAGTGGTACTTGTGGTCTCCGAACTTGTCGACGGTAGTGGTACTCGTCGTAGGGGTACTTGGATCTCGGTCTCGTACACGGTTCTCCTGTCAAACTCCACAGCACAAGCAACACACACAACAAAAAAAACAACAGCGGCAGCACAGTACAATCCAAGGAGGCAAGCGGCTGGAGAGAGCAGCACGGGGCGGCCTTCCTGGAGGTCCTGGCAACGAGGTTTGCAGGGACGCTGGAAGGAGCTCGCGGAGCTGCTGGGAGCCGCGGAGGGAGGAGCTGCGGCTACCGCTGGCTCGAACTGGAGGCCGCACGGGGCGCTGCAGAAGACGGGCGCGGAGGAGGGAACCTCGGAGCTGCTGGCCCGTGGGAGATGAGGGCCTGGAGAAGGGCGCCGGCGCTGGCCTTGGCCGCGTCGAAGAGGAGAGGACCCGCGGTCCATCTGCGAGGAGGGAAACCGGAGGACGAGGCCGGGCGTGCTCGGGACCTTGGCCCGACGGCGGCGGGACGCGCGGCACCTTTGCTGGACGAGGGAGCGAAGGGGGCCCTCGGGCGCTGCGGGAAGGAAGCTGGTGGCCGGCCTCGCGGCGCTGGGGAAGGAGGCCAGAGGGCCTGGTCGAAGCGCTGGGGCCATGGCGCTCGGGGGCTGGTCGTCCGGCGTTCGAGCGGCGAGGGCGGCTTGGGCGCCAGGCGCAGAGGAGAGGGGCGATGGGAGGGCGCTCGGGCCAGGGGGCCGGGCCGCTGGGAGCGGGGCCTGTCGGCGCTGGGAGTGAGGAGGGAGACCGAGGGTTCGGGAGCGAGGAGAGGGAGATCGAGGGGATGGGTGGCGGCGCTCGGCAGGAGGGAGAGAAAGAGGCTCGGGAGCGAGCTAGGGTTCGATGGGGGATGGAGCGGGCCAAAGTGGCTGGAGTGGCTAGTGGCCGGAGTGAGGTTTGGGCCAGGGAGTCTGAGAAGGCAGGGAGGAGATGGCCCAGATGGCCTAGGAGCTGGCTGCCTCTCTTTATTTCTTAGCAGAAAAAATAGAGAGGGATCCAAAAATAAAAGAAAAGAGGCAAGGAACAGAAAAAAATAAAATATGGAACATTTTTATAAGGCTTTACGGGATATTACCAACCCAACAAAATAGTTCCAACACAAGGAAGTGCAAACTAAAACATTTAGCTTGCAAAAACAAGGAGTTTAGATTTTTGGAGGATCCTCGAAACAACGGAAAGAAATTACCGGCAAGATTTTGGAGGTGAAACTTGAAGTGAAATAAACATGGGGAATTATGCAAGTGTGTTATGGTGATTCCGAAGCAATGGAATAATTAATATATAGCTCCCTAAAATATTGAGAGACTTTATATGTTATAAAGAGAAGTCACCTTCCCTCGATTTAAATGGACCGAAGGTCCACACGATTTATTTAGGTTGAGATGCATAAATTAAAAAGACATGAAGGCATGATGACATGATGCAATGCAAAAAATATATAACACAAGCACCAAAGAACCACACGGGCAACCCGGAACATCTGGAATCTCGAGAATCTTCTGGAATCTTCTGGGACGTCGGTCTCGGGCGTCACATTCTTTTAAAAGCACCAACTACTGAGAGCATGATTGTCATTCTAAGTGTAATGTGCATTCTCCCAAAGTAGCATTGTCTTTTGCATGATTGTGATATCGTTTATTTTGAAATCATTGTATCTAGTCATCACTTAAACCTTGAAGGTGCCCCTGCATTTATGTTTTGCTTCACAAAAGGGGGCAAGCTAGATATCACTTTATCATATTTGCACATCATGTTCATTGCAAATCTTTATGATGTTTCAGTTTCATATTGTAAAACTTTCAGTCATTTGTGATTTTCTCATGAGGCAACTTAATTACTATAGAATCATTGTCTCAGTAAGCTTTTTTCATATGACTGTAAAAAGTCCTATATGGTTAATAGTATGTCACCATAGAAATTATTCTTGTTATCATTTACCTACTCGAGGACGAGCAGGAATTATGCTTGGGGATGTTGATACGTCCAAAACGTATCTACAATTTCTGCTTGCTCCATGCCACTTTTGGGTGATATTGCTATGATATTCATACACTTCCATACACTTTTGATCATATTTGGACTAACCTACTAATCCAGTGCACCCCGGTGCCAGTTTCTGTTTTTGGCTGTTTTTGTATTTCAGGTTTTCACGTTACGAGAACTGCCAGGAAAAATCCAGAAAAATTATATAAAAATCAGCATTCCAGAACCTACCTTGCGCCCGAAGGACAGCCGGGGGGGGGGGG
>LR738714.1:524273257-524283928 GCA_902687465.1 Secale cereale | reverse complement strand
CAGGCGCCCTGGCGGTACGCCCCCCCGGGCCGTGCCGGGGGGGCGCCTGGGCCCCCCGAGCCCCGTCTGGTGCCCCCCTTCGGCATATATTTAGAGCGTCCTTCGAAACCCTCGGGACGGGAACTCTTTTTCGCGATCTCATCTCTGTTCCGCCGCCGCCACCGCTTCAAAGATCGGGAGCACCAGGAGAACTCTTCCCGGCACCCTGCCGGAGGGGAGGATCACCATCGGGAGCCTCTCCACCACCATGGACGCCTCCCGGATGAGTTGTGAGTAGTCTCCCTTGGACCATGAGTCCATGACCAGTAGCTATGTGATGTTCTCCTCCCGTTCTTGTGCTTCACTAATTAGTCCTCGTGAGCTGCCCTACATGATCGAGGCACATATGTAATCCTTATGCTGTTGCTATGATGAGTTTGCTGGGATCCGATGGATTATGAGATTATGTTCAGATTGTTCTTGAGTAATATATTTGATCTACCTCTTTTATATTTATGTTCATAAGTAATTCTTGCATGTTCTCCGTTGTTATTTATTGCTTTGGCCAAGTAATACGTAGTGACTCCAAGAGGGAACGTTATGCTTGATTGTGGGTTCATGCCCCTCGATGACTAGCTTGAGTGACAGAAACATGAGTCTAGGGGATGTGCTGTTGCCACAAGGGGGAAAACAACGGTGCTTGTGCCCGCGGGTGCAAGGATTGTTTACTTTACGCAAAGTTCTTTTAATGCAGTTGTCTGTTGCTTTGAGTTTACACTATGGGTGGGGCTCGCAACTTAATTCCAGCGAGATGTTCTGGATAGATATCTCAAGGTGGATGATTAGTAGAAGATATTGATGGATTTCGGTCTACTTACTTTGGCGTATCGCCCATGCTTTGAACCTCAACCTTTCTTGCAATGTAGTCAGCATTGGTTTGCGTTCGTGGTCCTGTCAATTGCCCAGCTGTAATTCATTTACCTCACATAGTTGTTTTATCGTCTTTTGGGAGAGAGACATCACTAGTGAACATCATGAGACTCCGGTCCATATTACCATCATTGATCACATTTGCTATTTACTTTTCGCTTTTACTTACTATTGCAAACATTATCTATCGCTACTACCATTTGCGTTTAATCCTTTGTAAACTACAAGGCCGGAGGGATTGACAACCTCTCTGTACTCGTTGGGAGCAAAGTTATTTGTATCTGTGTGCAGGTCCACGTTGATTGCTAATCCGGCACCGTTAGCAGTTGACACCTACTTGTTGAACCTAGGAGTCTCTGGGGATTCGATCCTTGGCATCTTTGCTAAGGGAAAAAACTTCCACAACACTGCATCTTACACCTTCCACTTGGGGTAACCAACGAGGGGTTAGAGGCCCATCACGAGCTCTTCATCACCTCCATAAACGAGAAACGTTTCCTTAGTCCTTTTCAGGTACTTCAGGATGTTCTTGACCGCTGTCCAGTGATCCATACTAGGATCACTTTGGTACCTCCCTACCAAACTTATGGCAAGGTTCACATCAGGTCTAGTACACAGCATGGCATACATAATAGAACCTATGGCTGAGGCATAGGGGATGACACTCATCTTTTCTCTATCTTCTGCCGTGGTCGGGGATTGAGCGATGCTCAATCTCATACCTTGCAAAACAGGCAAGAACCCTTTCTTGGACTGATCCATATTGAACTTCTTCAATATCTTGTCAAGGTATGTGCTTTGTGAAAGACCAATTAGACGTCTTGATCTATCTCTATAGATTTAGATGCCTAATATGTAAGCAGCTTCTCCAAGGTCCTTCATTGAAAAACTCTTATTCAAGTAGGCCTTTATGCTCTCCAAGAATTCTATATCATTTCCCATCAGCAATATGTCATCCACATATAATATGAGAAATGCTACAGAGCTCTCACTCACTTTCTTGTAAATACAGACTTCTCCCCAAGTCTATATAAAGCCAAACGCTTTGATCACATCATTAAAGCGAATATTCCAACTCCGAGATGCTTGCACCAGCCCGTAGATCGAGCGCTGGAGCTTGCATACCTTGTCAGCATTCTCAGGATCGACAAAACCTTCCGGCTGCATCATATACAGTTCTTCCTTGAGGAAGCCATTAAGGAATGCCATTTTGACGTCCATTTGCCATATCTCATAATCATAGAATGCGGCAATTGCTAACATGATTCGGACGGACTTCAGCATCGCTACGGGAGAGAAAGTCTCATCGTAGTCAATCCCTTGAACTTGTCGATAACCTTTAGCGACAAGCCGAGCCTTATAGATGGTCACATTACCATCTGCGTCAGTCTTCTTCTTGAATATCCATTTATTTTCTATGGCGTGCCGATCATCGGGCAAGTCCACCAAAGTCCATACTTTGTTTCTATACATGGATCCTATCTCGGATTTCATGGCTTCAAGCCATTTGTTGGAATCTGGGCCCGCCATCTCTTCTTCATAGTTCGAAGGTTCACCGTTGTCTAACAACATGATCTCCATGACAGGGTTGTCGTACCACTCTGGTGCGGAACATGTCCTTGTGGACCTTCGAAGTTCAGTAGTAACTTGATCTGTATCTTCATGATCATCATCATTAACTTCCTCCCTTGTCGGTGCAGGCACCTCAGGAGCAATTTCCTACGCTGCGCTACTTTCCAGTTCGGGAGGGGTGACTGTCACCTCATCAAGTTCTACTTTCCTCCCACTCACCTCTTTCGAGAGAAACTCTTTCTCCAGAAAGTATCCATTCTTGGCAAAAAGACCTTGCATTCGGATCTGAGGTAGAAGGTGTACCCAATCGTTTCCTTTGGGTATCCTATGAAGACGCATTTTTCCGATTTGGGTTCGAGCTTTTCAGGTTGAAGTTTCTTGACATAAGCATCGCAACCCCAAACTTTCAGAAACAACAGCTTAGGTTTCTTGCCAAACCAAAGTTCATACGGTGTCGTCTCAACGGATTTTTACGGAGCCCTATTTAAAGTGAATGCGGCAGTCTCTAAAGCATAACTCCAAAAAGATAGCGGTAAGTCGGTGAGAGACATCATAGATCGCACCATGTCCAACAGAGTACGATTTCGACGTTCAGACACACCATTACGCTGAGGTGTTCCGGGCGGTGTCAATTGTGAAACAATTCCACAGTTCCTTAGGTGTGTGCCAAATTCGTGACTTAAATATTCACCCCCACGATCCGATCGTAAGAACTTTATTTTTCTGTCATGTTGATTCTCAACCTCATTCTGAAATTCCTTGAACTTTTCAAAGGTCTCAGACTTGTGTTTCATTAAGTAGACATACCCATATCTACGCAAGTCATCTGTGAGGGTGAGAACATAACGATAGCCTCCGCGAGCTTCAACACTCATTGGACCGCACACATCGGTATGTATGATTTCCAATAAGTTGGTCGCTCGCTCCATTGTTTGGGAGAACGGAGTCTTGGTCATCTTTCCCAAGAGGCATGGTTCACACGTGTCAAATGATTCATAATCAAGAGACTATAGAAGTCCATCTGCATGGAGCTTCTTCATACGTTTGACACCAATGTGACCAAGGCGGCAATGCCACAAGTATGTGGAACTATCATTATCAACTTTACATCTTTTGGCATTCACACTATGAATATGTGTAACATCACGTTCGAGATTCATCAAAAATAAACCATTGACCAGCGGGGCATGACCATAAAACATATCTCTCATATAAATAGAACAACCATTATTCTCGGATTTAAATGAGTAGCCATCTCGTATCAAACGATATCTAGATACAATGTTCATGCTCAAAGCTGGTACTAAATAACAATTATTAAGGTTTAAAACTAATCTCGAGGGTAGATGCAGAGGCAGCGTGCCGACGGCGATCACATCGACCTTGGAACCATTCCCGACGCGCATCGTCACCTCGTCCTTCGCCAGTCTCCGCTTATACCGCAGCTCCTGCTTTGAGTTACAAATGTGAGCAACTGCACCGGTATCAAATACCCAGGAGCCACTACGAGCGCTGGTAAGGTACACATCAATAACATGTATATCACTGATACGTCCAAAACGTATCTATAATTTCTGCTTGCTCCATGCCACTTTTGGGTGATATTGCTATGATATTCATACACTTCCATACAATTTTGATCATATTTGGACTAACTTATAAATCCAGTGCACCCCAGTGCCAGTTTCTGTTTTCGGCTGTTTTTGTATTTCAGGTTTTCACGTTTCGAGAACTGCCCAGAAAAATCCAGAAAAATTATATTAAAAATCAGCGAACCGGAAACAACACTGCGTCCGAAGGGCAGCCTGGGGGGGCACAGGGGCTCCAGGCGCCCTGTGGGCGCCCCCCCCCCCCTGGGCCGCGCCGGGGGGCGCCTGGGCCCCCCGAGGCTCCCCCGGTGCCCTACTTTGGCATATATTTAAAGGGTCCTCCGTAACCCTCAGAACAAGACTTCTTTTCGCGATCCCATCTCTGTTCCGCCGCCGCCGCCGCTTCCAAGATCGGGAGCACCAGGAGAACTCTTCCCAGCACCCTGCCGGAGGGGAGGATCACCACCGGGAGCTTCTCCACCACCATGGACGCCTCCCGGATGACTCGTGAGTAGTCTCCCTTGGACCATGAGTCCATGACCAGTAGCTATGTGATGTTCTCCTCCCGTTCTTGTGCTTCACTAATTAGTCCTCGTGAGCTGCCCTACATGATCGAGGCACCTATGTAATCCTTATGCTGTTGCTATGTTGAGTTTGCTGGGATCCGATGGATTATGAGATTATGTTCAGATTGATCTTGAGTAATATATTTGATTCACCTCTTTTATATTTTAGTTCATAAGTAATTCTTGCATGTTCTTCGTTGTTATTTATTGCTTTGGCCGAGTAGTAAGTAGTGACTCCAAGAGGGAACGTTATGCTCGATTGTGGGTTCATGCCCCTCGATGACTAGCTTGAGTGACAGAAACAGGAGTCTAGGGGATGTGCTGTTGCCACAAGGGGGAAAACAACGGTGCTTGTGCCCGCGGGTGCAAGGATTGTTTACTTTACGCAAAGTTCTTTTAATGCAGTTGTCTGTTGCATTGAGTTTACACTATGGGTGGGACTCGCAACTTAATACCAACGAGATGTTCTGGATAGATATCTCAAGGTGGATGATTAGTAGTAGATATTGATGGATTTTGGTCTACTTACTTTGGCGTACCGCCCATGCTTTGAACCTCAACCTTTCTTGCAATGTAGTCAGCATTGGTTTGCGTTCGTGGTCCTGTCAATTGCCCAGCTGTAATTTGTTACCTCACATAGCTGTTTTATCGTCTTTTGGGAGAGAGACATCACTAGTGAACATCATGAGACTCCGGTCCATATTACCATCATTGATCACATCCACTATTTACTTTTCGCTATTTACTTACTATTGCAAAACACTATCTATCACTACTATCATATTGCTTTTAACCCTTTGTGAACTACAAGGCCGGAGAGATTGACAACCTCTCTGTACTCGTTGGGAGCAAAGTTATTTGTATCTGTGTGCAGGTCCACGTTGATTGCTAATTGCGTCGTTAGCAATTGACACCTACTTGTTGAACCTAGGAGTCTCTGGGGATTCGATCCTTGGCATCTTTGCTAGGGGAAAACACTTCTACTTACTGCATCTTACACCTTCCACTTGGGGTAACCAACGAGGGGTTCGAGGCCCATCAAGGAGTATTTTCTGGCGCCGTTGCCGGGGACTCCACTCTTCAGGATAGGGGAGTTGCATGCTATCTTTTACCTTTGCTTATTAGTCTTGTTAGTTTACCTTTCATTTTTGCTTTAGTTCCTTTTTATCGAAAATCACAAAAATAGTTATCTTGCTTGCTTGCTACTATGGGTTCCACCGAGAACACCAAGTTGTGTGACTTCACTAGTCACAACAACGATGACTTTATCAGCACACCTATCACTACACCTGCCACTTCAGCACCTTCATATGAAATTAAACCTGCTTTACTTAACTTAGTCATGAGAGAACAATTCTCCGGTGCTGGAGATGATGCTGCTTTACACTTGAACAACTTTGTAGAACTTTGTGATATGCAAAAGTACCAAGAAATAGATGGTAATATTGTTAAGCTTAAGCTTTTTCCTTTCTCCTTGAGAGGAGGAGCTAAAATTTGGTTTCAGTCTTTGCCTAGAAATAACATAGATTCATGGGACAAGTGCAAAGATGCTTTTATCGGAAAATACTATCCACCTGCTAAAATTATCCAACTTAGAAGTAACATCATGAATTTTAAACAATTGGATAATGAACACGTTGCCCAAGCATGGGAACGTATGATGTCTCTTATCAAGAACTGCCCTACTCACGGTTTGACTACTTGGATGGTTATCCAAACTTTTTATGCAGGCTTGAACTTTACCTCGCGGAACTTGTTATATTCGGCCACAGGAGGAACTTTTATGTCAACTACACTTGGTGCTGCCACAAAGCTTCTCGATGAGATGATGACCAACTATTCCCAATGGCACACCGAACGCGCTCCAACAGGTAGGAAGGTAAACTCTGTCGAGGAGATTTCCTCCCTCAATGAAAAAGTTGACTTGATCATGTCTCTACTTTCGAAGCAATCTACTGTTGATCCTCGTGATGTTCCTTTAAATTCTTTGATTGCTCAAGAGCAAGTAGATGTTAACTTTATCTCTAGAAACAATTTTAACAACAATGCTTATAGGAGTAACTTTGGTAACAATTCTAGACCGTTCCCCTCTAACTCTTATGGGAACAACAATGCTTATCCTAGTACCAAGAACTCCAATACTGAACTAGAGACCATGCTTAGAGATTTCATCACTACCCAAAAAGCCTTTAATAAGAATGTAGAAGAGAAACTACATAAACTAGATGATCTTTCTTTTAAGGTAGACCACTTAGCCAATGAGTTAAAATTGTTAAAAATTGAAACTTCTCCTCTTAAGGAGAGGGAAGTCATCCCTATTAATGCTACTCAAGTACAAATTAATGAAAATATTAGGATGATGGCTAAGCTAAAAGAAAGATGGGCTAGAGAAAGGGAGGAAGAGGAAAGAATTAAGAGCCGTCCTACCCACCACACTATTGCTACTATCCAAGTTATTGAGGATGTTCACACTCTTAGCACCCAATGTACTCCTGGTCCCAATAGACCTATTAATGGTGATGCTATAGAAACTACCAAACAGGTGAACCTTAAGGACACCACTACCACTTTACTCGATGCTTGTGACCTTGATTTTGATAATTGCACTCTTACCGAAGTTATTGATTTCCTTCACAAAATGTCTAGAGATCCCCGCACTAGCACGCTTAACCTTGCCTTCACAGAGCATATCACTAATGCTCTTATCAAAGCTAGGGAGGAGAAACTTAGAGTAGAAGCCTCCATACCTAGAAAGCTAGAAGATGGTTGGGATCCTATGATAAAAATTAATTTGAATGACTTCTCTTGTTATGCATTATGTGATGTTGGTGCTAGTACCTCTGTTATGCCCAAAAGGATATATGATATGCTTAAATTGAAACCTTATGATTCTTGTTCTTTTGGTGTTCGTCTCGTTGATTCTTCCATAAAGAAACCTTTGGGGAGGATCGACGATGTTCTTATTGTTGTCAATGATAATTATGTGCCCGTTGATTTCACTATTATGGATATTGAATGTGATCCTTCATGTCCAATTATTTTGGGACGTCCCTTTTTGCGCACCGTTGGTGCTGTCATTGACATGCAAGAGGGTAATATAAAATTTCAGTTTCCTCTCAATAAAGGGATGGAACACTTCCCTCGTAAGAAGGTCAAGTTACCTTTTGAGTCCGTTGTACGGGCTATTTATTCTTTTACTCTTGATAAAACTTGATCTATGCATTATGCCTAGCTTAAAGGCATAAAAGAAAGCGCTTTTGGGAGGCAGCCCACATGAATAAATTTTTTGCTTTTGTTGTGTCTTGATGTTGTTTACTGCTGTAGCATCATCATTGTATCTTTGCTTTTCATATTTGTGCCAAGTATAGCCTCTGATTGCTAGAAAGTTCAAAAGTTGTGAGGTGCTGTCCAGGAAACAGATTCTGTCCTTGGATAGAAAAATTCGTATAAAATCACTAGATCATCTTTTTGGTCTGAATTTTCTCGACAGCGTTCTCTATATAATTGTCTTTCGTGCGTCAGTTCTGAGTTTTTTGATTTGAGTTGCAGAAGTATCCCGAACAGGTCAATTACTGCCTGCTGTTCTGTTTTTCACAGATTCTGTCCTGTTTTGCCTTACCTTCACTTTGCAAATTAAGAACTTGCTTTTTCTTTGCAAAAACCTTTTGGCAATCTTGAGAAACAGTAGAAATTCAAGAATATCCTTATTTCCAGCAAGGTATAATTATTTTATTAAGGGTACTAACCTCGCTAATCAGATTATGATGAGTTGTGTATGAAGGGAGTTTTCAAGTGTGCGAGGGAAGATGATAAAAAGATTCAGGAGTGTCAAGCGCTCAAGCTTGGGGATGCCCCCGTGCACCCCCAAGAAATATTCAAGGAGACTCAAGCGTCTAAGCTTGGGGATGCCCCCGTGCATCCCCTTCTCCATCAACATTATCAGTTCGTCTTTCGTTTCGCTATATTTTTATCACTTCATGTGTTATGTGCTATGCTTGGAGCGTCTTGCTTTTAGTTTTCTTTTTAGTTTTTCATAACGAGTCGGAATCCAGCATTCCTTTATGTGGGAGATAAACACGCTCCACCTCTACCTAGAACATTACATAGAATTTTCATGTCTATCTATGCTGTGTGTGTTCTTTGTCTTTTAATAGCTACTATCGTGCTCTGCTCTTAGTATTCATGCTTATATTTTCAAGAGCTTTTATTTAGTTGGTTGCTTGAACTCTCTTTAATTACCATGCTCACCTTATTAAGAGAGTTTGCTTCCGTTGCATGGGTTAATGTGTCTATGATAAAGATGCTACTTTCATGATGGTGCTTAGTAGTTCAGGTTTTCTTATGGTTAATCTCAAATAGCTGGGAGGTTCCCAATGTGTTATTGGAGTACCAACTTGGTTTGTTTGCCTATGATGTGGTATGGTTTAGTAATATCTTCCTTCGAGAATTTATTTTGATTGACTTGGCGTATGCTCACGCATATTTAAGACTGTAAAGAAAGTCTGTCAAGCCTTGATGATCTTTTGTTTCTAAGTAGCGATATAACTACCATGCCTGATTCAATATTGCTTTGTCGCTCTGCATGATTATGACCGTCATTGCTCTCTTAGTTGGTCGCTCCCAGTCTTTTGCTAACCTCCACCTGTACTAAGCAAACTAACCATGCAATACATAGCTCATGGGAAAGTAGCCTAAAAAACTATTGTGGTAAAGAATATGTTGCTTATGTATCTTATTTCTTATAAGTTGCTTGTTGAGCGGTAACCATGTTTCTCGGGACGCCATCAACTGTCAGACTTTTGTTGAATATCATGTGAGTTGCTATGCATGTTCGTCTTGTCTGAAATAAGGGTGATTTACCGTGGGTTGAATTAATATGCATATTGTTAGAGAAGAACATTGGGCCGCCAACCAAAGCCATGCATCATGGTGGAAGTTTTAGCTTGGACCATAATCCTCAATCTCTCATGAGAATATGCTTATGCATTAAAGAGGAGTCCATCATCTATTTTCTATGTTGTCCCGGTATGGATGTCCTCAAGTTGAGATCTATCAAAAACGAGAAATCAAATGCGATCTATCTCCTTGGACCTTTGTACAGGTGGCATAGAGGTACCCCTTTGTGACACTTGGTTAAAACATATGTAATGCAATGATAACCCATGGGGATCCGAGCTAATTAGGACAAGGAGCGAGCACTATTGGTATTCGATGCATGAGGCTTGCAACTTATAAGATGTTTTATGCATTACACATATGAAGTACTACTACCGTTGACACAATTGCTTCCATGTTTTCAAATTAAAAAGCTTTAGCACTTAACCTTTCTTTTACCTTTATGTTGAAGCACCAACTACTGAGAGCATGATTGTCATTCTGAGTGTAATGTGCATTGTCCCAAAGTAGCATTGTCTTTTGCATGATTGTGATATCGTTTAGTCTGAAATGATTGTATCTAGTCATCACTTAAACCTTGAAGGTGCCCTTGCATTTATGTTTTGCATCACTAAAGGGGGCAAGCTAGATATCACTTTATCATATTTGCACATCATGTTCATTGCAAATCTTTTTGATGTTTCAGTTTCATGTTGTAAAACTTTCAGTCATTTGTGATTTTCTCTTGAGACAACTTAATTACTTTAGAATCATTGTCTCGGTAAGCTTTTGTCATATGACTATGAGAAAGTCCTTTATAGTTAATAGCATGTCACCACAGAAATTATTCTTGTTATCATTTACCTACTCGAGGAATAGCAGGAATTAAGCTTGGGGATGTTGATACGTCCAAAACGTATCTATAATTTCTGCTTGCTCCATGCCACTTTTGGGTGATATTGCTATGATATTCATACACTTCCATACACTTTTGATCATATTTGGACTAACTTACTAATCCAGTGCACCCCAGTGCCAGTTTCTGTTTTCGGCTGTTTTTGTATTTCAGGTTTTCACGTTTCGAGAACTGCCCAGAAAAATTATATAAAAAATCAGCGAACCAGAAACAACACTGCGTCCGAAGGGCAGCCTGGGGGGGG
>LR738714.1:524240058-524268930 GCA_902687465.1 Secale cereale | reverse complement strand
GGGGGGGGGGAGAGGTGCCCGGGCTGAGGTGCGGCTGCCCTCTCTCCCCTCACTACATATAGGGGGACAGGGGGGCGCCGGCCCTAGGAGATTGGATCTCCTAGGGGGCGCCGGCCAAGGGGTGGCTTGCCCCCCAAGCCTAGGGGCGCCCCCACCCCTAGGGTTCCCAACCCTAGGCGCAACGGGGAGGCCCAAGGGGGGTAGCCCACTAGGGGCTGGTCCCCCTCCCCCACGGCCCACGGGGCCCTCCGGGATGGGTGGCCCCACCCGGTGGACCCCCGGGACCCTTCCGGTGGTCCCGGTACACTACCGGTGACCCCCGGAACTCTCCCGATGGCCGAAACTAGACTTCATATATATCATTCTTTACCTCCGGACCATTCCGGAACTCCTCATGATGTCCGAGATCTCATCCGGGACTCCAAACAACATTCGGGTTACCGTGTGCATATATTTCTACAACCCTAGCATCATCGAACCTTAAGTGTGTAGACCCTACGAGTTCGGGAGACACGTAGACATGACCGAGACAACTCTCCGGTCAATAACCAACAGCGGGATCTGGATACCCATGTTGGTTCCCACGTGTTCCTCGATGATCTCATCGGATGAACCACGATGTCAAGGATTCACTCAATCCCGTATGCAATTCCCTTTGTCCATCGGTACGGTACTTGCTCGAGATTCGATCGTCGGTATACAGATACCTTGTTCAATCTCGTCATGGCAAGTCTCTTTAATCGTTCCGTAATCCATCATCCCGTGACTAACTCCTTAGTCACATTGAGCTCATTATGATGATGTCTTACCGAGTGGGCCCAGAGATACCTCTTCGTCATACGGAGTGACAAATCCCAGTCTCGGTTCGTGCCAACCCAACAGACACTTTCGGAGATACCCGTAGCGTACCTTTATAGCCACCCAGTTACGTTGTGACGTTTGGCACACCCAAAGTATTCCTACGGTATCCAGGAGTTGCACAACCTCATGGTCTAAGGAACATATACTTGACACTAGAAAAGCTTTAGCATTACGAACTACACGATCTTGTGCTAGGCTTAGGATTGGGTCTTGTCCATCACATCATTCTCCTAATGATGTGATCCCGTTATCAATGACATCCAATGTCCATGGTCAGGAAACTGTGACCATCTGTTGATCAACGAGCTAGTAACTAGAGGCTTACCAAGGACACGTTGTGGTATATGTATTCACACATGTATCGTTGTTTCCGCACAATACAATTTAAGCATGAATAGCAGACAATTATCATGAACAAGGAATACTAATAACCATTTTATTATTGCCTCTAGGGCATATTTCCAACAGCAAGTTGGATGCACACCCACTTAGTTTCTTTTCTTGAGCTTTCATACACTTATAGCTCTAGTGCATCCGTTCCATGGGAATCCCTACTCACTCACATTAATATCTATTGATGGGCATCTCCATAACCCGTTGATACACCTAGTTGATGTGAGGCTATCTTCCTCCTTTTTGTCTTCTCCACAACCACGACTCTATTCCACCTATAGTGATATATCCATGGCTCACGCTCATGTATTGCGTGAAAGTTGAAAGGTTTGAAAAAATTGAGTATGAAAACAAGTGTTTGGCTGAAACCGGGGTTGTGCATGATATGAATATTTTGTGTGATGAAGAGGGAGCATAGCCAGACTACATGATTTTGTAGGGATAACTTTCTTTGGCCATGTTATTTTGAGAAGACATGATTGCTTTGTTAGTATGCTAGAAGTATTATTATTATTATTATGTCAATATAGACTTTTGTCTTGAATCTTTCGGATCTGAACATTCATGCCATAATAAATAAATTACATTGAAAATTATGTTGGTTAGCATTCCACATCAAAAATTCTGTTTTTATCATTTACCTACTCGAGGACGAGCGGGAATTAAGCTTGGGGATGCTAGATACGTCTCCAACGTATCTATAGTTTTTTATTGTTCCATGCTATTACATATTATGTTTTGGATGTTTAATGGGCTTTACTATACAGTTTTATATTATTTTTGGGACTAACCTATTAACTCAAAGGCCTAGTGTAGATTGCTGTTTTTTTTCCTATTTCAGGGTTTCGCAGAAAGGAATATCAAACGGAGTCCAAATTGAATGAAGCCTTCGCGAGAGTTATTTTTGGAACGATATCAACACAGAAGACTTGGAGTACACGCAAGGGAACGAAGGAGGCGGCCACGAGGGTCCAGGGCGCGCCCCCACCCTCGTGGGCCCCGTCTAGCTCCCCTGATGCCCTCCTTCCTCCTATATATATCCATGTACCCTGGAAACATCGAGGCAACATAGAAAACCCTAATTCCACCGCCGCAACCTTCTGTTCCCGTGAGATCCCATCTTGGGGCCTGTTCCGGAGCTCCGCCGGAGGGGGATCTTCCACAGAGTGCTTCTACATCAACACCATTGCCTCACCATGAGTTGTGAGTAGTTTACCACAGACCTTCGGGTCCATATTTATTAGCTAGATGGCTTCTTCTTCTCTTTTTGGATCTCAATACCAAGTTCTCCTCGGTCTTCGAGGAGATCTATTCGATGTAATCTTTTTGCGGTGTGTTTGTCGAGATCCGATGAATTGTGGGTTTATGATCAAGATTATCTATGAGAAATATTTGGTTCTTTTTTGAATTCTTTTATGTATGATTATAATATCCTTGCAAGTCTCTTCGAATTATCGGTTTGGTTTGGCCTACTAGATCTATAGTTCTTGTAATGGGAGAAGTGCTTGGCTTTGGGTTCAATCTTGCGGTGTCCTTTCCCAGTGACAGCAGGGGCAGCAAGGCATGCATTGTATTGTTGCCATCGAGGATAAAAAGACGGGGTTTATATCATATTGCTTGAGTTTATCCCTCTACATCATGTCATTTTGCTTAAAGCATTACTCCGTTCTTATGAACTTAATACTCTAGATGCATGCTGGATAGCGGTCGATGTGTGGAGTAATAGTAGTAGATGCAGAATCGTTTCGGTCCACTTGTCACGGATGTGATGCCTATATATAATGATCATTCCTAGATATTCTCATAATTATTTGCTTTTCTATCAGTTGCTCGACAGTAATTTGTTCACCCACCGTAGAATTTTGCTATCATGAGAGAAGCCACTAGTGAAACCTATGGCCCCCGGGTCTATTCTAAACATATTAAATCTACAATCTACTTTACTTTGTTTTATTTACTTTCGGTTCTTATATCCAAAAATACCAAAAATATTACACTATCCTATCTATCAGATCTCACTTTCATAAGTGACCGTAAAGGGATTGACAACCCCTTATCGCGTTGGCTGCGAAGTTCTTATTTGTTTGTGCAGGTGCGAGGGACTCGCGCGTGGTCTCCTACTGGATTGATACCTTGGTTATCAAAAACTAAGGGAAATACTTACGCTACTGTGCTGCATCACACTTTCCTCTTTGAGGGAATACAACGCAAGCTCAAGAAGTAGCAGACACCACTAAGGGAATCACAACATACATACTATCAAAATATCGAACACATATCAGATTAACATGATTACTTGCAACATGATTTCTCCCGTGACCTCAAGCACGAAGGTAACTACTCACAAATGATGAACATGCTCAAGATCAGAGGTGTATTAATTAGCATAATGGACCTGAACATATAATCTTCCACCAAATAAACCATATAATAATCAACTACAAGATGTAATCAACACTACTAGTCACCCACAAGCACCAATCTATAATTCCGGTAACAAGATTGAACACAAGAGATGAACTAGGGTTTGAGATGAGATGGTGCTGTTGAAGATGTTGATGAAGATAGCCCTCCCCAAGATGGGAGAGTTGGTGGTGATGATGATGACGATCATTTCCCCCTCCGGGAGGGAAATTCCCCCAGCGAAATCGCTCCGCCGGAGGGCAAAAGTGCTCCTACCCAAGTTCCACCTCAAGACAGCGGTGATCCATCCCAAAAGTCTTCTCTTCATTTTTTTAGGTCAGAAGGGTTTATATACCAGAAGATAGGCGCTGGAGATGGGCTTGGGTGAGCACAACCCACCAGGGCACGCCTGGAGGGCCTGGCGCGCCCAGGTGGGTTGTGCCCACCTAGTGGGCCTCCTCTGGTGATTATCAGCTCCAGTATTTTTATATATTCCATAAAAAATCTCCGTGAAGTTTCAGATTGTTTAGAGTTGTGCAGAATAGGTGGCCTGACGTAGCTTTTTCAGGTCCAGATTTCTAGCTGCCGGAATTCTCCCCTTGGTGCATTCCTTGCAAATTATGAGAGATAAGGCATTAGAATTACTCCAAAAGGCATTATTATGCATAATAACAACATAAATAACAGCAAGAAAACATGATGCAAAATGGACATATCAATTACTATCAAGCAATTGATAGAAAAGCGAATAATTATAACGACATTTATGGCAATGATCGTGAATATAGGCATCACGTCCAAGACAAGTAGACCGACTCCTACCTGCATCTACTAGTATTACTCCACACAACGACTGACTCCTGCCTACATCTAGAGTATTAAGTTCATAAGAACAGAGTAGCGCCTTAAGCAAGATGACATGATGTACAGGAATTAACTCAAGTAATATGATGAAAACCCCATCTTTTTGTCCTCGATGGAAACAATACAATACGTGTCGTGTCCCCTACTGTCACTGAGATTGAGCACCGCAAGATTGAACCCAAAGCAAAGCACTTCCCTATTGCCAGAATTATCAATCTAATTGGCCAGACAAAACCGATAGTTCGAAGAGAATTACTAATATATAAGATCATGCATAAAATAATTCAGAAGAAAATCAAATATTATTCATAGATATTCTGATCATAAACCCACAACTCATCGGATCTTGACAAACACACCACAAAATAAGATTACATCGGATAGATCTCCAAGAACAACGAGGAGAACAAGGTATTGAATATCAAAGAGAGAGAAGAAGTCATATAGCTACTAGTTATGGACCCGTAGGTCTGTGGTAAACTACTCACACGTCATCGGAAGGGCAATAGGGTTGATGTAGATGCCCTCCGTGGTTGATTCCCCCTCCGGCAGAGTACCAGAACGGGCCTCCAGATGGGATCTCGCAATAACATAAGGTTATGGCGGCGGAAAAGTGGTTTCGATGGATATTCTGATGTTTCCGGAATATATTGGTATGTATAGGCGGAACAAGTTGGTCGGGGGAGGCACGAGGGGCCCACAAGGTAGGGGTGCGCCCTACCCCCCTAGGGGCGCCCCCACCCTTGTAGCCGCCTCGTGGATCCCCTGGCGTGTACTCCAAGTCCATCTGATGTCTTTTGGTCCAAGAAAAATCTCGAAAAAGTTTCATTCTGTTTGGACTCCGTTTGATATTCCCTTTCTGCGAAACTCAAAAACAAGGAAAAAACAGAAACTGGCACTGGGCTCAGGTTTAATATGTTAGTCCCAAAAATCATATAAAATAGCATATAAATGCATGTAAAACATCAAAGATAGATAATATAATAGCATGGAGCAACCAAAAATCATAGATACATTGGAGACGTATCAGAAAACAAAAACAAATCTACGCCGCAATGATCTATCCATGGAGATGCATAGCAAGGACAGGGAGAGTGTGTCTACATACCCTCGTAGATCGTAAGCGGAAGCATTTCACAACGCGGTTGACGTAGTCAAACTTCTTCGCGCTTCAATCGATCAAGTACCGAACGCACGACACCTCCGCGTTCTGCACACGTTCAGCTCGGTGACGTCCCTCGCCTTCTTGATCCAGCAAGACATTGAGGTAGTACATGAGTTCCGTTAGCATGATGGCGTGGTGACGGTGACGGAAGTGATCTCCGCAGGGCTTCGCCTAAGCACTACGAAAATATGACCGGGGACGTGAAACATGGAGGGGGACGCCGCACACGGCTAACAATTGATGTGTCTTCTGCTAGAGGCCCCCCCACATATATAAAGGTGAGAGGGAGAGGGGAGAGGCCAAGGCGCACCCCAAGTAGGTATGAATCCTACTTGGGCTTGCCCTAGGTAGCCGCACCCCTCCCATTTCCTTCTTTTGGTGGCAAGAGGAAGGAAGGTGGAAGTGCCCCCCCTTCCTTTCTCCTACAAGGAGGCAAAGGTAGGAGAATGTGGCGCCCCCTTTCCTTCTTCTTGTCGGCGACCAGGGAGAGGGCGCGCCAGCACCTCTGTGGGCTGGTGTGTGCCTCTCCTTGGCCCAATAGGTCCATAGACCTCCCGGGGCAACCCGGAACCCCTTCCGGTGATTCGATGTTTACCCTGTGCACTCCAAAACCATTCCTGTGTCCGAATACCATTGTTCTATACATCAATATTTACCTCTCAACTATTTCGGGATTTCTCGTCATGTCCGTGATCACATCCGGGACTCCGAACAACATTCGGCACCAAATAACATAACTCATATAATACTAAATCATCAACGAACATTAAGCGTGCGGATCCTACGGGTTCGAGAACTATGTAGACATGACCGAGACACCTCTCCAGTCAATAACCAATAGTGGAACGTGGATGCCCATATATTTTTTGATAGAAAGACTGTAAGAGAAAAAAATACAAAGATCTTTATTGATCAAACCGTTATGACAACATACACAATTCCCTTTGTCCATCGGTATGTTACTTGCCCGAGATTCGATCGTCGGTATCTCAATACCTAGTTCAATCTCATTACCGGCAAGTCCCTTTACTTGTTCCGTAATACATCATCTCGTGACTAACTCATTAGTCATTTTCTTGCAAGGCTTATTATGATGTGTATTACCGAGAGGGCCCAGAGATACCTCTTTGATACTCGGAGTGACAAATCCTAATCTCGATTCACGCCAACTCAACGAGACTCCTTTAGAGACGCCAACCCAGTTACATTGTGATGTTTGATAGCACACAAGGCACTCCTCCGGTATCCGGGAGTTGCATGATCTCATAGTCATAGGAACCTATATTTGACATAGATGAAAGCGGTAGCAATAAACTGTACGATCATATGCTAAGCTAACGTATGGGTCTTTTCCATCAGATCATTCTCATAATGATGTGATCCCATTATCAAATGACAACTCATGTCCATGGTTAGGAAACATTAACCATCTTTGATCAACGAGCTAGTCTAGTAGAGGCTTACTAGGGACATGGTATATATATGTTTATGTATTCACACATGTATTTAGGTTTCCGTTCAATACAATTATAGCATGAATAATAAACTTTTATCATGAATAAGGAAATATAAAATAATTACAACTTTATTATTGCCTCTAGGGCATATTTCCATCAAAAAGGTGCAAAATCGCCCTACAGGTGGCCGCCTCAAGGTTGTTTGGCTTGATGAAAACCACGACATCATCAGTGAACATGGAGACATGTTGATGCAGACCTGAGCGAGCCAGAGGGGCCAAGAGGCCCTCTGATACGTCTCCAACGTATCTATAATTTTTGATTGTTCCATGCTATTATTTATGAAGTCTTGGATGTTTAATGGGCTTTATCATACACTTTTATATCATTTTTGGGACTAACCTACTAACCCAAAGGCCTACTCCAGATTGCAGTTGTTTACCTGTTTCAGGGTTTTGCAGAAAAAGAATATCAAACGGAGTCCAAACGGAATGAAACCTTCGTGAGAGATATTTTTGGAGAAAATCACGCACGCGGAGCTTGAGAACCACGTCCGGGGATCAAGAGGTGGCCCACGAAGGTGGGTGGCACGCCCCCCTTCCCAGGGTGTGCCCGCCTGCTTCGTGGCCCCCTCGAGCGTCCCCCGGTGCCCTCCTTCTTCCTATATAAGTCTACGTACCCCAAAAACTCCGTGAACAGAGAGAAAACCCCAATTCCACCGCCGTACCTTCTGTTCCCGTGAAGATCCCATCTTGGAGCCTGTTCCGGAGCTCCACCAGAGGGGGATCCATCACGGGGTTCATCATCATCGCCCTCACCATGAGTTGTGAGTAGTTTACCACAGACCTTCGGGTCCATAGCTAGTATCTAGATGGCTTCTTCTCTCTCTCTCTGGATCTCAATATAAAGTTCTCCTCGGTCTTCGAGGAGATCTATTTGACGTAATCTCTTTTTGCGGTGTGTTTGTCGAGATCCGATGAATGGTGAATTTATGATCAAGGTTATCTACGAAAGTTATTTGATTATTCTCTAAACTTTTTATGTGTGCTCATAATATCCTTGCAAGTCTCTTCGAATTATTGGTTTGGTTTCGCCTACTAGATCTGTAGTTCTTGCAATGGGAGAAGTGTTGCCTTTGGGTTCAATCTTGCGGTGTCCTTTCCCAATGACAGTAAGGGAAGCAAGGCACGTATTGTATTATTGCCATCAAGGATAAAAAGATGGGGTTTATATCATATTGCTTGAGTTTATCCCTCTACATCATGTCATCTTGCTTAAGGCGTTACTCTATTCTTATGAACTCAATACACTAGATGCATGCTGGAAAGCGGTCGATGTGTGGGGTAATAGTAGTAGATGCAGGCAGGAGTCGATCTACTTGTCTCGGACGTGATGCCTATATACATTGATCATGCCTAGATAGCTCATAATTATTAGCTTTTCTATCAATTGCTCGACGGTAATTTGTTTACCCACCGTAGAATATCCCTATCATGAGAGAAGCCACTAGAGAAAACCATGACCCCCAGGTCTATTCTCAACATATCAATCTACATCTACTTTACTTTTATCGCTTTTATTTTCTGTTCTTATAAACTAAAAATACCAAAAATATAAACTATCATCTCTATCAGATCTCACTTTCGTAAGTGACCGTAAAGGGATTGACAACCCCTTATCGCGTTGGTTGCGAAGTTCTTATTTGTTTGTGCAGGTGCGAGGGACTGGCGCGTGGTCTCCTACTGGATTGATACCTTGGTTCTCAAAAACTGAGGGAAATACTTGCGCTACTGATGGGCCTCGAACCCCTCGTTGGTTACCCCAAGTGGAAGGTGTAAGATGCAGTATGTATAAGTGTTTTCCCTTAGCAAAGATGCCAAGGATCGAATCCCCAGAGACTCCTAGGTTCAAAAAGTAGGTGTCAACTGCTAACGGCGCAAATTAGCAATCAACGTGGACCTGCACACAGATACAAATAACTTTGCTCCCAACGAGTACAGAGAGGTTGTCAATCCCTCCGGCCTTGTAGTTCAGAAAGGGTTAAAAGCAAATGATAGTAGTGATAGATAGTGTTTTGCAATAGTAAATAAATAGCGAAAAGTAAATAGCGGATGTGATCAATGATGGTAATATGGACCGGAGTCTCATGATGTTCACTAGTGATGTCTCTCTCCCAAAAGACGATAAAACAACTATGTGAGGTAAACAAATTACAGCTGGGCAATTGACAGGACCACGAACGCAAACCAATGCTGATTACATTGCAGAAAGGTTGAGGTTCAAAGCATGGGCGGTACGCCAAAATAAGTAGACCGAAATCCATCAATATCTACTACTAATCATCCACCTTGAGATATCTATCCAGAACATCTCGCTGGTATTAAGTTGCGAGTCCCACCCATAGTGTAAACTCAATGCAACAGACAACTGCATTAAAAGAACTTTGCGTAAAGTAAACAATCCTTGCACCCGCGGGCACAAGCACCGTTGTTTCCCCCCTTGTGGCAACAGCACATCCCCTAGACTCATGTTTCTGTCACTCAAGCTAGTCATCGAGGGGCATGAACCCACAATCGAGCATAATGTTCCCTCTTGGAGTCACTACGTATTACTTGGCCAAAGCAATAAATAACAACGGAGAACATGCACGAATTACTTATGAACATAAATATAAAAGAGGTAGATCAAATATATTACTCAAGATCAATCTGAACATAATCCCATAATCCATCGGATCCCAGTAAACTCAACATAGCAACGGCATAAGGATTACATATGTGCCTCGATCATGTAGGGCAGCTCACGAGGACTAATTAGTGAAGCACAAGAACGGGAGGAGAACATCACATAGCTACTGGTCATGGACTCATGGTCCAAGGGAGACTACTCACGAGTCATCCGAGAGGCGTCCATGGTGGTGGAGAAGCTCCCGGTGGTGATCCTCCCCTCCGGCAGGGTGCCGGGAAGAGTTCTCCTGGTGCTCCCGATCTTGGAAGCGGCGGCGGCGGCGGAACATAGATGGGATCGCGAAAAGAGTTCCTCTCTGAGGGTTTCGGAGGACGCTTTAAATATATGCCAAAGGGGAGCATCGGGGAAGCTTCAGGGGGCCCAGGCGCCCCCCCGGCGCGGCCCAGGGGGGGGGGCGCCGCCAGGGCGCCTGGAGCCCTGGTGGCCCCCCCCGGCTGCCCTTCGGACGCAAGGTTGTTTCCGGAACGCTGATTTTTTATATAAGTTTTCTGGATTTTTTCTGGCAGTTCTCGTAACATGAAAACCTGAAATACAAAAACAGCCGAAAACAGAAACTGGCACTGGGGTGCACTGGATTAGTAAGTTAGTCCAAATATGATCAAAAGTGTATGGAAGTGTATGAATATCATAGCAATATCACACAAAAGTGGCATGGAGCAAGCATAAATTATAGATACGTTTTGGACGTATCAGCTACTGTTCTACATCTCCCTTTCCTCTTCGAGGGAATACATCGCAAGCTCGAGAAGTAGCAAGAAGAATTTCTGGCGCCGTTGCCGGGGAGGCTTACACAAAAGTCATATACCAAGTACCTATCACAAACCCTTATCCTTCTCATTACATTTATTTGCCTCTCGTTTTCCTCTCCCCCACTTCACCCTTGCCGTTTTATTTGCCCTTCTTTGGTCGTGTGTTTACCGTTCGCGTGCCTCTTGTTTGCTTGTGTTGCTATGTGCCCTCATTTAGCTTGCATCTTCGCTTGCTAAAGTATGAATCCTCATCCACTTGCTAATCTCTTTAAGAGATCCAATTATGTTGAACCTATTGCTAGTGAGCTGCATGCAGTAGATTATATTTATGGGGTTTTGCTTGAAATTTATGAATCTGAAAATTGTGAGGGTTTGTTAAAAGAAAAAGTGATTCATGTTAGCCCCTTAAATAAAAAGCATGATTGCAATGATGTTACTATAAATTCTATTCATGTCAATTGTGCTAATAATATGCAAAACCCTAAGCTTGGGGACGCTAGTTTTGCTATGTCTACTACCTGTTACAATGACCATGATTGCGGTGATTCTTCTTATGATCTTGAAAATTTATTTAATCCCCATGATGAATATAAGATTGATAATAATGTTTGCATTAATATTGAAAGTGGGATTGGAAGAGTGTCAACTTTAGATCCCACATACTTGGAGAATGTTCAATCTTATGAAACTTTTGATAAAAGTGGGTTTGGAGAGGTCATGACTTTAGTTAATGTTAATCCCACTATTTTGGAAGAGTGTCAACTTTGCATGCATGTGGATCGTGTTGAGAATATGTTATGTGATAGCTATTTTGTTGAATTTGATCATGATCCTACATGCAATTATTATGAGAGAGGGAAATATGGTTGTAGAAATTTTCATGTTACTAAATTACCTCTCGTTATGTTGATATTGCTATTGTTTCTTTCTCCTTCCTTGCATATGCTAGATCTTGCTTGTCTTTGTAATTTGTTTTCCTATAAGATGCATAGGAAGTATATTAGACTTAGATGTGATTTTCACATGCTATATGATGCTCTCTTTGTGCTTCAATTCTTATCTTTCATGTGAGCATCATTGAACTCTCAAGCCTATCTTAATGGCTATAAAGAAAGAGCTTGTTGGGAGGCAACCCAATTTTATATTTTGTTTTGTTTTTGTTGCTGTTAGTGAATAAATATTGCATCTAGCCTCTCATTAGATGTGTTTTCATATTTTGTTTAGTGTTTGTGCCAAGTAGAACCTTTGGGAAGACTTGTGTGAAGTTTATGTGATCTTGCTGTGAAAACAGAATCGTTAGTGCTCGCTAAAGTGGTCTTCATATTTTACTGGAGCATGCTTTTTAGTTGATTCTTTTTGCAGATAATTGGTAGACAAATTCCGCAAATTTACCAATTTAGTTTGAATTTTTTTTGGAGTTCCAGAAGTAGGCTAAACCTGCAGATTACTACAGACTGTTCTGTTTTTTGACAGATTCTGTTTTTCGTGTGTTGTTTGCTTATTCCAATGCATCTATGAGTAGTATTGGAGGATATGAACCATAGAGAAGTTGGAATACAGTAGGTTTAACACCAATATAAACAAAGAATGAATTCATTGCTGCACCTTTGAGTAGTGGTTTGCTTTCTTATACTAGCGGAGCTCACGAGAATTTTTGTCTAAGTTTTGTGTTGTGAAGCTTTCAAGTTTTGAGTACTGCTTTGATGGACTATGGAACAAGGAGTAGCAAAGGCCTAAGCTTGGGGATGCCCATGGCACCCCAAGTAAATTCAAGATAATCAAAAGCCTAAGCTTGGGGATGCCCCGGGAAGGCATCCCCTCTTTCGTCTTCATCCATCGGTAACTATACTTGGAGCTATATTTTTATTCGCAACATGATATGTGTTTTGCTTGGAGCATCTTGTATAATTTGAGTCTTTGCTTGTTAGTTTGCCACAATCATCCTTGCTGGACACACCTATTTGAGAGAGTTAAATATGGCATAGAAATTATTAGAACACTCTATGTGCTTCACTTATATCTTTTGAGTTGAATAGTGTTTGCTCTAGTACTTCACTTATATCTTTTAGAGCACGGTGGTTGTTAAATTTTGTAGAAATTTTTGAACTCTCATGCTACACTTATATCCTTTTGAGAGTCTATTAAAACAGCATGGTAATGTGTTTAGGCTAAAGAAACTAGTCTTCACATGATAAACATCCAATGTCAATGTAGTAAAAAAATTCACACTAAGTGCATTGAATAGAATGAGATGTTGGATGCTTGATAATTATTTTGAGACATGAGGATAGTGATATTAGAGTCATGCTAGTGGAGTTATTATGAAATTAATAAATACTTGTGTTAAGGTTAGTGATTCCCGTATCATGCACGTATGGTGAACCGCTATGTGACGAAGTTAGAGCATGAGGTGTTTGTTGAGTGCCAACCTTTGTGTGGAGGTCGGGGGCGTGAGATGGTTAACTCCTACCAACCTCCCCCCTAGGAGCATGCGTTGATTGCTTTGTTTTGATGACTCGTAGACTTTTGCAATAAGTATATGAGTTCTTATGACTAATGTTGTGTAATGCCTCGGATGTAATACTTTCCCTTTTGGGCAATATATGATATCTTTGGCTCCATCAATTCCATTCCGGGTTCTTTGTCTTTCTGGTTTCGTCGTTCTGTTGTGTGCGTGTGTGGCATTCATTCATATCATGTAGTCATGTGCATCGCATTGCATTTGTGTTGTTGTTTGCATCCGGTTCCACTCGTTTCTTTACGTTGTCCGTTTCGCGTTCCGGAGCTCCCTCACGTGTCCGTGGCGTCCCGTAGGCCTACTTTGGTGTTTGGCCGTGTAACGTTACCGGTTTGGCGCGAGAATTGTCGTGTGTTGTTGTTTTGGTGTGTGTAACCCGCCTGTCAAATCTCGTCGTGTTTGGAGTTCGTTTGCTACCCCAACAGTTATTCTCGTGGACCGAAAGTACCTCCACTTTGAGGCCCAAGACACCCCTCCAACAGCCCACCAAACCAACCCAAACCCCTCCCTTCATCTAGGCCATCCAATTCTGATCGCGTGGCCGAATACCACACCCCATTTGGACAACCCTAGCTCCTTGTGCCTATATATTTGTCCAACCTTCCCCAATTTTGCCCCAAAATAAGGAAACCCTAGACCTCATCCCCTTCCTCCAGCCTCTTCCTCCACTCCGGCGGAGCTCGCCGGAATCCGCACCGCCACCACCTCCTCCTCGCCGCCGGCGCAAGGGCACAACACCACCGCTGCCAGGGCCTGCCGGCCCCTCACCGTCGCCCTCCGACCGGCGCGCCGCGCCGCCGGGCTGCCTCCACACCCGATCCGCCGCCGCCTTGGGCTCGAAGACCTCGCCGCCGCCGCTCGCTGGGGAAATCGGGAGGATTCCCTGAGCCAGCGCCCGATCTGCCCGGGTGGGCCAACAAACCCTAGGGCCCGAGGCCCGTAGCGCTTCGGCCCGCAGCCGTTTCCCGATCCGCCGCGCGCCTTCGAGCGGAGCCGCCGCCAGCGCCCCGTCGGGATCCCCTCGCCCCGATCCAGTTGCCTAGTGGGCCAGGATCCGCGAGGCCCGAGTCGGGCCGGCCCCCCCAGCCTTCCTCCACCAGGCCGCTTCGCCTCCCTCTCCGAAGCCCGATCCGCTGCGCGCGGGCCCAGCTCCCTTCGCGGGCCGGCGCCGCCCCAGGCCCAGCATCGCATCCACCCCGCCAGCGCCCTAACGGGCCGGATCCGCTTCCCCGAGCCCGGATCCGCCAGCCACCGGGCCCGATCCGGCCGATCCGTCAGCCCGCCGCCCGCGTTGACTTCTGTTGACCCCTGAGGTTGCCTCATATTCCTCTAAGTCTGTAGATTTTTACCTGTCTGATGCAATTTTGTTTCATGGATAACGTTTTGTGCGTAGCTCCGATTTGAGTGAATGATATGTCAAATTGTTCGTGGAGACATGTACTACATTTTGTTCCTTTATGCCATACATGTTTGAGTTCATCTAGATGCTTAAATATCTGTTGCAAGAGTGCATCTTGTTAAAAACTACTGTTAGTAGTTGTTTTCATGCCATCTTTGCAATGTGATAACTTTTTGCATGTTTATCCAAATGAAGCAAATGAGATGTCCACGTGTTCGTCTTGTCATGCTCTACATGTTGATTGCTTTAGCTTGCATGATAGAATTAATCTTGCCATGTTTATCACCGTTGCAAAGTGCTATGTGGCTGTTAAGTTGTTAAACTTGTTACGAAATGCCTCGTAGAGGAGCTCATTGCTATCGTTGTGTTTGTCCCCATAATGCATGCTTAGGTGTTTTGGATTCACCATCATGTGTACTTTGCTGTAGTACTTACCACTTGCCATGTTTATCTTTGAGGTGACTTAAACTTGCTCTCAAAGATGCCATGATGAAACTGCTGTTTTAACACTTAGTGAAATTTCACAAAGTCTGGAATCTGTAATTTCCAGATGCCATGTTTGCTTGCTGTTCTAGGCCAATCCATGATAGTTTTGGGGTGACTCTTGATGATTCCTTGTATTATATATTGTTGGCTATCCATTCATGCTCTCACATGCTTATTTGAGTGGCTGTAGCATAATTAACTTTTGCTCCCAAGTTGCAATAAAATACCGCTGTCAGGATTTTGTTGTCAAGTTCAATATGTCATAGCTTGTTGCTATTGATCCATGGCTCCTTTGGGGATGCTCCAATGGACTTATTTGCTGTAGGATATGTCTAGTTTATGTCCATGCTCATTGCCATGATGTTTGAGTGCTGTAGCTTAATTATTTCTTGCTCCGAAGTTGCTATGTGGCTGTAATTTTCAGCTTTCGCATGTTTATTGTTTTGTGTGTAACTTTTAGCCCGTAGCTCCGATTTGAGCAAGTCCTATATGAAACTTGTGTGATTTTTCATGTAGATTCATAATATCCTATTGTTATCATATTTTGAAGCATCTTGCTTGATCGCATATTGTCATGCTCCGTGTGCTCCCTTAGTGCATCAGTCATGCATCCAACATATTTTGTGTGCGCATTGCATCTTGTTGATTTCGTGCCTTGTATGTTTGTGTTGAGTAGAGCCGGAAGCTGAGTACGAGTACGAGCACGAGGTTACTACCGAGGTTGAGAACGAGGAGCTTTCTTACGATCCCATCGACAACTCTTCAGGCAAGATGACCGAACCCCGATAACATTACTATCTTTGCCTATTGCTAGAAGTCTCGATCTATAGTTTTGCCTCGATGCCCATGTTTTTCCTGTCAGCCTCCTATTGTAACCATGAACCTGTTTAACCACCCTACCTATGCAAACCATTGATTGGCTATACGTAGGCTTCGCTCAGCCCCTCTTATAGCATTGTTAGTTGCAGGTGAAGATTGAAGATGCTTGCTTCACTTTGAAGTTTGTTGGGTTATATCACACTATATAAATGCTTAAAATGAAATCATCTATATATTGGTAATGGGTGGAAGGCTAAGACTTTTGCTTGGTGATTTGTTCCACTCATGCCGCTAGGAACCGTATAAACCGGTGTTATGTTCCTTGATTATGCGTTCCTCACACGGTTGGGGTTATGGGACCCCCTTGATAAACCGCTAAGTGCTAAGTCTTTTCCAGCAAGTCCCAACATTGGTACTATTTGCCTAATAACTAATAAACTTGCATAGGGAGTAATTAACCCTCTTTCTTAATCAACAACCCCGGGCCAGTGCTCCACATGAGTGTTGGTCCGAAACGGGGAGTCTGCGGGGCCACCTCGAGGAAACTCACAGTTACTTCAACACCCCAGATGCAGGTACGATGGTGAGCTACCCAGGCGATGGCACTGAGCTAGACTGGGAGTACGACGGGGAGCGTAGCCGTTACTATGTCCGTTATCCCGATGATCAGTAGTGGTTCTTCTACTAGGATTCGATCTAGACCTGTGGTTTAAGTTATGTTTGGTATCTTGTCATTTGGATTTTACCCTTAGATGGGCTGTGATGTTTATTGAATGATGTTTGAAATATGTAATGAATTTGTGTGACGTGGCGAGTGTAAGCCAACTATCTTTTCAGTTTTCCATCCCCATTTTTACATGAGTTGTGCAAAGGTACCAAACTTGCGATCATTCCAGAATGGGCTTATATCTTTAAGTCGCGCCTCGACACGTAGGAGATATAGTTCCATCCTGGGCATTACATGTTGAGTCCATGGATTATACGCACTCTCAGCCTTACACCATTGCTAACCTCTCTTGTACCGCGCAACTTTCGCCGATGCCATAAACCCACTATATATCCTTCCTCAAAACAGCCACCATATTGTTCCTCAAAACAGCCACCATACCTACCTATCATGGCATTTCCATAGCCATTCTGAGATATATTGCCATGCAACTTTCCACCGTTCCGTTCATATGACACGCATCATATTATCATATTGCCATGCATGATCATGTAGTTGACATCGTAGTTGTGGCAAAGCCACCAAGCATAATTTTTCATATATGTCACTCTTGATTCATTGCATATCCCAGTACATCGCCGGAGGCATTCATGTAGAGTCATACTTGTTGTAGTATCAAGTTGTAATAAAAAGTGTGATGATCATCATTATTAGAGCATTGTCCCATGTGAGGAAAGGCCAATAAAAAAAGGAGATGGCCCAAAAAAAATAGAGAGGGGCTAATAAAAAAAAGGAAGCCCCTCCAAAAAATGAGAGAAAAGAGAGAAGGGACAATTGCTACTATCTTTTTTCCACACTTGTGCTTCAAAGTAGCACCATATTCTTCATTGTAGAGAGTCTCATGCTTAGTCACTTTCATATACTAGTGGGAATTTTCATTATAGAACTTGGCTTGTATATTCCAAAGATGGGCTTCCTCAAATGCCCTAGGTCTTCGTGAGCAAGCAAGCTGGATGCACACCCACTAGTTTTTTTTGTTGAGCTTTCATTCATATTTAGCTCTAGTGCATCCGTTGCATGGCAATCCCTACTAACTTACATTGATATCTATTGATGGGCATCTCCATAGCCCGTTGATACGCCTAGTCGATGTGAGACTATCTCCCTCCTTTTTGTCTTCTCCACAACCACCTCTATTCCACCCATAGTGCTATATCCATGGCTCACGCTCATGTATTGCATGAAAATTGAAAGGTTTGAAAAGATATAGTATGAAAACAAGTGCTTGGCTGAAATTGGGGTTGTGCATGATATGAATATTTTGTGTGAAGAAGAGGGAGCACAGCCATACTATATGATTCTGTAGGGATAACTTTCTTTAGCCATAGTATTTTGAGAAAACATGATTGATTTGTTAGTACGCTTGAAGTATTGTTATTTCTTATGTCAACATAGACTTTTATCTTGAATCTTTCAGATCTGAACATTCATGCCACAATTAAGAGAATTACATTGAGAAACTATATTGTTTAGCATTCCACATCAAAAACTCTTTCTTTATCATTTACCTACTCGAGGACGAGCAGGAATTAAGCTTGGGGATGCTTGATACATCTCCAACGTATCTATAATTTTTTATTGTTCTTCCATGCTATTATTTATGAAGTCTGGGATGTTTAATGGGCTTTATCATACACTTTTATATCATTTTTGGGACTAACATACTGACCCAAAGGCCCAGTCTAGATTGCTGTTTTTTACCTGTTTCAGGGTTTTGCAGAAAAAGAATATCAAACAGAGTCCAAACGGAATGAAACCTTCGCGAGAGATATTTTTGGAGAAAATCAGGCACGTGGAGTTTGAGAACCATGTCAGGGGATCAAGAGGTGGCCCACGAGGGTGGGAGGCGCGCCCCCTGCCTCGCGGCCCCCTCGAGCGTCTCCCGGTGCCCTCCTTTTTCCTATATAAGTCTACGTACCCCAGAAACTCCGTGAACAGAGAGAAAACCCTAATTCCACCGCCGTACCTTCTGTTCCCGTGAAGATCCCATCTTGGAGCCTGTTCCAGAGCTCCACCGGAGGGGGGTCCATCACGGAGTTCATCATCATCATCATCATCGCCCTCACCAAGAGTTGTGAGTTGTTTACCACAGACCTTCGGGTCCATAGCTAGTATCTAGATGGCTTCTTCTCTCTCTCTGGATCTCAATACAAAGTTCTCCTCGGTCTTCGAGGAGATCTATTTGATGTAATCTCTTTTTGCGGTGTGTTTGTCGAGATCCGATGAATTGTGAGTTTATGATCAAGGTTATCTATGAAAGATATTTGGTTCTTCTCTGAAATTTTTATGTGTGCTCATAATATCCTTGCAAGTCTCTTCGAATTATTGGTTTGGTTTGGCCTACTAGATCTATAGTTCTTGCAATGGGAGAAGTGCTTGCCTTTGGGTTCAATCTTGCGGTGTCCTTTCCCAGTGACAATAGGGGCAGCAAGGCACGTATTGTATTGTTTCCATCAAGGATAAAAAGATGGGGTTTATATCATATTTCTTGAGTTTATCCCTCTACATCATGTCATCTTGCTTAAGGCGTTACTCTGTTCTTATGAACTCAATACACTAGATGCATGCTGGATAGCGGTCGATGTGTGGAGTAATAGTAGTAGATGCAGGCAGGAGTCGGTCTACTTGTCTCGGACGTGATGCCTATATAAAATGATCATGCCTAGATAGTCTCATAATTATTCGCTTTTCTATCAATTGCTCGACAGTAATTTGTTTACCCGCCGTAAAATATCGCTATCATGAGAGAAGCCACTAGAGAAAACTATGGCCCCCGGGTCTATTCTCAACATATCAATCTACATCTACTTTACTTTTATTTGTTGTTCTTATAAACTAAAAATACCAAAAATATAAACTATCATCTCTATCAAATCTCACTTCCATAAGTGACCGTAAAGGGATTGACAACCCCTTATCGCGTTGGCTGCGAAGTTCTTATTTGTTTGTGCAGGTGCGAGGGACTGGCGCGTGGTCTCCTACTTGATTGATACGTTGGTTCTCAAAAACTGAGGGAAATACTTACGCTACTGTGCTGCATCTCCCTTTCCTCTTCGACGGAATACAACGCAAGCTCGAGAAGTAGCACCCTCCGTCATAGCATACTGAAAGAGGGCACGAAGGGGCTCCATGCAAAGGATGCAGAGCATAGGCGAAAGTGGGTCCCCTTGTCTAAATCCTTGACACACCAAGATCCGTTTACCAGGAAGCCCACTAATCATGATCTGCGTGGATGAGGTGGCTAGGAGTCCATAGATCCAAGTCATCCATTTATCTCCGAAGCCCAACCTTCGCATGACCTGTAGTAAGAATGACCATTGGATGGAGTCGAATGCCTTTGTGATTCAAGCTTAAGCAGGGTCGTTGGATTCCTTAGAGCATGAAGACATCTTGCCATGCATTGCACAAGCAGGAAGTTGTCGTGTAGTGAACGCCCTTTGACAAACGCACTTTGGTGGCAACCCACAAGCTTCGAAAGCTCCACAGCAAGCCTTGTAGCCAGGATCTTGTCAAATATTTTGATTGGTCCATTACCAAACTGATAGGCCAAAAGTCCTTAATATACACTACCCGGCCACCTTCGGTAGGAGTGACACAAGTGCCTTGTTAATGGCAGCCATGCCCCTCGTGTCCCCGCGGTGGAAATGCTCCAACACACGCATGAAATCCTCCTTAATGATGTGTGAATATGTAACGAAAAATCTGCCGGTGAATCCGTCCGGGCTGGGTGCCTTGTCGTGAGGCATCAACTTGATGATCCTTTCCACGGGGTCCTAGGGTTACGAGATTCTAGTTGGCTATGTATGGGAAGGCAGAGTCCTCCACAAATCAGGCGCCTTGGAGCATACATCAAGTCTTCAAGATCTTCTTTGTAATCGCCATAGGCTGTCCAAAGTGGCCCAGGAAGGAACCGACATGGGGGTCCTCGTCCTGATCAATTAGGTCAGGAGTTCACATGATAATAGGCCCCTAATCGGGACACCATCACGGCCTATTCGGCGTCGTTCATTGGGTCTCACTACAAGTCTGAGTTGGCCAAGATCTGACGTGCTCATTATCGGTTCTATATCTGGCATATCTCGTAGTAGGGTCCTAAGCTAGGTGTCTTGGAGCGATTATAACATGGACACGAGATTTTACCCAGGTTCGGGCTCTCTCCAAGAGATAATACCCTACATCCTGCTTTTGATTGTATTGATATGGGTGTAGTACAGGGTACATGTATCTACCACGAGATTGTTCTAATGAATCTGAGTTCATCTATTGACTAGCATGGCCTCAGTTTATATAACACACCGGAGGCCTAGGGTTTAGGAGTGTCCCTAGCTTGGGCGCCAAGTCTTGTGGAGTCTTCCTTGTATGCGGCATGGGCTGTCCGAACTGGCCCGATAATGAACCGCCTTGGGGGTCCTCGGCTCGATCCACCTAGTCGGGAGACAACATGGTTGAGTACCCCCTAGTCCAGGACACCGTCAGTAGCCCCCTGAACCAGTCTTCAAGTTGGGGACGCTCCTCGGTTCTTCCGAACTGTTCCTTGTCTTTGGTCGTCAGTCTTGAAAAATGGTTCAACAAATCTTCCCATCTTCGATCTTGAGGATTGCCGAGCTAAATCTGAAGAGTTCACACATCGGGCATCCAAGGAGCGCTTTAAGTCTTCGGCCTTTATCAATGCCTTGTTAATTTTGCGCCACACCTCGGGTTTGAAGTGTTTCCCATGCGGCAGTGTCCTCTCACGTCCGAGCTCCAACGCCGAACTGTATCCAAGATCCAACGCCGAACTATATCCGAGGTGTCTTTTTGCAGCCGAGCTCAAACACCGGACTGCATCCAAGCTCCAACGTCGGACTGTATCCAAGCTCCAACGCCGGACTGTATCCAATTTCCAATGTCGGACTGTATCCGAGGTGTCATAGATGATCTTGGCTCAAAAAAGTTGAAGGATTTTAGCCGAGCTTAATGCCGGAAATTTCCTCTACGAAGCCAACCATTTGTATCCGAGCATTATGCCGGACTGCATCCGAGGTGGTGCACAACCTCGGTCGTGGGCTGATTGTTGGCGGATGTTATTTCCAATTGGTGCAATTTATTTGCTGATGAGATGTATAGCTAGTAGCCCTCAAGGTGTGTGTGTCGGCCTAAAATCCGAGATGCACCCGAAGAAAAACATGAAACCACTGATCCCAGTAGCCCCTGAGACTCAGGTTGATTAACAAAATCAGCCTAAGGATCAACTCCTAGCTCGGCGGCATATGTAGGAATAGAATCGCAGTGTAATATATTAGAGGAGATAGTGATCTGCGGTGGGCCCTTGAGAGAGGGTTTTTAGAAGTCGCCGTAATATATTAGCTTGACGCCGAATAAGTCCCAGATGGTACCTATTGTTGTCCGAAGACGCGGTTGTCCATAGCTCGGTCATGCCGAACACTAAACACTTTGAATTTTCTGCATTGAATAGGCAATGTAGTAGCCCCCGTGCCACTAGTCGGGTGGCAACACCAGATCAAGGGATCGATGTGCCCCTTTAATATTTGTAAATGATAAGCCTGAAGCCCAGTAGCCCCCGAGCCTTAGTGTGGGCACGTGTGGCCGAATTAAGGATCGATATCCGGAGTAAAATCACAAATTATGTGTAATGATTCTATGGATCCAAGTACTCTACATCATTAATGCTCGGATCTGCATTGTACAAAACTTTCTTGACCGGCCATCGGCTTCAACCTCCTCGTCCAGTAGTCGGGGAGTGTTTGCCCTACTTTATAAAGCTTTTATGAGGGCAAAGATTTACGGCAAACAAGGCAATCCGGCCATATGGTTTTATAAACAAAGGTACGCAGAGAGATATGTTATATTACAAATTAATGTAAGAAACAGCTTCCAAAGAAAATAGTCCCGCTATTGGTTCCTTTCTTTGGGTTGTCATGTTGACCATGATCATGAAACCTCACCTCTGGTGAATGTGGGAGGAAAATAGTGAGGATTTAGTTTGGGGAAAGTTCCCGAACTCTATGGTCTAATGAACCAAAAAAATCACTTACGTCATTGCCGACCAATTATATTCTTAAGATAGCTAGCTTTCGGCTTCACCCAGTCTGTGGTACTAAACCGGATGACCCAGTAGTAACAATCACAGAGGTGCTCCCTTTACCCCCTAGCCGAACAATCGGGAACGTAGGGTTAAACACAGGAGCCAAGCAACCCAGCTTGGCCAAAACCTTTAAGTCAAATTTGATGCATATTTATGGCTTTATAACGATGATTACAGAAGGCAACGCTTGTATACTGAATACAGACATTGAGGATATGTTTATTTTGACTCCGTTGCGACCGTTTATCATTTGAAAGTGGCCCATCGTCGGCTTTCACCCCTTTGTAGAAGTTCAGGGTGTTTCCGCAATAACAAAACAACCCTTAGCCGACGTCTCGGTGCCCGGAGGCGGTTGTGTTAGCGGAAACAAGGCAATCATATATGCGGGCTTTATAACTTTCATTTAGTCATAGGAGCTTAAATTGGGGAGGCTAGCTACGAGCCCCCGGTTAGTGTTCGGCACTGACCGAAGTCTATCCATTAACACTTCGGCCATTGTTATGAAAGGCCCATCGTTTAACATGGGGTAATCACTATCGATCTATACTTTGACACCATCATCGGATCGCTGACCAGTTTATGCCAAATGTGACAGTCAGTTTTCGGCTTTCTCCACTAAGGCGCTTAACCATTCGAGCTAGAAGCACAATCGCAGTGGTTCTCTCTTTGCACACCTAGCCGAACGAAGCAAAACGTAGGAGGCAATCACAGGAGCCGGGCAACCCAACTATTGACGGGAGACACAATTCAAAACCGATGCATATAAAACAACATTCAAGAATGTTTTGCCAAAGACTCCTTGGAGTGGCTTGGCTTTTGGTGGGTTTGGCTCTAATTGCAGACTCGCGTTGATATATTCCGAAGCTTTAAAGTGTCCGGCGTTGTACTGTGAGACTTATGCTGGAAACACATAAACAGGTATAAAGTGCCATAAGCTTGGAAAACCAAAAAAACTTCAGTAAAAGCTTTACGTCCGAACTAAAACAAGTTTTTTGTGCCAATCCGAAATTGGTTTTAAAATTAGTTCATGTTTCCGTCGTGCTTTATCATGACACAACTGATCTCGAGACTTCGAGTGGGTCAGCCCGCGGCTTCAATCTCATATCCCGAAGGCAGAGTGCTTCTCGTTAGGCCAGTCTAGCGAACTAAACTTGAGCGGCTTGAGAGAGAAATCAGGCTACCTGGCTATTGACCACACACTCGCGTCGAAAAAAGGAGTGATGAAAAAAGACTTTGCAATGACTAAGAAGAAGAAGAAAAATTATTATAGAACGGCTCATGTAAATTTAAGAGCCCCTAGTTAACATGAAAAAAAAGAGTGTTTTTAACAAACAACTTTTGGGTTTAAGAAAGAAAAAAAGTAGTGCTTGGTTGAATCGAAAAAATTAAAAATTTGAGCATGAAAGCGACTTAGCTGGTTAATGTGCTCGTCGTTGATGACGCGGTCCAGGCTTGTGGCGGGACAAAGACGACCATTGATCTCCGACCTATTCAAAATGGTGCGTATTCCTCAACATGGCCGAGGTTCCATCCCCCAAGCCGGTTCCGAGGTAGCCGAGCGAAGAGCTCGGCGCTCCGAAGTAGCGACACAGCACGACCTTTGTAGAGAGGTGAAGCCCCCAGTCTAGCAGAGATGATGGAGCAGGTCGATATATGTCGGAAATCCGCATGATGAGGCCATTGTCGGAAATCCGCATGATGACGATGTCGGCACAATGCGATGACCACTTAGTTTGAATTCGCATGGCTGGCTGGGTTGCGGTCACAGTGTCCACTGAATTATGGATGAAGTCGGCTCGCCAGATGCTGGCCGGACTGAAATCAGACCATCACGTCTGTCGTGGGGTGGTCCGAACTGTAAACCAGTCGCAGAAAATCCATGCACAAAAAACTATGCAAACCGACAGATTTTTTTCTAAAAACTAATGCATATATGGGTAAGTTAGAAAAATAGAACCTGATGTTCCTGTTTGGGTAGCACGGCAAGGAACTCCGTGAGGTAAAAAATATGCAGACGAACAGACTAGTATTGTCTTCTGGAGATCATACTTCGGAAGGAGTGATGACCAACTAAATATGAGTGGAATTCCTCACGTGGATGTTCACTTAGTATAAAGTTGGGTTATCTATTTTGAAACGGAGGGAGTAGTAGTCAATCCTCAAGGAGTAATAACCATGGTGGCTGGTGCATATGCAAAGCGACTATGTGCACGTGGGTGCCACCTTGGTCTTTTTGATCCAGCAAACTGTCCAGGGTGAGCCGCTACGATGAGGGCAGCAGGGATCCACGCTGAAGGCAGCAGGGATCCTGACTAGTGCTTCCCAACAAGATCCTCATAGCTGATCGATTGGCTCCGAGGGGATGGCCGCACGACCCCATCTGTCGACTATGCTTGAGGGCTCCCGAAACAGTCACCCACCTTTGCAAAAACTGCCCTTTCACGACCGCGGTTTGCTCCTAGGTTCTCACCTGGTTGGTGATCCAAGTCAGACCGAGTCTTGTGGCTATCTTTGCCTCGATTGAGAGCATGGTTAATAGTATAGCCAGTTGCTAGCTATATGATTTTATCATATCATCTATAGCCAGCCTTACAGTCTGTAAGTATAATAGTTTCATATAAATTTGTACTATTTATTAATGCATGGCCCACCTCCCTTTTTCACAAAGTGCCTAGTAGCACGTGCTACAGCCGGCTTCTCCTCTCTCCTCTTCTCTCTCCACCAACTCATTCAAAATATAATATTTAAAGTCTTACAGTCCGCCTACGTCATCCTATTATGCTTGCTCTGATACATGGTGGAGTGGTATTATGAGGGATTCCAATAGCGACATCAGAAGGCGGCACATCGCCCATATCATCTACATCATGTGGAATGTCGGGCGAGAGAGAAATCGCCACATCTTCAATGGTGTGGGATTGACGTATGTATAATGAGGTGGCGAGGATATCGCCGAGAGGGCTAGCTTGTAGGACTAGAAGTTAATCATACTCGTGAATAATTGGCATGCGGTAAGTTAAGCCCTAGGGTTCCAACATGTCCCCAAACATGTGTCATCATGTACTACCTCCGTAAACTAATATAAGAGTGTTTAGAATACTAAAATAGTGATCTAAACGCTCTTATATTAGTTTACAGAGGGAATACATATTTAATCTGTTCTTAATGATTAGGCAGCGCTCCCGCCGGTGTGGTAAAAAAAAGAGAAACAAGAAGGAAGGGATCTTTTTCCGACAATTCAGTTTGAGCATGGGCTCATCTACACCCGATATAAAGTGAATGCAAAAATACTAAAAAAAAATCTGAAATTTTCGGCATCAAAGATGCTCATGTGCGCAAGGAGCGTGCAAGTTTTTGTGTAGTTTGGACATTCAAGGAGGCCGTGGCAGAAAAAATCAAGCCCAAATTGAGTTATTTTTCAAAGTTTTTTTTAAAAAAATCTTTTTTTGCCACAACCTCATCGGATTTGCAAACTGCACAAAAATTGCACGTGCATCGTCCATTCGAGCATCATTCATACCAAAATAAGTAAATAACAGTTTCTTTTAAGAAATCGTATTTAATCCAATTTTACTTTTCATGTCCGAGGTGCAGATGTTTCTCAAAGAAAAAAATTGTCCAGGGCGCAGATGTTTCTCAAAGAAAAATTGTCCAGGGCGGAGATTAATTAGCCCGGCAACGAATCGCCGCGTCCATTTTTTTGTACCGTTCTGTGTTATTCTCGTTGCGTAGCGCGTGCGCTCTCCTCCCAAATAGCACGTGCACTTTTTTAGTAATTTTTTTTTGAATTCACTTTTTTAGTAATTGGGTTTTACTAAACAACGAACTCCTACAAGGACACGAAAAGAAAACGAACTCCTGCAAGTTCACGAACGTAGTTACGGCGTGTTTAGGAGCCATGTTCGGTTTGTGCCCGCCTAATTTGCGTACGTATATATAAATAAAGACGACGTTCCAGGAGTACCTCGAGAACCAACGATCACATCGTGCTTCCCTTTGTTTCTCGTCCCATCGTTGGCCAATCCTACATCGCCGATTCTTCGCTTGCTCGGAAGTCGAAACCCTATGGCGGCGGCGCGCTGGGACGAACTCCCGGATGACATCGTCCGGCATATCGAGGCCCTCCTCCCTTGCCCGCTCGGCCGCGTCTACATGGGCGCCTGCTGCAAGTCGTGGCACAGAGCGACCACCACGCCCGGTCCCGCTGCCTCGCCTCCGCGGCTCCTCCCCTGCCTTCTACTCCCGCTCGCCGGAGGGCCGTCCGTCGCCTGCATCCTGAGCGGTGGCGCCCAGCACGGCCTCGGCCTTCCGGAGGACGCGCGCCACGCCCGTTTCTTCGGCTCCTACGACGGCATGTGGGCGTTCCTCGCCCTCGGCAGCAAAGAGGGGCACGTGCTGCTCAACGTCCGCACCGGCGAGCGCATCCCGCTGCCCGACATCGACATCGGGTACTTCATTAATAAACGCCGCTTTGTCCACGACGACAACGGAGTCGTCCAGTCGTGCCAATGGTCCTGGTTCCGGGGCCCTCGCCATCGCGTCATGATCCTCGCCGCGACCCTCTCGTCCGCGCCGGCCGTCGACGGGAAGTGCATCGCCGGCGCCATCCTCAACGTGCACGGACCCGAAGGCGTTGACAAATGGCGCGACGTCTGCTTCTGGCGCCTCGGCTCGCAGATCGCCATCCAAACACCAGAGGTCTGCCCCTACCTTGGTTGGTCGGCGCAGGACATCGCCTACTTCGACGGCCGCTTCTTCGTGCTGACCAAGGGCGAGAACCTCCGGGCCTACGCTGTGCTCGAGCTCGACCAACCCGATCCATTGGCAGGAGAGGATCTTAGCACTCGCGGCGCCGCCTTCTACTATACTGGCCGCGGCGACACGACGGACTACGCAGAACCCCGCGCCGGATACCTCGTCGAGTCACGCGGCGAGCTCCTCATGGTGGCCAAGGAGTGGATGCCCGACGACGGAGCCACCTCATGCGTTCGGCTCTTTGCGCTGACTCCGGTCGAACACCCCGATCCAGTGTTCTCTCTCGCTTGGACTGCGGTCGGAAGCCTCGACGGCCGGCTGCTGGTCGTCAGCCCTGGCTGCTCGAGGGCGTACGAATGCGCCGACTTCCCGTCCGGCTGTGTCGAGGAGGGCGTATATTTTCTCGACGACCGCACCTACTACAACGAGACCAACTACGAGCCCTTCTTCCCCATGCAGAGTAACCCCGGCGAGTTTGCCTGCGCCGACAATGGCAGGTGCTGCCTGCTGCCTGCTGCCCGCTCATCCCGAACACTGCTTCCCCACGAAGCCGGGGGAAGACTCCTTCTCAGCTTACTCGCCGCCGGTCTGGCTCCTACCTTGATGAACGACACGGCACAAGGCTTCAATCGTGTTTTTTTCTTTGGAAAAAAAGAGGTTGTATCTTTATTTATTAGTAGTAACTAGTAGGATGCCGTGCGTTGCCACGGGCCTTTAGTTTTGTTCTGATTGTGTGTATATGCATTGTTTTATAAAACTCAATGATTTTTTTGTCCGGATTTGCTAAAACTCATTCGAATGCTTTTTTCTTTGCTCTCATTCACTTTCGTCGGCCGTCGGATAAAAACGCTCCGCGATTCGTTTTTCTGAGCGACACGAGGGTGCGCTGCTTGTCCCGTACGAGGAGCAGCTCATGTGCGTGAGCTTTACCCGGGTTTTTTTTTCTTGCTTATTTGCCGGAGCTGGGCTATGCGGGCTTATTTGCACGCCCACGCGACGGAGCAGTGCTGATTTATTTTTTGTTGTAGACGTCCATCCTCCACGTAGTTGCTATCAGGACAATTCCGTTTTTTTACACAGAAGGGCAGGCCTGTGTAGGATATAGGGGTACTCTTTTTCTCCTTCTTGTTTGGCAGCTGCAGGCCCGTTTATTTTGTTGTTTTTTTATGTTTTTTTTGTTTTTTCTGCTATGATTCTTTTTTGTTTTTGTAGTTGCAACCGTCTCAACCCGGTCGCAATCGTAACTCAGCAGACCCAAACGCAACCGGGAGTCAGGGCGGAGGGTTGTCGACGACGATGAAATCGGTTTCATTTTTTCTTTTGTTTATGGTTTTGTTTTATTTTTGTAGTTGCAACCACCCCAACCTGAGCGCAATCGCAACTCAGCACACACTAGCGCAATTGCAAGACATATAACGTGACCGCAACCGAGGGTCGCGGTGG
>LR738714.1:524206895-524239038 GCA_902687465.1 Secale cereale | reverse complement strand
GTTGCATAATCTCATAGTCATAGGAACATGTATAAGTCATGAAGAAAGCAATAGCAGTTAAACTAAACGATCATAGTGCTATGCTAACGGATGGGTCTTGTCCATCACATCATTCTCCTAATGATGTGATCCCGTTGATCAAATGACAACTCATGTCTATGGCTAGGAAACATAACCATCTTTGATCAATGAGCTAGTCTAGTAGAGGCATACTAGGGACATACTGTTTTGTCTATGTATTCACACATGTACTAAGTTTCCGGTTAATACAATTCTAGCATGAATAAAAGACATTTATCATGATATAAGGAAATACAAATAACATCTTTATTATTGCCTCTAGGGCATATTTCCTTCAGTCTCCCACTTGAACTAGAGTCAATAATCTAGATTACAAAGTGATGATCCTCACACCCATGGAGTCTTGGTGCTGATCATATTTTGCCCGTGGAAGAGGCTTAGTCAACGGGTCTGCAACATTCAGATCCGTATGTATTTTTCAAATCTCTATGTCTCCCTCCTTGACTAGATCGCGGATGGAATTGAAGCATCTTTTGATGTGCTTTGTTCTCTTGTGAAACCTGGATTCCTTCGCCAAGGCTATGGCTCCAGTGTTGTCACAAAAGATTTTCATTGGACCCGATGCACTAGGTACTACACCTAGATCGGATATGAACTCCTTCATCCAGACTCCTTCATTTGCTGCTTCCGAAGCAGCTATGTATTCCGCTTCACACGTAGATCCCGCCACGACGCTCTGCTTGGAACTGCACCAGCTGACAGCTCCACCGTTCAATAAAAAATACATATCCGGTTTGTGACTTTGAGTCATCCGGATCAGTGTCTAAGCTAGAATCGACGTAACCGTTTACGACGAGCTCTTTGTCACCTCCATATACGAGAAACATATCCTTTGTTCTTTTCAGATACTTTAGGATGTTTTTGACCGCTGTCCAGTGATCCACTCCTGGATTACTTTGGTACCTCCCTGCTAGACTTATAGCAAGGCACACATCAGGTCTGGTACACAGCATTGCATATATGATAGATCCTATGGCTGAGGCATAGGGAATGCCTTTCATTTTCTCTCTATCTTCTGCAGTGGTCGGGCATTGAGTCTTACTCAACTTCATACCTTGTAAAACAGGCAAGAATCCTTTCTTTTACTGATCCATTTTGAACCTTTTCAAAATCTTATCAAGGTATGTGCTTTGTGAAAGTCCAATTAAGCGTCTTGATCTATCTCTATAGATCTTGAAGCCTAATATGTAAGCAGCTTCTCCGAGGTCTTTCATTGAAAAACTTTTATTCAAGTATCCTTTTATGCTATCCAGAAATTCTATATCATTTCCAATTAACAATATGTCATCTACATATAATATTAGAAATGCTACAGAGCTCCCACTCACTTTCTTGTAAATACAGGCTTCTCCAAAAGTCTGTATAAAACCATATGCTTTGATCACCTCATCAAAGCGTATATTCCAACTCCGAGATGCTTGCACCAGTCCATAGATGGATCGCTGGAGTTTGCATACTTTGTTAGCACCTTTTGGATCGACAAAACCTTCTGGTTGCATCATATACAACTCTTCTTTGAGATATCCATTTAGGAATGCAGTTTTGACATCCATTTGCCAGATTTCATAATCATAAAATGCGGCAATTGCTAACATGATTCGGACAGACTTAAGCATCGCTACAGGTGAGAAAGTCTCATCGTAGTCAACTCCCTGAACTTGTCGAAAACCTTTCGCAACAAGTCGAGCTTTGTAAACAGTAATATTACCGTCTGCGTCGGTCTTCCTCTTGAAGATCCATTTATTTTCGATGGCCTGCCGATCATCGGGCAAGTCAACCAAAGTCCATACTTTGTTCTCATACATGGATCCCATCTCAGATTTCATGGCTTCAAGCCATTTTGCGGAATCTGGGCTCATCATCGCTTCCTCATAGTTCGTAGGTTCATCATGGTCTAGTAACATGATTTCCAGAACTGGGTTGCCGTACCACTCTGGTGCGGAACGTACTCTGGTTGATCTACGACGTTCAGTAGAAACTTGATCCGAAGTTTCATGATCATTATCATCAACTTCCTCACTAATTGGTGTAGGAATCACTGGAACAATTTCCTGTGATGTACTACTTTCCAATATGGGAGAAGGTACAATTACCTCATCAAGTTCTACTTTCCTCCAACTCACTTCTTTCGAGAGAAACTCTTTTTCTAGAAAGGATCCGTTCTTAGCAACGAATATTTTGCCTTCGGACTGTGATAGAAGGTGTACCCAACAGTTTCTTTTGGGTATCCTATGAAGACACATTTTTCCGACTTGGGATCGAGCTTATCAGGTTGAAGTGTTTTCACATAAGCATCGCAGCCCCAAATTTTAAGAAACGACAACTTTGGTTTCTTGCCAAACCACAGTTCATAAGGCGTCGTATCAACGGATTTAGATGGTGCCCTATTTAACGTGAATGCAGCTGTCTCTAAAGCATAACCCCAAAACGATAGTGGTAAATCGGTAAGAGACATCATAGATCGCACCATATCTAATAAAGTACGGTTACGACGTTTGGACACACCATTACGTTGTGGTGTTCCAGGTGGCGTGAGTTGTGAAACTATTCCACATTGTTTCAAATGAAGACCAAACTCGTAACTCAAATATTCTCCTCCACGATCAGATCGTAGGAACTTTATTTTCTTGTTACGATGATTCTCTACTTCACTCTGAAATTCTTTGAACTTTTCAAATGTTTCAGACTTGTGTTTCATTAAGTAGATATACCCATATCTGCTCAAATCATCAGTGAAGGTCAGAAAATAACGATACCCGCCGCGAGCATCAACGCTCATTGGTCCACATACATCAGTATGTATGATTTCCAACAAATCTGTTGCTCGCTCCATAGTTCCGGAGAACGGAGTTTTAGTCATCTTGCCCATGAGGCATGGTTCACAAGCACCAAGTGATTCATAATCAAGTGATTCCAAAAGTCCATCTTTATGGAGTTTCTTCATGCGTTTTACACCAATATGACCTAAACGGCAGTGCCACAAATAAGTTGCACTATCATTATTAACCTTGCATCTTTTGGTTTCAATATTATGAATATGTGTATCACTACAATCGAGATCCAGTAAGAATAGACCACTCTTTAAGGGTGCATGACCATAAAAGATATTATTCATCAAAATGGAACAACCATTATTCTCTGATTTAAATGAATAACCGTCTCGCAATAAAAAAGATCCAGATATAATGTTCATGCTCAACGCTGGCACCAAATAACAATTATTTAGGTCTAAAACTAATCCCGAAGGTAGATGTAGAGGTAGCGTGCCAACGGCGATCACATCGACTTTGGAACCGTTTCCCACGCGCATCGTCACCTCGTCCTTAGCTAATCTTCATTTAATCCGTAGTCCCTGTTTCGAGTTACAAATATTAGCAACCGAACCGGTATCAAATACCCAGGTACTACTACGAGAATTAGTAAGGTACACATCAATAACATGTATATCACATATACCTTTGTTCACCTTGCCATCCTTCTTATCCGCCAAATACTTGGGGCAGTTCCGTTTCCAGTGTCCAGTCCCCTTGCAGTAGTAGCACTCAGTTTCAGGCTTGGTTCCAAAATTGAGGCTTTCTGCGAGAACAACAACAATCTTGCTATTCTCCTTGAAAATCCCTTCCTTGCCCTTTTTCTTGAAACTAGTGGTATTGTTAACCATCAACATTTGATGCTCCTTTTTGATTTCTACCTCCGCAGCTGTGAGCATAGCGAAGAGCTCGGAATTGTCTTTTGCATCCCTTGCATGTTATAGTTCATCATGAAGCCTTTATAGCTTGGTGGCAGTGATTGAAGAAGTCTATCAATAACACTATCCTCGTCAACTTTGCAACCAAGTTGAGTCATATGATTGTAGTACCCAGACATTCTGAGCAAGTGTTCACTGATAGAACTATTCTCCTCCATTTTGCAGCTGTAGAACTTATTGGAAATCTCATATTTCTCAATTCGGGCATTTGCTTGAAATATTAACTTCAACTCCTGGAACATTTCATATGCTCCATGACGTTCAAAACGTCGTTGAAGTCCCGGTTCTAAGCCGTAAAGCATGGCACACTGAACTATCGTGTAGTCATCAGACCGCGACTGCCAGACGTTCAAAGCGTCTGCATCAGCGGTAGGGGGCTTGTCACCTAGCGGTGCTTCAAGGACATAATTCTTCTGTGCAGCAATGAGGATAATCCTCAGGTTACGGACCCAGTCCGTGTAATTGCTACCATCATCTTTCAACTTAGCTTTCTCTAGGAATGCATTAAAATTCAAAGGAACGGTAGCACGGGCCATTGATCTACAACGACATAGATATGCAAAACTATCAGGACTAAGTTCATGATAAATTAAAGTTCAATTTAATCATATTAATTTAAAGAACTCCCACTTAGATAGACATCCCTCTGGTCATCTAAATGATCACGTGATCCAAATCAACTAAACCATGTCCGATCATCACGTGAGATGGAGTAGTTTTCAATGGTGAACATCTTATGTTGATCATATCTACTATATGATTCACGCTCGACCTTTCGGCCTCCAGTGTTCCGAGGCCATATCTGTATATGCTAGGCTTGTCAAGTTTAACCCGAGTATTCTGCGTGTGCAAAACTGGCTTACACCCGTTGTATTTGAACGTAGAGCTTATCACACCTGATCATCACGTGGTGTCTCGGCACGACGAACTTTCGCAACGGTGCATACTCAGGGAGAACACTTATACCTTGAAATTTAGTAAGGGATCATCTTATAATGCTACCGTCGTTCTAAGCAAAATAAGAAGCATAATAAGATAAACATCACATGCAATCAAAATATGTGACATGATATGGCCATCATCATCTTGTGCTTTTGATCTCCATCTTCAAAGCACCGTCATGATCACCTTCGTCACCGGCTTGACACCTTGATCTTCATCGTAGCATCGTTGTCGTCTCGCCAACTATTGCTTCCACGACTATCGCTACCGCTTAGTGATAAAGTAAAGCAATTACATGGCGATTGCATTTCATACAATAAAGCGACAACCATGTGGCTCCTGCCAGTTGCCGATAACTTTACAAAACATGATCATCTCATACAAAACCGTATAACTCATCATGTCTTGACCATATCACATCACAACATGCCCTGCAAAAACAAGTTAGACGTCCTCTACTTTGTTTGTTGCAAGTTTTACGTGGCTGCTACGGGCTTAGCAAGAACCGTTCTTACCTACGCATACAAAACCACAACGATGTTTCGTCAAGTATGTGCTGTTTTAACCTTCACAAGGACCGGGCGTAGCCACACTTGATTCAGCTAAAGTGAGAGAGACAGACACCCGCCAGTCACCTTTAAGCAACGAGTGCTCGTAACGGTGAAACCAGTCTCGCGTAAGCGTACGCGTAATGTCGGTCCGGGCCGCTTCATCTCACAATACCGCCGAAGCAAAGTATGACATGCTGGTAAGCAGTATGACTAGTATCGTCCACAATCTCATTGTGTTCTACTCGTGCATATCATCTACACATAGACCTGGCTCATGATGCCACTGTTGGGTAACGTAGTATTTTCAAATTTTCCTACGATCACGCAAGATCTATCTACCAGATGTATAGCAACGAGAGGGGAGAGTGTGTCTACGTAACCTCGTAGACCGGGAGCGGAAGCGTCAAGTGACGCGGTTGATGTTGTCGAACTTCTTCGCGATCCAACCGATCAAGCACCGAACGTACGGCACCTCCGCGTTCAGCACACGTTCAGCTTGATGACGTCCCACGAGCTCTTGATCCAGTTGAGCTTCACGGGAGAGTTTCGTCAGCACGACGGCGTGGTGACGGATATGATGTGTTCACCGGCGCAGGGCTTCTCCTAAGCTCCGCGACGGTACGACCGAGGTGTGATTCTGTGGAGGGGGGCACCGCACACGGCTAAAACAATTCAACTTGTGTGTCTTTGGGTGCCCCCCTGCCCCCGTATATAAAGGAGCAAGGGAGGAGGGGCCGGCCAACTCTCCTGGTGCAGCTAGGGAAGGGACTCCTACTAGGAATAGGATTGCAATCCTATTCCTAGTAGGATTCATCGAAAGGAAGAAGGAGGAAAGGAATAGGAGAGGTGGCGCCCCCCCCCCCCAATCCTAGTCCAACTAGGATTCCTAGGTGGGGGCGCCGGACAGCCCTATGGGCTGCCCCTCTCTCACCCTTTAGGCCCACTATGGACCATCCCCTCTCGTAGGGGGTTCCGGTAACCCCCTCCGGCATTCCCGATAAATCCGAAACTTTTCCGGTATACTTCCGGTGTCCGAATATAGCCGTCCAATATATCAATCTTTATGTCTCGGACATTCCGAGACTCCTCGTCATGTCCGTGATCTCATCCGGGGCTCCGAACTACCTTCGGTACATCAATACTCAAAAACTCATAATACCGATCGTCATCAAACGTTAAGCGTGCGGACCCCACGGGTTCGAGAACTATGTAGACATGACCGAGACTCATCTCTGGTCAATAACCAATAGCGGAACCTGGATGTTCATATTGGCTCCTACATATTCTACGAAGATCTTTTATCGGTCAGAACCGCATAACAACATACGTTGTTCCTTTTGTCAAACGGTATGTTACTTGCCCGAGATTCGATCGTCGGTATCTCTATACCTAGTTCAATCTCATTACCGGCAAGTCTCTTTACTCGTTCCGTAACACATCATCTCGTGACTAACTCATTAGTCTTTTGCTTGCAAGGCTTATTGTGATGTGTGTTACCGAGAAGGCCCAGAGATACCTCTCCGACACTCGGAGTGACAAATCCTAATCTTGATCTATGCCAACACCACGAATACTTTTGGAGACACCTGTAGAGCATCTTTATGATCACCCAGTTACGTTGTGACGTTTGATAGCACACAAGGTGTTCCTACGGTATTCGGGAGTTGCACAATCTCATAGTCATAGGAACATGTATAAGTCATGAAGAAAGCAATAGCAGTTAAACTAAACGATCATAGTGCTATGCTAACGGATGGGTCTTGTCCATCACATCATTCTCCTAATGATGTGATCCCGTTGATCAAATGACAACTCATGTCTATGGCTAGGAAACATAACCATCTTTGATCAATGAGCTAGTCTAGTAGAGGCATACTAGGGACATACTGTTTTGTCTATGTATTCACACATGTACTAAGTTTCCGGTTAATACAATTCTAGCATGAATAAAAGACATTTATCATGATATAAGGAAATACAAATAACATCTTTATTATTGCCTCTAGCGCATATTTCCTTCAGCAACCGACCCAACCCGAGCGCAATCGCAACTCAGCACACCCGAGCGCAATTGCAAGACATATAACGTGACCGCAACCGGGGGGTCGCGGTGGAGCTCTTTTTTTTGTAGTTGCAACCACCCCAACCCGAGCGCAATCGCAACTACATAGGTGGGTTGTAGGCGGTTTTTATATTAACATCATATAGGTGGGTTTTCTATCATTTCCCTTGAAAGTGGGTGCATACAAGCACTTCTCATTTTGGCTCTTTTTTGTGTTTTATTTCTCGGAACGCACAAACCATCTGCTGTTTTTCCCGCATGAAAACACATAATTTTCTTTCGTTTGTTAGGTCAGTATCCACTACGTGTAGAGACAACACTCGCGCCGGAATCACAACAAGCGTTCAGTGCACACAAAAAAATTCTGTCTTTTAAATATATTTTTTAAGAAAACTGGGTGCAGTGGGCGCATAATATACTCATCCAATTCATAGATGGTTGTAGGCCTATTTTTTTGTTCCAAATGGATTGAATACACATACACACACAAAAATAAAAAATAAAAGAGAGACACGGACAAGCCTGAACACACAGCTCAGCCCACTAATGGCCCATATTAACGACCCAAACAATGCACCTGGAAAGAAAATCAGCCTATCGAGAAAGCGGCATAAGCTATCAATCACGGAGGTTGTACAATACCAGTATCAATACATGATGATGTCACCCTAATGTCATCTGAATGAGACCAAACTATATCTCATTCAGCTGAGTTCTAGGCGCTCCTTTTTTTGTCTCTTCCAACGACATCGTCTCGACATTCTTATTAATGAATTCTCTTGTCCATCTTCATCCCTGTCATACTCCGCAAAAATAAAAAATACACATTTGTATTATCATGTGCAAAAAATATATAAGAAATAATAATTATTTGTATGCATCTCCTCTCATTTTGTAAGACTCGACGAGTTTTCAGTCAAGTATATTATAAAACTTTGTCAATCAACATTTTCAAAGCATTATCAGAAAATCTAAAGTGAACATATAAGCACATGTACTTCATTGGTCGGTTGCTAAATACGAGCAGCCGTTTTTAGTCAGAGCGAGTGGCATCATGCTTTTTAGTGGAGTGAGTCGCATCCCAGTTTAATAAATTGTAGGCTCAGCTGTAAATCACTTGTTGGTAATTGTTCTATAGAAATGACTTGTTATAGTACTCCCTCCGTTCCTAAATATAAGGTGTATTATTTTTTCAAAAAGTCAAACTTCTCTAATTTTGACCAAGTTTATTGTCAAAAATATCAATGGCTAGAATACCAAATCATTGTCACTAGATTCAACATGAAATATATTTTAATATTTTATATACTTAGTATTGTAAATGTTTATATATTTTTCTATAAAGTTTAGGAACGGAGGGAGTATGTGATATTTTCACTATATAAAAAAGTATATGACATTTCTCATATAACAAAGAGGCAAAAAATATAAACATCCACTCCTTTTCTTCTTATCTTAAAAAAGAGATAAATGCACCATTGGTCAGCAAACTCCCGCGAGATGAGCACATTGGTCACACAAGTGTGAAAATGTTGAAAAATGGTCAGTTTGGTTTGTTTTACGAGCAAATGGGTCAATATCTTGTTCCGAGCCGTGACGGGGCCGACGTGGCTGGCTGACTCAGCTTGGGGCCCACTATCAGTTTTTTGTCCTTTAGTTTAGTTCGCGGGGAAGGGACGTTTTTTATGCAATGCGGCCCCTATAGTATTATTTTTTTGCAAATAGTGCATCCCCTCCCCTATCAAATTCCCCAATTCAGCCCGTTTCGTGCCAAACCCTAGCATTTCTTCTCACTTCATCCTCTCTCTCGATTTGCCACAACCGTCACCTAGCTCGAGATGGACCAGTTCGAGGGAGAGAGTTGGAGGCGCGGCGAGCCGGAGTTGAGGCCTGAGTTCGGCCGCTGTGTTCTCTAGCACATGCCGGGGATGTACCGGGTAGATAAGAAGTTGCATGGTCATGCACTGGTGGGTAGAGTGGAAGGGCACCGGCCTCCCGTGTCGCCGGCACAGGTGGTTGCTACTTTGGAGCCGCAATGCGGCCTCTCCCGCGGCGACATCATGGTCGAGGTATGCTCCCCTACGGTGGACTTGTTGGGGAACGTAGTATTTTAAAATTTTCCTACGAACACGCAAGATCTATCTACCAGATGCGTAGCAACGAGAGGGGAGAGTGTGTCTACGTACCCTCGTAGACCGGAAGCGGAAGCATCAAGTGACACGGTTGATGTAGTCAAACTTCTTCGCGATCCAACCGATCAAGCACCGAACGTACGGCACCTCCGCGTTCAGCACACGTTCAGCTTGATGACGTCCCACGAGCTCTTGATCCAGTTGAGCTTCACGGGAGAGTTTTGTCAGCACGACGGCGTGGTGTCGGATATGATGAAGTTACCGGCGCAGGGCTTCGCCTAAGCACTGCAACGATATGACCGAGCTGTGTTTCTGTGGAGAGGGGCACCGCACACAGTTGGAAGAGATCAACTGATCAACTTGTGTGTCTATGGGGTGCCTATACCCCCGTATATAAAGGAGTGGAGGAGGGGGAGGGCTGGCCCTCTCTATGGTGCGCCCTAGGGGAGTCCTACTCCCACCGGGAGTAGGATTCCCCTTTTCCTAGTAGAACTAGGAGCCCTTCCAAGTAGTAGGAGTAGGAGAGAAGGAAAGGGAAAAGAGAAGAGAAGGAAGGAGGTGGCGCAGCCCCTCCCCCTAGTCCAATTCGGGCTAAGCCTTGGGGAGGGCGCAACCTCCTCTCTCTCTCTTTCCCCTAAAGCCCAATAAGGCCCATATACTCCTCGGCGAATTCCCGTAACTCTCCCGTACTCCGAAAAATACCTGAATCACTCGGAACCTTTCCGATGTCCAAATATAGTCGTCCAATATATCGATCTTTACGTTTCGACCATTTCGAGACTCCTCGTCATGTCCCCGATCTCATCTTGGACTCCGAACTACCTTCAGTAAATCAAAACACATAAACTCATAATACCGATCGTCATCAAACGTTAAGCGTGCGGACCCTACAGGTTCGAGAACTTGTAGACATGACCGAGACTCATCTCCGGTCAATAACCAATAGCGGAACCTGGATGCTCATATTGGCTCCTACATATTCTACGAAGATCTTTATCGGTCAAACCGCATGACAACATACGTTGTTCCCTTTGTCATCGGTATGTTACTTGTTCGAGATTCGATCGTCGGTATCACCATACCTAGTTAATCTCGTTACCGGCAAGTCTCTTTACTTGTTCCGTAATACATCATCTCATGACTAACTCATTAGTCATTTGCTTGCAAGGCTTATTATGATGTGTATTACCGAGAGGGCCCAAAGATACCTCTCCGACACTCGGAGTGACAAATCCTATTCTTGATCTATGCCAACACCACGAACACCTTCGGAGACACCTGTAGAGCATCTTTATAATCACCCAGTTACGTTGTGACGTTTGATAGCACACAAGGTGTTCCTCCGGTATTCGGGAGTTGCATAATCTCATAGTCATAGGAACATGTATAAGTCATGAAGAAAGCAATAACAGTAAAACTAAACGATCATAGTGCTAAGCTAACGGATGGGTCTTGTCCATTACATCATTCTCCTAATGATGTGACCCCGTTGATCAAATGACAACTCATGTCTATGGCTAGGAAACATAACCATCTTTGATCAATGAGCTAGTCTAGTAGAGGCATACTAGGGACACTCTGTTTTGTCTATGTATTCACACATGTACTAAGTTTCCAGTTAATACAATTCTAGCATGAATAATAAACATTTATCATGATATAAGGAAATAAATAATAACTTTATTATTGCCTCTAGGGCATATTTCCTTCAGTCTCCCACTTGCACTAGAGTCAATAATCTAGATCACATCACCATGTGATTAACACCAATAGTTCACATCACCATGTGACTAACACCCATAGTTCTCATCGCCATGCGACCAATACCCAAAGGGTTTACTAGAGTCAATAATCTAGTTCACATCGTCATGTGATTAACACCCAAAGAGTACTAAGGTGTGATCATGTTTTGCTTCGTGAGAGAAGTTTAGTCAGCGGGTCTGTTACATTCATATCCGTATGTATTTTTTGCAAATTTCTATGTCTACAATGCTCTGCACGGAGCTACTTTTGCTAATTGCTCCCACTTTCAATATGTATCCAGATCGAGACTCGGAGTCATCCAGATCGGTGTTAAAGCTTGCATCGACGTAACTCTTTACGATGAACTCTTTATCACCTCCATAACTGAAAAATATTCCCTTAGTCCTCTAAGGATAATTTTGACCACTGTCCAGTGATCTACTCATGGATCACTATTGTACCTCCTTGTCAATCTCATGGCAAGGTACACAACAGGTTTGGTACATAGCATGGCATACTTTATAGAACTTATGACTGAGGCATAGGGAATGACTTTCATTGTTTCTCTATCTTCTGTCGTGGTCGGGTTTTGATTCTTACTCAACTTCATACCTTGTAACACATGCAAGAACCCTTTCTTTGACTGATCCATTTTGAACTTCTTCAAAACTTTATCAAGGTATGTGCTTTGTGAAAGTCCAATTAAGCGTCTTGATCTATCTCTATAGATCTTGATGCCTAATATGTAAGCAGCTTCACCGAAGTATCCTTTTATGCTATCCAGAAATTCTATATCATTTCCAATCAACAATATGTCATCCACATATAATATCAGAAATGCTACAGAGCTCCCACTCACTTTCTTGTAAATACAGGCTTCTCCAAAAGTATGTATAAAACCATATGCTTTGATCACCTCATCAAAGCGTATATTCCAACTTTGAGATGCTTGCACCAGTCCATAGATGGATCGCTGGAGCTTGCACACTTTGTCAGCACCTTTAGGATCGACAAAACCTTCTGGTTGCATCATATACAACTCTTCTTTGAGATATCCATTCAGGAATGTAGTTTTGACATCCATTTGCCAGATTTCATAATCATAAAATGTGGCAATTGCTAACATGATTCGGACAGACTTAAGCATCGCTACGGGTGAGAAAGTCTCATCGTAGTCAACTCCTTGAACTTGTCGAAAACCTTTCGCAACAAGTTGAGCTTTGTAAACAGTAACATTACCGTCTGCGTCGGTCTTCTTCTGGAAGATCCATTTATTTTCGATGGCTTGCCGATCATAGGGCAAGTCAACCAAAGTACATACTTTGTTCTCATACATGGATCCCATCTCAGATTTCATGGCTTCAAGCCATTTTGCGGAATCTGGGCTCATCATCGCTTCCTCATAGTTTGTAGGTTCATCATGGTCTAGTAACACGACTTCCAGAACTGGGTTGCCGTACCACTCTGGTGCGGAACGTACTCTGGTTGATCTACGAAGTGCAGCAGAAACTTGATCTGAAGTTTCATGATCATCATCATTAGCTTCCTCACTAATTGGTGTAGGAATCACTGGAACTAGTTTCTGTGATGTACTACTTTCCAATTCGGGAGAAGGTACAATTACCTCATCAAGTTCCACTTTCCTCCCACTCACTTCTTTCAAGAGAAACTCCTTCTCTAGAAAGGATCCATTCTTAGCAACGAATATCTTGCCTTTGGATCTGTGATAGAAGGTGTACCCAACAGTCTCTTTGAGTATCATATGAAGACACATTTCTCTGACTTGGGTTCGAGCTTATCAGGTTGAAGCTTTTTCATATAAGCATCGCAGCCCCAAACTTTAAGAAACGACAACTTTGGTTTCTTGCCAAACCACAGTTCATAAGGCGTCGTCTCAACGGATTTAGATGGTGCCCTTATTAAACGTGAATGCAGCTGTCTCTAATGCATAACCCAAAACGATAGTGGTAAATTAGTAAGAGACATCATAGATCGCACTATATCTAATAAAGTACGGTTACGACGTTCAGACACACCATTACGCTGTGGTGTTCCGGGTGGCGTGAGCTATGAAACTATTCCACATTGTTTTAAATGAAGACCAAACTCGTAACTCAAATATTCACCTCCACGATCAGATCGTAGAAACTTTATTTTCTTGTTACGATGATCCTCTACTTCACTCTGAAATTCTTTGAACTTCTGAAATGTTTCAGACTTGTGCTTCATCAAGTGGATATACCCATATATGCTCAAATCATCAGTGAAGGTCGGAAAATAATGATACCCACCGCGAGTTTCAACACTCATCGGTCCACATACATCAGTATGTATAATTTCCAACAAATCTGTTGCTCGCTCCATTGTTCCGGAGAACGAAGTTTTAGTCATCTTGCCCATGAGGCATGGTTCGCAAGCACCAAGTGATTCATAATCAAGTGATTCCAAAAGTCCATCACTATGGAGTTTCTTCATGCGTTTTACACCAATATGACCTAAACGGCAGTGCCACAAATAAGTTGCACTATCATTATTAACCTCGCATCTTTTGGCTTCAATATTAAGAATATGTGTATCACTACGATCGAGATTCAACAAACTATTTTCATTGGGTGTATGACCATCGAAGGCTTTATTCATGTAAACAGAATAACAATTATTCTATGACTTTAAATGAATAACCGTATTGCTACAAACATGATCAAATCATATTTATGATCAACACAAATGCCAAATAACATTTATTTAGGTTCTACACTAATCCCGAAAGTATAGGGAGTGTGCGATGATGATCATATCAATCTTGGAACCACTTCCAACACACATCGTCACTTCACCTTTAACTAGTCTCTGTTCATTCTGCAACTCTCATTTTGCGTTACTAATTTTAGCAACTGAACTTGGTATCAAATACCCTAGGGTTGCTATGAACACTAGTAAAATACACATCAATAATCTGTATATCAAATATACCTTTGTTCACTTTGCCATCCTTCTTATCCGCCAAGTATCTAGGGCAGTTCCACTTCCAGTGACCATTTCCTTTTGCAGTAGAAGCACTTTGTTTCAGGTTTGAGTTTAGCATTGGGTTTCTTCACGGGAGTGACAACTTGCTTGTCATTCTTCTTGAAGTTCCCCTTCTATCCCTTTGCCCCTTTACTTGAAACAAGTGATCCTGTTAACCATCAACACTTGATGTTCTTTCTTGATTTCTACCTTCGTCGATTTCAGTATCGCGAAGAGCTCGGGGAATTTCTTTCGTAATCCCTTGCATATTATAGTTCATCACGAAGTTCTACTAACTTGGTAATAGTGACTAGAGAACTTTGTCAATTACTATATTATCTGGAAGATTAACTCCCACTTGATTCAAGCAATTGTAGTACCTAGACAATCTGAGCACATGCTCACTGGTTGAGCTATTCTCCTCCATCTTGTAGGCAACGTACTGTCAGAGGTCTCATACCTCTCGACACGGGCATGAGTATGAAATACTAATTTCAACTCTTGGAATATCTCATATGCTCTGTGGCGTTCAAAACGTTTTGAAGTCCCGGTTATAAGCCGTAAAGCATGGCGCACTAAACCATCAAGTAGTCATCATACCGAGCTTGTCAAACGTTCATAACGTCTGCATCTGCTCCTGCAATAGGTTCGTCATCTAGCGATGCATCAAGGACATAATACTTCTGTGCAACAATGAGGATAATCCTCAGATGCGGACCTAGTCCGCATCTTTGCTACTAACATCTTTCAACTTATATTTCTCTAGGAACATATAAAAATAAACGGGGAGCTACATCGCGAGCTGATGATCTACAACATAGATATGCTAATACTACTCGGACTAAGTTCATGATAAATTCAAGTTCAATTAATCATATTACTAAAGCACTCCCACTTAGATAGACATCCCTCTAGTCATCTAAATGATCACGTGATCCAAATCAACTAAACCATGTCCGATCATCACGTGAGATGGAGTAGTTTTCAATGGTGAACATCTTATGTTGATCATATCTACTATATGATTCACGCTTAACCTTTCGGTCTCCAGTGTTCCGAGGCCATGTCTATACATGCTAGGCTCGTCAAGTTTAACCCGAGTATTCTGCATGTGCGAAACTGTCTTACACCCGTTGTATTTGAACGTAGAGCTTATCACACCCGATCATCACGTGGTGTCTCAGCACGATGAACTTTCACAACGGTGCATACTCAGGGAGAACACTTGTACCTTCAAATTTTGTAAGGGATCATCTTATAATGCTCCTGCCGCACTAAGCAAAATAAGAAGCATAATAAGATAAACATCACATGCAATCAAAATATGTGACATCATATGGCCATCATCTTGTGCTTTTGATCTCCATCTCCAAGGCACTCTCATGATCACCATCGTTACCGGCGCGACACCTTGATCTCCATCGTAGCATCGTTGTCGTCTCGCCAACTATTGCTTCCACGACTATCGCTACCACTTAGTGATAAAGTAAAGCAATTACATGGCGATTGTATTTCATACAATAAAGCGACAACCATATGGCTCCTACCAGTTGCTGATAACTTTACAAAACATGAGCATCTCATACAATAACGTATAACTCATCATGTCTAGACCATATCACATCACAACATGCCCTGCAAAAACAAGTTAGACGTCCTCTACTTTGTTGTTGCGAGTTTTACGTGGCTGCTACGGGCTTAGCAGGAACCGTTCTTACCTACGCATACAAAAACACAACGATATTTTGTCAAGTATGTGATGTTTTAACCTTCACAAGGACCGGGCGTAGCCACACTCGATTCAACTAAAGTTGGAGAAACTGACACCCGCCAGCCACTTGTGTGCGAAGCACGTCGGTAGAACCAACCTGGCGTAAGCGTACGCGTAATGCCGGTTCGGGCCGCTTCATCCAACAATACCGCCGAATCAAAGTATGACATGCTAGTAAGAAGTATGACTAGTATCGTCCACAACTCACTTGTGTTCTACTCGTGCATATCATCTACGCATAGACCTGGCTCATGATGCCACTGTTGGGGAACGTAGTATTTTAAAATTTTCCTACAAACATGCAAGGTCTATCTACCAGATGCATAGCAACGAGAGGGGAGAGTGTGTCTACGTACCCTCGTAGACCGGAAGCGGAAGCATCAAGTGACACGGTTGATGTAGTCAAACTTCTTCGCGATCCAACCGATCAAGCACCGAACGTACGGCACCTCCGCGTTCAGCACACGTTCAGCTTGATGACGTCCCACGAGCTCTTGATTCAGTTGAGCTTCACGGGGGAGTTTCGTCAGCACGACGGCGTGGTGACGGATATGATGAAGTTACCGGCGCAGGGCTTTGCCTAAGCACTACAACGATATGACCGAGGTGTGTTTCTGTGGAGAGGGGCACCGCACACAATTGGGAGAGATCAACTGATCAACTTGTGTGTCTATGGGGTGCCTCTACCCCCGTATATAAAGGAGTGGAGGAGGGGGAGGGCCGGCCCTCTCTATGGCGCGCCCTAGGGGAGTCCTACTCCCACCGGGAGTAGGATTCCCCTTTTCTCAGTAGAACTAGGAGCCCTTCCAAGTAGTAGGAGTAGGAGAGAAGGAAAGGGAAAAGAGAAGAGAAGGAAGGAGGTGGCGCAGCCCCTCCCCCTAGTCCAATTCGGGCTAAGCCTTGGGGAGGGCGCAGCCTCCTCTCTCTCTTTCCCCTAAAGCCCAATAAGGCCCATATACTCCCCGGCGAATTCTCGTAACTCTCCGGTACTCAAAAAAATACCCGAATCACTCGGAACCTTTCCGATGTCCGAATATAGTCGTCCAATATATCGATCTTTATGTCTCGACCATTTCGAGACTCCTCGTCATGTCCCCGATCTCATCTGGGACTCCGAACTATCTTCGGTACATCAAAACACATAAACTCATAATACCGATCGTCATCAAACGTTAAGCGTGCGGGCCCTATGGGTTCGAGAACTATGTAGACATGACCGAGACTCATCTCCGGTCAATAACCAATAGCGGAACCTGGATGCTCATATTGTCTCCTACATATTCTATGAAGATCTTTATCGGTCAAACCGCATAACAATCATCGGTATGTTACTTGTTCGAGATTCGATCATCGGTATCACCATACCTAGTTAATCCCGTTACCGGCAAGTCTCTTTACTTGTTCCGTAATACATCATCTCGTGACTAACTCATTAGTCATTTGCTTGCAAGGCTTATTGTGATGTGTTTTACCGAGAGGGCCCAGAGATACCTCTCCGACACTCGGAGTGACAAATCCTATTCTTGATCTATGCCAACACCACGAACACCTTCGGAGACACCTGTAGAGAATCTTTATAATCACCCAGTTACGTTGTGACGTTTGATAGCACACAAGGTGTTCCTCTGGTATTCGGGAGTTGCATAATCTCATAGTCATAGGAACATGTATAAGTCATGAAGAAAGCAATATCAGTAAAACTAAACGATCATAGTGCTAAGCTAACGGATGGGTCTTGTCCATCACATCATTCTCCTAATGATGTGATCCCATTGATCAAATGACAACTCATGTCTATGGCTAGGAAACATAACCATCTTTCATCAATGAGCTAGTCTAGTAGAGGCATACTAGGGACACTCTGTTTTGTCTATGTATTCACACATGTACTAAGTTTCCAGTTAATACAATTCTAGCATGAATAATAAACATTTATCATGATATAAGGAAATTAATAAAACTTTATTATTGCCTCTAGGGCATATTTCCTTCAGGACTTTCTTGTGCGGTTCCGGTCCAGCGAGGACTGCACTCGGGTGCTCATCGACCATTCTTGTAAGCTTACAGCCGGCGGAGCGACGATCCAGTTTAGCCGTTGGCAGCGTGGGATGGGTGGCAAGGCATCGTCTTTGAAGTTTTTTAACTAGGTTGAGCTTTGATGGGCTGTCACAAGAAGCATGGGAGGTTGAGTTTGTTGGCAATCTTGTTAGCAGTCTCGGCGGCGATCTCGTTAAGATGGTGATGCCCACTGATCGTTGTTTCCTTGTTGAAGCGTGGATGAAAAATCTTAACAAAGTGCCCAAGTTTTATGAAGTGGAGCTGCCAGAACTTGTCCTACCCCAAGATTATCTAACCTCGGACACTGACGGGCCAATTTCACCACCTTCTAGTCACGCGAAACTCGAGAAGCCAACAATTCTGCATGTTGTGAAGATCCATATTTTGAAGGTTATAGATCAGAGCCCTATATTAACGGAGTTGCCGCTTGCTTAAGATTATGACGATGAATACAACAGTGCTCGTTGTCACACTTTTACCTGCTATCCCGGTACAATTGATGGGGCGGAGAGGGCATGCATTGGAGGTGGGCATGGATTTGCAGGTCCAGGGACAGATGGCCGTGCAGGTGGCCTGTTCAAGATGTAGATGCAACATCTGATCTATGTATCTGTTGTGTTCTACTCTGGCATTGTAGCCTTTGTGTGTAAGAACGAATGTACCCAGACCTGATGTAACCAGTTTGTTGTATCCAGCCCTGCTATTGTTGTATCCAGTATGTTGTGGTGTGAACCTATTATATGTGATTTGTATGCACTGTGCAATTTCTGTGAAATGAACTAGCTCAGATGTTGTGTTGTCAACCTATATGCAATATGCATTTAGTGTGAAAGAAAGTAGTTGACGGTATATACCACTGAAAAGAGAATTAGTAGTCTGAAACCAAACTACAGCACAAACTAAACTAGAAGTTCAGTCAAAGAAGTGTCAACACTAAAACAAGGACAACACTGAATTACAAAGCCTGATATCAGTCATGTGGTGCTAATTGTGTGTTGTTGATCTCCTCTTCCTCCTCTTCTGCCATGCTTCTTCCTCTTCCTCCTCTTCTTCATCATCTACCTCCTCTTCTTCCTGCTCTTTCTCCTGCTCTTTCTCCTGCTCTTTCTCCTGCTCTTTCTCCTCTGTCTCCAAACAGAAGAAATTAAAACCCTTCACCACCTGAAGTTCCTGCTGCTGCACCATTGCTTGTGCCAGGTGTGTTGCTAGTGCTGCCTCTTTCTCTTCTTTGATTTGCACCCCTCCTATTCACTGCATTAGCTGTAGCTCTAGCTACTGAAGAAAGCTCTGCAATAGTCAGAGGGCTTCTTTTCATCTAACCAAGCATGTGCTTCAGGACAATCAACCTTGAACATCTCAATGTTTTGATGCCACCTTGTAGTGTTGCTTGACCTAACACATGCCCACACGTGTTTCTTCACTGTCTCTCCCTTGTGGAGCTGGTTCAGGTTCTGGTACAGATGTCTACCACAGAACCTATGTTCAGAGTCAGGGAACATTTCTCTAAGTGCTTTCATCAAACGCGGGAACACAACACAACATGTATATGAGATTTCCATGTATATTATGTTAACATACAATTATCTATGTTAAAAATACAACACATAATATTTATTTTGAGCACACCTTCTATTTATCACTCATTATAGTGATTGTTGATGTGTTGATGATGTTCAGATTTGTTTTCAAAGTAGTAAGAAACCACTTCCATGAAGCATGGCACTCCACATCTACAACAGCTAGTGCAATTGGGTATATGCAATCATTGGGATCTACTCCAATTGTTGTCAGAATCTGTCCAGCATACTTGGTCCTTATGTGAGTTCCATCAAGGCAAATTGTGGGCCTGCATCCAAGTAGCCATCCTCTTTTGCATGCATCCAGACATAAGTATAAAGTGCTCAAAGTTTCACCCATCATCTTCAAGTAGAAAGTGGTGCCTGGGTTAGCTCTCCTTAGCTCATGTACATAGTCCCAAAGTTGTCCATATTGGGCCTCCTCATCTCCTCTGATCTTTTTCAGACATGATAACCTAGCTCTTGCTAACTTAAATCTATTGGGCTTCATGTTGTACTTCTTCTGCACTTTGTTTTGAAAAGCAGTCAAACTCATCTTTGAGTCATCTCTGAATTCTTCAACAAACTTTTCAGCTAGCAATGGAGCTGTCATTTCTTTCACTTCCCACACCCTCTCACAAGTATGCTCTCCAACATATGTTTTTACCAGCATGCACTCAACTCTACTATATTTAACAGCAATCATTCTCCAAGGACAGCCTCCAACACACTTTGCTTCAATTCTAGTAGAATTGTTCCTTGTCTTCTTAATTTTTACTCTATTCTTCACTATGTACATGGAAAATGCAGACCTAAGTTCAACAGGGTTTGAAAAAACCATCCCAAGTTTAAAAATTGGATTTTCCATGTCTGTCAATTTGTTGAAAGCAGGGAAATCAAATTTCTACATATCTTCACTATCTGGGAGATTTATTTTCTCTGTATCAACAATATCTGGATCTTCATCATTTGCATCTTCCTTCACCACTTTCCTAGTTGTAGAAATTATGTCATCTGGGACAGAAGTGTCAACATTTTCATCAAATAAAGTGTCATCTCCAACTTCAAAATGATAGTCAGAATCTGCAAAATCTGGATGAACATTAGAGTCGGATTGATATGCAAGGTCCTCCTCCTCACTCTCACCACCAAATTCCTCTTCTTCATCACCAGCAAGTTCTTCCTGTTCCTCAGCAGCAAACTCCTCTTCTTCCCCTTCTCTTATTACCTCTTCTTGCTCAACATCAAATTGATCTTGCTCTAAAACCTCAGGAAACAAACTCTCCTTCCCCTTCTCTTTCATGACAACTTCTTCTTTCACAAAATTAGTAATCAACTTCCTCCTAGCAGACATGGATGTGTTGTCCTTTGACAACTCTCCATATCCACCTGACATCATGTCGAACATGTGCTCACTAAATGTAGGCATACAATTACTAGCTGGTATGTGCTCTGTCTCAAATTCCTTTTTGCAAGGACTAATTACTTTAGGTAGCTCAACTGGCTGCACAAGCACATCATCCAAAAGTTGTTTCTCAACAACATTGTCATGATCAATGTACACATGCACCTTGTGGCCACCTCTTGCACAAGCTGAATCAGCCATAGATAATGCATGCATTTGAAAGTTCATCTGCTTCAAACCATCTACAACTATTTTGCCAGGATCCAACCAGTACACTTGACACACCATGGCTGGCACATCATATCCTAGTTGCTTGATCATCCAATCCAACAGAGCCCAACAGTATGTACCCTTTTCACAGCCATCTAAAACATCAATTGATTCCTGCATGTAAACACGGTTCGATCCAACACCACAAAACCATCCATTGTGATGTATTACTAAGCTAAATAAATCACTGCAATCACCTGCATTGCAACAAAAACTACAAATGATCTCTTTACTGACAACTACAAACGTCTCCAGTGGCAACTAAACCCTAATCACTTATTTGAACCTAAATTCATCCAATTCTCTAACAAAAAATCCCCAATTTTCAAACCCTAGAAAATACTGCTGAGAGGCACAAAGGAAGGGGAAGAGAAACGGTGAGAAGATTTTACCATACTCTGGAGGAGCATCCCAGAGAAACCGTTGCCGAGGAAGCAGTTCAGTGCCTGTGCATGCGCCGCCATCAACCACGCCGGCGGCGGCTTCACCACAATCACCACTGTCGTCAGCGTCAGCAGATTCGTCGTTGTCGTCAGCCGGCACAGGTACTATAGGGAGTGCGGCTACCTCGCCATCCTCTCCGCCATCGCAACCTACGGAGGCAGCTGATGGGCTTGAGGTTTCTGCCGTCATGTCGCACGGTCAGGGGTGGGGGCAGTTGCTCAGGGGTCAGTAATGAACATGCTATTATTTCAGGGGGCTTTCTTGTGAATGTACACCAATACCGCTTACTCACAATGCCACGTGGGCAGCAACAACGGCTAAAGAGACAGGAGTGACCCGTTTGCTCATAAAACAAACCAAACTGACCTGTTTTCCACGTTTTGACACTTGTGTGGCCATTGTGCTCATCTCCCGGGAGTTCGTTGACCAATGGTGCATTTATAATCACTCTCTTGTAATATGATACTCTTTTGATCCACTTTTGTGTATCCGCTTGAAACAAGTTTACATCATCATCCATAATGGAGGCCCTAGCAAAAGGTGTAGACAGCCTAGAAACACATGTGTCACTTTTATTTTTAAAGATGCAACCAAAGTACATTTCATAAGCAAACGATGATATGACTGCACTTGCAAGAAAATAGCTGTTTGTGTAGTATTATGGCAACTATAGGAAGAAACTTTTCAGACAACTTATCCTTGAAGGTCTTCATGTCGTGCGTCAAGCATAACTCCATTGCATTGTAAACTAAAAAAATTAGAACAAACAAGCAACATTACTAACAACCAGAAGTGGCGAGATTCTTGCTCTTGCACAAATGGTTATCCCAACAAACGACCCTGACCTCCCTAGATACACTAACCGAGGCTCGTTCCCTTTGTTTAAGGCATTGTCGTACGAACGGCTTAAGAGTAGGTCAATTTCTAAAACTTGGAAGAAACATGGATAGACATGTTAACTAATAGACTGATTTTTTTTGCTTGTGATTGAACTTAAGCAATTCACAGAAGAGGATTCAACTATTAAAAAGGGAAGGGGCAAGGCCGCAACCAGGGCACCACGACCAGGGTCTGTATTGTTCATAGTGGCACTCCGCATGATGCAAGAGGAAGTCCAACGGCTCCTCCCAAAGTGCCAAGCGGTTGCCGGGCAGCCCTGCCATGCCTTTCCACCGCTGGAAGGACAGCAACAACAACGACGACGACGACAAGGGCGACGATGGAGGTGCAGCCAGGGCGGCCACGCTCAGGGACAAAGCTAGAAAAATGAGTCATTTGGGGTCATTAATATGTATTTTCAACAGCTTGACAACTACTCAATTTTCAGCAAGCCGGTCTTCCAAACCAAACCCATCTCTGACCTCGGCAAAAGGTTTCATGTCCACCAAATTTGCCTTCAACAAATAAACCAGACAATCGTACGCATCAAATTTGTGCCCTCAAGCCGAACAAGCTCTATACACATTCTGAAGTGCATGTAAGATAAGGGATTATATGTCAATGGTTCCTATGTTGTGAGCATCTTTTGTCCACCTCTTCAATATATTCTTCGTACGGATTTGCTTCACACGTATGAAATCCAGCACCTGCCATTATTTATCACTGAAGTAAGTTCACTCTCTCACACAAACTGATATATTGTGCTGCATACACATAAATAGCAAGCAAAACACACAAGATCATACCTTTAGGACATGGCTTGTGTTTCTCAATCTCTTCAACTTTGGTATGCTCCACACTCATACAAGATCTAATTTTCGTCAAACATAGCCCTTGTGTATGTCTTGATCGCATGCCATTCAGTGGCCAGGTTAGCTCATTAGTGGCCTTCCATGTAATAGTCAGATGCAAATCACTTAGTAAAACTCAATAGTTCTACTAATAGAAAATGGCATTCACACACAACAACAACTATGTATTTCTTTCATAAAAAATCAACGTACAATGATTGTCATCTCCTCGACATAGTTCTCCTCAGACTCACTGTCAAACTGCAGTCTCATGTACTTCTTAACCCCTATGCTATGATCTAAGTAATTTATTAGAGCAGGGTAATCACATCGGCAAGATCGTGTGTTCTACACACCTGCTTCACCCTGCATGTTGTCAACATGGGAAAAAATGCTACTTAGAACTCAACTCACACACATCCACACACTGTCCAAAAACTAAAATATGTCACAATGAAATAAAACTCGCCACATATCGACACGTTATTTCCTAATTACATTTTGTCATGTCAACATTTGACCCGCTTTTCAAATATCTAATCCCAAAACCTTTCTCCCAAGAGAATAGGATGTAAAAACCACACGCATCTCTCATAAAGAGTCAAAACTTGTCCCGAGCACCGGTACAATCACATTATGTATTGGATCGTCAGCGAATCCCCTTATCGCTTTCTCAAGAGTTGTCGCCCGAGAAGGGCATGGTACCGCTGATGCAATCCTTACTCTGCACAAATGTTTCCTACTGCTTAGCTGAAATCAACCTAAAAGATCATGTCCATTAAATTAAATCGACATACATGTGTTTCTATACTTTATATAATTCATCGGTGTCACATAGCTAAATTGCAATTATTCCATGGTAGAAATAGTTGCCTCGACTAAGTATCCATAAAAAAACTTCCCAACAGCGAGACTGTCATTAGTAGTACTACTGTACTTCTATTAGTTACCTTAAATTGCATTCAAACAAAAAATTATTATCATCAGAACAAGCTCAGCATACAGACGCAAATCTATTTGTAGACTGTTGGTACACTCAATAATGATATCACGTACTGAATCACTAATGACATGTACCAAGCGAATTAAAATCAATAAGTTTTAAGGGTTATGTGCAAACTAGTCCAGCCCGACTGTGTGGGGTTCAACTTCCCATTCAATAGCTCGGAGACCTGGGTTGAGATCTCCCTTCCTCTGCACACCCTGGTTTCTTCCACGCAAAACTATGCATCTATGTTCACGACCGCTTCCGGTGCTTGTTCCAGTTAGTAGAAATCATACTAAGGATAATAACAACAAAGATTAACTAACCTGCAGATAGGCTCCATTAAGAATCCCATCCTCTCGTTCGTGGTGGAAATGTTCAGCAGCTCCTGAGTCCGAGACAAGACCTAAAATATCTCTCTGACCCCATTGTATGGAAATCAATTTTTCATGTTCCATGGACCAGATTGAAATTGTGAGGTAGCTGAAAGCAGTAAGGAAGACATGTCCCCATATTAAAATTATTAGGTAGTTGTGCATTGACGGAGGGAGTGAGGGGTCAAGCAGCGGTGGAGGGTGGAGGGGTGGATTGAACGGAGGTGGTTGTGGTCGGTGGAGGCACGGGATCGAGTGGATCCGTGGTGCTTCCCTCGCTGTGAGCCCTCGCCTCACCACCACTAATGTATGTTCCTTCGACGTGGATGACTACGGTGATGGAGAGGATGACGAGGCCGGCGGAGTTGAGTCGCGCGGAGCGAGATCGGTGCTCGGTGAGGCGTCGTGCGGAGGGGGTGCAACCGGCTAGGATGAAGAGGCCGAGGAGGTGACTGGGGGCAGGAGAAAAGGCGGCGGCGCTGATCTGGTGGATTCGAGAGCTCCGGGAAGTCACGGGTACTCGTACAGTCTAAAAAACGAAGCGAAAACGATATAGATAAGAAAAACACAGTCGAGCATGTCGTTTTTTAGCATGAGAAAGAAAAACCAGGACGATGGGATGGTGGGAGGTGCGACGAAGAAAAACCAAACAAAAATAAACCGTACCAGGCTACAAGTGCTACGTTAGGAGTAGAGAAAAAAATAAGTAGGTAAATAAAATGCTTTAATAATGAGACTTCTTTGTTATGATTTACACATAATTTCTTAAAATCGGTTATTTGTTTCCTAGTTAATGTGATTGAGCGATTTTTTTAAAAATCAATTATATGTTTCCTAATTAATGTGATTCAACAATTTAAGGTAAGGTTAATTAATTTAGATTTGATCTTTAGAGATTGATTGTGGTTGATTCTTTCACATAAAGACATTACTAAGATTTACAACAACATCAAAAGTTCTGATCCGTTCAGATTTTTTTTATTCTGTGAGAGGGTGACAGGAAAATAAACCAATGGATAGGGGAGGGGACGAAAAAAACAGACGAAAGTGGTGGGACGAAAAAAATCATGGACGCAATCCTACAAACGGCTCCATTAGGAGTAGAGAAAATTGGTTATTTGTTTCCTAATTAATGTGATTGAGCGGTTTTTTAAATTAATTATTTATTTCCTAATTAATGTGATTGAGCGATTTAAGGTATGGTTAATTAATTTAGATTTGATCTTTAGAGATTGATCGTGATTGATTCTTTCACATAAAGTCATTACTAAATAATTTATGCCAGCATGGAAAGTTCTGATCTATTCAGATTTTTTTCATTGTGTGAGAGGGTGACGTAAAAATAAACCAGTGGGTGGGGGAGGGGACGAAAAAAATTGGACGGAAGTGGTGGGACGAAAACAATCATGGACGCAATCCTACCAACTGCTCCATTAGGAGTAGAGATAACTAGCGGGGCGGCCCGCGCATTTGCCCGGCTAGATTTCACTTTGGTTATTGTTGTATTTTTAAAGAAGTTTTTTCCGGGGGGATTTTCCAAGAAATGCTACACGTACAGACATTTACATAAGTTTACGGGCTGATTATTGAGTTGTCATGTTTTAATTGGATTAAGGGTGAGGGCCAGGCCCCACTCGGGTGAAAATCAGGGGGCGGTGTAGAGTAGTTAAGGAAAGGTTCATAGTTGTCTTGTAATAGTTCGTACATGTAGCATTTTTGGGAATTGCCGCAACTGTTTGCTGTGATGATGGATTTAGGTAGAAGACTTGAAGCGCCATAAAATATGCAAGATGCAACAAATTGCAGTCACAAGATGAAAAAAATCATGTGCATCACAATATATAGCAAATCAAAGGGAAAACAATAATGAGGGGATTCAAAGCGAGCACCACCGAAGCAAATCAATGCATCATCACCCGATTAGACTAATCAAGCCATAAGTCCTTCCAGGTAAGTATGCGAATTAGCTATACATATGCCACTGGGGCTGAGCTCACCCAGTCCTTATTGCTTGCACAAATGTCACACATTACACATATGACACAACACAACCCAACACAAATACTCTATAGTTTGCCTTAGGATGGCAAACATTTTGCAAGAAACCAAACCATAATAAAGACCCCTTTTTGCAAAAAATAATGAAGACCTTACAAATCCTTTAAGAATAAAGAGAGACTAGGGCCTCATCAAGGAGACAATGAAGCAATGGAACCCATATGGGTAAATGTGCAGCTTCGGATGGACCAAATGTAGACACTGCTGCAACATCATTTGTGGTGCTCCCATTGGTGCCACTTCCCTCACGAGCTTCCTCCAATGCTAGGCTCTCCCTCAATTGCACAACCACGATGGCCATTGTTGGCCTTTGAACAACAACATCTGATGTGCACGCCATGGTGGTGTCAATCACTTTCCACATGGAACTCACATCATAGGCATCACTGAGCCGGGCATCGGCGACTGAGCTGATGTTACCAGATGCAATCTTTTCTTTCACACCCTGAACGATGTGGCCATGGCTCGGCAGTATTGGACGCCCACCGGTGGCTGTCTCCAGTAGAACTACATCGAAGCTATAAACATCGTTGCTCTCAGTGAGCCTGCCAGTGTGGTAGTATCTAGGAAACAACAGGTATGCATCACTTTAGTTATCTCAGAGACTACATTAGGAGATTGAGACGAAATTGTATTGCATACAATCAATTTACCAGTTCTCTTCCAGCTTTACCGCAAAGCTAGCCAGTTATACAAGAAAATAAAAGACAAGCATAGGTGCATACGAACCTGTTGGCTGATTTGTTGTGGTATTTCTTTAAAGATCTAAATGTATAGAATCACAAAGGAGTACATATGGAAATGTATGGATTGACATCCTTGTTGGGGAACGTAGTATTTCAAAATAGTTCCTACGATCACGCAAGATCTATCCACTAGAAGCATAGCAACGAGAGGGGAGAGTGTGTCTATGTACCCTCATAGACCAAAAGCGGAAGCGTCTAGTGACGCGGTTGATATAGTTGAACGTCTTCGCGATCAACGGATCCTAGCACCGAACGTTTGGCACCTCCACGTTCAGCACACTTTCAGCTCGATGACATCCCACGAGCTCTTGATCCAGTTGAGCTTCAAAGAATAGTTCCATCAGCACAACAGCGTGGTGACGGTGATGATGAAGTTACCGGCGCAGGGCTTCGCCTAAGCACTACAACTATATGACCGAGGTGTGTAACTATGGAGTGGGGCACCACACACGGCTAGAATCAACTTGTGTGTCTATGGGGTGCCCCCTCCCCACATATATAAAGGAGTGGAGGAGGGGAGGGCCGGCCCTCTACTATGGCGCGCCCTAGGGGAGTCCTACTCCCACCGGGAGTAGGATTCCCCCTTCCATGTAGTAGGAGTAGGAGAGAAGGAAGGGGGGAGAGGAGAAAGGAAAGAGGGGGGACGACCCCCTCCCAATTCATATTGGGCTAGGGGGCGCGCCCTCCACATTTTCTCTTCCTCTCCTCTATTCCACTAAGGCCCAATAGGGCCCATATACTCCTCGGGGGGTTCCGGTAGCCCCCCGGTACTCCGGTAAATGCCCGAACTCATCCGGAACCATTCCGATGTCCATATATAGGATTCCAATATATCGATCTTTATGTCTCGGACATTCCGAGACTCCTCGTCATGCCCGTGATCATATCCCGGACTCCGAACTACCTTTGGTACATCAAAACACATAAACTCATAATACCGATCGTCATCAAACGTTAAGCATGTGGACCCTACGGGTTCGAGAACTATGTAGACATGATCAAGACTCATCTTCGGTCAATAACCAATAGCGGAACCTGGATGCTCATATTGGTTCCTACATATTCTATGCAGATCTTTATCGGTCAAACTGCATAACAACATGCGTTGTTCCCTTTGTCATCGGTATGTTACTTGCCCGAGATTCGATCGTCGGTATCACCATACCTAGTTAATCTCGTTACCAGAAAGTCTCTTTACTCGTTCCATAATACATCATCTCATGACTAACTCATTAGTCATTTTCTTGCAAGGCTTATTATGATGTGTATTATCGAGAGGGCCCAGAGATACCTCTCCGACACTCGGAGTGACAAATCCTATTCTCGATCTATGCCAACACCACAAACACCTTCGAAGACACCTATAGAGCATCTTTATAATCACCCAGTTACGTTGTGACGTTTGATAGCACACAAGGTGTTCCTCCGGTATTCGGGAGTTGCATAATCTCATAGTCATAGGAACATGTATAAGTCATGAAAAAAGCAATAGCAGTAAAACTAAACGATCAAGATGCTAAGCTAACGGATGGGTCTTGTCCATCACATCATTCTTCCAATGATGTGATCCCGTTGATGAAACGACAACTCATGTCTATGGCTAGGAAACATAACCATCTTTGATCAATAGGCTAGTCCAGTAGAGGCAGACTAGGGACACTTTGTTTTTTCTATGTATTCACACATGTACTCAGTTTCCAGTTAATACAATTCTGGCATGAATAATAAACTTTTATCATGATATAAGGAAATACAAATAACAACTTTATTATTGCCTCTAGGGCATATTTCCTTCAGTCTCCCACTTGAATTAGAGTCAATAATCCAGATTACATAGTAATGATTCTAACACCCATGGAGTCTTGGTGATGATCATGTTTTGCTCGTGGAAGAGGCTTAGTCAACGGGTCTTCAACATTCAGATCCGTATGTATCTTGCAAATTTCTATGTCTCCCTCCTTGACTTGATCGCGGGTGGAATTGAAGCGTCTCTTGATGTTCTTGGTTCTCTTGTGAAACCTGGATTCCTTCGCTAAGGCTATTGCTCTAATGTTGTCACAAAAGATTTTCATTGGACCCGATGCACTAGGTATTGCACCTAGATCGGATATGAATTCCTTCATCCAGACTCCTTCATTTGCTGTTTTTGAAGCACCTATGTACTCCGCTTCACACGTAGATCCCGCCATGACGCTCTGCTTGGAATTGCACCAACTGACAGCACCACCGTTCAATGAAAATACATATCTTGTTTGTGACTTAGAGTCATCCGGATCAGTGTCAAATCTTAAAACGATGTAACCGTTTACGACGAGCTCTTTGTCACCTCCATAAACGAGAAACATATCCTTTGTCCTTTTCAGGTACTTCATGATGTTCTTGACTGCTGTCCAGTGATCCACTCCTAGATTACTGTGGTACCTCCCTGCTAAACTTATAGCAAGGCACACATCAGGTCTGGTACACATCATTGTATACATGATAGATCCTATGGCTGAGGCATAGGGGATGACTTTCATTTTCTCTCTATCTTCTGCAGGGGTCTGATGACCCACAAGTGTAGGGGATCCATCGTAGTCCTTTCAATAAGTAAGAGTGTCGAACCCAACGAGGAGGAGAAGAAAATGATAGGCAGTTTTCAGTAAGGTATTTTCTGCAAGCGCTGAAATTATAAGTAACAGATAGTTTTGTGATAAGATAATTGGTAGCAAGTGACAAAAGGTGCAAGTGACAAAAGGTAAAAGTAAATAAGGTGCAGAAAGGTGGCCTAATCCTTTTTGTAGCAAGGGACAAGCCTGGACAAACTCGTATATAAAGTAAAGCGCTCTCGAGGACACATGGGAATTATCGTCAAGCTAGTTTTCATCAGGATCATCTGATTCGCGTTCGGTACTTTGATAATTTGGTATGTGGGTGGACCGGTGCTTGGGTGCTGCCCTTACTTGGACAAGCCTCCCACTTATGATTAACCTCTAATGCAAGCATCCGCAACTACAAAAGAAGTATTAAGGTAAACCTAACCATAGCCTGAAACATATGGATCCAAATCAGCCCCTTACGAAGCAACACATAAACTAGAGTTTAAGCTTCTGTCACTCTAGCAATCCATCATCTACTTATTACTTCCCAATTCCTTCCTCTAGGCCCAAATAATGGTGAAGTGTCATGTAGTCGACGTTCACATGACACCACTAGAGGAGAGACAACATACATCTCATCAAAATATTGAACGAAGACCAAATTCACATGACTACTAATAGCAAGACTTCTCCCATGTCCTCAGGAACAAAAGTAACTACTCACAAGACATAATATTGTTCATGATCAAAGGGGTATTAATATGCATAATAGATCTGAACATATGATCTTCCACCAAATAAACCAACTAGCATCAACTACAAAGAGTAATCCACACTACTAGCAACCCACAGGTACCAATCTGAGGTTTGGGTACAAAGATTGGATACAAGAGATGAACTAGGGTTTGAGAGGAGATGGTGCTGGTGAAGATGTTGATGAAGATAGCCCTCCCCAAGATGGGAGAGTTGTTGGCGATGACGGTGGTGACGATTTCCCCCTCCTGGAGGGAAGTATCCCCGGCAGAACAGCTCTGCCGGAGCCCTAGATTGGTTTCTGCCTCGAGATGGCGGCGTCTGGTCCCGAAAGCCTCCTTCTGATTTTTTTTCCAGGTCAAAACACCTCATATAGGAGAAGATGGGAACTGGGGGCTGTCAGGACCGGATTTTCGGGATATTAATTTCCCAAAAGCGGACCTCGTGCTCATCAGCCCCAGGATTACTGTTAGCTGATGAGGCACCAACTTGTTACAGAAACTCCAAGCAAAAATACAAGATATGTAGTACAAGACCATTCTGGCCTATGAGTACAACACAGGGTTTCTAGTGGTTGATGGCGGAAGCGGTTTGTGGTTCATCGGTGACTATGGGACTCCATTTCCCACAGGAACAGCTGACCAGGTTAATTCCTATCTTCGGAGGCTGCTATCTCCATATATGTAGATTCCTTGGCTGTCATCGCATCGTTCCTTCCCACGCAAGGAATCTAGCCAAGACAATAGCCAGGGACAAGCCAGTGAGTACTTTGAATGTACTCGCAAACATTATGAACATGGGTGAGATATAATCATGCTCGAGATTAAATGATGATCACTATGATGATAATGATATGACAGTCCATAATGCGAGCAGGTCATTCGAATAAAAGGCATATGCACTCAGAGAGTGATAAATAAATAAATATATAACGTTCATGCCACAGTCGGGTGTCTGAGCGACACCACATAAAGGACTTATAAGAATAAATAAATAACAGGCATGCCACAGTCGGGCGTCTGAGCGACACCACAGAAAGGGCTCATACGGGAAATAATTAACAAGCATGCCACAGTCGGGCGCCTGAGCGACACCACAGAAAGGGCTAATAAGGGAAATAATTAACAAGCATGCCACAGTCGGGCGTCT
>LR738714.1:524153535-524201023 GCA_902687465.1 Secale cereale | reverse complement strand
CTCATAAGGAAAATAAATATCAAGCATGCCACAGTCGGGCGTCTGAGCGACACCACAGAAAGGGCTCATAAGGAAAATAAATATCAAGCATGCCATAGTCGGGCGTCTGAGCGACACCACAGAAGGGGCTCATAAGGAAAATAAGTATCAAGCATGCCACAGTCGGGCGTCTGAGCGACACCACAGAAGGGGCTTATAATTAGTGGATGAATATCCGGGAGGTAGAACCGTCCCAAGGATACTCATTAATCCAAGGAAAACAAATGGTTAGTCCACAATATTAATCATAATTACCATATATCACAGATCATACTCTATATTCTGGTTTTGTAGTTTCTCCTCCGAAGACCGACACTAAGACCGACACTCGACCCATCCCAGACTATAGTCCTTAACCACGGACACGGCTATTCGAATAGATTTTATATCTCTGCAGAGGGTGTACTCTTTACCCACGAGTAACGGTTTTCTTTAGTCCATTGGACTAATACCGTCTACGGTCTTTCAGTCGCAAACCCGCCTGTCTTGCACACACCAGCTTAACTTACTAGTGTCTGGAATCACCCACGACACTTGTTAAGCAAACTCTGAGTGGGGAGGCTACAACCTCGCGTAGCATGGGAACACATTTCTATCGCGCGCTCTAAGGGGTGCCCCCCTCTCGGTCCCAACCGGAAACACCCATGCCCCCGGACCAGGTGGCCTGCCTACCGGTTGCAACCGGTATTTTCCACCCTGGCCTCTCTGTACGGTGTGCGCTAGGACAGGGGTTAACACTTACTGAACCGTACCCTACCCGTGGCAGGGACAAGTAGTAGCACAAGCAAGTATGGGGTTATTGGAACAAGACTCGATCTATGGTCGACTTAGGAGGTTTCAACTTTACTTGAATGATTGGTCAAAACCAATATATTTTGCAATGACAGTCGGAAACACCATCCGTCATGCCTCACCAAGCCGTACCGGATTCCACCGTCCCGATGGGGAGCTAGTGACAAGCTCGCGTCTACACAAGACCGCAACTTTCACGACTTCCTTCCGTTAGGCATGATAGGCATACGGAGGGGATCACCGTCATGCAAACAAGTTATTCTCGGCAAGAGTTGTACCTCATGCTCTCATGGGTGTGATCATATCACCACATAGGAAATAAACATGAATACTTTCATATTGATGCAAAACGTGTCAACAACATTCATATGCGTTAAACCAAGGTTCAAAAATGCTTGCCTTCAAGTAGAGGGAAGGAGAAATGCATTCCAACATTTTTTTGGAAGTTTCTCCCTCTTCAAAAATCCTATTTGAAATAATACTAAACCATTACATAGACTAAACGCAGCACAAAAAAGTTGCTTGGAAATTTTGAATTAAATATGAAAATAAACTAGACAATATTTGGGGAACAACAGAAAAAGAATCAAGTCATTTGGATTTATTTTTAAAAACATATTGCCAGTCAAAGTCAAGTCAATTCTGTTTTTAGAATAAAAACAGAAAAAGGGAAACGTTTCGGTTGGGAATACGTTTTCGAAATAGTGGAGACGTACTCTGGGGATCTGCGCCTCCACTTATGCGCGCGTGGGCCGGCGCTGGCTCGCTGACAGAGGGGCCCGGGGGCCCACAGGTCAGGTTTGACCAGTCGCCCTCGCCTCCTTCTTCCTCTGGCCGAACGGAAGCGCTGCTCCGGCGATCAACGCTGGCGAACGGTGGCTTCTCGATGGCGTCCGAGTGCAGGGATGGACCCGCCAGACTGGGGCGGTCCTCCCGATGGTCGAGGGGGCGACGGAGGTGGAGGAAATCGTCGGCGACGAGCTTCGCGGCGGACGGCGGTCTCGGGTGGAAATGGGGTTCCGTCCTACGGTGGCTCTCGAGCTTATTTGGGACGTTGGGCAGCTCCGCAAGATCATATGGAGTCGAACGGCGATGCTGGTTGGAAGGGAGAGGCTCGGGCTGCGGCGTATTGAACTAGAGGGCGACGGCGCCCGTACTCGCTGGAGTTGGAGAAGAAACCTCCTTGGGGCGATTGGCTGCTATGGGGGCGCTTGGTGGGGTGGCTAGGGGTTGTCTGAGACTGCGGAGGAGCTCGGGGCCTCCTTAAAAAGGCGGACGATGGCGGTTCCGTGGCGGCCGTGGATAAGAACGCCGACGACCGACATTCTGTAGTTTTGGGCGACGTGGCGGCGACGCACGCTAGGGGACGAGCCCTCTGACGAACTGGAGCTGTTCCAGGGGGCAGGTGGCGAGTGCTGGTGGCTTGGGCGACTCTGTCCGCGGCAGGAGCTGCTGGTGCTGCTCGCTAGCCGCCGCGGCCGACCTGACGGCGGCCCTATGGAGCTCCAGGGCTGTCTCTGCGGCGCAGGGATAAGGTGGCGTGCTGTCGGTGCGAGGGGAGCGGCCAAAACATGCGCGGGGCGTCGGCAGAGGGACGCGGCGGCTCGGTGCGCGTGCGCGTAAAACGTGCGCTCTGGGCACGCCCAGAGCACGCACATGAGCCGCTCGATGAAATGCCACTACTAGCTAGAGAGCTTGGATGGACCTAGGATTTAGCAGGTCTAGGTTAGAGTCTTAGGGGAGGTTAGTGGACATGGCATTATGCACTGAGTGCCAAGATCACAGTGCAAGGCAAAACTCATGCCAAAACTGGCCATGCATACCAAGTGCTCGACAGAATGCCATGAGCCTGTGGGCATTTCTTCTGGTGGCCAAAACTCCAGATTAGGGTCTCTTTAAGTGAAGGTGATGATGGCAAAGTTAGTTGAGCAAAACCAAAAACTTGCGAGTGCAAGTTTTGCAAATCTACAGTTCTGGCAAGAAATGGAAGGCACTATTTCATGAACTAAACATGTCCCAAAGGGTACACTCTTCTGGAATTAAGGGTTTTGCAAGATGAGCTATAAGCAGGAGGAAGCTCAAGAGTACTGGAGCAAGATAAGCTAGGGTTGCAGTGCAAAATGCCAAACTGGACCAGAATAGAAAAGAGGTTGATTCACTCAATTTTTCCGAAGGACCTAAAAGGGTTTTTGCATAAAGTTAAATAACATACTCCCATGAACATCCCATAATTTTGGTGGAAGCATTAGGGAAATATTTAAGGGGGTTGTAGTGCAAAACTGTCTACTGGACCAGATTGGAAATCATGGTATGGAGCTCAAATTATTTAATGAAATAAGGATATTCTTGCATAAAAGTGATCTAATAACATCACATGACATCTCCAAATTCTAGTTGGAATTTTAGATAAACCTGTCAAAGGGTTGTAGTTCAAATGGGGCCTTATTTTAAGGGGAAACCATTTTTAGAGTGAATGGGATTTAGGGAGGAATTTATATAATTAAATTATATTGATAACAGAAAGGTTTTAATAAGAGATCAAGAGAGTCTAACAATAATTTGGAAAGCTATCACTTGAGGTAAAAACTCCAATACAACAGGAAAAGAAGGTCCTGAAATCAAAAGAAGAAACTAGCAAGTGGAAATTTTATTTTCCTAGCAAAATTTTAATTAATAAAACATTGTTAAAATTTTGGGGTGTTACAGGGGCCTTCCAGCTGGCCCACGAGGTAGGGGGCTTGCCCTGGGATGGGGGGCGCACCCCCCACCCTTGTGGGCAGCCGGTGGCCCCCTCGTGGACTTCTTTTGCCAGATATTTTTTATATTTTCTGAAACGACGTTCTCTTGAGTTTCAGGGCTTTTGGAGTTGTGCAGAATAGGTTTCGAGAGTTTGCTCCTTTTCCAGCCCACAATTCCAGCTGCCGGCATTCTCCCTCTTCATGTAAACCTTGTAAAATAAGAGAGAAAAGGCATAAGTATTGTGACAAAACATGTAAGAACAGCCCATAATGCAATAAATATCAACATATAAGCATGATGCAAAATGGACGTATCAACTCCCCCAAGCTTAGACCTCGCTTGTCCTCAAGCGAAAGCCGATATCGAAAAATATGTCCACATGTTTAGAGATAGAGGTGTCGATAAAACAAATACGGACATGAGGGCATCATGATCATTCTCATAACAGCAACTTATATAAATATAGTCATATGATTCTTATGCTAAAGTAACAATTCATCCACAATATCAAGTATGAATCATAAACTTCATTGGAAACTAACAAAAACTTTGATCTCGGTCATTGAAGCAATTGCAATTTATCGTAACATCGGAAAGAATCAATATAAGAGCTTTTCAGCAAGCCTACATACTCAACTATCATATAATCTTTCACAATTGCTCACACTCACGCAATACTTATGTTTATGGAGTTTTAATCGGACACAGAGAAAGATAGGGTCTTATGGTGTTGCCTCCCAACCTTTACCTCAAGGGTAATGTCAACAGTAATAGATCATGAAAACTTACATCCAAATGGGTATATATGTCAGGATCTTTCCAACACAATGTGCTTGCCAAAGGATAAAATGTAAAAAGGAAAGGTGGATTTCACCTTGACACTTATAAGACAAGAGTAATAGATAGGCCCTTCGCAGAGGGAAGCAGAGGTTGTCATGTGTTTTTATGGTTGGATTCACAAAGTCTTATCATAGAAGAACTTCGCTTTATATTGCCACTTGTGATAAGGACCTTTATTATGCAGTTCGTAGCTTTTATTACTTCCATATCACAAGATCATATAAAGCTAATTTCTCCCACACTAATAATCATACATATTTTAGCGAGTTTGCAACATGACAATTTGCTTGGAAGGGTCTTTCTCAATCCATAGGTAGGTATGGTGGACTCTCATGGCAAAACTAGGTTTAAGGATATATGGAAGCACAAGTAGTATCTCTACTTAGTGCGAGGAGTTTTGGCTAGCATGAGGGGGAAAGGCAAGCTCAACATGTTGGATGATCCATGACAATATACTTTATTTCGGATATAAGAAGACATAACCCATTATGTTGTCTTCCTTGTCCAACATCAACTCTTTAGCATGTTATACTTTAATGAGTGCTCACAATCATAAAAGATGTACAAGATAGTATATTTGTATGTGAAGCCTCTCTTCTTTTATTACTTCCTATTAATTGCAACGATGACCAAAACTATGTTTGTCACCTCCCAACAACTTTTATTTATCATACTCTTGTATGTGAAGTCATTACTTCCCAGAAGATCGATATGATCTCTTTGATACTCTTTATGTTTTCTTTATTTTTATCATGACCCAAGTGAGGAAATCAAGCCCTTGACTCAACACTAATCTTTATTATATAGCTCACAAACTCGATTACAAAGGGTAAAGCTCAGAAAGCAAAAGCTCACAACTAGATCATGATAACTTTATTCTAATAGATCAAGATACTACTAAAAGGATTGAATGGAGTAAAATGGTAAAGATAGGAGTGATGGTGATACGATACCGGGGTCACTCCCCCAAGCTTGGCAGTTGCCAAGGGGAGTGCCCATACCCATATGATTATGTCTCCTTCTTCGAGGGTGGTGATGATGGAGTTGCAAGTAGTGACGGAGGATCCTCATATATCGAGCGTAGGAGATCTTCCAGCTTGCGGATAATACCTTTGAGAGCAGCTATGTAATCCTTCAACAAAATATTTTCACTTGTGAGATGCTTGTTTCGAATCTGAGCTAACTCAATCATCCTGAAAGCTTCTAGCTTAGTTGAGGTAAGGAGATTAGGAAGGGATTTAGAGGTGTCTTCTTCTCCCACTGTCGGAGCCAGATCTTCCACCTCCATCTTGATCATCTTCTCCTTGTGGATCTCCTCGGGTCCTTCCCTCTTCAGACCTATCTTCATTAGCCAAGCATCGTTGCCTTCATTGTTGGAGGAGGGAGACGACATGATGCCTGGCTCCGCAAACCCTAACAGTAAATAGCTCTAAACAAGAACAGAGGATTTTTGCGTGATACAGAGATCAAAACCTTCAGGAGTATATATAATGAATTTTTATCGACAAAAAGGAGTAACCCACAAGAAAATGGAGTCCGGGGGACACACGGGGTACCCACGAGGCAGGGGGCGCGCCCTGGGAAGGGGGGCACGCCCTCCACCCTCGTGGAGGCCTCGTGTCCCCTCCAGACTACTTCTTATTTTTCTATTTTTTTAAATATTCCAAAACGGAGAAAATTTGCCTTTAGAACTGTTTTGGAGTCGGTTTACTTACCATACTACGTACCTCTTCCTTTCCGGAGGCTGAATCGTTCTAGAAAGATTATGTATTCCTCCGGGGTTACGGTTTCAATAACATTGGTTTCAACATTTATAGGATTACCTGAGATATAATGTTTGATTCTTTGACCGTTCACCACCTTTGGATTTGTGCCTTCGAAGTTGTTGATTTTTATGGCACCAGAACGATAGACCTCCTCGATAACGTAAGGTCCTTCCCACTTGGAGAGAAGTTTTCCTACAAAAAATCTTAAACGAGAGTTGAATAGCAAGACATAATCCCCTACGTTAAACTCACGCTTTTGTATCCTTTTGTCATGCCATCTTTTAACTTTTTCTTTAAACAGCTTGGCATTCTCATAGGCATGGGTTCTCCATTCATCGAGACAGCTAATGTCAAATAGCCTCTTCTCACCGGCAAGTTTGAAATCATAGTTGAGCTCCTTAATAGCCCAATATGCCTTATGTTCTAGCTCAAGAGGTAAGTGACATGCTTTTCCATATACCATCTTATATGGAGACATACCCATGGGATTTTTGTATGCAGTTCTATAGGCCCATAATTCATCATCTAGTTTCTTGGACCAATTCTTCCTAGACCTATTAACTGTCTTTTGCAAGATTAATTTCAACTCCCTGTTACTTAGTTCTACTTGACCACTAGTCTATGGGTGATAGGGGGATGCAATTCTATGGTTGACATCATACTTTGCAAGCATTTTACAGAAAGCACCATGAATAAAGTGTGAACCACCATCGGTCATTGGATATCTAGGGACTCCAAACCTCAGAAAAATAACTTCTTTAAGCATCTTAATAGAGGTGTTATGATCAGTGCTGCTAGTTGGAATAGTTTCTACCCACTTAGCAACGTAATCAACAACAACTAAAATATGTGTGTACCCATTAGAGGCAGGAAAAGGTCCCATATAATCAAAGCCCCAAACATCAAATGGTTTAATAACAAGTGAATAGTTCATAGGCATTTCTTGACGTCTACTAATATTACCAATTCTTTGACATTCATCACAAGATAAGACAAACTTACGGGCATCCTTGAAGAGAGTAGGCCAATAAAAACCGGATTGCAATACCTTGTGTGCAGTTCTATCTCCCGCATGGTGTCTTCCATAAGCTTCGGAGTGGCACTTGCGTAGGATATGTTCCTGTTCATGCTCAGGTACACAACGTCTAATAATACCATCTACTCCTTCTTTATAAAGATGTGGGTCATCCCAGAAGTAATGTCTCAAATCATAGAAGAATTTTTTCTTTTGCTGGTATGTGAAGCTAGGAGGTATAAACTTAGCAACAATATAATTATCATAATCAGCATACCATGGAGCAGTACGAGAAGTACTTATGATAGCTAGTTGTTCATCACGAATGCTATCATCAATAGGTTGTGGGTCATCAAGCATATTTTCTAGCCTAGACAAGTTGTCTGCAACGGGGTTCTCAGCTCCTTTTCTATCAATAATATGGAAGTCAAATTCTTGTAGCAAGAGAACCCATCTAATAACTCTAGGTCTAGCATATTTCCTTTCCATAAGGTATTTGATAGCAGCATGATCAGTGTGAATAGTTACTTTAGAATCAACAATATAGGGTCTAAACTTATCACAAGCAAATACAACTGCTAAAAATTCTTTCTCAGTAGTAGCATAATTTCTCTGGGCACTATCTAGAGTTTTACTGGCATATTGGATAACATTCAATTTATTATCAACTCTTTGCCCTAGAACAGCACCTACAGCATAATCACTAGCATCACACATAATCTCAAAGGGTAAATTCCAGTCAGGAGGCTGGATAATAGGTGCGGAGATCAATGCTTTCTTAAGTATTTCAAATGCTTCTAGACAATCATCATCAAAGACAAAAGGAATATCTTTTTGTAAGAGATTAGTCAGAGGCCTGGAGATTTTGGAGAAGTCCTTTATGAACCTCCTATAAAACCCGGCATGGCCAAGAAAACTTCATATACCTTTGGTGTCCTTAGGGCATGGCATCTTTTCAATAGCATCAACTTTAGCTTTGTCAACTTCAATACCTCTTTCAGAAATTTTATGTCCCAAGACAATGCCTTCATTAACCATAAAGTGGCACTTCTCCCAATTCAAGACAAGATTAGTGTCTTCACATCTCTGCAAAACTCGATCAAGGTTGCTTAAGCAATCATCAAAAGAAGTTCCGTAAACGGAGAAATCATCCATGAAAACCTCAACAATCTTTTCACAAAAATCAGAGAATATAGCCATCATACATCTTTGCAAGGTAGTAGGTGCATTACATAAACCAAAAGGCATATGTCTATAAGCAAAGGTACCGAAAGGACAAGTAAAAGTGGTCTTTTCTTGATCCCCTTTTGACACTGTATTTGAGAGAAACCAGAATAACCATCTAGAAAGCAGAAATGTTTGGATAACCTTTCTAGCATTTGATCAATAAATGGCAAGGGGTAATGATCTTTCTTAGTAGCTTTATTTAACTTACGGAAATCAATTACCATCCTATAACATGTAACTATTCTTTGCGGGATCAATTCATCTTTATCATTAGGAACGACAGTCATACCTCCTTTCTTAGGAACGCAATGGACATGACTTACCCACTGGCTGTCAGCAACTGGATAGATAATACCTGCCTCTAGAAGCTTTAGTATTTCCTTTCTTACCACTTTTTTCATCTTAGGATTTAGTCATCGCTGATGATCAATAACTGATTTAGCATTTTCTTCCAATTTTATCTTGTGTTGGCATATAGTGGGACTGATGCCTTTAAGATCATCCAGAGTATATCCAATAGCAGCACGATGCTTCTTCAGAGTTTTCAATAATTTTTCTTCTTCCTGCTCTGAAAGGTTAGCACTAATAATAACAGGATATATCTTATTTTCATCAAGATAAACATATTTAAGATTATCAGGCAAAGGTTTAAGTTCAAACACGGGATCACCCTTGGTTGGAGGAGGATCCCCTAGGATTTCAACAGGCAAGTTGATTTTCAATATGGGTCCCTGTGTAAGGAATATTTCATCTATTTCCTTCTCTCATTCATATGCATATCATTTTTGTGGTCTAGCAAGTATTGTTCTAAAGGATCATTAGGTGGCACGGCAATAGAAGCAAGACCAATAATTTCATCCTTATTGGGTGGTGCCTTTTCAAGGGGTTGTCTACGGAATTTAGCAAAGTTAAAATCATGAGTCATATCCCCTAATCCCATAGTGACAATATCTTTCACGCAGTCTATCTTGGCATTAACAGTATTCAAGAAGGGTCTACCAAATATAATGGGACAGAATTCATCTTGTGGGGAACTAAGAACAAGAAAATCAGCAGGGTATTTAACCTTCCCACACAAGACTTCAATATCTCTAACAATCCCAACTGGTGAAATAGTGTCTCTGTTAGCAAGATTAATAGTAACATCAATCCCTTCTAACTCAACATGTGCAATATCATGCATAATTTCGTTATACAAATCAAAAGGGATTATACTCGCACTAGCACCTACGTCGCATAAACCATGATAGCAATGATCTCCTATCTTAACAAAGATAACAGGCAAGCCTACAACAGGTCTATGTTTGTTCCTAGCATTGGGTTTGGCTATTCTAGCAGAATCTTCTTGGAGGTAAATAACATGTCCATCTAAATCTTCTACCAAGAGATCTTTAACCATTGCAACACTAGGTTCAACTTTAATTTGCTCAGATGGTGTAGGTGTCCTAGTATTACTCTTACGAACTACAGTTGAAGCTTGAGTATGATCCTTTATCCTAATGAGGAAAGGTGGTTTCTCAATATAAGCGGTAGGAATAACAGGATCAACATTATAAGTGATAGTCTTTTCTTCAACTTTAATAGGTTCAACAACTTTTACTTCAATAGGGGGATGGTATTTAACCCACTTCTCCTTGGGAAGATCAACATGAGCAGCAAAAGATTCACAGAAAGAAGCTACTATCTCAGAGTCAAGTCCATATTTAGTGATAAACTCACGGAAAACATCGGTATCCATAAAAGCTTTAACACAATCAAACTTAGGGGTCATACCTGACTCCTTACCTTCGTCGAGATCCCAATCTTCAGAGTTGCGTTTAATTATTTCCAATAAATCCCATTTGAATTCAATAGTCTTCATCATATAAGAGCCAGAACAAGAAGTATCGAGCATGGAGCGGTTATTAAGAGAAAGCTGAGCATAAAATTTTGAATGATCATTTCTCTTGAGAGCTCATGATTGGGGCATGAATATAACATTGACTTAAGCCTCCCCCAAGCTTGAGCGATGCTTTCTCCTTCGCGAGGCCAGAAAATATAAATATAATTACGATCACGATGAACCTGGTGCATAGGGTAGAACTTCTGATGAAATTCCAACTTCAGACGATTATAGTTCCATGATCCCATATCATCGCATAGCCTAAACCATGTCAATGCATCCCCCTTCAAAGATAAAGGGAAGACCTCTTCTTGATAACATCCTCGGGCATACATGCAAGCTTAAACAGTCCACAAACTTTATCCACATAGATTAGGTGTAAGTCGGGATGCAGTGTTCCATCTCCTGTAAAGGGGTTTTCAAGCAGTTTCTCGATCATACCCGAAGGAATCTCAAAGAAAACATTTTAAATAGGTGCAGTAGGTTGAGGAGCAACTCTTTGCTCTTCTGATCAGGGTGAAGATACCCCGAACAAGCCCCTCAAAGGATTTTGAGCCATAGTAACAAGTGACAATAAATTTCAGTACACTATATAATTTTTTCCTTACCAAATTCCACTTACCAAAGGCGCTTCACTCCCCGGCAACGGCGCCAGAAAAGAGTCTTGATGACCCACAAGTGTAGGGGATCTATCGTAGTCCTTTCTATAAGTAGGAGTGTCGAACCCAATGAGGAGCAGAAGGAAATGATAGGCAGTTTTCAGTAAGGTATTTTCTGCAAGCACTGAAATTATAAGTAACAGATAGTTTTGTGATAAGATAACTGGTAGCAAGTGACAAAAGGTAAAAGTAAATAAGGTGCAGGAAGGTGGCCCAATCCTTTTTGTAGCAAAGGACAAGCCTGGAAAAACTCGTATATAAAGTAAAGCGCTCCCAAGGACACATGTGAATTATCGTCAAGCTAGTTTTCATCACGATCATCTGATTCGCGTTCGGTACTTTGATAATTTGGTATGTGGGTGGACCGGTGCTTGGGTGCTGCCCTTACTTGGACAAGCTCACTTATGATTAACCTCTAATGCAAGCATCCGCAACTACAAAAGAAGTATTAAGGTAAACCTAACCATAGCCTGAAACATATGGATCCAAATCAGCCCATTACGAAGCAACGCATAAACTAGGGTTTAAGCTTCTGTCACTCTAGCAATCCATCATCTACTTATTACTTCCCAATGCCTTCCTATAGGCCCAAATAATGGTGAAGTGTCATGTAGTCGACGTTCACATGACACCACTAGAGGAGAGACAACATACATCTCATTAAAATATCGAACGAAGACCAAATTCACATGACTACTAATAGCAAGACTTCTCCCATGTCCTCAGGAACAAAAGTAACTACTCACAAGACATAACATTGTTCATGATCAGAGGGCTATTAATATGCATAATGGATCTGAACATATGATCTTCCACCAAATAAACCAACTAGCATCAACTACAAAGAGTAATCAACACTACTAGCAACCCACATGTACCAATCTGAGGTTTTGGTAGAAAGATTGGATACAAGAGATGAACTAGGGTTTGAGAGGAGATGGTGTTGGTGAAGATGTTGATGAAGATAGCCCTCCCCAAGATGGGAGAGTTGTTGGTGATGACGGCGGCGACGATTTCCCCCTCCCGGAGGGAAGTATCCCCGGCAGAACAGCTCTGCCGGAGCCCTAGATTGGTTTCCGCCTCGAGACGGCGGCGTCTGGTCTCGAAAGCCTCCTTCTAATTTTTTCCAGGTCAAAACACCTCATATAGGAGAAGATGGGCACCGGGGGCCTTCCGGTTAGCCCACGAGGCAGGGGGGCGCGCCCTGGGAAGGGGGGCGCGCCCCCACCCTCGTGGGTAGCCGGTGGCCCCCCTCGTGGACTTCTTTCGCCAGATATTTTTTATATTTTCTGAAACGACGCTCTGTTGAGTTTCAGGGCTTTTGGAGTTGGGCAGAATAGGTTTCCAGAGTTTGCTCCTTTTCCAGCCCAGAATTCCAGCTGCCGGCATTCTCCCTCTTCATGTAAACCTTGTAAAATAAGAGAGAAAAGGCATAAGTATTGTGACAAAACATGTAAGAACGGCCCATAATGCAATAAATATCAATATATAAGCATGATGCAAAATGGACGTATCAGGGTCGGACATTGAGTCTTACTCAACTTCACACCTTGTAACACAGGCAAGAACCCTTTCTTTGACTAATCCATTTTGAACTTCTTCAAAACTTTATCAAGGTATGTGCTTTGTGAAAGTCCAATTAAGCGTCTTGATCTATGTCTATAGATCTTGATGCCTAATATATAAGCAGCTTCACCGAGGTCTTTCATTGAAAAATTCTTATTCAAGTATCCTTTCATGCCATCCAGAAATTCTATATCATTTCCAATCAACAATATGTCATCCACATATAATATTAGAAATGTTACAGAGCTCCCACTCACTTTCTTGTAAATACAGGCTTCTCCAAAAGTCTGTATAAAACCATATGCTTTGATCATCTCATCAAAGCGTATATTCCAACTCCGAGATGCTTGCACCAGTCCATATATGGATCACTGGAGCTTGCACACTTTGTTAGCACCTTTAGGATCGACAAAACCTTTTGGTTGCATCATATACAACTCTTCTTTAAGATATCCATTAAGGAATGCAGTTTTGACATCCATTTGCCGGATTCCATAATCATAAAATGCGGCAATTGCTAACATGATTCGGACAGACTTAAGCATCGCTACGGGTGAGAAAGTCTCATCGTAGTCAACTCCTTGAACTTGTCGAAAACCTTTCGCAACAAGTCGAGCTTTGTAGACAGTAACATTTTCGTCGGCGTCGGTCTTCCTCTTGAAGATCCATTTATTTTCGATGGCTTGCTGATCATCGGGCAAGTCAACCAAAGTCCACACTTTGTTCTCATACATGGATCCCATCTCAGATTTCATGGCATCAAGCCATTTTGCGGAATCTGGGCTCATCATCGCTTCCTCATAGTTCGTAGGTTCATCATGGTCTAGTAACATGACTTCCAGAACTGGGTTGCCGTACCACTCTAGTGCGGAACGTACTCTGGTTGACCTACGAGGTTTAGTAGTAACTAGATCTGAAGTTTCATGATCATCATCATTAGCTTCCTCACTAACTGGTGTAGGAATCACTGGAACTAGTTTCTGTGATGTGCTACTTTCCAATTTGGGAGAAGGTATAATTACCTCATCAAGTTCTACTTTCCTCCCACTCACTTCTTTTGAGAGAAACTCCTTCTCTAGAAAGGATCCATTCTTGGCAACGAATATCTTGCCTTCGGATCTGTGATAGAGGGTGTAACCAACATTTTCCTTTGGGTATCTTATGAAGACACATTTCCCCGACTTGGGTTCGAGCTTATCAGGTTGAAGCTTTTTCACATAAGCATCGCAGCCCCAAACTTTAAGAAACGATAACTTTGGTTTCTTGCCAAACCACAGTTCATAAGGCGTCGTCTCAACGAATTTAGATGGTGCCCTATTTAACGTTAATGCAGCTGTCTCTAAAGCATAACCCCAAAACGATAGTGTAAATCGGTAAGAGACATCATAGATCGTACCATATCTAATAAAGTACGGTTACGACGTTCGGACACACCATTACGTTGTGTTGTTCCGGGTGGCGTGAGTTGTGAAACTATTCCACATTGTTTCAAATGAAGACCAAACTCGTAACTCAAATATTCACCTCCACGATGAGATCGTAGAAACTTTATTTTCTTGTTACGATGATTCTCTACTTCACTCTGAAATTCTTTGAACTTTTGAAATGTTTTAGACTTGTGTTTCATCAAGTAGATATACCCATATCTGCTCAAATCATCAGTGAAGGTCAGAAAAATAACGATACCTTCCGCGAGCCTCAACACTCATCGGTCCACATACATCAGTATGTATGATTTCCAACAAATCTGTTGCTCGCTCCATTGTTCCGGAGAATGGAGTTTTAGTCATCTTGCCCATGAGGCATGGTTCGCAAGCACCAAGTGATTCATAATCAAGTAATTCCAAAAGTCCATCAGTATGGAGTTTCTTCATGCGCTTTACACCAATATGACCTAAATGGCAGTGCCACAAATAAGTTGCACTCTCATTATCAACCTTGCATCTTTTGGCTTCAATATTATGAATATGTGTATCACTACGATCGAGATCTAACAAGAATAGACCACTCTTCAAGGGTGCATGACCATAAAAGAGATTACTCATATAAATAGAACAACCATTATTCTCTGATTTAAATGAATAACCGTCTCGCAACAAACAAGATCCAGATATAATGTTCATGCTCAATGCTGGCACCAAATAACAATTATTTAGGTCTAAAACTAATCCCGATGGTAGATGTAGAGGTAGCGTGCCGACGGCAATCGCATCGACTTTCGAACCATTTCCCACGTGCATCGTCACCTCGTCCTTAGCTAATCTTCGTTTAATCCATAGCCCCTGTTTCGAGTTACAAATATTAGCAACCGAACCAGTATCAAATGCACAGGTGCTACTACGAGCATTAGTAAGGTACACATCAATAACATGTATATCAAATATACCTTTGTTCACTTTGCCATCCTTCTTATCCGCCAAATACTTGGGGCAATTCCTCTTCCAGTGTCCAGTCCCTTTGCAGTAGAAGCACTCAGTTTCAGGCTTGGCTCCAGACTTGGGTTTCTTCGTGGGAGTAGCAACTATCTTGCTATTCTTCTTGAAGTTCCCTTCTTTCCCTTGCCCTTTTTCTTGAAACTAGTGGTCTTGTTCACCATCAACACTTGATGCTCCGATTTCTACCTCCGCAGCTTTGAGCATAGAGAAGAGCTCGGGAATTGTTTTATGCATCCCTTGCATGTTATAGTTCATCATGAAGCCTTTATAGCTTGGTGGCAGTGATTGAAGAACTCTATCAATAACACTATCTTCGTCAACTTTGCATCCAAGTTGAGTCATATGATTGTAGTACCCAGACATTCTGAGCAAGTGTTCACTGATAGAACTGTTCTCCTCCATCTTGCAACTGTAGAACTTATTGGAGACTTCATATTTCTCAATCCGGGCAATTGCATGAAATATTAACTTCAACTCTTGGAACATCTCATATGCTCCATGACGTTCGAAACGTCTTTGAAGACCCGGTTCTAAGCCGTAAAGCATGGCACACTGAACTATCGAGTAGTCATCAGAACGAGCTTGCAAGATGTTCATAACGTCCGGAGTTGCTCCTGCAGCAGGCATGCCGCCTAGAGGTGCTTCCAAGACATAATTCTTCTATGCACCAATGAGGATAATCCTCAAGTTACGGACCCAATCCGTGTAATTGCTACCATCATCTTTCAACTTAGCTTTCTCTAGGAATGCATTAAAATTCAAGGGAACGGTAGCACGGGCCATTGATCTACAACAACATAGATATGCAAAAACTATTATGACTAAGTTCATGATAAATTAAAGTTCAATTAATCATATTGCTAAAGAACTCCCACTTAGATTGACATCCCTCCAGTCATCTAAATGATCACGTGATCCAAATCAACTAAACCATGTCCGATCATCACGTGAGATGGAGTAGTTTTCAATGGTGAACATCTTATGTTGATCATATCTACTATATGATTCACGCTCGACCTTTCGGTCTCCAGTGTTCTGAGGCCATGTCTGTACATGCTAGGCTCGTCAAGTTTAACCCGAGTATTCTGCATGTGCAAAACTGTCTTACACCCGTTGTATTTAAACGTAGAGCTTATCACACCCGATCATCACATGGTGTCTCGGCACGACGAACTTTCGCAACGGTGCATACTCAGGGAGAACACTTGTACCTTGAAATTTTGCAAGTGATCATCTTATAATGCTACCGCCGTACTAAGCAAAATAAGAGTCAAAGGTAGTGAACGTTGGGGTTTTCGGTGGGACCGAAAATACCATCTCGGTGTGTCCGATATGAGTCAAAGGTAGGAACTTGCCAGAATCGGTGGGACCGAAATCAACAACTCGGATATTCCGAAATGATGACAAACGGTTACAGAAGGTTGGCAGTCCAGTTTCGGTGAGACCGAACTCAAAATCGGATTGACCGAAATTTCTAGGGTTTGGAAAATAGCTGAGGTGGTTCATCTCGGTGGGACTGAGTTGGAAGAATCGGTTTGTCCGAGATTACTTATGAGTGTGTTAAGTAGTGAAAATTGCTGATAGTTGAAGGAGCTAAATCACTAAGCACTTGAGCAACCAGATCATCAATACAACCTCATCCCCTTTTAATAGTATTGGCTTTTCCTATGGACTCAATGTGATCTTGGATCACTAAACCAAAAATGGAGTCTTGAGCTTTTGCCAATGCTTGCCTTAGCATTTTGAGGGGTCCACTTCTTCAGACATTTCCATACCCATATCATCGAACTTCTCTGAAATGATTCTCAAGTAACTATTAGTTCAATGATATATATGTTGTTATTAATTACCAAAACCACCCGGGGATTAGTTGCACTTTCAATCTCCCCCTTTTTGGTAATTGATGACAACATATAGATCAAAGCTTCGACAAAGGATATAATCAATGAATAATATCGTCGCTTTGAGAAGTATGTGATAAACAAGAGCTCCCCCTAAATTTGTGCATTATTTAAAATTTGCGTTTGAATGCAAATGCACAATCGATTAGGATTATGGGTCACTATTCCATGTCACATACATCTTGGTGGAGCGCACAAAATGATAAGAATGAATAACATGCACTCAATCACCAAGACATGAGTAAATAATCATACAAGAAGGAATAGCATATGATAAGCATTGAGCACACATTAAAGCATAGTATGACCAAGCACTCATTAAGGTAGCATCAAACGTAGTATCAAGCACACTTAAAGTTTCGAAAGACCAAAAGAACCAAATGTATCTCAAAGGAAACCGGCAAAAGAACGAAAGAGCACTCTCTCTCTCTCGAAGCCCTATGATCTATACAATTTCTCCCCCTTTGGCAACAAGTTACCAAAAAGTTCGAAAAAACATAGAGCTAAACGTCACTGTGGGCTCTGCTGGCGGCTCTCGTCTGGGTAGATGTCGGAGTAGAAATGACGGCATCGGCGAAGACTTCTGATGTCTGCGCTGGAGGAGTGGATGCTGGAGCTGGAGCTGAAGTAACTGCTCGAGCTGTAGGAGGTGCTGAAGTGGTAGCCCTGGAGTTAGTCACTGGGATAGCTGCTGATCGGGATCCTCTGGGAACCTGAGCAGTCTGGCGATGAGAGTCCTGGACTAGATCATCCTGCATGAGCTCTGCTCTCTCCTGCCTTGCTTCCTCCATGTCTGCCTCAAGCTTGTTGACGGACACCTGAATCTCTGTCAGCTTCACGTCCAGAGCGTGGATCTTGTCTTCAACAATCCTCTCTAGGCTTTCCTGAGATTGTTCAATGCTGGCCAGGCGTTGTTCAATCCTCTGGGTAGCTTCAAGAATCTGATCTCCAAAGCTCTTTGGTTTAGCTGCTGCTGCTGCTGCCTCTTTATCAGCTTTAGCTTTCTTAGCAGCCTCAATTTTGGCTTGACCTTCAACTGAGGTTGGATCTTCCTCATCCATCACAACAATGTTATCTTCATGCTCTGGCTGCAGTGGCAAGTGCTTCCTATCCAACATGAATTTGCCCGTGCCAAACTTGGCATTGATGAGCATCTGAATCTGCGGGGCAAATCCACACGACCTCTTCTGGTCAGCTGCAGTCCTCTTAATGGTCTCTACCATTAAGTCCATCACCTTGAAAGGTGCCTTCTCATCAAGAATGTGCAGCATGTTGATAGAATAGCCTCGAATCATGCGGTGGTCTCCAGACTTGGGCATCAATGTATGCCTCAGAATAGTGTTTGTGGTGGTCAGACCTGCCTGGAGATAGTACACTGAGCCAAGCTTCCACCCTTCCAAATCAGCTGCGGGGATCTCCTTGTACATGTTCTTCATGGAATCATGGTTCTTCTTAGGAATCCCATAGACATCAATGTCGTCCTCTCTCTGCACTGGAGCATTAAGAAGGTCTGCCCATTCTTCAACAGACGAAGAAAACCTTTGACCTTCAGTCATCCAGGTGATCTTGCCATCAGGATAGAAATGGGCTGTGGCGTAGAACTGCATGATCATCTCGTCATTCCAATCTGTCAGCTTCTGACCCACAAAGTCATCAACTCCACATGCAGTAAAGCTCTCATGCACATGGGGAAAGAAGTCTCGGTGCTCTTCACTGTCAATGTACTCCCAGTCAACATACCTGGTGTCTGCAACAATAGGCTTCTTATCCATCAGCACGGTCTCATAGAAGTCCTGCTGCTCTCTGGTGTGGAATCTGGGGTCCACAGCAGTCCTTCTCCTCACGGCATATGGATCAGACTGTCTCCATAGCCTGAGACCTCTATCCTTCCTTGCCTTCATATCCTCGGCTTGAGGATGAGCATCGTTGTGGAGTGGCAATTTAGGACGGAGCTTCAACAACACATGTTCTTCATCAGACTCAGACGGTGGCATCTCACCTTTGTTCTTCTCAGACGCCGGAATGTTCCTGGTTGTCCTCTTGGGCTTGGCTGGAGCTGCCTTGGCTTGAGCAGGCTTCTTGGGCTTAGAAGTGGCTTGAGCCCTAATAGCATCACCCATGAACTTAGCCTTCTGAGGAGGAGGCTGGGGTGCATCTTCTTCTTCTTCTTCAGCAGCTGCATCAACATGAGGTTCAGCATATACTACCCTCTTCCTCTTGGAAGTTTTCTTCACCTTACTTGGAGCTGGCTCTTCCAAGTTCAGTTTCTTTGCAACAGCTGACTGCTTGACCTTGCTGGTGCCTTTCTTCGACTGCTGCCCTTGGTGCTCTTTGGCAACAACATTCCTCTTGGGCTTGGAGGTTACTTCCTCAGCAACGAAGTCAGAGTCCTCATCATCAGAATTTCTCTTCTTTCTGGTTCTGGTGGCTGCAGGAGGCAAACCACTAGGGGTACTCCTCTCACCATCATCACTAGGACTACTAGCCTCAGGACTAGTATCTGCCTCAGGGATCTCTGCAAAAGGTGACTCAGACCTGTTCTGGCTGTCACTGGCATCTGACATAGCTGACAACCTGTGAATAGATAAGGTATAGGCAGAGTAGAAGAGTTATCACAACTGCAGAGGTTTTTGCAAAAAAAAAATGAGTTCAAATCTTAGTTTTGAGTTTTCACAGAATGCATTTCGGTCAAACCGATTTTCAGTTTCGGTGAATCCGAAGTGTATAACAGAAACCTACACACCACTTTCGGTCAGACCGAAATGGGTTTCGGTCCAGCCGATAAACTAGGGTTTCACTAAAACTGAGTTTCGGTCACACCAATTTGCACAACTCGGTTAGACCGAACGTGCAGTGCAATGGCCAGAGGCCAAATCGGTCATTCCGAGTTTTCAAAATCGGTTTCACCGAGATGTGTTCCGTGGAAACCTAAACCTAAGAATTTCGCTCGAAACTAAAACGATCTGATCTGATGTAAAGGAATATCTCAAACGTGGCTAGATGCAGGGCAAACCAATCGTGCAAGAATCAGATGGGGAGCACGAGAGGGATCGAGACTCACCCTAACTTGGTGGAGTCCCTCTACGGCGGCAACGGCGCGGAGAAGAAGACCGTTGACGGCGGCGGAGACCTGCGGCGAGGGCGCACAGGCGACGACGGCGACGATCCGAAGACCAGGGCGACGGCAGCAGGGGACTTGGGGGCGAAACGGTTTGAAGAATTAAATCGCGCGCTGCCCTCAGTATTTATATCCCCATGCTGTCGGTGGGACCGAGTTGAAAAACTCGGTGACACCGAAATGGATAACTGCTGTGCAGTTACACATATCAGTCACGCCGAGATTTATAACTCGGTTTCACCGAGATGAAACCTAGATCAGTCTAAGCGTTTCGGTTGGACCGAGATGGAGAAGTTGGTCAGACCGAAATTGACTTAGAAGGTTTTGGAAGTCAGCCTTAGACGGATCGGTGGCTCCGAGTGCTCCTCACTCGGAGGGTCCGAAAATGACTTGTTCAAAGTTGTGATATGAGCATGAATAGAATTTGAGACAAGAAAGCATAGATAGCTAGGGAAGGTGCTTAGGCATTCTTGTCCATCCATTTGGCCAGAAAAGTCAAAACAACCAAAACAACAAATGGATGTCCTCGAATGGATAAAATCATGCATTCAACATGCTCACACAATGAGATAGCAAATGAAATATGTGTCAAACATGCACAACCAACACTCTAGCTACTAGCACACAATTTGTCGATGACTAGGTCATCTATATATGAGTGTTTTGACTTAGGAGTCAAATGAGAACATTTGATCATAGGTCATACTCATCGTTTGAGCACAAGTGGGGTTACCACTTTTACATAAAGCATTGATGTGTTCACATCATTTGAAGATGCTTTAGCTCAATTTTTAGAGCAAAGCTCCCCCTAGATGTGAGAACCCCTTTTAAAGGGTCAAACTAACCTTGGGTTGTCGTAGAAGACTTCATGTAGATGTTGAAGATGTGGATGCTCAATGTTGATGTAGATCATCAAGAGTTGGGAGCTATCCTTTGGATTAGGGCACTTTCAATACCTACATGGGTTAGTCCCACAAGGAACAAACAAGGATATCCATAGACATATATTGAAGTACACAAAAGATGATGTCCATGAAAGCAATGATTACCTTGTCCCTTGACTTACCAACAAGAGGGTTTGTGACTCCATGAACTAGTGCATGATGTGGAAGTTGATTGCACAAGTTCTTGCCAAAATGAATATGAGTGAAGTATGTTGGCGGAGTCACCCTCAAGAACCTTCTAGTTCTTCTTCTTTGGGATCCACATCATCTTGATGGGAATCCTTGGGGTTGTAGTGGAGCTTGACGAAGTAGAACTTGATGTGTCCTTGGGAACCCACTTGACCATGGCTTGAGGTGCTTCAATGAATGCATCAATCTCCTCTTGAAGCTTGTCCTTGGCCTTTAGCTTGTGGTCTTGTGGTGAAAGGTCATCTTGAGCTTGTTCCACATTGGAAGAAGTAGGATCATACTTCTCCTTTTGAGAAACAAACTGTGGAGTAGGGTATTGACCTTCTTCCCACTCAACACCTTCGGCGTTGAACTTTCGCTCAAAACCAATCCCTTGATTCTTCCGGTGCCTTCCTTGTTTGCGAACAATTTCCTCAAAGTTCTTGCTTCCGGCAAGACTCTTGTAGACACCTTTCTCTATGATTTCCTTCAATAAGCTATTTTCTTGCTCAAGTGTAACTTGGCTTGAAACATTGTTAGTGGAATCAAGAGAACTACTAGAAGCAACATTATTGGATTTAACATGGTTATTGTTACTACTAGAGGAAGAATTTTTCTTATGCTTGTCATGCTTAGTCTTAATAGGTGGCAAGAAATTAGACAAGAGAAGTCGTTTGGCAAGATATGAAGAACTCTTCTTTCGAAGATCGTCATTGATCGCTTTTAGAAACTCATGTTCTTGCTCTAGAGTGAGCTTCTCAAAGCGTAGCTTCTCATGAGATCTTAGGAGCTCTCTATGATCTTCTTGAGTTGTTTCATGAGCTAACTTAAGAGTGTTTAGTTCTTTAGTTAGACGCTCAATCTCCTTCATAGCATTGTCATTCGACTCTTCTCGACTATAAAGACTACTAGCATTTTCATCGTTACTAAGCTCACTAGATTTATCATGCAAGAGCTCATCTTCACCAAGCAAGTCATCCTCATCACTATCAAAGTCAATGAATTCAGGGTGTGTTACCTTGGGGCCTTTAGCCATGAAGCATCTTCCAATTCCCTCATTTGGTGAATCAAATAAGTCGTAGGAGTTGGAGTTGGAGGACACGAGTGCAAGACCGGCAACACCTTCATCTTGACTGTAGTCGGAGTCGGAGTGATAGCTTCCATCGGATTGATTGTCGGAGTCGGAGCCGGAGACCCATTCACCTACATGAGCTTGATGTCTTCTTCTTGTGTAGCTCCTTGATGACTTGTCTTTCCTTTCCGAATCCTTGCTTCTCCGAGAGGATCTTCGTTCATAACGATCATCTCTACTCCTTCTCTCTCTCCGAGGTGACTCATCTCTTGCTCTTCTTCTTGAAGATTCTTCTCTTCTCTTGTGGGGAGCCGTACACTCATTTGAGAAGTGTCCGGGTCTTCCACAATTGTAGCAGTTTCGATCACGACTAAAAGATCTCTTTTCATCATATGATCTAGACTTTGAGCTTCTTTCTTTGCCTCTATTCTTGTAGAACTTGTTGAAGTTCTTAACCATTAGGCTTATCTCTTCATTGGAGATTAACTTGTCACTTGAGGTTGTGGGAGCATCACTTGTAGCTTTGTAAGCACCACTTGACTTGTTGTGAAGCTCTTCCTTATCCTTAAGAGTCATCTCATGAGCAACAATTCTTCCAATGACTTCAGTTGGCTTGAGAGTCTTGTAGTTTGGCATCATTTGGATCAAAGTGCACACGGTGTCATATTTTCCATCCAAAGCTCTTAGAATCTTCTTGATGATGAATCGGTCGGTCATTTCTTCGCTTCCTAAGCCGGCAATCTCATTTGTGATGAGAGCAAGCCTAGAGTACATTTCAGCGACTCCTTCACCATCCTTCATCTTGAACTTGTCAAGTTGACCTTGAAGAATATCTAGCTTTGATTCCTTCACAGATTCAGTACCTTCGTGCATTTCAACCAAAGTATCCCAAATCTCTTTAGCATTCTCAAGACGACTGATTTTGTTGAACTCCTCGGGACACAAAGCATTGAAGAGAATGTCACAAGCTTGAGCATTGTTTTGCAACATCCGCAACTCTTCCGGTGTAGCTTCGCGATCCGGAACTTTTCCTTCCTCGAAGAATTCACCTTGCATACCAACACAAATAATGCCCCATGCGGCTGGGTTATGACCAAGAATATGCATTTTCATTTTATGCTTCCAACTAGCAAAATTTGTACCATCAAAGTAAGGACCTCTACGATAATTACCCTCACTAGACGCCATACTCTCCTAGGTTGTGAAACCAAGCTTATGGAGTCCAATGCAATGGAAACCAAAACAATGGAGACCAAAGCTCTGATACCACTTATAGGATCAAAAGTATGTCTAGAGGGGGGGTGATTAGACTACTTGTAAATATAAAAAATTCTGCCTTTAGATCATGAACAGTTTTTGGCAGTTTCACAATAATGATCAAGACAAGTATCACCCTACACATGCAATTCTAGAGTATAAGGAGCGGAAAGTAAATTGCACATGTAGTAAAGAGAGGTGGAGAAGATCAAACGCAATTTGGAGACGCGGAGATTTTTCTCGTGGTTCCGATAGGTGGTGCTATCGTACATCCACGTTGATGGAGACTTCAACCCATGGAGGGTAACGGCTGCGCGAGTCCACGGAAGGCTCCACCCACGAAGGGTCCACGAAGAAGCAACCTTGTCTATTCCATCATGGCCTACGCCCACGGAGGACTAGCCTTACTCGGGGTAGATCTTCACGAAGTAGGCGATCTCCTTGCCCTTACAAACTTCTTGGTTCAACTCCACATCTCGAAGATGGAGGCTCCCAAGCGACACCTAACCAATCTAGGAGGCACCACCCTCCAAAAGGTAAAAGATGTTGTTGATGATGATGAACTCCTTGCTCTTGTGCTTCAAATGATAATCTCCCCAACACTCAACTCTCCTCACTGATATGGCTGTGGTGGAAGAAAGGATTGAGTGGAAAGCAACTTGGGAAGGCTAGAAATCAAGTTTCATATGGTAGGAATGGAACAACTTGATCTCAACACAAGGGTAGGTGGTTCTCTTCTCAGAAAGTGTAAGGTAGAAGTGGTAGTACTTTCTGATGGCTCTCCTCACGAATGAAGAGGGGGTGGAGGGGTATATATAGCCTCCACACAAAATCCAACCGTTACACACATAATTGAGCAATCTCGGTGAGACCGAAGTGAAAACTCGGTCAGACCGAAAGTTCAAATATAGTGAACGTTGGGGTTTTCGGTGGGACCGAAAATACCATCTCGGTGTGTCCGATATGAGTCAAAGGTAGGAACTTGCCAGAATCGGTGGGACCGAAATCAACAACTCGGATATTCCGAAATGATGACAAACGGTTACAGAAGGTTGGCAGTCCAGTTTCGGTGAGACCGAACTCAAAATTGGATTGACCGAAATTTCTAGGGTTTGGAAAATAGCTGAGGTGGTTCATCTCGGTGGGACTGAGTTGGAAGAATCGGTTTGTCCGAGATTACTTATGAGTGTGTTAAGTAGTGAAAATTGCTGATAGTTGAAGGAGCTAAATCACTAAGCACTTGAGCAACCAGATCATCAACACAACCTCATCCCCTTTTAATAGTATTGGCTTTTCCTATGGACTCAATGTGATCTTGGATCACTAAACCAAAAATGGAGTCTTGAGCTTTTGCCAATGCTTGCCTTAGCATTTTGAGGGGTCCACTTCTTCAGACATTTCCATACCCATATCATCGAACTTCTCTGAAATGATTCTCAAGTAACTATTAGTTCAATGATATATATGTTGTTATTAATTACCAAAACCACCCGGGGATTAGTTGCACTTTCAGGTCTTGACCATATCACATCACAACATGCCCTGCAAAAACAAGTTACACATCCTCTACTTTGTTGTTGCAAGTTTTATGTGGCTGCTACGGGCTTAGCAAGAACCATTCTTACCTACGTATACAAAAACCACAACGATTTTTCGTCAAGTGTGTTATTTTAACCTTCACAAGGACCGGCCCTAGCCACACTCAATTCAACTAAAGTTGGAGAAAATGACACCCGCCAGCCACCTGTGTGCGAAGCACGTTGGTAGAACCAGTCTCGCGTAAGCTTACGCGTAATGTCGGTCCAGGCGGCTTCATCCGACAATACCGCCGAATCAAAGTATGACATGCTAGTAAGCAGTATGACTATTATCGCCCACAACTCATTGTGTTCTACTCGTGCATATCATCTATGCATAGACCTGGCTCATCATGCCACTGTTGGGGAACGTAGTATTTCAAAAAAATTCCTACGATCACGCAAGATCTATCTACTAGAAGCATAGCAACGAGAGGGGAGAGTGTCTACGTACCCTCGTAGACCGAAAGCGGAAGCGTCTAGTGACGCGGTTGATGTAGTCGAACGTCTTCGTGATCCAACCGATCCTAGCACCGAACGTACGGCACCTCCGCGTTTAGCACACGTTCATCTTGATGATGTCCCATGAGCTCTTGATCCAGTTGATCTTCACAAGAGAGTTTCGTCAGCACGACAGAGTGGTGACCATGATGATGAAGTTACCGGCGCAGGGCTTTGCCTAAGCACTGCAATGATATGACCGAGGGGTGTAACTGTAGAGAGGGGCACCGCACACGGCTAGAATCAACTTGTGTATCTATGGGGTGCCCCCTCCCCGCGTATATAAAGGAGTGGAGGAGGAGAGGGCCGGCCCTCTACTATGGCGCGCCCTAGGGGAGTCCTACTCCCACCGGGAGTAGGATTCCCCCCTCCCATGTAGTAGGAGTAGGAGAGAAGGAAGGGGAGGAGAGGGGAAAGGAAAGAGGGGGGCCGCCCCCCTCCCAATTCGGATTGGACTAGGGAGGCGCGCCCTCCACCTTTTCCCTTCCTCTCCTCTATTCCACTAAGGCCCATATACTCCCCTGGGAGTTCCGGTAGCACCCCGGTACTCCGGTAAATGCCCGAACTCATCCGGAACCATTTCGATGTCTATATATCGATATTTATGTCTCGGACATTCCAAGACTCCTCGTCATGCTCGTGATCATATCCGGGACTCCGAACTACCTTCGGTACATCAAAACACATAAACTCATAATACCGATCGTCATCAAACGTTAAGCGTACGGACCCTACGGGTTTGAGAACTATGTAGACATGACCGAGACTCATCTCCGGGTAATAACCAATAGCGGAACCTGGATGCCTATATTGGTTCCTACATATTCTACGAAGATCTTTATCGGTCAAAACAACATACGTTGTTCCCTTTGTCATCGGTATGTTACTTGCCTAAGATTCGATCATCGGTATCACCATACCTAGTTAATCTCGTTACCGGCAAGTCTCTTTACTTGTTCCGTAATACATCATATCGTGACTAACTCATTAGTCATTTGCTTGCAAGGCTTATTATGATGTGTGTTACCGAGAGGGCCCAGAGATACCTCTCCGACACTTGGAGTGACAAATCCTATTCTCGATCTATCCCAACACCACAAACACCTTCGGATACACCTGTAGAGCATCTTTATAATCACCCAGTTACGTTGTGATGTTTGATAGCACACAAGGTGTTCCTCCGGTATTCGGGAGTTGCATAATCTCATAGTCGTAGGAACATGTATAAGTCATGAAGAAAGCAATAGCAGTAAAACTAAACGATCAAGTTGCTGAGCTAACAAATGGGTCTTGTCCATCACATCATTCTTCCAATGATGTGATCTCGTTGATCAAATGACAACTCATGTCTATGGCTAGGAAACATAACCATCTTTGATCAATAGGCTAGTCTAGTAGAGGCATACTAGGGACACTCTGTTTTGTCTATGTATTCACACATGTACTAAGTTTCCGGTTAATACAATTCTAGCATGAATAGTAAACATTTATCATGATATAAGGAAATACAAATAACAACTTTATTATTTCCTCTAGGGCATATTTCCTTCAATCCTTATGGGGGAATAGCATCATGCTCTCTCTCTCTCTCTCTCTCTCTCTCTCTCTCTCTCTCTCTCTCTCTCTCTCTCTCTCTCTCTCTCGTTACGTAGGTTCAGAGCTTGGCAAAGGTGCGTCACAGGAATCTAGTATCTACAGCAAGGTAGTTTAGTAGCAAGGTAATATGGAAATAGTGGTAACGGCAATAAAAGTAACAGTAGTGTTTTTGTAGTTTTTGTAATAGCAGCAGCAGAAAAGTAAATAAGCAACAAGCAATATGTGAAAAGCTCGTAGGCATTGGATCGGTGATTGGGAATTATGTTGGATGCGATTCCTCATGTAAAATTTATAACCTAGGGTGACACAGAACTAGCTCCAGTTCATCAATGTAATGTAGGCATGTATTCCGAATATAGTCATACGTGCTTATGGAAAAGAACTTGCACGACATCTTTTGTCCTACCCTCCCGTGGCAGCGGGGTCCTAATGGAAACTAAGGGATATTAAGGCCTCCTTTTAATAGAGTACCGGACCAAAGCATTAACACATAATGAATACATGAACTCCTCAAACTACGGTCATCACAGGGAGTGGTCCTGATTGTTGTCACTTCGGGGTTGCCGGATCATAGCACATAGTAGGTGACTAATGAATTGCAAGATGGGATCAAGAACACACATATATTCATGAAAACATAATAGGTTCAGATCTGAAATCATGGCACTCAGGCCCTAGTGACAAGCATTAAGCATGGCAAAGTCATAGCAACATCAATCTTAGAACATAGTGGATACTAGGGATCAAACCCTAACAAAACTAACTCGATTACATGGTAAATCTCATCCAACCCATCACCGTCCAGCAAGCCTACGATGGGATTACTCACGCACGGCGGTGAGCATCATGGAATTGGTAATGGAGGAAGGTTGATGGTGACGATGGTGACGATCTCCCCTCTCCGGAGCCCTGAACGGACTCAAGATCAGCCCTCCCGAGAGAGATTAGGGCTTGGCGGCAGCTCCGTATCGTAAAACGTGATAATTCTTCTTCTCTTATTTTTTTTCTCCCCGAAAGTGAAAATATGGAGTCCGGGGGTACGTCAGTGGAGCAACAGGGGGCCCACGAGGCAGGGGGCGCACCCAGAGGGAGGGGGCGCGCCCCCCACACTCGTGGACAGGGTGTGGGCCCCCTAGCTTGGTTCTTTCCGCAGATATTTTTTATATATTCCAAAATAATTCTCCATTGAATTTCAGGTCATTACGAGAACTTTTATTTCTGCACAAAAATAACACCATGGCAATTATGCTGAAAACAGTGTCAGTCCGGGTTAGTTCCATTCAAATCATGCAAGTTAGAGTCCAAAACAAGGGCAAAAGTGTTTGGAAAAGTAGATACATTGGAGACGTATCAACTCCCGTAAGCTTAAACATTTGCTTATCCTCAAGCAATTCAGTTGATAAACTGAAAGTGATAAAGAAAAACTTTGACAAACTCTGTTTGCTCTTGTTGTTGTAAATATGTAAAGCCAGCATTCAAGTTTTCAGCAAATATCATGAACTAACCACATTCACAATAACTTTCAGGTCTCATGTCTACTCATATCAATGGCATAATTAACTAGCGAGCAATAATAGTAAACCTCGGAGACAACACTTTCTCAAAACAATCATGATACGACATAACAAGATGGTATCTCGCTAGCCCTTTCTGAGACCGCAAAACATAAATGCAGAGCACCTTTAAAGATCCAGGACTGACTAGACATTGTAATTCATGGTAAAAGAGATCCAATCATAATCATACTCAATGCAAAATAAGCAATACATGCAAATGACAGAGGTGCTCTCCAACTGGTGCTCTTTAATAAGAAGATGATGACTCAACATAAAAGTAAATAGATAGGCCCTTCACAGAGGGTAGCAGGGATTTGTAGAGGTGCCAAAGCTCGATTTTTAAATAGATATGAATAATATTTTGAGCGGTTGATGGCTTCTCGCCCCTCGTTGGTTACCCCAAGTGGAAGGTTTGAGATGTAGTGTAGCGGTAGTTTTCCCTTGGCAAAGATACCAAGGATCGAATCCCGTGAGACTCCGAGGATCAACAAGAAGGTGGCAACAGCTAACGGCGCCAGATATTTAGCGGCTGACAGGACCTGCACACAGATACAAATAACTTTGCTCCCAACGAGTACAGAGAGGTTGTCAATCCCTCCGGCCTTGTCGTTTACAAAGGATCAAACGCAAGAGATAATAGTGATAGGTATGACTGCAACTAGTAAGTAAGAACAGGAAGTAAATAGCGGATGTGATCAGTGATGGTAATATGGACCGGGGTCCCATGATGTTCACTAGTGATGTCTCTCTCCCAAAAGACGGTAAAACAACTAAGGGAGGTAAACGAATTACAGCTGGGCAATTGACAGGATTATGTGCACAAACCAATGCTAACTATGCTGCAAAGAAAGGTAGAGGCTCAAAAGCATGGGCGCTACGCCAAGGCAAGTAGACCGAAATCCATCAATATCTACTACTAATCATCCACCTTGAGATATCTATCCAGAACATCTCGCTGGTATTAAGTTGCGAGTCCCACCCATAGTGTAAACTCAAAGCAACAGACAACTGCATTAAAAGAACTTTGCGTAAAGTAAACAATCCTTGCACCCGCAAGTACAAGCACCATTGTTTTCCCCCTTGTGGCAACAGCACATCCCCTAGACTCATGTTTCTGTCACTCAAGCTAGTCATCGAGGGGCATGAACCCACAATCAAGCATAACGTTCCCTCTTGGAGTTACTACCTACTACTTGGCCAAAGCAATAAACAGCAACGGAGAACATGCAAGAATTACTCAAGAACATAAATATAAAAGAGGTGAATCAAATATATTACTCACACACAATCTGAACATAATCTCATAATCCATCGGATCCCAGCAAACTCATCATAGCAACAGCATAAGGATTACATATGTGCCTCGATCATGTAGGGCAGCTCACGAGGTCTAATCGGTGAAGAACAAAGAGGGGAGGAGAACATCACATAGCTACTGGTCATGGACCCATGGTCCAAGTGAGACTACTCACAACTCATCCGGGAGGCGTCCATGGTGGTGGAGAAGCTCCCGGTGGTGATTCTCCCCTCCGGCAGGGTGCCGGGAAGAGTTCTCCTGGTGCTCCCGATCTTGGAAGCGCGGCGGCGGCGGAACAGAGATGAGATCATGAAAAAGGGTTCCGTCCTCGAGGGTTTCGGGACGCGGTGTAAATATATGCCAAAGGGGGGCATCAGCGGAGGCCAGGGGGGCCCAGGCGGCGCGGCCAGGAGGGGGGCCGCCCCATCTGGTGGCCTGGAGCCCTGGTGGCCCCCCTCTGGCCCTACTTTGGCCGCATGGAAGCTTCCGGAACGCTGATCTTTTATATATTTTTCCCGGAATTTTTCTGGCAATTTACGTAATGGGAAAACCTGAAATACAAAAACAGCAGAAAATAGAAACTGACACTGGGGTGCACTGAGTTAATAGGTTAGTCCAAATATGATCAAAAGTGTATGGAAGTGCATAAATATCATAGCAATATCACACAGAAGAGGCATGGAGCAAGCAGAAATTATAGATACGTTTTGGACGTATCAACATCCCCAAGCTTAATTCCTGCTCGTCCTCGAGTAGGTAAATGATAACAAGCATAATTTCTGTGGTGACATGCTATTAACCATATAAGGACTTTTCATAGTCACATGACAAATGCTTACTGAGACAATGAATTTGTAGTAATTAAGTTGCCTCATGAGAATGTCACAAAGAACTGAAAGTTTTACAATATGATACTGAAACACTCAATAGATTTGTAGTGAGCATAGTGTGCAAACATGACAAAGTGGTACCTCGCTTGCCCCCTTTAGTGAAGCAAAACATAAATGCAGGGGCACCTCCAAAGTTTAAGTGATGACTAGATACAATGATTTCAGAATAAACGATATCATAATCATCCAGAAGACAATAGTACTTTGGGACAATGCACATTACACTCAGAATGACAATCATGCTCTCAATAGTTGGTGCTTTAAAGAAAGGAGGTGGAGACTCTCGAACCGTGGCTTTTGATGGCAAGGTTGAAAACCCGTGGTCGGAAACAAAAACTAAACATGTACCAGAGCTCTTGGTTTTAAAATTATTTTTTAGAGATGCATATTTTTCAACGAATGCTAGCAGATAACTCAATTACTTCTCGAGCTGGACAAGTTTCGAGGAACGGCTCCCGTACGAGGATGATCACATCCTCTTAATCTCCTTTGTTTATCACTGCCAAAGTTTTCTGATTTCTCATGAACAAAGCGTGAAGGAGGGTTTGTTTGTTGTATATTTTTTAATGAGCCGGGCGCACTCTTTGCCAGTTCCTTCTCGTATTAGGGGTTTGCACATTAGACATGCAATCCTAGGGTGAAGCTTGTCCAACTTAAAAAGATCATGAATTAACTACTACTTCCTCATGAGCTAAAACAGAGGCACAATGCTTTTGATTAATTTTGAGATGGTACAAGATAGTCTTCGTTAGGAATGGTAAGTAAATACCATGTATAGGAAGGTATGGTGGACTCTTATGGCATAACTGGTTTAAAGGATTTTGGATGCACAAGCAGTCAGTCCGCTTAGTACAGGCGAAGGTTAGCAAAAGACTGGGAGCGACCAACTAAGAGAGCAATTACGGCCATAATCATGCAGAGCGACAAAGCAACATTGAATCGGGCATGGAAGTTATATCGCTACTCAGAAATTAAAGATCATCAAGGCTTGATAGACTTTCTTTACAGTCTTAAATATGCGTGAGCATATGCCAAGTCAATCAAAATAAATTCTTGGAGGAAGATATCACTAAACCATACCACATCATAGGCAAACAAATCATGTTGGTACTTCAATAACACATTAAGAACCCCCCAGCTATTTGAGACTAACCATAAGAAAACATGAACTACTAAGCACCATTATGCACATAGCATTTTTATCATAGACATTTCAACCAGTGCAACAGAAGCCAACTCTCTTAACAAGATAAGCATGATAACTTAAGAGAGTTCCAGCAACCAACTAAACAAAAGCTCTTTAAAAAGAAAAGCATGAAAACTAAGAGGTGAACATGACAGTAGCTATTGAAGGACAAAGAACATACACATCAAAGATAAACATGAAAATCCCATGTTATGTTCTAGGTTGAAGTGGAGCGTGTTTCTCTCCCACACAAAGAAAGATGGGTTCCAACTTGTTATGAACAGCAAGCAAAGCTAAAGAAAACTAAAAAGGAAACTAAAAGCGAGACGCTCCAAGCATAGCACATAACACATGAAGTGATTAAAATATAGTGGAACGAAAGACGAACTGATAATTGTTGATGGAGAAGGGGATGCACGGGGGCATCCCCAAGCTTAGACGCTTGAGTCTTCTTGAATATTTCTTGGGGGTGCACGGGGGCATCCCCAAGCTTGAGCGTTTGACACTCCTGAATCTTTTTATCATCTTCCCTCGCACACTTGAAAACTCCCTTCATACATAACTCATCATAATCTGATTAGCGAGGTTAGTACCCATTATAAAATAATTTTTCCTTGCTGGAAATAAGGATAATCTTGAAGGTCTACTGTTTCTCAAGATGGCCAAAAAGTTTTTGCAAAGAAAAAGCAAGCTCAAGGTTTGCAAAACGAAGGAAAGGCAAAACAGGACAGAATCTGTGAAAAACAGACCAGCAGGTAGTAAATAATTTTTTCGGGGCACTTCTGCAACTCAAATCAAAAAACTCAGAACAGACGCCCGAAAGCCAATTGTATAGAGCACGCTGTCGAACAAATTCAGACCAAAAAGATGATCTGGTGATTTTATACGAATTTTTCTGTCCAAGGACAGAATCTGTTTCCTGGACAGCACGTCACAACTTTTGAACTTTCTTGCAATCAGAGGCTACACTTGGCACAAAGCTGAAAAGTAAAGATACAATGATGATGCTACTGTAGTAACAAACATCAAGACACAACAAAAGCAAAATAAAATTTTATTCATTGTGGGTTGCCTCCCAAAAGCGCTTTCTTTTATGCCTTTAAGCTAGGCATAATGCAAAGAGATCAAGTTGTATCAATTGAACCATCATCAAGATCGTCAAAAAGCTCTTCAATAGTACAACTAGTCTTAAGAGGACTTTCAAATAAAGGCCTGATAGAGATACTTCTAGGGAGAAGACCAAAAGGTAAAAAGTCAATGGAAGATTCATGTATAAATTTATCAAAGAGAGGTGTTTCTTCCAAGGTCTTCACAGTTTCAACCCCTTTGGCAATAGATGGATTACTTTTGGAACGAGGAGCCTTTGGAACGTAAACGAACTTAGGCTCCTTCTTTGCCGGAGTTTCTACCTTTTTGGTTTTGATTGAGGAGAAAGTAGTTCCTAAAGTGTCAAAGATTTCCTCAATCTTGTCTATCCTAGAAGAATCCAAGTCATGGGATTTGATGGTCTCCAAAGTTTTGAGAATTTTATGCATGGAGCTATCAAGCCTATTCAAATTCCCTTGGATCTTACGGTCCAACTCATTTATCTTATTAATGTTTGGCATCTCTAGCTCTATCTTTTCAAGTTTTTTCATAATGTGAGCTAGGGTGATGTCCTCTTGAATGCTAACAACAGGGGGATTTCCAACAAGATTTTCAATAATACTAAGAGATTCCCAAACTGGGGCCTCTAGGAAATTCCCATTGATAGCAAAATCTAGAATAAACCTATTCCAAGAAGTAATTCCAACATAAAAATTTCTAAGCAGGATAGTAGTAGATTGCTTCTTGGTGGCTCTTTTTTGAGAATCATTAATTCTATACCAAGCATCTTTTAGACTTTCCACACCTCTTTGTTTAAAGGTGAGAACTTCTGCCTCACCAAAGGCAAAAGGACCAGACATAATGACAACTAAAGAATGAGATAACTATTGTTGTGATTTTTGATAAAGGAAACTAAAGCAAAAACTGAAAGGTAAACTAACAAGACTAAAAAGCAAAGGTAAAAGATAGCGTGCAACTCCCCTATCTTGAAGAGTGGAGTCCCCAGCAACGGCGCCAGAAAACTTTGCTTGATGGCTTCTTGCCCCTCGTTGGTTACCCCAAGTGGAAGGTTTGAGATGCAGTTTAGCGGTAGTTTTCCCTTGGCAAAGATACCAAGGATCAAATCCCGTGAGACTCCGAGGATCAACAAGAAGGTGTCAACAGCTAACGGCGCCAGATATTTAGCAGCTGACAGGACCTGCACACAGATACAAATAACTTTGCTCTCAACGAGTACAGAGAGGTTGTCAATCCCTCCGGCCTTGTCGTTTACAAAGGATCAAACGCAAGAGATAATAGTGATAGGTATGACTGCAACTAGTAAGTAAGAACAGGAAGTAAATAGTGGATGTGATCAGTGATGGTAATATGGACCGGGGTCCCATGATGTTCACTAGTGATGTCTCTCTCCCAAAAGACGGTAAAACAGCTAAGCGAGGTAAACGAATTACAGCTGGGCAATTGACAGGATTATGTGCGCAAACCAATGCTAACTATGTTGCAAAGAAAGGTAGAGGCTCAAAAGCATGGGCGGTACGCCAAGGCAAGTAGACCGAAATCCATCTGCATCTACTACTAATCATCCACCTTGAGATATCTATCCAGAACATCTCGCTGGTATTAAGTTGCGAGTCCCACCCATAGTGTAAACTCAAAGCAACAGACAACTGCATTAAAAGAACTTGGCGTAAAGTAAACAATCCTTGCACCCGCAAGTACAAGCACCGTTGTTTTCCCCCTTGTGGCAACAGCACATCCCCTAGACTCGTGTTTCTGTCACTCAAGCTAGTCATCGAGGGGCATGAACCCACAATCAAGCATAACGTTCCCTCTTGGAGTTACTACCTACTACTTGGCCAAAGCAATAAACAGCAACGGAGAACATGCAAGAATTACTCAAGAACATAAATATAAAAGAGGTGAATCAAATATATTACTCACACACAATCTGAACATAATCTCATAATCCATCGGATCCCAGCAAACTCATCATAGCAACAGCATAAGGATTACATATGTGCCTCGATCATGTAGGGCAGCTCACGAGGTCTAATCGGTGAAGAACAAAGAGGGGAGGAGAACATCACATAGCTACTGGTCATGGACCCATGGTCCAAGGGAGACTACTCACAACTCATCCGGGAGGCGTCCATGGTGGTAGAGAAGCTCCCGGTGGTGATTCTCCCCTCCGGCAGTGTGTCGGGAAGAGTTCTCCTCGTGCTCTTGATCTTGAAAGCGCGGCGGCGGCGGAACAGAGATGAGATCGCGAAAAAGGGTTCCGTCCTCGAGGGTTTCGGGACGCGTTGTAAATATATGCCAAAGGGGGGCATCAGCGGAGGCCAGGGGGCCCAGGCGCCCTGGCGGCGCGGCCAGGAGGGCGGCCGCCCCCTCTGGTCGCCTGGAGCCCTGGTGGCCCCCCTCTGGCCCTACTTTGGCCGCATGAAAGCTTCCGGAACGCTGATTTTTTATATATTTTTCACGGAATTTTTCTGGCAATTTACGTAATGGGAAAACCTGAAATACAAAAACAGCAGAAAACAGAAACTGGCACTGGGGTGCACTGAGTTAATAGGTTAGTCCAAATATGATCAAAAGTGTATGGAAGTGCATAAATATCATAGCAATATCACACAAAAGAGGCATGGAGCAAGCAGAAATTATAGATACGTTTTGGACGTATCAACGGTATACTCTCATTGTCAACATAACAACCAATAATCTCGATATCTTCCATGCTACACACATTATAGGCGGTTCCCAAACAGAATGGTAAAGTTTATACTCCCCCAACCACCAACAAGCACACTCTATGGCTAGCCCGAAACAACGGGTACCGTCCAAACCTGCAACATCCCTGGTGGAGTTTTGTTTAATTATTATGATTTGAGCATGGGACTGGGCATCCCGGTTACCTACCGTTTTCTCATGAATGATGAGCGGAGTCCACTCATCGTGAGAATAACCCACCTAGCATGGAAGATATAGACAACCCTAGTTGATACATGAGTTGTTCGAGCATACAAAACAGAATTTCATTTGAAGGTTTAGAGTTTGGCACATACAAATTTACTTGGAACGGCAGGTAGATACCGCATATAGGAAGGTATGATGGACTCATATGGAATAACTTTGGGGTTTATGGAAGTCGATGCACAAGCAGTATTCCCGCTTAGTACAGGTGAAGGCTAGAAAGAGACTGGGAAGCGACCAGCTAGAGAGCGACAACAGTCATGAACATGCATTAAAATTAATCAACAATGAATGCAAGCATGAGTAGGATATAAATCACCATGAACATAAATATCGTGGAGGCTATGTTGATTTTGTTTCAACTACATGCGTGAACATGTGCCAAGTCAGACCACTTGAATCGTTCAAAGGAGGATACCACCCTATCATACCACATCACAACCATTTTAATATCATGTTGGCACAGAAGATAGACCATTATAAACCCCTAGCTAATTAAGCATGGCATGAGCAGCTATGATCTCTAATTGTCATTGCAAGCATGTTTCATTCATAACAAGCTGAATCAGCAATTATGAACTATCATATTTACAAAAACAAGAGAGGTCGAGTTCATACCAGCTTTTCTCATCTCAATCAATTCATCATATATCGTCATTATTGCCTTTCACTCGCACGACCGAACGGTGTGGATAATAATAGTAGTGCACGTGCATTGGACTAAGCTGGAATCAGCGAGCATTTAATACAAGAGAGAAGACAAGGTAATATGGCTCAAGGTTAAATCAACAATAAAGCATATGTGAGCCACTAAGCATTTTCAATCATGGTCTTCTACTCTTGACCCCCAAAGAAAAGAAAAGAAATTATTTACACGGGAAAGCTCCCAACAAGCAAAAGAAGAACGAGAAATCTTTTTGGGTTTCCTTTTAATTACTACTACTACAAGCACGGCAAGCAAACTAGCTAAGAACTACAACTAGTTTTTTGTTTTTCTTAAGGTTTTTCTAGCACACAAGAAAAATACTAAGAAAATAATTGAAAATAGCATGGATAGTACAATGAAAGAGTGTGAGCACTGACAACTAGAACAAGTGTGTGAACATGAATGTAATGTCGGTGAGAAACACACACTCCCCCAAGCTTAGGCTTTTGGCCTAAGTTAGTCTATGGCCACGGATCGAAGCTACTCTCTCCGGTGTACCGAGAAGCGTCCTCTGGGTGCCACTGGTTGGCAATCTCATCCGGATCCCACCCATAAACAGACTGCCGGTAAGGATCAAGTGGTGGCTCCAGCTCCGGCTTTGAAGCTTGTGCCTGGCTCTGGAACTTGTAGAAGGCATCTGACGAAACGAGGTATATGCCTCAAAAAAGATCAAACGGAGATGGTGCAGGCAAGGTAACAATCTCACAATATTTTTCATCAAACCTCAATTTATACTTAAGCAACTTCTCTTTGTCTTTAACAATAAAATCATGTCCTATCATACTCTTATAATCTAGATAAACAGAGGCCAACAATTTTTCTTCCTTCTCATGATGCCTAATAGGTATTCTAAAGTGTTCAGCAAGGCGAGAAGCAAAGATGCCTCCAAAAACGGGGCCTTTTGTGCGGTTAAAACTTAATCGTTTAGCAACGACGGCACCAAAACTAAAGGTTGTGTCTTGAAACAAAGCATGGCGCAAAATGACAATATCAGGGGCACTAAGATTCCCACTATTCCCGCGACCAATTAAACACCTACTAGCAAATATAGCAAAGTAGCGCAGAACAGGAAAATGTATACTAGTAATTCTTGCCCCTGAAACTTGCCTAGTTTCCCCTACAGCTATCATGTCAATAAACCATTCAACATCTTCACGGCGTGGTTCTTCAAGACTACCAGCAAAGGGTATCTTGCATACTTCACAAAATTCAAAGAATGACATCTCCTTAACCTCATCATATAAACGAAACTCCACTGAAGGTGGTGATTTCTTAGCATGAAAATGTAAGTTTTGCATGAAAATATTGGTGAGTAAGAGATACTGTTCACGCTAGTCGTCGAGGAAGTCAGTGAGGCCTGCATTGTTCACCAAATAATAAAAGTATCCATAAATCCCGGTGGCTTCCAAGAACTCATTACAAGGCCATTCACACGGCCGAACTTCCGCAGTGCGTGGAAGATTATATTTGGGCTTCTTATTTTCTTACTTCTTCTTATCCTCTGAACTTTTACTGGAAGAGCCTCTCAACAATCTCTTTATCATTTTCCTCCTCTAAAAATTTCTGAATTTTTTAGTAACTCAAGATAAAAGTGAACCAAACTCAACAAGATTGATAGCAACAACTCCTACAAGTGTCTAGAGACTATATCATGCATTATAACTACTTGGGACCAAAGAAATTTGACATGCAAGCTCAAGAACAAGGCCACCACAGCAGCAAAAATTTGCAATAAATAAAGCACTAGAACAAAAACTAATTGGACCAATGGAGGAGTCACATACCAAGGAACAATCTCCCCAAACAGTTTTTTGAATGGAGCTTTGAGCAAGGAGATCGAAAATGGCAGCAAGATGAGCTAGAACTCGTGCTTGAGCTGGATAGTGATTTTTTTGAGACAAAGGAGTGTGTGGGTGCAGGAATAAGTGGAGGGGGGCCACATGGGGCCCACAAGGCAGGGGGCGCGCCCTGGACCCTCGTGGCCAGGTGCTGGCTCCCCCTGTTGTGTTCTCTATGCCAAATATTCTCAAATATTCTAGAAAAAATCATATTCCATTTTCAGGGCATTTGGAGAACTTTTATTTTCGGGGTATTTTTTATTGCACGGATAAGTCTAGAAACAGACAGAAAATACTATTTTTGCTTTATTTAATCTAATTAACAGAAAGTAAAAGGAGGGTACAGAAGGTTGTGCTATCTAGATTCACCCATCTCATGCTCATCAAAAGGAATCCATTAACAAGGTTGATCAGGTCTTGTTAATAAACTCTTTCCGAATAACCTGAAACCATAGAATTTTTGAATAACACTAGGTTACCTCAATGGGGATATGTATGTCCCCAACAATAAGAATATCATATGTCTTCTTGACAGTAGGAAGAGGAAGTTCAAAACCTCCAATATTAATAGTTGAAATTTTTCCAAAAAAATTGATACTATGGACCTGAGGTTGTTTCCTCGGAAAGTGTACTGTATGCTCATTACCATTGACATGAAAAGTGACATTGCCTTTGTTGCAATCAATAATAGCCCCTGCGGTATTCAAAAATGGTCTACCAAGTATAATAGACATACTATCATCCTCGGGAATATCAAGGATAACAAAGTCCGTTAGAATAGTAAAATTTGCAACCACAATAGGCACATCCTCATAAATACCGACGGGTATAGCAGTTGATTTATCGGCCATTTGCAAAGATATTTCAGTAGGTGTCAACTTACTCAAGTCAAGTCTACGATATAAGGAGAGAGGCATAACACTAACACCGGCTCCAAGATCACATTAAGCAGTTTTAACATAGTTTCCTTTGATGGAGCAAGGTATAGTAGGTACTCCTGGATCTCCTAGTTTCTTAGGGCATGGTGGAAATTTCAACTTCAGGTATCTTTCATTTATTGGTAATAATGTCTTTCATATACTTAGCATAAGGATTTGTTTTAAGCATATCAGTCAAACGCATACGCAAAAAGATAGGTCTAATCATTTCAGCAAAGCGCCCAAAATCCTCATCATCCTTTTTCTTGGATGATTTAGGAGGAAAAGGCATGGGTTTCTGAACCCATGGTTCTCTTTCCTTACCGTGCTTCCTAGCAACAAAGTCTCTCTTATCATAATGTTGATTCTTTGATTGTGGGTTATCAAGATCAACAACAGGTTCAATCTCTACATCATTATCATTGCTAGGTTGAGCATCATCATGAACATCATCATTAACATTATCACTAGGTTCATGTTCATTACCAGATTGTGTCTCAGCATCAGAAACAGAGATATCATTGGGATTCTCAGGTGTGTCAGCTACAGGTTCACTAGAAGCATGCAAAGTCCTATCATTTTTCTTTTTCTTCTTCTTAGAAGAACTAGGTGCATCTACATTAGCTCTGAGAATCTTGCTCAATTCTCTTAGGGTGGCCTTCGGGATACAAAGGTTCCTAAGTCACTTTACCCCCTCTAGTTGCAACTCTAACAACAAAGTCATTATTCTTACTATTTAATTCGTTGAGCAAATCATTCTGGCCCTTAAGTACTTGTTCTACTTGAGTGGTAACCATAGAAGCATGTTTACTAATGAGTTTCAATTCACCTTTAATTCTAGACATATAATCACTCAAGTGTTCAATCATATAAGCATTACGTTGCAATTGTCTACCAACATAAGTATTTGAAGTTTTCTTGTTTCATAATAAAATTATCAAACTCATCTAAGCATTGGCTAGCAGACTTATAACGAGGGATATCACCTTCATCAAATCTATAAAGAGAATTTACCTTTACTACATGTGTCGGGTTATCAAGACCATGTATTTATTTAATAGGTGGTAAATTCTTAACATCTTCAGCTTTAATACCTTTTTCTTTCATAGATTTCTTTGCCTCTTGCATATCTTCAGGACTGAGAAACAGAACACCCCTTTTCTTCGGAGTTGGCTTAGGGGCTGGTTCAGGAAGTGTCCAATTATTTTCATTGGTCAATATATTATTCAATAGTAATTCAGCTTGATTAACTGTTCTTTCCCTGAAAACACAACCAGCGCAACTATCCAGGTGGTCTCTGGAAGCATCGGTTAGTCCATTATAAAAGACATCAAGTATTTCATTCCTCTGAAGAGGGTGATCAGCAAAAGCACTAAGTAATTGGAGAAGCCTCCCCCAAGCTTGTGGGGGACTCTCTTCTTCAATTTGCACAAAATTATATATTTCCTGTAAGGCAGCTTGTTTCTTATGAGCGGGAAAATATTTAGCAGAGAAGTAATAAATCATATCATGGGGACTACGCACACAACCAGGATCAAGAGAATTAAACCATGTCTTAGCATCACCCTTTAACGAGAACGGAAATAACTTAAGGATATAGTAATAATGAATCTTTTCATCGTTGGTAAACAGGGTGGCTATATCATTCAACTTAGTAAGATGTGCCACAATAGTTTCAGATTCATAGCCATGGAAAGGATCATATTCAACCAAAGTAATTAACTCAGGATCAACAGAGAAATCATAATCCTTATCAGTAACAAAGATAGGTGAAGTAGCAAAAGCAGGGTCATATTTCATTCTAGCATTCAAAGACTTTTCTTTCAGCTTAGCTAATAATTTCTTAAGATCATATCTATCATTGCAAGCAAGAAAGTCTCTAGCAGTTTCTTCATCCATAACATAACCCTCGGGAATAACAAGCAATTCATATCTAGGGGGAGAAGCTTCATCATCACTTTCATAAATATTATCAGTTTCAATATTTGCATTCTCCCTAACCTTAGCAATTTGTTCATCTAGAAATTCACCTAGTGGCATAGTATTATCAAGCATAGAAGTAGTTTCATCATACATAGCAGAAGTGGCATCATCAAGAACATGCGACATATCAGATTCAATAGCAGGAGTAGGTGTCGTAAATTAACTCATAACAGAGGGTGAATCAACAGTTCTTTACCTCCCCTCGTACTTGAGGGAAAGATCTTGGTTTTTGAGTCCTTCAAGTTCTTCATAGTGATCAACAGATATAAATCCCAAGTGACTTAAAGAATATAGCTATGCCTCCCGGCAACGGCGCCAGAAAATAGTCTTGATAACCCACAATTGTAGGGGAACGCAACAGTTTTCGAGGGTAGAATATTCAACCCAAATTTATTGATTCGACACAAGGGGAGCCAAATAATACTCTCTGGAAACTTAGTATCTGCAGCAAGGTAGTTTAGTAGCAAGGTAATATGGAAATAGTGGTAACATCAATAGAAGTAAGGGTAGTGTTTTTGTAGTTTTTGTAATAGCAGCAGCGGAAAAGTAATTTCCATTGACCATGAAGTTTAGGAAATCAATTAAACTCTATTAAGGTATATGTTCCTCGAGAAGAGAGTATTGTCATAGAACGCAAAGTCAAATGGTTCGTTCTTATAGTATCAGTGTGATCGTGGAGAAGGGGTGGGGGAGAGGGGAGAGGCAAAGAGCTCACAATCTGCTAGGAACGTCATGGAGACATCGTGGGTGATGAGGTTGTAGACCTCGAACGCATTGAGCATTGGAGACAACAATGACGTAGTCGTGGGCGTAAGAGTTGCAGTGAATATACCGTCGATGACCATGTACCAGCCGGAACTATATACGCAAGACGCGGCTAAGTAGGAGGGGTTGTGTGGGAGCTGTTCTTTGTTCCCGTTGAAGAAGATGTCGAATTGTCGGAGCCCGCTATCCTGGAAGTCTGCAAAATATAGGAATGCCATAAAAAGATAGGATGGTGTCTTTGACCATACCAAGTGGAGCCTTGTCGTGTTCATGCCATTGGCAACAGGAGCAATGGTTGTGTGCATAATGGTTGTGGGAATCGCAAAGTTGGCATCCAGACGGACGGTCAATGTGGTGGAAAGATTTTGCCACTCCACGCTAGTGTCTGCCCACCACAAGCGGTCGTATGGATCGTCAGGATACCTAAAAACAAAACTTACAAGTGATTATACTAATAACTGGAGTGTATATTGCTTTATTTGAAACAACGTACACCGTAAACATGCATATACAAATATTTATGCTATATATATATCGAAAGCATATCATAAAATTCATATCCGGATGAAGTTTCCAAAGTTTTCATCATATATAACTTGGTTAGTCGGATTGTCGATCTAGAAAGACATGCATGCCATATTCACTGGTAGAGGGAGTATCTTCTTCAAACAAAAATGTTGGGCTTTCAGGGCCCAGAATAAACAAATAGAACTGAATTAAGGGGTTACACCCAATAAGACCAAAGAATAAAGTGAGTCCTCCTATACGGCACCACTTGCGCCAATTAACAACCTGGCGCCCGACACTACTAATCATGGACCGGCCCAATAAGTAGGCACTCGCTCGCTTGGTTCAGTCGCCCTTGTGCTCGTTCTGTTGATTTCTGTCTAAAAAAATGTATGCTTGGTTGACCAGCCAACTATTGATCGGTTGACCTAGTCGGTCTTTGACCGTTGACCATCGACCAATTCATAAATCTGAAAAAGTGATAATTTTCAAAAACAATCTTGAATTTTAAAAACTTTCACCATATTTGAAAAAACTCATGAATTTAAGAATAGTTCATGAATTTGAAAAAAAATGCAACATTATAAGTTAACAAAATTTGGAAAAAATTGTGAATTTGAATAAATTCGTGGATTTGAAAAAAAAACATCTTGAAGTAGTTCATAAGTTGAAAAACAAAATGTCCACAAATTTGGAAAAAAAAAGATCATGATTTCAAAAAAGGTAAATAAAAAATAAAAAAACTCATCCTGGAAAAAAAGAGGGAAAACCACCCCAGAAATCACCGGTCGAACCTCCATCCTAAAAATGGTGAGAAACAATTACATACACCAACTGAACTGCGTATAGGGACGCGGTGCGTACAGTGAGAAAGAGAAAAAGAAAGAGTTAAATGGGCCAAACCCACGGAAGAACATGGTTGTGCGCCAAATTGCAAGGATGGCGATCGCGCATGGCAGCTCCTATCCAGCATTGCAGACGCCCATTAACGACGTGGCGATTGCACCGTCATTGGCATGGGTCGGCCCACGAGCGCGCCTGCTCTCTCGGGAAAACAAAAATGGTGGCTTCTGCTGAGTTCGGTCCCTCGCTTCGCTGGATCTGCCGCTCGCTAGCAGCTAAGTTTTTTTCTTCCTTTTTTCGCTGTTGATCCAGTAGAAAAAAACCACCTATATTTTCTATTTCTTAGAAAATAAAATTGTGAAATTAAAGAGGTTTGCAGGTTTAAAGAAAAAAGTTCATCCATTTGAAAAAAAGTTCATCTCTTCAAAAAAAGGTTCATCGATTTTTGGGAAAAGTTCATTGTTTAAAAAAATTCATCGAATTTGAAAACTTCATCTATTCTGAAAAAAGTGTGTCGAATTTAAAAAAAATCATTGATTTTGGAAAGAAGCTCACCTACTTGAAAAACAATTCATCAATTTTAAAAAAAGATCATCGAATTTTCAAAAAAGTTCATTGGATTTGGAAAAAGTTCATTGATTCTGAAAAAGATTCGTCTTTTTTGAAAAACTCTCATCGATTTGAAAAAAAAACCATCTATTTGAGAAAAAATCATCTATATTGAAAGAAGTTCATCGATCTGAAAGAAAAGCTTCATTGATTTTGAACGAAATATCACGAATATGAAGAAAAAGTCCATGCATTTTAATTTCTTGTAAAGACGCTACTAGTTGACCAGCCCAGTAGGCTTTGTCGTCTCTTATGTTTTTTTTCTGTGTCTTTTCTCGCTTCCTGCATTATTTTTATTTTATTTTATTTTATTGCTATTTATTTTCCTTTCTTTTTTGTGTGTTATATAAAAAGGTAACCATGTATTATGAAGATGTTCATCATATATTGAGAAAATTTACACTGTATATTAAAACAAAGTTCACCTATATTATTAAAAAATATTGCATACTAAGAAATTGATCAGTGTTTTTTTACAAAAAAAATGCCAATTTGTATTTTGAAAATGTTACGTGTATACTACAGTAATGTTCACTGTATTAAAAACTAGTTCATCATGTATACAAACATGTCCAGTGTATGTTTTGAAAAATGTTCACCTTATATTGCCAAAATGGTCACCATATGATAAAAAACATAGTTTGTATTTGAGAATAGTTCACCCAATATAAGAAAAATGTTCACTTATACCAAAAAGATGTTTGAAATTTCCAAAAAATAAAATCAAAAATTTCAGAAAATCGAAAAGTTCAAAAGTTGTTTGAAATGTTCTCAGTTTCTTAAAGAAAAATCGCATTTTAATACATAAACCGACAAAAATGCTAAAAAAAATTAATCTGCATAGTAGATCTCCTAAATAGAGTAGAATCTCGCTGTTGGACCTGCCCACTTGGTCAGAACCTGTGTGAAAGATCGACCATGGGACGCACACGGGCCTCCAATAGAACCTCTCCAACGGCGCTTAAGGCGCTGGATTGGAAATGATAAATAAAGCCCTTTCTAAAATCTTTACTATTAACGGGGAGTTTGTTTCGTCGCCTCCACCTACCTCCCAGTTTATTCCTTCAATACTCCCCTCCTCCTTTTTGTTTTCTGTTGGTTTTTGATAACCCCAACTGATGCCGCGCAAAATAAAATCAACATAAATATATTATCTTGGAATAATTTAAATAAAACCAACACTTTACTAAACCACGTCCAGCATTAACTCCATCAAATCAATCCTACCCCGGAAAAAAATCAAATCAATCTTATCAAAATCTCAACTAAATAAAAACTTTACTTGCATTTCTTTACCCACACTTCCATATAATTAATTGTTAATAAAATTGATGTAAAGTATATGTCGAACAAAATTGATGTAAAGTATATGTCAAACAAAATTGATGCTGAACCACTAGAGTACCCGTCCGTTGCAACGCACGGGCAATTAGCTAGTGAGTGTAATTGTCGTGTGGTCTTCAATATTCGGTTTTAAAGCTAAATACGAGGAGCGCGCAAATATTGAGAAAAGAAAGCTGGGAGGGGAGGAGCATACCGCATATATTTGTTTGACCCCAAATTGCGCCGTGAATACAGGCCCATCCATGGACTGGCTGGTGGTGGCGTTGGGATATAGCGAGGCCCCGAGCCTTAAGATGGCAACGGGCCCCGAAACCCGCATCCCTGTGGGTTTTTACCCTATTAGGAGGCGGGGATGGGCATTTTTTCATCCCCGCGGGGCTGTTGTTGGGCACATTATACAACCCGACACGTTTCTGGGTTTACACCCGTTTCGATAGTCCTCGAACCCGAAACCCGGCAATACCCGCCAAATTACATTTTTTACCAAGCACTGATTCGGCCCAACCCAATGCGACCGAGCCCCCCACCCCCCAGCGTCGAGGCCAAACCAACCCCTTGCTTGGTGGCCACAGCATCGCTCGCTCGTTTCCCCTCGCTCGAGCCCTCAACTCTCTCTCTCTCTCTCCCTTAGAATACCTAAACGTAAACCTAGGAGCCCAGCCGTCGCCTAACTCGATCCCATCTTGCTAGAGCCGCCGACCATGATCTGCGCCGGTGAGTCTTCTCCCTACACGTCTCCCTCCGCCTGACACTCTATATAGCTGTTGAACCATCTACTATAGTTTTTTGTTGAATTTTTCTCAACTTATGATGCTAAAATGTGCTTGTTTTGTTGCTGAAACGTTATTCTTTGTCCCCACTACGTTTGTTTAAATATGTTGATTTTCTCGTGGATTCCCCGTGGGTTCCCCGAAATCCAATGGGTTCAGGGGACGGACGAAAAACTAGCCCCGCGCACGTTGATGGGGACGGAGACGGGTTTACGATTTTCTCGTGGGGATGGGTTTGAGAAGGCAAAACCCGATGGGTTTCGTCTCCGTTGCCATATTGACCCGAGCCACCTCAGCTCCACGGAGTTTACGAATGGGGTGCCACCGCCGGTGTTCACCAGACACACCGGCACCCAGCTCGCCCACGCCCCACCGCCGGTGTTCACCAGACACACCGGCACCCAGCTCGCCCACGCGACGAAGACCACCTCGGCCGGCCAGCCCCTAGTGCCGGTCTCGTACGTATCCCAGTAGTTGCTCCCCAGGTGCAGGTCGAACTGCGTCGACAACCTCTTCTTGCCGTTGTAGTTCCCGTAGAAGAACTCCAGCCGGAGCATGCACTTGACGCCGATCTCCGTCGGGAGCGAGTAGCAGTTCCGTACGCCGGACGGGAAGCTCCTGAGCGTACGATAGAGCTCGAAAGTGGCGCTGGTGTCGTGCTCGGCTGCCACCCGGTGGTTCTCCCCGGCGTCGACGTACTGGTCGTCTGAGACGTAGACGATACCGTTGTTGATGTCCTTGCGGCCGCTGAACTCGGCATCCATGCCGCAGTCGATGCTCAGAAAGCCTTCTTATACACAAACAAAGTGGAACAAGTTAGAATCAGGAGACACCAAGAAGACACACATGCATGGGATTGGTGTGATGCGCATCTGTATACAGGTGAAAAACCTGGCTGACCGGCGAGATGGATTGGGGTGGCGCTTAACACGAGCACGGCAAAAAAGACGATTATCACCATTGGAGGTATGGAACAGCGCATGCAATGGCACTATGGCTAACTGGCAATGGCCTGCGCGCTTATGTGTGTATATATATTGCACCAAAACATCCTAAACTAAATGTGGATAATTATGCACTTGAGTTTATTTTTATCACTTCTGCTTCGGTAGACCCCCCCCCCCCAA
>LR738714.1:524112240-524146526 GCA_902687465.1 Secale cereale | reverse complement strand
TACTTCATATGAATTTCAAATTTTATTTTCAGAGGGCTGAGATAGCTAAAGATACGATTGAGGTGAACTCCATTATTGCAACGGAACATCCTGACGTATCTTCCTGGCCAATAAAGGAATACCCTATGCCGTTACAAACTGACAGGTACGTTCGCAATGAGGTATACAGATGTACTTGTTTGATCCATGAATAACACAACTCGTGCTGTCTTGCAGTGTCTCTTGTGGTCTTTTTGTGATCAAGTGCATTGAAAACTGGGACGGAGATGACTGGATATGTGAGTTTGACCAACAAGTTATTAATTCTTCAAGGGGACGCATTCTAGCTGAAATACTTTTCTCGGAATGCAACACCATGGAAGTAGTGAAAGAGAAGATTCTCAAGATCATCGAGAACAAACGAGTCTGAGGATGGGGTGTTGGCTACTATCTTTAAATAAACGTGCCGTTGTCGGCACTAGATACTGTTTTCTTCATAGTAAGACATATTTTTATTGTAACGCGGCATGGTTTAGCATGTTCCGCAACTAAATAAACATGTCGTGAACGGTATTTTCTATATTATTTATGTGGGTGTCACTCTTGTATGCATCATTGGCTGTTATTTTTAATACGCTTTTGCTATGTGCTGTAATCTGGACGACGGCTGTGTTTAAGTGAAAAACACAGCTTACGTATATTTAAAAATAAAACTAACGCAAAAAAAATGCCCGACCACCGCAACGGGCCCACAATGGCGTCCATATCACACCCAAATCAAGCCCGAAGGCGACTCGGGCGGCTGAGAGAGCCGCTAATGGGCCAGAAACGGGGTCCAACGGGGCTGCGGGCGGTATAGGAGAGGAGCTCGATGGAGGGGACGGAGGCAGCTATTTAAGCCGGTCGTCGCGTCCCCCGGCTTCCGAGGTGGGACTAAATTCCCTCGACGCGTCGCGCCCCGTGCTGCAAGCGGTCACCAGGCCGGCTCACTCCCCCGGCCAGCCCAGTTCGGCCCACGTCGCCTTCCCCGGCCCACGCCCCCGCCCGCTACCGTCGCCCAACGGAAGCAGTCGGCTACGAGTTTAGTCCCACCTCGCCCGCCGAAGGTCGTCGAGACCTGTTTATATACGACTGCACACGCATATAAGAAAACAGTTAGTAATAATGTTTAGTATATGTGATTTGACTACTGCCTAATTGTTATTATTATGATAATTAGGGTGTAATCGAATCATGTATATTAAATCTCATTATTAGCTGTCTTTTTTAATTTATTAATTTTTAATTATTAAATTTTTTATTATTTTAATATTTTATTTTTAAATGAAAAATATACGGATAAAAAAACAAAATAAAAGAAATAAGAAAAATAAAATAAAAAAGTAAAAAAAAGTAAACATAAAAAATAAAATTTTAATAATAAAAAAAGACAGCTAATAATGAGATTTAAAATACATGATTTGACTACACCCTAATTGTCACAATAATAACAATTGCGGTGTAGTCAAATCATATATTTTAAACAATATTACTAACTGTTTTTCTTATATGCGTACGCAGTCGTATATAAACAGGTGTCGACGACCTTCGGCGGGCGAGGTGGGACTAAACTCGTAGCCGGCTGCTTCCGTTGGGCGACGGTAGCGGGCGGGGGCGTGGGCCGGGGAAGGCGACGTGGGCCGAACTGGGCTGGCCGGGGGAGTGGGCGGCCTGGTGACCGCTTGCAGCACGGGGCGCGACGCGTCGAGGGAATTTAGTCCCACCTCGGAAGCCGGGGGACGCGACGACCGGCTTAAATAGCTGCCTCCGCCCCCTCCATCGAGCTCCTCTCTTATACCGCCCGCAGCCCCGTTGGACCCCGTTTCGGGCCCATTAGCGGCTCTCTCAGCCGCCCGAGTCGCCTTCGGGCTTGATTTGGGTGTGATATGGACGCCACTGTGGGCCCGTTGCGGTGGTCGGGCATATTTTTTTTGTGTTAGTTTTATTTTTAAATATACGTAAGCTGTGTTTTCACTTAAACACAGCCGTCGTCCAGATTACAGCACATAGCAAAAGCGTATCAAAAATAACAGCAAATGATGCAACAAGAGTGACACCCACATAAATAATATAGCAAATACCGGTCACGACATGTTTATTTAGTTGCGGAACATGCTAAACCATGCCGCATTACAATAAAAATATGTCTTACTACGAAGAAAACAGTATCTACTGCCGACAACGGCACGTTTATTTAAAGCAGATAATAGCCAACACCCCATCCTCAGACTCGTTTTTTCTTCATGATCTTGAGAATCTTTCTTTTACTTAAAAGCTTCTTCTCTACGCCCAATTCCTGAACAAAATATGAACAATATGACTGAGAAAATATATTCGGTGAAATCAAATTGGCAAGATAACCAAAATAAGAAAGTTGCAACTCACTTCTCATTCTTCTTACATGTAGCCTTGTTATGACCTGGGAGACCACACAGACTACATAAAGGACCACTTTTCTTCTCTGTAAAATCTTTTGGCCTACCATTCTTCGTAATATCGGGGCCCCCCTTTGACCGGCCCTTCTTAGGTGCACCCTTCGTCGAAACTTTTTCAGGATCACCAATACCAGGTTGAACTTGGTGCGCCTGATTTGCCACCTTCTTAAGCTTAGCGTACCTCCTACTTCCTATAAGTTCCTCCTCTGAAATCTTTTTCTGCGCAATTATGGAGTTCAGAACCTTCATCAACTCATCAAACAAAAATGGATCATTTGCTGCAACATGAGCAGCTTCCGCGGTTTTTATGGTTATTTCACTATATCGTTCTCTCTCCAATGATCCTGACCAACCCCATCCAAACATATCACTCTTCCGTTGCACAGGCAACCCATCTCTCGCATTTTTCGACAGCCGATGTAGGACACAACATTTTGGTATCTCAGTTATGTTTAGATGATGAAGAACAAATAGAATGTGTTTGCATGGCAGCCCTTTACGAACCATCCTAAGACAACTGCATGTTATAGTTTGTTCTGAGTTACCTGGTTCATAAACAACATTGTACCTGAATTTGTGGTTGTCCTTCCATGTCACCATGAATGTCTGACGCTCAATTCCCACGAGCGTCTCAAATATCTCCAGCTGGCTCATCTTATGCAAATCATCTTGCAGTATGTAGAAATTAGCAGGTGTGAATACTTTGGCTGCATGCTCCTCGAGGGCCTTATATTCAGTAACTGACGGCGGTAATTTCTGACGTGCCTCGTGGTCATCGTACGCCTCGTTCTCACGGAGGCGAACTATACAGTTCTCATAATGCACTACCAAATCAACTATTGTCATACCGTAGTCCAGGTGAAGGTGAAGGCAGGAGTTGAGGCTTTCGCTTCTCTGGTTACTTCGCATACCAAGGAAAAAACCATCTGAAAGATATGAAGCTGCCCAAAGTGTTCTCTTTCTGTACATCCTGTTAAGCCACTCTTCTGTTTTTTCCGTCTTCCACTTAACATAGAAAGCGGTCCATCTCTGCTCAAAGTTCGCCTGAGAGGTGGCATAGTACAAGAGCGATCTAAACTCATCCAGTGACTTGTAGTGCAGGTGCCGCTGCATATTTTTTTCGATATGCCACGAGCAAAGACGATGTATGACATCTGAAAGAACAGACCGAATAGCCCGGATCATTGCCGCGTCGCCGTCTGTGATTATGGACTTTGGCTTCATCTGACAGTTTGCTTTCAGAAAAGTCTGCAGCAGCCAAACGTATGTCTCTTCAGTCTCATCAGCAATGATAGCACAACCAAACACTGTGGTGCAACGGTGGTTGTTAACTCCAACAAAGGGGACGAACGGCATGCCATATCTGTTCATTTTATAAGTGCTATCAAACACTACCACATCTCCGTAGTCCTGATAGTCCCTCCGCGACTGTGCATCGCACCAGAACATACTCTTCAGTCGCCCTTCCTTGTCAAGCACATACTCAAAAAAAAACTCAGGGTCCTTCTCCTTTCTGCTCCTCATTATGCCAACTGCTGTCTCAGCATCACCCTGTGCCATAAGCTTCATCTTCTCTCTGAAACATAAATTGTAAATGTCCCTTCTGATAAGCCCACACTTATCGTACGAACCATATCTGCTGATGAAATTGTCCATTATTATATGCTTTCTTATCCCGGCAGCTTCCATCACCAATATCTCGGCCCTCGTGCCATATCCAATCCGTCGGTGTGACCACAAAAAACAAACCTCATCGGGCGGAGCCATCATGTGGTTGTGATCATCAATGAATGACGCGACGAACCAAACGCCACGCTCTCTGTCCAGCTTCACCACCATATGTGCACCACAGTCGCAACGAGTCTCCGGTCTAAGCCTCCGCTTGCGGCCCTCCATGGTTATGAACTTGCTCTGCCTTCTCCCTGCCCTGGAGCAAAGAAACCGCCGGTACCGAATCATTCCTGAAGCACCTCGTTTGACCTTCTGTTTCCTGATGCTGAACCCGTGCTCTTTAGCGTGATTGTTGTAGAATATGTATGCATCCCCTTGCGATCGGAAGGTCATAGCCATGACCTTCCAATGTGTCTCCACCATCTTCTGCTGCCTTCGAGCCTCCTGAATGTCGATCCCTCCCTCATCCTGATCATCACTAGGATCATATGACTCCTCCTACAAAATTCAGTTGAAAATATATAAGTCAACTAATACCATTTAATTAATGTTGTTGATCGATATACATCAACTATGAACTAACCTGGCTCAAGTTATCTGCGAATGATTCCTGAAAACTATTTTGCACATTGTGTACATCCACATCTTCCTGCAAATTTGTACACAAAAATAAATAGTTAGGCATGCCATACTTTGCAAAATCAAAAAATAAAAGCAACGGTTATGCCACTTACGTTTTCACTATTTGCGCCATGTTCATTATTATCAAAATCCTCCGGAGGTAAGATATCATATGACGAGATGGAATCATTGTCGCTGCTGTCATCATCTTCGTTCAAATTATTGTTATCAGTTTTAGTCACCTTATCAGTATCATTCTTCTCCCTCCCACATGCGGATTCTTCATCCATGTCAACACGCCTACCTCACAGAACTGCAAAATATCGTGTGTTAGGTCTAGTAGGTACATGAGGCGCTGCGGCGGGAGGTTTTGATGAACCCTAAACTAGACCTAACTTCTACGCATCATGCCCGCCTCATGCCCGCTAGGGTTTAGATGACAAACCTTGGCCCGCGGTGTAGACGACGCCGGCGTTTGACGACGGCCTTCAGGAGGCGACGTGCACGACGAGCAACCGGCGAGGGCGGCGTCCACGGGTTATCAGCGCCGGCGGACGGGGGGAAGGACGGAGGCGATCGGCCACTTTGCACAGCGGGCGGGCGTTGACGTTCAGAAGGCGGCCAGGACGTTGGGACGGCGAGGGCGGCGGCGGTCCGGGTAAGTACGGCGGCGATCCGCCGCCGTACAGACGGGGGGAAGGACGGCGGCGATCCGCGGCGGCGGCGATCTGTCACTTGGAACGGCGGCCGGGCGTGCGAACAGATGGGGCTGGCGAGTAGATGGGGCGGGCGTAGATTGTGCAACTGCCCTTTTTTTTTCGTGCTATACGTATGCGGGCATGGGGAGTGTAACTGTATAATACGAGGTGGGTATACGTTTCTTCCGTATGACCATTCTGCCCTTATACGTTTTGTTGGGGGGGGTCTACCGAAGCAAGCCCCTATTTTTATGCTAGTAAATGCCACACCGTGGAGTTGACCGACTGGTTCTTCTCCAGCTCTATCCGTCTCACGAAATGCAGAATCATGGTTTTGAAACAAAAATGGGAGAAGAAATAATGATGACTGACAGCGACCTTGCTCGCAGGGAATTGTAAGATTGTGTCTTGGTTTAGTTGACTTTGCACTTCGAAACACGGATTTGATGCCAAGTTGTTCGTTCCACGGAGGAACCTCATGAAAGAATTTTCCTCTCCTTTTTCTTTAGTGCCTCAACTTGGTAATTTTAATGAGATGAAGGTAAACTGCCGATGATTTCAGCAATTTTATCAATACAAGCTGTGCAAAGCTCTAGACACTATTAAAATTAGTAAAAGATACTCCCTCCACCCGGAAATAAGATACATCAATTTTCATCCATTTCTCCAACAAGTATTTCTGGATGGAGGGAGTACATGCTTCGCATGTCAAAACACTCGTCGATGCATGGTGGAAAGGAAACTCCCTTCCGCCCCTGTGTCGCCTCCTAGGCGATACTGGTGCGGACCGCGCAGCCGCCCAAATTCCTGTCCTTTAGGTCACATCCCCTCGCCGCAGCCGGCTGGCATCACATGGTGGCCGCGGCGCATTCCCTTCCTCCCTGTCCTGTCCTCCTGATATGTTCAATCTGCAATGTCTCGCTCCATTGCCGTCGGTTGCTCCGCCCTCGCCAATGGATGGTGGATCTCTGCCTCAGTGTGCTGCTTGTAGCCAGGAGGGGTTGCAACAACGCCATGTCTGGTTGCGGGCTGGCAGCCACTATCTTAGGGGTTATCGGGCCTAGATCCAGACGACATGGTCAGGCGGCAAACCAGATTTGGGTTAGAATAACAAGCCTGTTGCGGAGGCGGTGTGTTGTTTACGGCGGCGCGGAGAACGCGGTGGTTTGAGTCGGTAGTGGAGGTTCCCGGTGGCGGCACCATCCGGACCCTCGAGCGGTGGATTACAATGGGGTCTTCTTGAGGGTTCCTGTCTTCAGATTCAGTGCTTGTTGCCGGCGGCTTATACAAGGCTTCTTTGTGGGTTTTGGCGGCTCTCACTTCGGCCAGTTCGACGATGAGATGCAAGCTATGGACGGAGGCTTGACGTAGAGGGTATCGTCGTACAACGACGGTGGTAGTATTTCTAGCCTAACGCATGTCAACATTGGGACTGCGGAAAGTGGTGGCGAAAACACATGATTGACTTCGAATTGGATGCGCTTCTCGAGTTCCGGCATGAAAACCATGTTGGAAATATGCCCTAGGGGCAATAATAAAATGGTTATTATTATATTTCCTTGTTCATGATAATTTGTCTAGTGTTCATGCTATAATTGTATTATCCGGAAATCGTAATGCATGTGTGAATACATAGACCACACCATGTCCCTAGTGAACCTCTAATTGACTAGCTTGTTGATCAATAGATGGTTACGGTTTCCTGACCATGGACATTGGATGTCATTGATAACGGGATCACATCATTAGGAGAATGATGTGATGGACAAGACCTAATCCTAAGCATAGCACAAGATCGTGTAGTTTGTATGCTAAAGCTTTTCCAATGTCAAGTATCCTTTTCTTAGACCATGATATTGTGCAACTCCCGGATGCCGTAGGCATACTTTGGGTGTGCCAAACGTCACAATGTAACTGGGTGGCTATAAAGGTACACTACGGGTATCCCCGAAAGCATCTGTTGGGTTGGCACGAATCGAGAATGGGATTTGTCACTCCGTATGATGGCGAGGTATCTCTGGGCCCACTCGGTATGACATCATCGTAATGAGCTCTATGTGACTAAGGAGTTGGTCACGGGATTATGTGTTACGGAACGAGTAAAGAGACTTGCCGGTAACGAGATTGAACAATGTATCGGTATACCGACGATCGAATCTCGAGCAAGTACTATACCGGTAGACAAAGGGAATCATATACGGGATTGATTGAATCCTTGGCATCGTGGTTCATCCGATAAGATCATCGTGGAACATGTGGGAGCCAACATGGGTATCCAGATCCCGTTGTTGGTTATTGGCCGGAGAGATGTCTCGGTCATGTCTGCATGGTTCCCAAACCCGTAGGGTCTACACACTTAAGGTTCGATGACGCTAGGGTTATAGGGAATGTATGTACGTGGTTACCGAATGTTGTTAGGAGTCCCGGATGAGATCCCGGACGTCACGAGGAGTTACAGAGTAATCCGAAGGTAAAGATTTATATATGGGAAGTCATATTTTGGTCACCGGAGTGATTTCAGGGTCACCGGTATTGTACCGGGACCACCGGAAGGTGCCCGGGGGTCCACCGGGTGGGGCCACCTACCTCGGTGGGACAAGTGGACCAAGTAAGGGGGGAACCAGCCCCTGGTGGGCTGGTGCGCCCCCCCCCCAAGGGCCCAAGGCGCCTAGGGTTGGGAAACCCTAGGGGTGGGGGCGCCCCACCTGCTTGTGGGGCAAGTTCCCCCACCTTGGTCGCCCTCTCCCCCCCTCAGATTGGATCTGAGGGGGCCGGGCCCCCTCTCCCTTGCCCCTATATAAAGAGAGTGGGTGGGAGGGCAGCCGCACCCATAGCCTGGCGCAGCCCTCCCCCCTCCCAACTCCTCCTCTTCTCCGGTGAAGCTTGGCGAAGCCCTGCGGGAGTGCCACTCTCCTCCATCGCCACCACGCCGTCGTGCTACTGCTGGACGGAGTCTTCCCCAACCTCTCCCTCTCTCCTTACTGGATCAAGGCGCGGGAGACGTCACCGGGGTGCACGTGTGTTGAACGCGGAGGCACCATTGTTCGGTGCTTAGATCGGATTTCGCCGCGATCTGAATCGCTTAGTGTACAACTCTACCGACCGCGTTCTTGCAATGCTTCCGCATCGCGATCTTCAAAGGTATGAAGACGCACTCCCCTCTGCAATGATCCCCAATAGTGGCATCATGAGCTAGGTCTATGCGTAGTTACTATGCACGAGTTGAACACAAGTTGTTGTGGGCGTAGATTTTGTCAATTTATTTGCCGTTACTAGTCTTATCTTGATTCGACGGCATCGTGGGATGAAGCGGCCCGGACCGACCTTACACGTACGCTTACGTGAGACAGGTTCCACCGACTGACATGCACTAGTTGCATAAGGTGGCTAGCGGGTGTCTGTCTCTCCCACTTTAGTCGGATCGGATTCGATGAAAAGAGTCCTTATGAAGGGTAAATAATAATTGTCATTTCATGTTGTGGTTTTAGCGTAGGTAAGAAACGATCTTGCTAGAAACCTATAGCAGCCACGTAAAAACTTGAAGGAACAATTAGAGGACGTCTAACTTGTTCTTGCAGCATGTGCCGTGTGATGTGATATGGCCAAAAGGATGTGATGAATGATATATATGTGATGTATGAGATTGATCATGTTCTTGTAATAGGAATCACGACTTGCATTTCGATGAGTATGACAACCGGCAGGAGGAGTTGTCTTATTTTATTTTATGACCTGCGTGTCATTGAACACGCCATGTAATAACTTTACTTTATTGCTAACTGTTAGCCATAGTAGTAGAAGTAACGTTTGGCGAGACAACTTCATGAAGACACGATGATGGAGATCATGGTGTCATGCCGGTGATAATGATGATCATAGAGCCCCGAAGATGAAGATCAAAAGGAGCAGATGATATTGGCCATATCATGTCACTATTTGATTGCATGTGATGTTTATCATGTTTTACATCTTATTTGCTAAGAACAACGGTAGCATAAATAAGATGATCTCTCACTAAAATTTCAAGAATTGTGTTCCCCCTAACTGTGCACCGTTGCTAAGGTTCGTTGCTCCGAAGCATCACGTGATGATCGGGTGTGATAGGCTCTAACGTTCGCATACAACGGGTGTAAGCCAGATTTACACACGCAATACACTTAGGGTTGACTTGACAAGCCTAGCATGTACAGACATGGTCTCGGAACACGGAAGACCGAAAGGTAGAACATGAGTCGTATAGAAGATACGATCAATATGAAGATGTTCACCGTTGATGACTAGTATGTCTCACGTGATGATCGGACACGGCCTAGTCGATTCGGATCATGTATCCCTTAGATGACTAGAGAGATGTCTATATGAGTGGGAGTTCATTAAATTTGTTTAGATGAACTTAATTATCATGAACATAGTCTAAAATCTTTGCAATATGTCTTGTAGATCAAATGGCCCACGCTGATGTTGCCCTCAACTTCAACGCGTTCCTAGAGAAAACCAAGCTGAAAGACGATGGTAGCAACTATACGGATTGGGTCCGTAACTTGAGGATCATCCTCATAGCTGCCAAGAAAGCATATGTCCCGCACCGCTAGGTGATGCACCCGTTTTCCCAGCAACTCAAGACGTTATGAACGCCTGGCAGTCGCGTAGTGATGATTACTCCCTGGTTCAGTGCGGCATGCTCTACAGCTCAGGGCTCCAAAAGCGTTTTGAGCAGCACGGAGCATATGAGATGTTCCAAGAGCTTAAAATGGTTTTTCAAACTCATGCCCGGGTCGAGAGATATGAAGTCTCCGACAAGTTCTACATTTGTAAGATGGAGGAGAATAGTTCTGTCAGCGAGCATATACTCAAAATGTCTGGTTTGCACAACCGCTTGTCTCAACTGGGAGTTAATCTCCCAGATGACGCGGTCGTTGACATAATCCTTCAGTCGCTCCCACCTAGCTACAAAGAGATTTGTGATGAATTTCAATATGCAAGGGATGGAGAAGTCCATTCCCGAGGTATATTCAATGCTGAAATCAGCGGAGGTGGAGATCAAAAAGGAACATCAAGTGTTGATGGTGAATAAAATCACTAAGTTCAAGAAAGGCAAGGGTAAGAAGAACTTCAAGAAGGACGGCAAAGCAGTTGCCGCGCCCGGTAAGCCAGTTGCCGGGAAGAAGCAAAAGAATGGACCCAAGCCTGAGACTGAATGCTTTTATTGCAAGGGAACAGGTCACTGGAAGCGGAATTGCCCCAAATACTTAGCGGATAAGAAGGCCGACAACGTCAAAGGTATATGTGATATACATGTTATTGATGTGTACCTTACCAGTGCTCGTAGTAGCTCCTGGGTATTTGATACCAGTACAGTTGCTCACATTTGTAACTCAAAGCATGAGCTGCGGAATAAGCGGAGACTGGCGAAGGACGAGGTGGCAATGCGCGTCGGGAATGGTTCCAAGGTCGATGTGATCGCCGTCGGCATGCTGCCTCTACATCTACCTTTGGGATTAGTTTTAAACCTTAATAATTGTTATTTAGTACCAGCTTTGAGCATGAACATTGTATCTGGATCTCGTTCAATGCGAGATGGCTACTCATTTAAATCTGAGAATAACGGTTGTTCAATTTATACGAGAGAAATGTTTTATGGTCATGCCCCGCTGGTCAATGGTTTATTTTTATTGAATCTCGAACGTGATGTTACACATATTCATAGTGTGAATGCCAAAAGATATAAGGTTGATAATGATAGTCCCACATACTTGTGGCACTGCCGCCTTGGCCATATTGGTGTCAACGTATGAAGAAGCTCCATGCAGATGGACTTTTGGAGTCTCTTGATTATGAATCATTTGACACGTGCGAACCATGCCTTTTGGTCTAGATGACCAAGACTCCGTTCTCCGGAACAATGGAGTGAGCAACCAACTTGTTGGAAATCATACATACTGATGTGTGTGGTCTAATGAGTGTTGAAGCTCGCGGTGGTTATCTTTATGTTCTCACCCTCACTGATGACTTTAGTAGATATGGGTATGTCTACCTAATGAAGCACAAGTCTGAGACCTTTGAAAAGTTCAAGGAATTTCAGAATGAGGTTGAGAATCAACGTGACAGAAAAATAAAGTTCTTACGATCAGATCGTGGAGGAGAATATTTAAGTCACGAATTTGGCACGCACCTAAGGAAATGTGGAATTGTTTCACAACTGACGTCGCCTGGAACACCTCAACGTAATGGTGTGTCCGAACGTCATAACCGTACTCTGTTGGACATGGTATGATCTATCATGTCCCTTACCGCCTTGCCGCTATCATTTTGGGGTTATGCTTTAGAGACTGCCGCATTCACTTTAAATAGGGCACTGTCTAAATCTGTTGAGACGACATCGTATGAACTATGGTTTGGGAAGAAACCTAAATTGTCGTTTCTAAAAGTTTGGGGATGCGATGCTTATGTCAAGAAACTTCAACCTAAAAAGCTCGAACCCAAATCGGAAAAATGTGTCTTCATAGGATACCCTAAAAAAACTATTGGGTATACCTTCTACTTCAGATCCGAAGGCAAGGTCTTTGTTGCCAATAATGGATCCTTTCTGGAGAAAGAGTTTCTCTCGAAAGAAGTAAGTGGGAGGAAAGTGGAACTTGATGAGGTGATTGCCACCTCTCTCGAACCGGAAAGTAGCGCAGCGCGGGAATATGTTTCTGTGGTGCCTGCACCGACTAGAGAGGAAGTTAATGATAATGATCATGAAGCTTCGGATCAAGTTACTGTTGAACTTCATAGGTCCACAAGGACACGTTCCGCACCACAGTGGTACGGCAACCCTGTCCTGGAAATCATGTTGTTAGACAACGGTGAACCTTCGAACTATGAAGAAGCGATGGCGGGCCCGGACTCCAACAAATGGCTTGAAGCCATGAAATCCAGCAAGTCTCTTTACTCGTTCAATCTCGTTACCGTCAAGTCTCTTTACTCGTTCCGTAATAAATCATCTACTGACTAACTCATTAGTCGTTTGCTTGCAAGGCTTATTATGATGTGTATTACCGAGAGGGCCCAGAGATACCTCTCCCACACTCGGAGTGACAAATCCTATTCTTGATCTATGCCAACACCACAAACACCTTCGGAGGCACCTGTAGAGCATCTTTATAATCACACAGTTACGTTGTGACGTTTGATAGCACACAAGGTGTTCCTCCGGTATTCAAGAGTTGCATAATCTCAGAGTTATAGGAACATGTATAAGTCATGAAGAAAGCAATAGCAATAAAACTAAACAATCATAATGCTAAGCTAACGGATGGGTCTTGTCCATCACATCATTCTCCTAATGATGTGATCTCGTTCATCAAATGACAACACATGTCTATGGTTAGGAAACATAACCATCTTTAATCAACGAGCTAGTCAGGTAGAGGCATACTAGGGACACTGTTTTGTCTATGTATTCACACATGTACTAAGTTTTTGATTAATACAATTCTAGCATGAATAATAAACATTTATCATGATATAAGGAAATATAAATAACAACTTTATTATTGCCTCTAGGGTATATTTCCTTCACGGGCATCCCAACAAACAATCATGTCTTTTAGAATATCGAATGCTAAAGAACGTTATCCCTACAAAATCATATAGTCTTGTCATGCTCTGTCTTCCCAGCTCAAAGTATAAACCATGTACTACCCCGGTGTCAGCCAAGAAATTGGTTCATACTTTTTAACGCGCTTCAGCATTTTCAACTCTCACGCAATACATGAGTGCAAGTCATGGATATAGCAATATAGGTGGAGTAGAATGCGGTGGTAGTAGACAAAAGAAGGGAGAAAGTCTCACATCAACTAGGCAAACTAATGGACTATGGAGATGTCCATCAATCGATATCAATGTGAGGAGTAGGGGTTGCCATGCAACGGATGTACTAAGAGCTATAAGTGTATGAAAGCTCAATATGGAAACTAAGTGGCTATGCATCAACTTTACTACGGGAAATTCCCACTAGTATATGAAAGTGACAACATAGGAGACTCTCTATATGAAAAACATGGTGCTACTTTGAAGCACAAGTGTCGAACTAGCATTCCCCTTCTCTCTTTATCTTTTTTTTCTTTTTTCTTTCTTTTCTTTTTTTCTTTTTTCTTTTTATATATATATATTATTCATTGTCCGGAGTCTCATCCCGACTTGTGGGGGAATCATAGTTTCCATCATCCTTTCCTCACTGGGACATGCTCTAATAATGGATAATGATGATCATCACACTTCTATTTACTTATAACTCAAAAGAAATAAAAATTACAACTCGATACCTATGACATAGTATGACTCTAAATGAATGCCTCTCGCAATGTACCAGGATGTGCAATGATCCAGCATATCAAAGATATCAAAAACGGACAAGCCATGAAAATATCGTGCTAGCTGTCTTACGATCATGCAAAGCAATATGAAAATGGATGCTCAAGTCAACTATATGATGGAAGTGCATGGCAATATATCTCGGAATGGCTATGAAAATGCAATAATAGGTAGGTATGGTTGCTGTTTTGAGGAAGGTATAATAAAGTTTGTGCATCGGCGAAAGTTGTGCAGCACAAGAGAGGCTAGCAATTATGAAAGGGTGAGAGTGCGTATAATCCATGAACTCACATTATTCATAAAGAACTCACATACTTATTGTGAAAGTTTATTAGCCCTTGAAGCAAAGTAATACTACGCATGCTCCTAGGGGGGAGGTTGGTAGGAGTTAACCATCGCGCGCCCCCGACCTTCACACAAAGATAAGACAATCAAGGATAAAATGTGCTCTAACTTCCCGGCATAACGAGAGATTATACGTGCATGCTCCGGGAATCACAAACCTTAACACCAATTTCTTACTAAACATGGTCATCCCCTAGTACCTCCCACATATTATCGTCTTTATATCGCAAAACTATTGCAAGGAATCAAACATATCATATTCGGTGATCCATAAGTTTTATGTACGATTTTATGACTAACCATGCAATTGACCAATTCCATTTGACTCTCTAAATAGATATAAGTGAAGCATGAGAGTTTAATTATTTCTACAAAAGATCGTGTTCTAACAAATATAAGTGAAGCACGAGAGCATTCTACGAACATCGGTTTTCTATGTGAAGAGAAGCAGGCAATCCAAACTTCAAAAGATATAAGTGAAGCACATGAAGCATTCTATAAAGCCATACTCAAAAGATTTAAGTGAAGTGCAATGATCATTCTATAAATTGGCCAAGGACTATCTCATACCAGCATGGTGCATTATTGAAAGAAAAATAAAAAGCACACGACGCTCCAAGAATTTACGCATATCATGTGAATGAAACGAATCCGAAAACATACTAATACTCGTTGAAGAAAGATGGGATGCCTTCCGGGGCATCCCCAAGCTTAGACGCTTGAGTCTCCTTGAATATTTACTTGGAGTGCCTTGGGCATCCCCAAAGCTTGAGCTATTGCCTCTCCTCCTTCTCCTCACATCGAGACATCCTTGATCTTCGAACACTTCATCCACACAAAACTTAACTGAACTTTTAGTGGCGGGGTTAGTGCATATGATCAATGAAATCCCATCATGTACTGCTATAACATTATTGTATAATTATAAAAAAACATTACCCACTATATGCTATCACAATTCTATGGCCCCAATTCAAGGAGGCTTCAACAAGAATTCAAACATACGCAAATAATGAAGCTATAACAGCAATCTATGAAAACAGGACAGTCTGTAAAGATTTGAACATCCACCATACTTCTGTAACTCTAAAAATTCTGAAACAAATAGAAAAATAAACATTTTGTATAGAAACACTGTGCAAAAAGTTTCAGAACCTTTCGATGCTCCAGTAAAAAAATGTAAAATCGCGCACTACAGCCAATGTGTATCTGTTTTTGCACCGCACAAACCAACAAGCAATTTAAGCATCCTAAAGGAAACTCTTGGCACATTATTTTTATAATACAATGGAATTGTACAAGGGGATAATTATTTTTGTTGAAAAGTTTCTGGAATTCAAGATTCACAAAGTTTCCATGGGCATGGACACTGTTCAAGGCATGCTCCCGCTTCCATGGTGCTCATCCTTCTCACTTTCACTTTTCTTTTTGTGAAGTTCTAAGTTCCCTTCTATATTTTTTTAAACTTTATAAAAGCACTCAACAAAAATAAATTACTCTTTTTTAACTTCCGGGTTCTCTCCCTGGCAGCGCCTTCTTTAAAGCCATTAAGCTAGGCATAAAGTGCTCAAGTAACAGATCCACCCGGATCCTACGGTATATCAAAGCCAATTTGAATCAACAATGATTTAGCATTTAATAGTGAGCACAAAGCAACATGTGTTATGCAACAACGAAGTCTAACTCTCTTCCTATGCATTGGCATGTCATAAAAGAACAATTCGTGCACATCAAGTAAAGGACAATGCATAGTATAAGCAATTTCTTGCAATTTCGTTGTGTTGGATATATAGAGAGGTGGAGATGTAGTTCCTCTCTCATAATAATTGCAAGTAGGAGCAGCAAGCACATGCATATCATATTCATCAAAATCATCATGTGCAACGGTAAAAGGCAACCCATCAATATAGTCCTTAATAAGTGCAAACTTCTCCAATATAGTTTAGTTGGGAGAATTTAAAAAGACAATAGGACTATCATGTGTGGGTGCAATAGCAAAAATTTCATTCTTGGCATAAAGAACTATAGCAAGTTCATTTCCATAAGCATAATTCATATTGGCATCTTGGCCACAAGCATAGCAAGCATAATCAAAAAGGGATATTTCAAAAGAATCAACGGGATCATAGCAATCATCCTTCGGTAAGCATGAAGGGAAATTAAACAATGTATGAGTTGAGGGGTTACTCTCATCAAAAGGTGGGCACGGGTAGCTAATCCGCTCTTCCTCCTTTTGTTCTTCACTCTCCTCCTCATCTTTTTCATTCAATGAGCTCACAGTGTTATCAATTTCTTCTTCCATAGACTCCTGCAAAATGTTAGTCTCTTCTTGGATAGCTAAGATTCTCTCAATAAATACATCACTATCATAATTGTATTTATAATTATCATAGCAATATTTAAGGATAGTAAAATTTTCGGGTCTATAAACTGAATCATCAAAATCATCATACTTTATAAACAAAGATTCAATTTCATAAGCACCCTTAAAAGCAACAAATTCTTCTATTCGTTCCACATCATAGTAATCATATATACCATTAGCATAAGAGGCCAAGGTTTTATTATCATTGAATTCACATGAAAAGGGAAGATGTGGAGCATTCATCCAAGAGCAACAAGTATAATCATATCTCAAGCATAAATTATAAGCATACCAATGCAACATATGAATTTGATCCCATAACAATTTCCCTTTATGAGTCAAGAGATAATCCCTAAAGTATTCACATTGATCCAACTTTACTCCCATTATCAAGTTGAATGGGGTTTTCTCAAGATTATCAAAGTAATGCATAATATTTTTCACATAACTAGCATCAAGGGTTTTAGGAGGTTCCCCATCTCCATGAGCAGCAAGTACCACTAGTTTTTTGGTGTTTCATGTTCCATACCAATACCTAAAGATAGAGAACAACTTAGAACAAGAAATAAAAACTACTTAGTGATAAAGCAAACAAGCACACACGAGAATATTCACCCCACGCTATTGCTCCCCGACAACGGCACCAGAAAAAGGTCTTGATAACCCACAAGTATAGGGGATCGTTTGTAGCCTTTTTTTTGATAAGTAAGAGTGTCGAACCCAACGAGGAGATAAAGGTAGAACAAATATTCTCTCAAGTTCTATCGACCACCGATACAACTCTACGCACACTTAACATTTGCTTTACCTAAAACAAGTATGAAACTAGGATTGCTTAGCGGGAACAAACTTGAAATAAGTTGCAAGACAATAAAAGTAGAGTAGTAGCAAGCTTTTTATAGCACAAGAGAAGGCTTTGTCCCTAGGCAGTCGATAACAAGTACTGGTAATCATTCTTGCAATTTTATATGAAGGAGAGGCATGAGCTAACATACTTTCTCTACTTGGATCATATGCACTTATGATTGGAACTCTAGCAAGCATACGCAACTACTAAAGATCATTAAGGTCGTGAAACCCAACCATAGAATTAAGTATCAAGTCCTCTTTACTCCCATACGTCATACCCCACTTACTCGGGTTTAAGTTTCTGTCACTCTCGCAGCCCACCATAAGTGAACCTTGAATATATTGCAACACTGTAAGGGCATATTTCTCCCTAAGTAGTTTTGGTGATTGATGACAATGCATTTGCGGACTAATCGTGTGCTCTAAGCTCTTTCAGATATATCTCACCTAGGCACAAGACGATTGTGTGCCCCTCGGAATCTATGGAAGACGGTGTTTCCTTTTGCTTCTTTTTCGGTGGATTTGAGTAATAGGAAAGCCGTACTATTAAGAGGGGGTTCGCTTCGGAAAGGTTTGGGTGGAATCAACACGTACACGTCTATACTCTCGCACCACCTTTCCTTTGCTTCTCTGGAGCTCCGGCTGTTCTCCTCGTAAGTACAAACCATGGCTTCCTACTAGTACAACTGCCTGGCAGGCGGTAGTACCGCTCATGGTAAGCGGTAGTACCGCACAGCCACACGGTAGTACCGCCTCAAGACACGGTAGTACCGCACCAAGCGGTAGTACCGCATCATGAGCATGGTAGTACCGTGTAACTGGCCCAACATAGTACCTAGTACGATAGTAGGTGCGGAAGTAATTTTTTACTTCCGCATCCTACGCGGTAGTACCGCTTGGGTCAAGCGGTAGTACCGTGTCGTGTTTTTGCTACTACCGTATTTCTGCGGATGTAGCTACGGATGTATTTTATTTCATCCGTGCTTGTCCTCGGCCTGCTTATCTCTGCCTTGCGGTAGTACCGCAGGGATGAGCAGTAGTACCGCTCAGGCAGTACTACCGCCCGTGTGTCTACACAACAGAGTTAAGTCTAGGCTAGTACTGCTCCAGCGGTAGTACTGCACCCAGAGCGGTAGTACCGCTGACCAAGCGGTAGTACCGTAACTTACGTGCGGTAGTACCATGATCTGCGGGCAGAAATGTGGGATAACGGTTGGATTTGTTCTCCCACTATATATAGGGAGTCTTCTTCTCCAAGAAGACTCACCTCTTTCTCCGCAAAGCTCCATTATTGCTCAAAGCTCCATTTCCGCCCGATCTCTCTCCCTAGCTAATCAAACTTGTTGATTTCCTCGGGATTGCTTGAGAAGGCATCGATCTACACTTCCACCAAGAGATATTTGATTCCCCCCACTAATCCTTGCGGATCTTGTTACTCTTGGGTGTTTGAGCACCCTAGACGGTTGAGGTCACCTCGAAGCCATATTCCATTGTGGTGAAGCTTCGTGGTGTCGTTGGGAGCCTCCAATTCGGTTGTGGAGATAGCCCCAACCTTGTTTGTAAAGGTTCGGGTGCCGCCTTCAAGGGCACCACTAGTGGAATCACGGCACCTTGCATTGTGTGAGGGCGTGAGGAGAATACGGTGGCCCTAGTGGCTTCTTGGGGAGCATTGTGCCTCCACACCGCTCCAACGTAGACGTACTTCCCCTCAAAGGGAATGAACTTCGGCAACACATCCTCGTCTTCACCGGTTCCATTTGTGGTTATTTCTTCCCTTTACTTGTGCAAGCTTTACTTGTTTATCTTATATAGCTTGCTTGTGAGGTTGTTATCTTTACTTCCTATGAGTTGTCATCATAGTAGCATATCTAGACAACTTACTTGTACGCTTAATTTAAAGTGGTTAAGAAAAGCTAAAAATTGTTAGTTGCCTATTCACCCCCCCCCCTCTAGTCAACCATATCGATCCTTTCAATTGGTATCAGAGCCTCGTCTCTTTTTAAGGACTTTACCGTCCAAAGAGTATGGGTGACAACGTAGTCAAGACGGAGGAACATTCCGGTGGAACTCCGTCCTTGCCTACGTCTGATGGGGGAGCCTCGATCTCTCGTGAGGAGTTCAATGTGGCTATGACCACATTGAAAGAATCACTAGCGACCGAGGTCAAAGGCATGTTTAAATATTTACTTGAGGGGCTTAAATTATCCACCATACCGTTGGAGGTCGTTCGTCTCGCCACCATCGTGTCGGAGGCTACTCCCGACAAGGGAGAAGCTAGTAGTGAACAAGCCCCAGTTACTAAGAATGGGAATGGCATCTTTGCCCACTCCGCTCCTCCTACTCATTATGGAGGACCCGTTCCCACACCGCATTTTAATTCCGTTGGGCCTCCTCCTAAGTTTATAAAAAATTCTGATTTTTCTACTTGGATGTTTCGCTTCAAACGTCATTTAAATCATTGCTCTACTAATCTTTGGAGAATCATTGAGCAAGGTTTTTATCCACGTGATCCCGACAACATGACTCCGAGAGAAACTGCGGATCATCAATTCAACGAGTTCGTTCTTTGCATACTTCAAGATGCTATCCCTCCCGAAGACATTGCACATCTTCGACCCTTCACTATGGACAAGGAAGCTTGGGAACATGTTGGCACTATGTACAAGGGGAGCGCTAGAATTCAACGCTCAAACTATGAAGTTGTGCAAGATGAAGCCGATGAGTTTGCTATGATCGAAGAAGAAGATCCTCATGAACTTTATCGGAGATTAACCACTCTTGCGGTCTCTCTTTGAGATCACATGAGTAAGGACACGGATGACAATTGGATCAAGCGCAAGTTTCTCAAGGCCATGATGCCCTACCATAAGGCCATGTCCTCTGTCATCCGTCAAAGACCGGACTTCCACCACTTGTCATCAAATGAAGTGTTGGATGAGTTCGTTGCCATGAGGATCTTGGACAAGACCGCCGACAATGCGGTTTTAAGAGCTCAACGATCAAAGAAGCCTAACCTTGCCTTGAAGGCCAAGGCTTGTGTGGAAGAAGAGGAGGAGGAGGAGGATGATGAGAGTTGCCCCGAGGACACCAAATATGCCTATCATGAGCACATGGCTCTTGCTTCACGGCAATTTTGGGGCAACAAGAAGAACACAAGACCCAACTTCAACAAGAACAACTCAAGTGGCAACAAGGGCAAGCAACTAGTGAGGACTTGCTTCAATTGTGGGAATGTAAGCCACTTTGTTGTGGACTGCCCATATGAGAAAAGAGAAGACTTTGGAGGCAAGCTTATCCGGAAGGACAAGGCCAAGTCTTATCCCAACAAGAACAACTTCAACAAGAAGACCCCTCCTAAAGGGTTGGTGGCCCAAGAAGAATATGTTGAGGATGATGATAATGATGAAGACGATGAGGTGGTCACCATGGCCACAATTGCTATTGCTACTACTCCGCGCTCATCTCTCTTCGACTCGCCAAATGAGAACATCACCGCCAAGTGTCTCATGGCCAAGGCCACCAACAAGGTAACCCCAAACATCAATATTACCATCCCTTCTAATCCTTCATTGACGGATTGTATTGATGAGAGAGTGGGAACTAAGGAGGGAGAGAATGAATTTGAGTTGTTCATGAGTAAACTTAAGGGCAAACCCAAGAAGCACTTTGTTGCACTCTTGGAAAAACTCGGTGAGGCCAATGACATGATGGAGGCTCACGAGGAGACCATTGCTAAAATGGAAGGACATAGTCGAGACTATGCCAATGAGATATCGGATCTCTCTAATGCCCTAGAGGAAGAGTGTGGTATTCATTTGGCTCTTGAGGAGTCACACAACGATGATCATGCTAAATTAAAGAAAGAGCTCGATCATGCTTTAGTTGTCTCTCGTATGCTTAATTCCGAGAAGGCAAAACTTGGGGTTGACCATGCTAGACTCAAGGAGGAGTTTGTTATACTCGACAAGGCCCACAAGGCCTTGAAAGGTATGCATGCTTCTCTCAAGGAGTCTCATGATCAACTCCAAGTTTCGCTAACCAAGGAAAAGGCTATCTTTCCTCGCATGGTGTTGATTGATAATGCAAATGCTACTAACCCATGTTGCGAGCATGTGCATCTTGTTGAAGAAAATGCCAAGTTGAAGAAGCAACTTGAGAAAGGCCTTGTGACATGCATACAAGGTGAGAAGAACCTCAACAATCTTTTGAGCAATCAAAAGGAGGTTGTGGCAAAGGAAGGAATTGGGTTTGTTCCTAAGCCCAAGAAGAAGAAGAATGACAAGACCAAGCTACCTCCCCCTCTCCGACAAACCTTTGTGAAAGAGGGAGAGGGCGCCTCTAAGAAGAAGAACAATGTGAAGGGTGGTGGCGTCAAGAAAAACCCCACCATACCATCCAACATGGCCAGCGACTTTAATCCTTCATATGTTTTATGTCGTGCTAGTGATGGTCATGTATTCGCTAAATTTGTTGGTTCTTCTTATGAGTACATTGAATGGTCTATTTGGGTTCCTAAGACCCTTGTTACTAACCTCAAAGGACCCATTACCAAATGGGTATCTAAATCCAAGCATTGATCTCTTGTAGGAGTTTGCTTCCGGTCGGGGATCATGGTTGCTCGATAGTGGAGCCACAAATCATATGACCGGAAGCAAAGACTTGGTGGTGGACGTGCATCTAGGTTCATCTATGGCCACCAACGTCGAATGGGGTGATGCTTCATCTTCTAAGGTATTGGGGCTTGGGAAGGTTGTTGTCTCTCATGATCTCACGATTGAGAAAGTCATGCTTGTTGAGTCCCTTGCATATAACTTACTTTCTGTTCGCCAACTTGCACTCATGGGTTTTGCTACATTCTTTGATATTGATACTGTGGCCCTCTTGTGGAGCAAGACTCTTAAAGTAGCCTATGTTGGACATGTCGAGAACGGTCTTTATGTGGTTAACTTCTCGAAGTAACCCACTAAGACCGCGACATGCCTAATGGCTAAAGTTGATGTGGGATGGCTTTGGCATCGCCGGTTAGCCCATGTCAATATGAGATCTTTGCAAAGTCTTCTCAAGGGGGACCATGTCTGTGGACTAACAAATGTTAGATTTGCCAAAGATCGTGCTTGCAGGGCTTGCATTGAAGGAAAGTTACATGAGACGGCTCACCCTCCCACGACTATCATCTATTCAAAAAGACCCCTAGAGCTCCTTCACATGGATCTCTTTGGGCCTCCATCTTTTGATAGTCTTGGGGGTAGAAAGTATTGCTTGGTGATTGTGGATGATTATTCAAGATACACCTGGGTATACTTCTTCAAGAAGAAGAGTGAGACCCAACAAACCGTCATCAACTTTGCAAATGAAGCTCAACGACAACATGAAGCAAAGATTTTGATGATCCGAAGTGACAACGGCACCGAGTTCAAGAACTACACCTTGGATGAGTTTCTTAGTGATGAGCGGATCAAACATCAATATGCAGCACCCTATACCCCTCAACAAAACGGTGTAGCTGAGAGAAAGAACCGGACACTGATGGATACGGCAAGGACCATGATGGCGGAATTCAAATCTCCATACAACTTTTGGGCCGAAGCCATCAACACCGTGTGTCATGCATCCAATCGGCTCTATCTCCGCAAAGGCTTGAACAGAACTCCATATGAGATACTTACCGGTAACAAGTCCAATCTCAAGTACTTCCGGGTGTTCGGGTGTAAGTGTTTCATCCTCAAGAAAGGTGTTTGTTTGTCTAAATTTGAATCTAGAGCTCATGAGGGCATATTTGTTGGTTATGCTAGAAACTCTCATGCTTACCGTGTCCTCAACAATTCCAATGGATTCATTGAGGAGACGAGTAACGTAGAGTTTGATGAAAATAACGGCTCCCAAGTGGAGCAAAGTGGTACTTGTGATGTAGGTGATGAAATTCCTCCTCAAGTCATAAGAAGAATGGGTGTTGGATATATCCTACCCATTGAGGAACCCCTTGTGGCCGAAGGAGAAGTACAATGTTCCACTCAAGTGGAACCATCACCAACCCAAGACCCACATGCTTCTGAAGAACAAAGTGAAGGCCCTCAACCGGACGAACAAGGCCAAGTGCAAGATCAATCACAAGATGGTGGGGAGCCACCAAATGATGCACAAGGCCAAGTTCTATCCTCTGGGCAAGATCAAGATCAAGATCTAGCTCCTGACGTCGCTCAAGATGATCAACTTAGTGCTCCTCAATTATCTCTTGAAGAGCAATTGGAGCGTCGTGCTGCAAAAGTTGCCTCCAGGCTGGCTTCCAGAGAATATCACATGGAGAATATTCTTAGAAGCATCAAAAGGGGGGTAAGCACTCGTAGACAATTAGCAAACTATTGTGCTCATCAAGCTTTTGTCTCCTGTGTTGAACCTCAGAAGGTCTATGAGGCGCGCGAAGACCCTGATTGGCTTAATGTCATGCATGAAGAGCTCCATAACTTCGAGCGCAACAAAGTGTGGCGTCTGGTGCCGAGGCCAAAGGAGAACCATAATGTCATTGGAACCAAGTGGATCTTTAAGAACAAGCAAGATGCACATGGCATTGTCATCCGCAACAAGGCGCGTCTGGTGGCTCAAGGCTACTCCCAAGTCGAGGGTATCGACTACGGTGAAACCTTTGCCCCCGTTGCTCGCCTTGAATCTATTCGTTTGTTGCTTGCCAATGCTTCTCATCATAATTTTAAGTTGCAACAAATGGATGTGAAAAGTGCATTTCTTAATGGTCCTATTAATGAGTTGGTGTATGTCAGACAACCCCCGGGGTTTGAGGATCCTAAGTTCCCCAATCATGTGTATCAACTCGATAAGGCACTCTATGGCCTTAAACAAGCCCCACGTGCGTGGTATGAGCATCTTACCGAGTTGTTACAAGATCGTGGGTTTGAAATTGGGAAAACTGACCCCACTCTTTTTACTAAGAAGGTCAAAGGGGAATTGTTTGTCTGCCAACTATATGTTGATGATATTATCTTCGGTTCTCCTAACAAAGCTTTCAATGATGAGTTCGCCGCACTCATGACCACACATTTTGAGATGTCTATGATGGGAGAGTTGAAGTACTTCCTTGGGTTTGAGATCAAGCAAAGAAGAGAAGGAATCTTCATCAAACAAACCATGTATACTCAAGACATGCTCAAGAGGTTCAATCTAAGTGATGTCAAGCCGGCTACTACTCCAATGCCAACCAAGTGCCAACTTGACATTGATCCCAATGGTAAAGCGGTGGATCAAAAGGTATATCGTTCTATGATTGGATCCTTGCTTTACCTTTGTGCATCTAGACCGGATATTATGTTGAGTGTGGGAATCTGTGCACGGTTTCAAGCCTCACCTAAGGAAAGTCACTTTGTGGAAGTCAAGCGTATCTTTCGATATTTGGCTCATACCCTAAACTTTGGCTTATGGTAGCCAAGAGGAGCAAACTTCAACCTTGTAGGTTTCTCTGATTCGGACTGGGCGGGAGACAAAGTGGATAGGAAGTCCACTTCCAGAGGGTGCCAATTCCTTGGTTGCTCTCTCGTTAGTTGGTCTTTCAAAAAGCAAAGTTGTGTGTCTCTCTCGTCCATCGAAGCTAAGTATGTGGCAGCTGGCAGTTGTTATGCTCAACTCTTATGGATGAGGCAAACTTTAAAGGATTACGGTGTCACTTGTGACAAAGTGCCTCTTTGGTGTGACAATGAAAGTGCCATCAAGATTTCTCTCAACCCGGTGCAACACTTCAAGACGAAGCATATAGAGATTCGGTATCACTTCATCCGGGATCATATACGGCAAGGAGAGATCGAGCTACACTATGTCAACACTCATGATAACCTTGCAGATATCTTCACGAAGCCGTTGGATGAAGCAAGATTTCGCGAGTTAAGGCATGAGCTAAATATCATCGATTTGAGCAATGTGGCTTGAGACTTTGCACACACACCTCCCACTCAATATAGTTATCTTGTCTAGATGTAGGCATGGACATAGGAGGAGTATTGTTCTCTCAATGAACTATTCCTCCCCCCATTATGCATAAATTGATCAAGTCTTTGTCATTTGCCATGTTAGATGGTACAAGTGCTTCAAGACGAGTATTGGTCATGGGCCCAAGGATAGTTCTTTGCGGTGCCACACCAAATAACTCAAACATAGGTGGCCTCGGCCACCGACCTCCTCCTTGGAGAAGTGTCTTGTGTGCTGTTTTTTTGTGTGTGTTGTCTCTCTTCCCATTTGCCTTGCGTGTGCGTTTTTCCTTGCTAAAAGCCTCTTGTCAAAACTTGCAAATTCTCGGAGGGACGGTACTACCGTGAGTAGTCACGGTACTACCGCAAAGAGAGTACGGTACTACCGGAAGTCCAGCACGGCAGTAATTTTTTACTGCCGCTGGTCGAGCGTACTGCCGCTGGTCGAGCGTACTACCGCTCCATGTGCGGTACTTCCGCCCGGGCGGTACTACCGCGATGACCGCGGTACTACCGCACTTATCTGAACGGGTGGGGGTTATAAGCGGGTAGGGGGAGTTCCAACTCCCCCATACCCATTCATCTCATATCCCCACGTCGTCTCTCTCTCTCTCCCTCTCAAGAACGCCGCCGGAGGACCTCGTCGGATCTCCTCCCCCCGCCGCTCTCCTCGCATTCCGACCGATGGGATCGTTCCCCACCTCGACCTATTGCCATGGATGAAGGTTTCTCCCTGAATCCCCTCTTCTTTTTTGCCTAGTTGTTGTTTTTAGGTTTTGGGGAGATGCATGTTGTTCTAGTGTTCTTCTTGTTCTTATCCATGGAAGATTAGGATGTAGGAGAGTGGTTTTACAATAGAAATGCTAGTAAGTATGATGCTACCAAGTTACTATGATCAGCCGTAGTACCGTTCGTCGTTCTACGCGTTCTAGTCTAGATCCGTTCTTTTCATATCTGACCCGAGCGGTACTACCGCTGGCTAACTGCGGTACTACCGCTCTGTCGCGTAAACGGTACTACCGCTCTGCTGAGCGGTACTACCGTAACTATGCAGAAGTAAATTTTTACTACCGCATTCTGTGTGGTACTGCCGCAACTTCCAAGCGGTACTACCGCTCCCTAAGCGGTCCTAAATTTTTACTTCCGTGTTCGTCAAGCAGTACTACCGCTTGGTTCATAATTTGTTCATAGCACATGCATATTATCATTTCTACTTGTTTCATGTGCTCTTTGTGGCTTTTGCATTGATTCTCTTTGTGTTTCCGTCGTGTTCTTGTGTTTGTGTCTTAGGTGGTGGCTCCGGTTCAGATGTTCGTCGCACCAATCCTGTCCGTGACACCGGGTCCAAGCGTCTGCGCACCCCCAGTGATGTGCCAGAGGGCTCCAATCCCCAACGCAAGTTCAAGACCGCCGCCAACAAGCACAAGGAATTATCTATGACCATGGAGGAAATGCCAGCTAATGAGTTCATGGCAAGGAGGAAGCTCAATCCTTATGGAGAACCCCGGGCTCAATTTCATGGAGATGAACTATTTTGGACCAAGCAGCAGTATCGCATCTACACAGAGGTACTCAAGAGCAAGCACAACCTGTATGTGGATGCTCATTGGGTTGACATGGTCCACATGCGGAGGGATGATAACCTGGCCTACTTTGCCGAGGCTCTGGATCTGGTAGACAAGTTTGGGATTGAGCACATCATGACTTTTCAGAATGATTTTGACCCACAAATCGTTGCTCAGTTTTATGCTTCGGTGCGCTTCCATACCAAGGAAGACCGCACAATGACTTGGATGACAAATGGTCACAAGATGACTGCTACTTGGAAGGACTTCATGGATCTGATTCAGGTTGCTGACGAGGGACTCCACAACCCAATTGGAGCTCGGCCTCATGCCAACCCAGAAGCTGCCAACAAAGACCGTATGTTACCTTTCTATGTGGAGAAGACACTTGCAAGTGGTAAGAAGTCATGGGTGTTGAACCCCTTCCTGGACATAATGCATAGGATCTTCCGCAACACCTTGTTTCCTCGAGTTGGGGACAAGGACAAGATTCATGCATACCTCGTCGACATGCTGCTGATGTGTGAGGAGGCTCGCACAGCTCAGTCTCCACCACTTGACATATCCCATATCATGTGGTGTGAGCTTCGCTTTGCGATCTACACTCGCAAGGTGCCCATCTACGGTCTGTTCTTGTTTCTGCTCATCTCCAAGACTTGGGAGCACCTTTACCCTGATGAGGAGTTCGAGGCGGAGTGTATTTGCCACGACCCCATCCGTCTTCGCATCAAGACTCGTTGGGCCAACACTGCCACTCATGCACAAGCTGCTGCAGCACAAATGGGTACTGACGAGGAGCCTGTGGAGGAGGAGCCAGCTGAGGATAGTTCTAGAGGATATGCTCCTCCCTCGTCTGAGCCCTCTTGGGCTAAGAAGCTGAAGAGGAAGATGATGGCCCTCTTCTGTATGCAAGCTCAGGGTCAGTACAAGGCACATGTCACTCACAAGCAAAATCGCCAGCGTGACAAGAAGATCATGAGGATCTTTGGTGAGCATGTGTCCAGTGGGTCAGAGGAGATCATCACTCCTGAGGTAGAATGGATGGCCCATCAGGGGTACAAGTGGTCTGAGTCTGACGAGGAGCAGCAGGAGGAGTAGTAGGAGTCTGATGGAGAGCATGACGACTGAGATCTTCTGCTAGAGCTACCACCTCTCTTAATTGTCCTCTTTCCCTTTGTGGTGTCTCGATGCCAAAGGGGGAGAGAGTGGGATTTGCGTCTTGTGCCGTTCTATTTGCTTTTCGTTGGTCAAACTCTATTTTCTTGTTTGCGTTTGTGTCGTGTGCGTAAGACTATCGTATGGTGTAAGACATATGCTCTCCTCTATCATTAAACTCGTTATTATGTCTTTGCTATATTATGTTGTGAGCAGTTTATTTACTTACCCTTTATATGTGATCACCTTATCCTCCTTACTATTGTGCGTAGACTCTTATTCTTTATATGCAAGGAGTATATTATCTGTAGAATATAGGGGGAGCATTGATCCTAGTATGTGTGTTGTGCAGTCCAAAGCACTCTCTATTGTATGCACACATCTAGGGGGAGCTTGCCTATATTCTAGTGTTTATTAGGATTGCATACTTTCTTATATATCCTTGTGCAAATCCCGTATTGTCATCAATCCAACAAAAAGGGGGAGATTGTAAGGGCATATTTCTCCCTAAGTAGTTTTGGTGATTGACGACAATGCATTTGCGGACTAATCGTGTGCTCTAAGCTCTTTCAGATATATCTCACCTAGGCACAAGACGATTGTGTGCCCCTCGGAATCTATGGAAGACGGTGTTTCCTTTTGCTTCTTTTTCGGTGGATTTGAGTAATAGGAAAGCCGTACTATTAAGAGGGGGTCCACTTTGGAAAGGTTTGGGTGGAATCAACATGTACACGTCTATACTCTCGCACCACCTTTCCTTTGCTTCTCTGGAGCTCCGGTTGTTCTCCTCGTAAGTACAAACCATGGCTTCCTACTAGTACAACAGCCTGGCAGGCGGTAGTACCGCTCATGGTAAGAGGTAGTACCGCACAGCCACACGGTAGTACCGCCTCAGGACACGGTAGTACCGCACCAAGTGGTAGTACCGCATCATGAGCACGGTAGTACCGTGTAACTGGCCCGGCACAGTACCTAGTACGGTAGTAGGTGCGGAAGTAATTTTTTACTTCCGCATCCTACGCGGTAGTACCGCTTGGGTCAAGCGGTAGTACCGTGTCGTGTTTTTGCTACTACCGTATTTCTGCGGATGTAGCTACGGATGTATTTTATTTCATCTGTGCTTGTCCTCAGCCTACTTATCTCTGCCTTGCGGTAGTACCATAGGGACGAGCGGTAGTACCGCTCAGGCAGTACTACCGCTCGTGTGTCTACGCAACAAAGTTAAGTCTAGGCTAGTACTGCTCCAGCGGTAGTACCGCACCCAGAGCGGTAGTACCGCTGACCAAGCGGTAGTACCGTAACTTACGTGCGGTAGTACCGCGATCTGTGGGCAGAAATGTGGGATAACGGTTGGATTTGTTCTCCCACTATATATAGGGAGTCTTCTTCTCCAAGAAGACTCACCTCTTTCTCCCCAAAGCTCCATTGTTTCTCAAAGCTCCATTTCCGCCCAATCTCTCTCCCTAGCCAATCAAACTTGTTGATTTCCTCGGGATTGCTTGAGAAGGCATCGATCTACACTTCCACCAGGAGATATTTGATTCCCCCCACTAATCCTTGCGGATCTTGTTACTCTTGGGTGTTTGAGCACCCTAGATGGTTGAGGTCACCTCGAAGCCATATTCCATTGTGGTGAAGCTTCGTGGTGTCGTTGGGAGCCTTCGATTCGGTTGTGGAGATAGCCCCAACCTTGTTTGTAAAGGTTCGGTTGCCGCCTTCAAGGGCACCACTAGTGGAATCACGGCACCTTGCATTGTGTGAGGGCGTGAGGAGAATACGGTGGCCCTAGTGGCTTCTTGGGGAGCATTGTGCCTCCACACCGCTCTAACGGAGACGTACTTCCCCTCAAAGGGAAGGAACTTCGGCAACACATCCTCGTCTTCATCGGTTCCATTTGTGGTTATTTCTTCCCTTTACTTGTGCAAGCTTTACTTGTTTATCTTATATAGCTTGCTTGTGAGGTTGTTATCTTTACTTCCTATAAGTTGTCATCATAGTAGCATATCTAGACAACTTACTTGGACGCTTAATTTAAAGTGGTTAAGAAAAGCTAAAGATTGTTAGTTGCCTATTCACCCCCCCCCCCTCTAGTCAACCATATCGATCCTTTCAAACACCCTACAGCGGGGGGCCCTCGTGTTTGCGTGGGAACGGAGGGCACCGTAGGACAGCACCATAAATAAAATATAGAATCATACCAACCAAGATCATGATTAACCCATAGGACAAAATGGATCTACTCAAACATCATAGGATAACCATAGATCATTGGGAAATAATATATGGAGTTGAGCACCATGTTTAAGTAGACATTACAGTGGGGGGAAGAGGTGTTACACCGTTGCATAGAGGGGGAGAGAGTCGGTCTTGACGGTAGCAATATTGTTGATGTAGATCGCCATCCCGATCGTTGCCCCGGCGGCACTCCGGTGCCACCGGAAGCGAGGGGGATAGAGCCCCCTCCTTCTTATTCTTCCTTGGCCTCCTCCCTAGGTGGGAGGAGGTTTCCCCCTCTAGTCCATGGCCTCCATGGCTGTGGAGGGGAGAGATCCCCTCCGAGATTGGATATGTCTCTCTGTCCTCTTCTGTTTCGCGTCCCGAGATCTGGCCCTTCATCGTTTCTTATATTCCCGAAGATCCGTTACTCCGATTGAGCTAAGATTTTAACACATTTTTTTGGATATAAGCTTCCTTGCGCCCGAAGTAGAGCTCCAACCAACGTACGAGGAGGGCACAACTTACCACCACGGCCATGGGCCTCTGGCACGCCCTGGTGTCTTGTGGGCTGTGTGGGCCTCCGTTTGCGGTGATTACAACTCCCAAAAATCACATATATTCCAAAATAATTCTCCGTGAAATTTTATTGCATTTGGACTTCGTTTGATATGGATTTTCTGCGATACAAAAAACATGCAAAAAAACAGGAACTGGCACTGGGCACTGGATCAGTAAGTTAGTCCAAATAAATCATATAAATTATTGCCAAAAGTATGTAAAAGTTGAATAATATTGGCATGAAACAATCAAACATTATAGACATGATGGAGACGTATCAGGTAGTTGTGCATAGCCTGAGAGAGTGAGGGGTCGGGCAGTGGTGGACGGTGGAGGGGTGGATTGAGCGGAGGTGGCTGCGGTCGGGGGAGGCACGGCATTGAGTGGATCCGCGGTGCTTCCCTCGCTGCGAGCCCTCGCCTCACTGCCACAGTTGTCCGTGCCTTCGACGTGGATGACTGCTGTGATGGAGAGGATGACGAGGCCGGTGGAGTTGAGTCCTGCGGAGCGAGATTGGTGTTCGGTAACGCGTCGTGCGGAGGGGGTGCAGCCGGCCAGGACGAAGGGGCCAAGGAGGTGATTGGGCACAGAAGTAGAGGCGGCGGCGCAGATCTGGTGGACTGCGAGAGCTCCGGGAAGTCGGGGGTACTCGCATTGTCTTAAAAAACAAAGCATCAACGATTTAGATAAGAAAAACACAGTCGAACATGTGGTTTTTTAGCGTGAGAAAGAAAAACAGGACGAAGGGATGGTGGGAGGTGCGACAAAGAAAAACCGAACAAAAATAAACCATACCAGGCTACAAGTGCTACATTATGAGTAGAGAAAAAATATTAAGTAGGTACATAAAATGCTTTAATAATGAGACTTCTTTGTTATGATTTACACATAAATTTCTTAAAATCGGTTATTTGTTTCCTAGTTAATGTGATTGAGCGATTTTTTAAAATCAATTATTTGTTTCCCAATTAATGTGATTCTGCGATTTAAGGTAAGGTTAATTAATTTAGATTAGATCTTTAGAGATTGATCGTGATTGATTCTTTCACATAAAGATATTACTAAATAATTTACGCCAACATGGAAAGTTCTGATTCGTTCAATTTTTTTTGTGAGAGGGTGACACGAAAATAAACCAGTGGGTGTGGAGGGGATGAAAAAACAGACAAAAAAATAGACAAAATAAAACCGAACGAAAGTGGTGGGACGAAAAAAAATCATGGATGCAATCCTACAAACTTCTCAATTGGGAGTAAAGAAAACTGATTATTTGTTTCCTAATTAATGCGATTGAGCAAGGTTTTTTAAATCAATTATTTATTTCCTAATTAATGTGATTGAGAAATTTAAGGTAAGGTTAATTAATTTCGATTTGATCTTTAGAGATTAATCGTGATTGATTCTTTCACATAAAGCCATCACTAAATAATTTATGCAAGCATGGAAAGTTCTGATCCTGTCGGGGATATACCCCGCGGTATGACCCGTCTGGAGACATGACCCGGTTGGGACTTGGTGTTTCATTGGAGACCCGGCAGATTGTAAGTCGGTGGATGTTTAAGATGTATAAGCCAGCAGATGTTTAAGATGCTTAAGCCCGCAGATGTTTAAGATGTTTAAGCCGGCAGATGTTTAAGATGTTTAAGCCAGATGTTAAGCCGGTAGATTGTAAGCCGACAGATTGTTTAAGCCAGATGTTAAGCCGGCAGATTGTTTAAGCCAGATGTTTAAGTCAAAATGTGACAGAGTCGCCTGGGGTTAATAAACCCAAAACGTTAAGAAGCCCATGGAGACAAGCACGTGAAGAGAAGTCAAAATAGTTAAGTCTTAAGTCCGAGTTGGACTCTACATGTAACCCGCCTCTTCAACTTATATAAGGAGGGGTAGGTCACCCCAAGGAAAAAAATAAGAAACAAACAATCTCTAGGGTTAGACATAAGAAGGAGAGCCGGCTTATGCAGCGACTCCATGAGGGTCATAATGAGATCTAGCCACAAACAACATGTAGGGTTATTACCGGATGATGTTTCCCGGGGCCCGAAGCTGTCTAAATCCTTGTCTTGTGTTGCGTCTCTCGATTCCGCTCAACCCCTCTCAAGCTACTACATAGATGCGCTGGCCTCATGACTAAGTCCTCACCCTAGGACATTATTGGAAATATGCCCTAGAGGCAATAATAAAATGGTTATTATTATATTTCCTTGTTCATGATAATTGTCTGTTATTCATGCTTGAATTGTATTATCCGGAAACAATGATACATGTGTGAATACATAGACCACAACGTGTCCCTGGTAAAGCCTCTAGTTACTAGCTCGTTGATCAACAGATGGTCATGGTTTCCTGACCATGGACATTGTATGTCATTGATAACGGGATCACATCATTAGGAGAATGATGTGATGGACAAGACCCAATCCTAAGACTAGCACAAGATCGTGTAGTTCGTAATGCTAAAGTTTTTCCAATGTCAAGTATCTTTTCCTTAGACCATGAGGTTGTGCAACTCCCGGATACCGTAGGGATACTTTGGGTGTGCCAAATGTCACAATGTAACTGGGTGGCTATAAAGGTACGCAATGGGTATCTCCGAAAGTATCTGTTGGGTTGGCACGAACCGAGATTGGGATTTGTCACTCCGTATGACGGAGAGGTATCTCTGGGCCCACTCGGTAAGACATCATCATAATGAGCTCGATGTGACTAAGGAGTTAGTCACGGGATGATGTATTACGGAACGAGTAAAGAGACTTGCCATGACGAGATTGAACAAGGTATCGGTATACCGATGATCGAATCTCGGGTAAGTACTATACCGATAGACAAAGGGAATGGCATACGGGATTAAGTGAATCCTTGACATCGTGGTTCATCCGATGAGATCATCGAGGAACACATAGGAACCAACATGGGTATCCAGATCCCGATGTTGGTTATTGACCGGAGAGTCGTCTTGGTCATGTCTACATGTCTCCCGAACCCGTAGGGTCTACACACTTAAGGTTCGGTGACGCTAGGGTTGAAGAGATATATGCACACGGTAACCCAAATGTTGTTAGGAGTCCTGGATGAGATCCCGGACGGCACAAGGAGTTTCGGAATGGTCCGGAGGTAAAGAATTATATATAGGAAGTCCAGTTTCGGCCATAGGGAGAGTTTCGGGGGTCACTTATAGTGTACCGAGACCACCGGAAGGGTCTCGGGGGTCCACCGGGTGGGGCCACCCATCCCGGAGGGCCCCATGGGCCGTAGGGGGAGGGGAACCAGCCCATAGTGGGATGGCGCACCCCCTTGGGCCTCCCCCCTGCGCCTAGGGTGGGAACCCTAGGGGTGGGGGTGCCCCCCTGCCTTGGGGGGCAAGCCTCCCCCTGGCCGCCCCCTAGGAGATTGCATCTCCTAGGGCCGGCGCCCCCCTGGCCCCTATATATAGTGGGGGGAGGGAGGGCAGCCGCACCCTTGTTCCT
>LR738714.1:524049955-524112100 GCA_902687465.1 Secale cereale | reverse complement strand
CCCGTTACACCTCTCCCTCCTCCCGCAGGTGCTTGGCGAAGCCCTGCAGAATTTCCGTTGCATCCACCACCACGCCGTCGTGCTGCTGGATCTCCATCAACCTCTCCTTCCCCCTTGCTGGATCAAGAAGGAGGAGACGTCGCTGCACCGTACGTGTGTTGAACGCGGAGGTGCCGTCCGTTCGGCGCTCAGATCATCGGTGATTTGGATCACGACGAGTACGACTCCATCATCCACGTTCTCTTGAACGCTTTCGCTCGCGATCTACAAAGGGTATGTAGATGCATTCCTTTCCCCTCATTGCTAGATGACTCCTTAGATTGATCTTGGTGAAGCGTATAACTTTTTTGAATTCTGCTACGTTCCCCAACAGTGGTATCAGAGCTAGGTCTTTGCATAACATCTTGCACGAGTAGAACACAAAGCAGTTGTGGGCGTAGATTTGTTCAATTCTCTTGCCGCTACTAGTCCAATCTTGATTCGGCGGCATCGTGGGATGAAGCGGCCAGGACCAACCTTACACGTACGCTTACGTGAGACAGGTTCCACCGACTGACATGTGATGTCTACACACGCTTCTACTCTTGTAGACTATGTTGGGCCTCCAAGCGCAGAGGTTTGTAGGACAGCAGCAATTTCCCTCAAGTGGATGACCTAAGGTTTATCGAACTCAGGGAAGTAGAGGTTGAAGATGGTCTCTCTCAAGCAACCCTGCAACTAAGATACAAGAAGTCTCTTGTGTCCCCAACACACCTAATACAACTAGGAGTTGTATAGGTGCACTAGTTCGGCGAACAGATGTTAAATGGCAAGTGATATGGATGATAGGAGTGGCAAAGCAAAGTAATATAAATCTGTAATAAAAAGTGCAGCAAGCAAACAAGTCGTAAACGTGAGCACAAATGGTATTGCAATGGTGGAAACAAGGCCTAGGGATCATACTTTCACTAGTGGCAACTCCCAACAACATTAACATAATCGAATCACATGATATTTCCCATAAAACATGCAATGGAGACGCACCCGGAGGTTATTCCTTCGTGGTCAAGAGAGGACGAGAATTATGTAGGGCTACAAAAGCACACCTCAAAGTTCGTAGTTCTCAATCTAAGAATTTCCCAATGTCACCGCGGCCATCCAAAGAGAGTCCCACAATCACCACAACATATCTAAAGGATAGTCAAAGACAAGCACCAAGAGACTCTCAATCTTCAATCAACACACAAGAGAGGAAATCACTCATGAAAATATTTTTTTAATCCATGTCCAATAGACCGCTGTCACCTTGGTCTCGGGGATTATACTAGATAAAGACAAGTGAGTACATCAATCCAATACATAGAGGAAGGGGAAATATCATGGGATCACCCTAGATTAACATAGCCTATGATCACAACGAAGATCACATCATGGGAGAGAGAGATAACCACATAGCTACACGTACGAGCCCTCGGCCCGAAGACTACTCACACATGGACATGGTGAGGAGGAGGTGATGATGGTGTTGATGGAGAGGTGCAGCCCCGCGAGGAGGAGACGGCCGGCGGCAGCCACGGAGGCGGCGGCGGCGGCCCTTGGGGGCGCGGCGGCGGCGGCGGCCCTAGGGGGCAGCGGCTCCTTGGCCCCCCTTCTTCCTTGTGGATGGTGCTGCAATGGTGCTGGTCCTCCCCTCCAAGACGACGGCTCGGGAGGAGGAAAATTCGTGGCCCTTGGTGACCTAGGTTTCCTCTCTTTATATAGACTCTCGCATTCCCGTCATCAGATTTTGGGCCTCAGTAAAACGGGCTTTACTCGGCCGTCCGGACTCCGATTTGGACGAATTTTATATCCAGAAGCATCGCCTCGAAATTCCCCACAACTTTCGCAACTAGACTTTTTCCGTTTGACGTCGTCTTCTGGCCGGAACGTGACCATCTTTAAAAAACGTTCTCAGACAGATTTCAGGAAAGTCAGAGTCCTATTCCAATACGACTCCTTTTGCGTTTTTGTCAATTCCAAGTAATTCCTACACAATAAAGTGTAAAACAAGAATATTGTGCACTTTTGCAACCATTAGTAGGTTAGTCCAAATATGATCAAAAGTGTATGGAAGTGCATAAATATCATAGCAATATCACACAAAAAAGGCATGGAGCAAGCAGAAATTATAGATACGTTATGGACGTGTCAACATCCCCAAGCTTAATTCCTGCTCGTCCTCGAGTAGGTAAATGATAACAAGCATAATTTCTGTGGTGACATGCTATTAACCATATAAGAACTTTTCACAGTCACATGACAAGTGCTTACTGAGACAATGAATCTGTAGTAATTAAGTTGCCTCATGAGAAAATCACAAAGAACTGAAAGTTTTACAATATGATACTGAAACACTCAATAGATTTGTAGTGAGCATGGTGTGCAAATATGACAAAGTGATATCTCGCTTGCCCCCTTTAGTGAAGCAAAATATAAATGCAGGGGCACCTCCAAGGTTTAAGTGACGACTAGATACAATGATTTCAGAATAAACGATATCATAATAATGCAAAAGACAATGGTACTTTGGGACAATGCACATTACACTCAGAATGACAATCATGCTCTAAATAGTTGGTGCTTTAAAGAAGGTGGAGACTCTCGAACCATGGCTTTTGTTGGCAAGGTTGAAAACCCGTGGTCGGAAACAAAAACTGAACATGTACCAGAGCTCTTGGTTTTTAAAACAGAGGTAAAATTATTTTTGGGATATGCATATTTCGTCAACGAATGCTAGCAGATAACTCAATTACTTCTCGAGCTGGACAAGTTTCGAGGAACGGCTCCCGTATGAGGACGATCACATCCTCTTAATCTCCTTTGTTTATCACTGCCAAAGTTTTCTGATTTCTCATGAACAAAGCGTGAAGGAGGGTTTGTTTGTTGTATTATTTTTTTAATGAGCCGGGTGCACTCTATGCCAGTTCCTTCTCGTATTATGAGTTTGCACATTAGACATGCAATCCCGGGGTGAAGCTTGTCCAACTTAAAAAGATCATGAATTAACTACTACTTCCTCATGAGCTAAAACAGAGGCACAAAAGAGAAATGTTTTTTTGAATAATTTCGAGATGGTACATGAAAGTCTTCGTTGGGAATGGCAGGTAAATACCATGTATAGGAAGGTATGGTGGACTCATATGGCATAACTGGTTTAAAGGATTTTGGATGCACAAGCAGTCAGTCCGCTTAGTACAGGCGAAGGTTAGCAATAGACTGGGAGCGACCAACTAAAAGAGCAATAACGGTCATAATCATGCATAGCGACAAAGCAACATTGAATCAGACATGGAAGTTATATCGCTACTCAGAAACTAAAGATCATCAAGGCTTGATAGACTTTCTTTACAGTCTTAAATATGCGTGAGCATACGCCAAGTCAATCAAAATAAATTCTTGGGGAAGATACCACTAAACCATACCACATCATAGGCAAACAAATCATGTTGGTACTCCAATAACACATTGAGAACCCCCCAGCTATTTGAGACTAACCATAAGAAAACATGAACTACTAAGCACCATTATGCACACAGCATTTTTATCATAGACATATCAACCAGTGCAACAGAAGCCAACTCTCTTAACAAGATAAGCATGATAAATAAAGAGAGTTCCAGTGGCCAACTAAACAAAAGCTCTTTAAAAAGAAAAGCATGAAAACTAAGAGCTAAGCATGACAGTAGCTATTGAAAGACCAAGAACATACACAGAAAAGATAAACATGAAAATTCTATGTTGTGTTCTAGGTTGAAGTGGAGCGTGTTTTCTGCCACACAAAGAAAGCTGAGTTCCGACTCGTTATGAAAAGCAAGCAAAGCTAAAGAAAACTAAAAAGGAAACTAAAAGCAAGACGCTCCAAGCATAGCACATAACACATGAAGTGATAAAAATATAGTGGAACGAAAGACGAACTGATAATGTTGATGTAGAAGGGGATGCACGGGGGGCATCCCCAAGCTTAGACGCTTGAGTCTTCTTGAATATTTCTTGGGGGTGCATGGGGGCATCCCCAAGCTTGAGCGTTTGACACTCTTGAATCTTTTTATCATCTTCCCTCGCACACTTGAAAACTCCCTTCATACATAACTCATCATAATCTGATTAGCGAGGTTAGTGCTCATAATAAAATAATTTTTCCTTGCTAGAAATAAGGATATTCTTGAAGGTCTACTGTTTCTCAAGATTGCCAAAAGGTTTTTGCAAAGAAAAAGCAAGCTCAAGGTTTGCAAAATGAAGGAAAGGAAAAACAGGACAGAATCTGTGAAAAACAGACCAGCAGGTAGTAAACGATTTTTTGGGGCACTTCTGCAACTCAAATCAAAAAACTCAAAACAGACGCCCGAAAGAAAATTGTATAGAGCACGCTGTCGAAAAAATTCAGACCAAAAAGATGATCTGGTGATTTTATACGATTTTTTTTGTCCAAGGACAGAATCTGTTTCCTGGACAGCACGTCACAACTTTTGAACTTTCTTGCAATCAGAGGCTACACTTGGCACAAAGCTGAAAAGTATAGATACAATGATGATGCTACTGTAGTAACAAACATCAAGACCACTAAAAACTGAAAGCAAAGATAACAAGGGTTGTCTCCCTAGAGCTCTTTCTTTATAGCCATAAAGATAGGCTTAAGACTTTAATGATGCTCTCGTAGGAATAAGAGTTGAAGAACAAAAGAGAGCATCAAGAAGCAAATACCGAATACATTTAAGCCTAACATGCTTCCTATGCATAGGAATATTGCAATAGAATAATTCATTGAAGCACAAAGCAATAAGCATAGGAAGACAAAACAAGTGCAGCTTCAAAACCTTCAACATAAAGAGAGGGAACTTGACATTATTGAAATATCTATAAGCATATGTTCCCTTCTCATAATAATTTTCAGTGGGATCACGAATAAACTCAACAATATAAGCATCACATAAAGCATTGTTACCATGAACCACATGCAAAAAGGTACTCTTACTCTCCACATAAGCATCTTTGGGGAGCCCATGGTTAGGACTTTTTAGCATTAACGTTTTCAGTCTCCCCCAAGCTTGAGCAATGCTTTCTCCGTCACGAGACCTAAAGTTATAGATATAGTTCATGTCTCGATGAATTTCATGAAGAGGATAAAACTTAGTATAAAAGAGAGACATAAGCTCTTGCCAATCAAGCAAGTGCGAGTTATCGAGAAGCTTATACCAATCTGAAGCTTTATCTATAAGTGATACGGCGAACAATTTCCTCATGACAAACTCCCTTGATACACCTGCAAGCTTAAATAATGAACATAATTGTGACAGATATAGCAAGTGTTCACCGGGATGTTTGTCTCCTGCATAACGATTAGCCAAAACATAATCGAATACCAGCTGGTATTTTATAGGGCACAATTTCAGTAGGGGGAGGAGCAACCACCACAGGTGTGGGGCGTCTTCCCACAAGCAACGAACTAAGATTGCGGTTTTCCATAAACATAACTAGTGAAATAAAAACAAGAAACAAAAAGATTTAATTGCAAGATCTAAAGATATACCTTCAAGCACTCACCTCCCCGGCAACGGCGCCAGAAATAGCTTGATGTCTACACACGCTTCTACTCTTGTAGACTATGTTGGGCCTCCAAGCGCAGAGGTTTGTAGGACAGCAGCAATTTCCCTCAAGTGGATGACCTAAGGTTTATCGAACTCAGGGAAGTAGAGGTTGAAGATGGTCTCTCTCAAGCAACCCTGCAACTAAGATACAAGAAGTCTCTTGTGTCCCCAACACACCTAATACAACTAGGAGTTGTATAGGTGCACTAGTTCGGCGAACAGATGTTAAATGGCAAGTGATATGGATGATAGGAGTGGCAAAGCAAAGTAATATAAATCTGTAATAAAAAGTGCAGCAAGCAAACAAGTCATAAACGTGAGCACAAATGGTATTGCAATGGTGGAAACAAGGCCTAGGGATCATACTTTCACTAGTGGCAACTCCCAACAACATTAACATAATCGAATCACATGATATTTCCCATAAAACATGCAATGGAGACGCACCCGGAGGTCATTCCTTCGTGGTCAAGAGAGGACGAGAATTATGTAGGGCTACAAAAGCACACCTCAAAGTTCGTAGTTCTCAATCTAAGAATTTCCCAATGTCACCGCGGCCATCCAAAGAGAGTCCCACAATCACCACAACATATCTAAAGGATAGTCAAAGACAAGCACCAAGAGACTCTCAATCTTCAATCAACACACAAGAGAGGAAATCACTCATGAAAATATTTTTCTAATCCATGTCCAATAGACCGCTGTCACCTTGGTCTCGGGGATTATACTAGATAAAGACAAGTGAGTACATCAATCCAATACATAGAGGAAGGGGAAATATCATGGGATCACCCTAGATTAACATAGCCTATGATCACAACGAAGATCACATCATGGGAGAGAGAGATAACCACATAGCTACACGTACGAGCCCTCGGCCCGAAGACTACTCACACATGGACATGGTGAGGAGGAGGTTGATGATGGTGTTGATGGAGAGGTGCAGCCCCGCGAGGAGGAGACGGTCGGCGGCAGCCACGGAGGCGGCGGCGGCGGCCCTTGGGGGCGCGGCGGCGGCGGCGGCCCTAGGGGGCGGCGGCGGCCCTAGGGGGCAGCGGCTCCTTGGCCCCCCTTCTTCCTTGTGGATGGTGCTGCAATGGTGCTGGTCCTCCCCTCCAAGACGACGGCTCGGGAGGAGGAAAATTCGTGGCCCTTGGTGACCTAGGTTTCCTCTCTTTATATAGACTCTCGGATTCCCGTCATCAGATTTTGGGCCTCAGTAAAACTGGCTTTACTCGGCCGTCCGGACTCCAATTTGGACGAATTTTATATCCAGAAGCATCGCCTCGAAATTCCCCACAACTTTCGCAACTAGACTTTTTCCGTTTGACGTCGTCATTGGGCCGGAACTTGACCATCTTTAGAAAAACATTCTCAGACAGATTTTAGGAAAGTCAGATTCCTACTCTAATACGACTCCTTTTGCGTTTTTGTCAATTTCCAAGTAATTACTGCACAATAAAGTGTAAAACAAGAACATTGTGCACTTTTGCAACCATTAGTAGGTTAGTCCAAATATGATCAAAAGTGTATGGAAGTGCATAAATATCATAGCAATATCACACAAAAAAGGCATGGAGCAAGCAGAAATTATAGATACGTTTTGGACGTATCAACATGCACTAGTTGCATAAGGTGGCTAGCGGGTGTCTGTCTCTCCCACTTTAGTCGGATCGGATTCGATGAAAAGGGTCCTTATGAAGGGTAAATAGAAATTGACATATCACATTGTGGTTTTGGCGTAGGTAAGAAACGTTCTTGCTAGAAACCTATAGCAGCCACGTAAAACTTGCAACAACAATTAGAGGACGTCTAACTTGTTCTTGCAGCATGTGCTATGTGATGTGATATGGCCAAAATATGTGATGAATGATATATGTGATGTATGAAATTGATCATGTTCTTGTAATAGGAATCACGACTTGCATGTCGATGAGTATGACAACCGGCAGGAGCCATAGGAGTTGTCTTATTTATTGTATGACCTGCGTGTCACTGAATAATGCCAAGTTGGCGGACAGAAAGTAAATTGTATGCAAGGGACTCAACAAGCATGACTTTCTCGATCGTGAGATCATGAGAGACAACCACCTTGCCAAGTCCCAATACCTTAGAAGATGAAGCATCACCCCATTCGACGTTGGTGGCCATAGATGAACCGAGATGCACGTCCACCACCAAGTCTTTGCTTCCGGTCATATGATTTGTGGCTCCGCTATCGAGCAACCATGATCCCCCACCGGAAGCAAACCCCTACAATAGATCAATGCTTGGATTTAGGTACCCATTTGGTAATGGGTCCTTTGAGGTTAGTGACAAGGGTCTTAGGAACCCAAATGGACCATTCAATGTACTCATAAGAAGAACCAACAAATTTAGCAAACACATGGCCATCACTAGCACGGCATAAAACGTATGACGGATTAAAATCGCCGGCCATGTTTGAGGGTGTGGTGGAGTTTTTCTTGACCCCACCACTTTTCTTCTTGGTAGAGGTGCCCTCTCCTTCTTTCACAAAGGATTGTCGGAGAGGGGGTGGTTGCTTTGTCTTGTCATTCTTCTTCTTCTTGGGCTTAGGAGCAAACCCAATTCCTTCCTTTGCCACAACTTCCTTTTGATTGCTCAAAAGGGCGTTGAGGTTCTTCTCACCTTGTATGCAAGTCACAAGGCCTTTCTCAAGTTGCTTCTTCAACTCGGCATTCTCTTCAACAAGATGCACATGCTCACAACATGGGTTAGTAGCATTTGCATTATCAATTAAAACCATACGAGGAAAGATAGCCTTTTCCTTGGTTAGCGAAACTTGGAGTTGATCATGAGACTCCTTGAGAGAAGCATGCATTCCTTTCAAGGCCTTGTGAGCCTTGTCAAGTATGTCAAACTCCTCTTTGAGTTTAGCATGATCAACCGCAAGTTTTGCCTTCTCTGAGTTAAGGACACGAGAGACAACTAGAGCATGATCAAGATCTTTCTTTAATTTAGCATGATCAACGTTGTGTGACTCCTCAAGAGTCAAACGAAGACCACGCTCCTCCTCTAGAGCGTTAGAGAGATCCGATATCTCATCGGCATAGTCTCGACTATGCCCTTCCATTTTAGTGATGGTTTCCTCGTGAGCCTCAATAATGTCATTTGCCTCACCGAGTTGTTCCAAGAGAGCAACCACATGCTTCTTGGATTTTCCCTTGAGATTCTTTATGAACACATCAAATTCATTTTCTCCCTCCTTACTACCCTCACCCTCATCAATACAATTAGTTAATGAGGGGTTAGAAGAGATAGTAGAGTTGATGATCGGAGTTACCTTGTTGGTGGCCTTGGCCATAAGACACTTGGCGGTGATGTTTTCGTTTGGTGAGTTGAATAGAGATGAGTGCGGAGTGGTAGCAATTGCAATTGTGGCCATAGTGGTCACCTCATCCTCTTCATCATTGTCATCATCCTCCACATATTCTTCTTGAGCCACCAACACTTTCGGAGGAGTCTTTTTGATGAAGTTGTTCTTGTTGGGATAGGACTTTGACTTGTCCTTCCGAATAAGCTTGCCTCCAAAGTCTTCTCTCTTCTCATATGGGCAATCTGCAACGAAGTGGCTTACATTTCCACAGTTGAAGCATGTCCTTACTCGTTGCTTCCCTTTGTTCCCACTGGAGTTGTTCCTGTTGAAGTTGGACCATGAATTCTTCTTGCCCCAGAATTGCCTAGAAGCAAGAGCCATGTGCTCGTGATAGGCATATTTGGTGTCCTCGGGGCAGCACTCATCATCATCTTCAACTTCCTCCTCTTCCACACAAGCCTTGGCCTTCAGGGCAAGATTAGGCTTCTTGGATCGTTGAGCTCTTAGGACCGCATTGTCGGCGGTAACGTCAAGGATCCTCATGGCAACAAATTCATCCAACACTTCGTTTGAGGATAAAGTGTGGAAGTCCGGTCTCTGACGAATCACAGAGGACATGGCCTTGTGATAGGGCATCATGGCCTTGAGGAACTTGCGCTTGATCCAATTGTCATCCGTGTCCTTACTGCCATGGTCTCGAAGAGATACTGCAAGAATAGTTAATCTTCGATAAAGTTCACGAGGATCTTCATCCTCGATCATTGCAAACTCATCAGCTTCATCTTGCACTACTTCATAGTTGGAGCGTTGAATGCTTGTGCTTCCCTTGTACATTGTGCCAACATGTTCCCATGCTTCCTTGGCCACAGTGAATGGACGAAGATGAGCAATGTCTTCGGGAGGGATTGAGTCTTGAAGAATGCAAAGTGCGGACTCGTTGAACTGATGATCGGCAGTTTCTCTTGGAGTCATGTTGTCAGGATCATACGGATAAAAACCTTGCTCAATGATTCTCCAGAGGTTAGTGGAACAATGATTAATATGACGTTTGAAACGAAACACCCAAGTAGCAAAATCAGTATTTTTAACAAACTTCGGTGGGGGCCCGACGGAATTTAAATGCGGTGTGGGGACGGGTCCTCCATAGTGAGTAGGCGGAGGAGATTGGGCAAATTTCCCACTACCATGCTTAGTGACCGGGGCTTGCTCACTACTAGCTTCTCCCTTGTCGGGATTAGCCTCTGACACGTTGGTAGCGGGACGACCCACTTCCAACGGTGAGGTGGATAATTTAAGCCCCTCAAACATTTCTTTAAACATGCCCTTGACCTCGCTCGCTAGTGATTCTTTCAATGTGGTCAAGGCCACATTGAACTCCTCACGAGTGACGGAGGCTCCCCCATCTACCGTAGGCAAGGACGGATTTCCATCGGAATGGTCCTCCGTCTCGACTACGTTGTCAACCATACTCTTTGGACGGTAAAGTCCTTAAAAAGAGACGAGGCTCTGATACCAATTGAAAGGATCGATATGGTTGACTAGAGGGGGGGGTGAATAGGCAACTAACAATTTTAGCTTTTCTTAACCAATTAAAATTAGGCGACAAAAAGGTTGTCTAGATAAACTACTAAGAAGACAACTAAAGACAATAAGCCCAACAACTACACAAGCATGCTATAGGAATTAAGCAAGTAAAGCATGCAAGAGTAAAGGTAAGAAATAACCACAAGTAGAACCGAAGGAGACGAGGATGTGTTTCCGAAGTTCCTTCCCTTTGAGGGGAAGTACGTCTCCGTTGGAGCGGTGTGGAGGCACAATGCTCCCCAAGAAGCCACTAGGGCCACCGTAATCTCCTCACGCCCTCACACGATGCAAGGTGCCGTGATTCCACTAGTGGTGCCCTTGAAGGCGGCGACCGAACCTTTACAAACAAGGTTGGGGCAATCTCCACAACTCGGAGGCTCCCAACAAACCACGAAGCTTCACCACAATGGAATATGGCTTCGAGGTGACCTCAACCGTCTAGGGTGCTCAAACACCCAAGAGTAACAAGATCCGCAAGGGATTAGTGGGGAGAATCAAATATCTCTTGGTGGAAGTGTAGATCGATGCCTCCTCAAGCAATCCCGAGCAAATCAACAAGTTTGATTGGCTAGGGAGAGAGATCGGGCGGAAATGGAGCTTTTGGAGCAACAATGGAGTAGTGGGGGAAGAGGTAAGTCTCCTTGGAGAAGAAGACCCCCTATATATAGTGGGGGAGCAAATCCAACCGTTATTTGAGGTTTCAGCCCGCAGAGAGCGGTAGTACCGCAACTCATGAGCGGTACTACCGCTGGCTGAGCGGTACTACCGCTTGGCAAGCGGTACTACCGCCAAGGCAAAAAACTCGAGACCTGATATAGCCACGGATGAAATAAATTACATCCGTGGCTACATCCGCAGGGGAAAACGGAAGTAGCAAAATGCGACACGGTACTACCGCATCAGCTAAGCGGTACTACCGCTTAGGCTAAGCGGTACTACCGCACGGTATGCGGAAGTAAAAAATTACTTCCGCATCCACTTCTCATACTTAGACTTCAGCGCCTGGCCCAGATACACGGTACTACCGCATGGGGACGCGGTACTACCGCGGGAGCGGTACTACCGTGTCGGCAAGCGGTACTACCGTGTACCTGTGCGGTACTACCGCTTGGCAGAGCGGTACTACCGCATGCTTGGCAGAAGATCAGTACAGAAGCCACAGAATTGCCACAACGAAAGAAAGACCGGTTGGACCTCCAGAGAAGCAAGGAAAGGAAATGGAGGAGAAAGATGTGTACGTGTTGATTCTACCCAAACCTTTCCGACGCGGACCCCCTCTTAATAGTACGGCTTTCCTATTACTCAATGCCACCTACAGGGAGCAAAAAGAAAACACCGTCCTTCATGGGATCCGAGGGGCAAACAATCGTCTTGTGCCATAAGAGAGATATACCTGTATGAGCTTACAGCACACGATTAGTCCGCAAGAGTATTGTCATCAATCACCAAAACCATTAGGGAGAAAAGTGCCCTTACAATCTCCCCCTTTTTGGTGTATTGATGACAACACGAGATTTGCACAGAGAAGAAATGATAGAGACATCAAAATAAGCCCTAGAGTATAGGTGAGCTCCCCCTGTATGTATGCCTACATATGATTGTGCTTTGGACTGCACTGCACACATACAGGGTATGGCGTTCCCCTATAGTCTACACATGTGATACTCTATAATACATTTAACTGCATAGGATAAGCATAAGGACATGATAATGAGTTTAACGATACGAGGGCATATGTCTTACACCATATGGATTGTCTCACAGAAACACGCACAATAAAACCAAGTTCAACGAAAAGAAACACACACACAAGACGACACAAGACGGCAAATGCGCAAATGCAAATCACTCTCCCCCTTTGTCATCGAGACACCACAAAGGGAAAGAGAGGAAACGAAGATGGGTGGCAGCCCGGGAGAAGCTCAGTCGTCATACTCGTCATCAAAGCCCTGCTGCTCCTCGTCCTGATAGTCCTCATCAGATCCCTGCTGCTCTGGCTGATACTCATCATCAGAATCTGTCCACTGGTATCCCTGACGAGCCATCCAGGTAGCCTCTGGAGTGATGTTGTCCTCTGAGCCATCTGAGATCGCTTCACCATACAAGGACAGAATCTTCTTGTCCCTCTGACGAGTCTTCTTGTCAGTCACATGGGCACGGTATTGCCCCTGAGCCTGCATGCAGAAGAGAGCCTTCATCTTCTGCTGGAGCTTCTTGGCCCATGACGGCTTCTCTACGGTAGAGGAAGACGAGGGGGCAAATCTACCTGAGCGGACATCGGCAGGCTCCTCCATAGGCTCATCCTCAGTGCCCATCTGGGCAGCAGCAGCCTGAGCGCGAGTAGTGGTGTTGGCCCAGCGAGTCTTGACGCGAAGCTTGATAGGATCATGGCGGTAGCAGTCGGCCTCCAACTCCTCCTCTGGATACAATTTCGCCCAAGTCTTGGAGATGAGCAGATATAAGAAAGGACCATAGATAGGTACCTTGCGAGTGTAGATAGCAAACCGAAGCTCATTTCACATGATGTGAGAGATGTCCAGAGGAGCAGCCTGAGCGGAGCGAGCCTCTTGACACATCAGAAGCATATCCACCAGATAGGCGTGAACCTTGTCCTTGTCGCCAACACGAGGAAACAGCGTGTTGCGAAAAATCCGATACATAATGTCCAGGAAGGGATTCAGCACATAGGTTGTTTTGCCACTAGCAAGGGTCTTTGCTTCATAGAAAGGAAGAAGTTTGTCCTTGTTGGCTGCTTCAGGATTGGCCTGAGGCCGAAAACCAATAGGGTTGTGGAGACCCTCATCTGGAAGCTGAAGAAGATCCATGAACTCCTTCCACGTGGCGGTCATCTTGTGACCATGAGTCATCCAAGTCATGGGACGATCTTCCTTGGCCTGAAAGTTGACAGAGGCATAGAACTGTGCAATGAGCTCAGGATCAAAATCGTTCTGGAAAGTCATGATATGTTCCAGACCCAGCTGCTCGATCAAGTCAAGAGCTTCTGCAAAATATGCCCTGTTGGTATCCTTCCTCATGTGCTCCACATCGATCCAGTGAGCATCCACATACAGATTTGCCTTGGTCTTGAGCACCTCATGATAGATGCGATACTGTTGCTTGGTCCAGAAGACATCATCACCAGGGAAGTGCTCACGAGGTTCCCCATATGGGTTGATCTTCCGTCTAGCCATGAACTCACCAGCAGGCATTTCCTCCATAGACATGGATGATTCCTTGCGCTTGTTGGCTGAGGTCTTGTACCGGCGCTGAGGATTGGGGTTGGAGCCTTCTGGCACATCGCTCGGGGTACGCATGCGCTTGGAACCGGTGTCACGAACTGGGTTGGTACGACGACCCGCAAAGCCTGAGCCACCACCTAAAGATACAAACACAAAACCACAGCAAAACAAACGCGAGAAGAATCAATGCCAGAGCCTCGAAAGACACAAGAAACCAAGGGAAATAGAAAAGAGAATATGCCACGAAGCTAGTGTGAGCCAAAACAGTAGTACTGCTGACCCAACGGAAGAAAAAAAATAGTACCGGAGGGCAAGCGGTAGTACCGCGCGGCACATGCGGTAGTACCGCATGCCTTACGGTAGTAGGATTTTACTTCCGCCCATGGGGGCGGAACTAAAATATTAGTGCTGCATGCGGAGCGGTAGTACCGCGTAAGGACGCGGTAGTACCGCTCGGCATGCAGTACTAAAATTTTACTTCCGCCCATGGGGGCGGAACTAAAATTTTAGTGCTGCATGCGGAGCGGTAGTACCGCACAAGGGCGCGGTAGTACCGCCCGGCATGCAGTACTAAAATTTTACTTCCGCCCGAGGGGGCGGAACTAAAAAATTAGTGCTGCATGCGGAGCGGTAGTACCGCACACGGGCGCGGTAGTACCGCTCGGTATACAGTACTAAAATTTTACTTCCGCTCGAGCGGTAGTACCGCTAGGTACAGCGGTAGTACCGCTTAGGTCAGATCGGATCTGGTTTACACCGTGCGGTAGTACCGCGGTTCTCCAGCGGTAGTACCGCACGGAACAGATCTGGGAAGATACTCAATTAGAAACTACCAACACGATCTTCCTACGGTACTACGGCTGATCAGTAAATCCGTGGCAACAACTCTAAGCAAAAATCCGGATCACAAACACTCTCCCACAACCTAAGCATCCATGGATAATATCACGAAGAACACAAGAAAGCACTAGGCATCTCCCCTAACCCTAGAAACTTAGGCAAGGCAAAAAGAAGAAGGGAAATGGGGAAAAACCTGCATCCATGGCAAGAGGACGTGGTGGGGAACGATCCCACCGGTCGGAAAGAGAAACGAGTGGGCGAGGGAGGAGATCCGGCGAGGTCCTCCGGCGGCGTTCTTGAGAGAGAGAGACAGGGACGACGTGGGGGTTAGGAGTGAATGGGTATGGGGAAGATGGAACTCCCCCTGCCTGCTTATAACCCCCACGCGTTTTGATACGTGCGGTAGTACCGCGGTCATTGCGGTAGTACCGCTTGCGCGGTAGTACCGCACGCCCAGCGGTAGTACCGTAACCCCATCTGCGGTAGTACCGTAAGCTCGCACGGTAGTACCGCTCCTCCAAGAACAAACACGGCTGACAAAAGGTTTTAAGCAAAGAAACAGAGAAAAACAAATGCACGCACACACAAAGTGAAACAACACGACTCCTCAGAGGAGAGCGGTGGCCGAGGCCACCTATGTTTGAGTATATAGATATGGCACCGCGAAGAATTATCCTTGGGCCCATGATCCAAAACTCGACTTGAAACATTTAAGCCAACAATGTATGGCAAATGATAAAGACTTGGTTAGTTTATGCATAATGGGGGGAGTAACAGTTCATTGAGAGAACAATACTCCCCCTATGTCCATGCCTACATCTAGACAAGATAGCTATATTGAGTGTGAGGGGTGTGTGTGCACAGACTCAAACCACATTGCTCAAATCTATGATATTTAGCTCATGCCTTAACTCGCGAAATCTAGCTTCATCCAGTGGCTTCGTGAAGATATCTGCAAGGTTATCATGAGTGTTGACGTAGTGAAGCTCGATCTCTCCTTGCCTTATGTGATCCCGGATGAAATGATACCGAATCTCAATATGCTTCGTCTTGAAGTGAAGCACCGGGTTGAGAGAAATCTTGATGGCACTCTCATTGTCACACCAAAGAGGCACTTTGTCACAAATGACACCGTAATCCTTCAAAGTTTGCCTCATCCATAAGAGTTGAGCACAGCAGCTGCCAGCGGCCACATATTCTGCTTCAGTGGACGAGAGAGATACACAACTTTGCTTTTTGGAAGACCAACTAACAAGAGAGCAACCAAGAAATTGGCACCCTCCCGAGGTGGACTTCCTATCCACTTTGTCTCCCGCCCAGTCAGAATCAGAAAAACCAACAAGATTGAAGTTCGCTCCTCGTGGGTACCATAAGCCAAAGTTTGGGGTATGAGCCAAATATCGAAATATTCGCTTGACAGCCACAAAGTGACTTTCCTTAGGTGAGGCTTGAAACCGTGCACAAATTCCCACACTCAACATAATATCCGGTCTAGATGCACAAAGGTAAAGCAAGGATCCGATCATAGAGCGATATACCTTTTGATCCACCGCTTTACCATTGGGATCAATGTCAAGTTGGCATTTGGTTGGCATCGGAGTAGTAGCCGGCTTGACATCACTAAGGTTGAACCTCTTGAGCATGTCTTGAGTATACTTGGATTGTTTGATGAAGATGCCTTCTCTTCGTTGTTTGATCTCAAATCCAAGGAAGTACTTCAACTCTCCCATCATGGACATCTCAAAGTGAGTGGTCATGAGTGCGGCGAACTCATCATTGAAAGCTTTGTTAGGAGAACCAAAGATAATATCATCAACATATAGTTGGCATACAAACAACTCCCCTTTGACCTTCTTAGTAAAAAGAGTGGGGTCGATTTTCCCAATTTCAAACCCACGATCTTGTAACAACTCGGTAAGGTGCTCATACCACGCTCGTGGGGCTTGTTTAAGGCCATAGAGTGCCTTATCAAGTTGATAAACATGATTGGGGAACTTAGGATCCTCGAACCCTGGGGGTTGTTTAACATATACCAACTCGTTAATGGGACCATTAAGAAAAGCACTTTTCACATCCATTTGTTGCAATTTAAAGTTATGATGGGAAGCATAGGCAAGCAACAAACGAATAGATTCAAGACGAGCAACAGGGGCAAAGGTTTCACCGTAGTCGATGCCCTCGACTTGGGAGTAGCCTTGAGCCACCAGACGTGCCTTGTTGCGGATGACAATGCCATGGGCATCTTGCTTGTTCTTAAAGATCCATTTGGTTCCAATGACATTATGGTTCTCCGTTGGTCTTGGCACCAGACGCCACACTTTGTTGCGCTCGAAGTTATTGAGTTCTTCATGCATGGCATTGAGCCAGTCGGGGTCTTCGAGAGCCTCATAGACCTTCTTAGGTTCAACAAAAGAGACAAAAGCTTGATGAGCACAATAGTTTGCTAATTGTCTACGAGTGCTTACCCCCCTTTTGATGCTTCCTAGGATATTCTCCATGTGATGTTCTCTGGAAGCAAGCCTGGAGGCAACTTTTGCAGCACGACGCTCCAATTGCTCTTCAAGAGATAACTGAGGAGCACTGAGTTGGTCATCTTGAGCGTCGTCAGGAGCTAGATCTTGATCTTGAGCTTCCTCTTGACCTTGATCTTGCTCGGATGAGAGAACTTGGCCTTGTGCATCATTTGGTGGATCCCCACCATCTTGTGATTGATCTCGCACTTGGCCTTGTTCGTCCGGTTGAGGGCCTTCATTTTGTTCTTCGGAAGCGTGTGGGTCTTGGGTTGGTGATGGTTCCACTTGAGTGGAACATTGTCCTTCTCCTTCGGCCACAAGGGGTTCCTCAACGGGTAGGATGTATCCAATACCCATTCTTCTTATGGCTTGAGGAGGAATTTCATCACCTGTATCACAAGTACCACTTTGCTCCACTTGGGAGCCGTTATTTTCATCAAACTCTACGTTACTCGTCTCCTCTATGAGTCCGGTGGACTTATTGAGGACACGGTAAGCATGAGAGTTTGTAGCATAACCAACAAATATGCCCTCATGAGCTCTAGATTCAAATTTAGACAACCGAACACCTTTCTTAAGAATGAAACACTTACACCCGAACACCCGGAAGTACTTGAGATTGGGCTTGTTACCGGTAAGAATCTCATATGGAGTTTTGTTCAAGCCTTTGCGAAGATAGAGACGATTTGATGCATGGCAAGCGGTGTTGATGGCTTCGGCCCAAAAGTTGTATGGAGAGTTGAATTCAGCCATCATAGTTCTTGCAGCATCTATTAAAGTTCGGTTCTTTCTCTCCGCAACACCATTTTGCTGAGGGGTATATGGGGCGGCATATTGATGTTTGATCCCCTCATCACCAAGAAACTCATCCAAGGTGTAGTTCTTGAACTCGGTGCCATTGTCACTTCTAATCATCAAAATCTTTGCTTCATGTTGTCGTTGAGCTTCATTTGCAAAGTTGATGACGGTTTGTTGGGTCTCACTCTTCTTCTTGAAGAAGTATACCCAGGTATATCTTGAGTAATCATCCACAATCACCAAGCAATATTTTCTACCCCCAAGACTATCAAAAGTGGGAGGCCCAAAGAGATCCATGTGGAGGAGCTCTAGAGGTCTCCTTGAATAGATGATAGTCGTGGGAGGGTGAGCCTTCTCATGTAATTTTCCTTCAATGCACGCCCTGCAAGCACGATCTTTGGCAAAGCTGACATTTGTTAGTCCTCGGACATGGTCCCCCTTGAGAAGACTTTGCAAAGATCTCATATTGACGTGGGCCAAACGGCGATGCCAAAGCCATCCCACATCAACTTTAGCCATTAGGCATGTCGCAACCTTAGTGGGTTGCTCCGAGAAGTTAACCACATAAAGGCCGTTCTCGACATGCCCAACGTAGGCTACTTTAAGAGTCTTGCTCCACAAGAGGGCCACAGAATCAATATCAAAGAATGTAGCAAAGCCCATGAGTGCAAGTTGGCGGACAGAAAGTAAATTGTATGCAAGGGACTCAACAAGCATGACTTTCTCGATCGTGAGATCATGAGAGACAACCACCTTGCCAAGTCCCAATACCTTAGAAGATGAAGCATCACCCCATTCGACGTTGGTGGCCATAGATGAACCGAGATGCACGTCCACCACCAAGTCTTTGCTTCCGGTCATATGATTTGTGGCTCCGCTATCAAGCAACCATGATCCCCCACCGGAAGCAAACCCCTACAATAGATCAATGCTTGGATTTAGGTACCCATTTGGTAATGGGTCCTTTGAGGTTAGTGACAAGGGTCTTAGGAACCCAAATGGACCATTCAATGTACTCATAAGAAGAACCAACAAATTTAGCAAACACATGGCCATCACTAGCACGGCATAAAACGTATGACAGATTAAAATCGCCGGCCATGTTTGAGGGTGTGGTGGAGTTTTTCTTGACCACACCACTTTTCTTCTTGGTAGAGGTGCCCTCTCCTTCTTTCACAAAGGATTGTCGGAGAGGGGGTGGTTGCTTTGTCTTGTCATTCTTCTTCTTCTTGGGCTTGGGAGCAAACCCAATTCCTTCCTTTGCCACAACTTCCTTTTGATTGCTCAAAAGGGCGTTGAGGTTCTTCTCACCTTGTATGCAAGTCACAAGGCCTTTCTCAAGTTGCTTCTTCAACTCGGCATTCTCTTCAACAAGATGCACATGCTCACAACATGGGTTAGTAGCATTTGCATTATCAATTAAAACCATGCGAGGAAAGATAGCCTTTTCCTTGGTTAGCGAAACTTGGAGTTGATCATGAGACTCCTTGAGAGAAGCATGCATTCCTTTCAAGGCCTTGTGAGCCTTGTCAAGTATGTCAAACTCCTCTTTGAGTTTAGCATGATCAACCGCAAGTTTTGCCTTCTCAGAGTTAAGGACACGAGAGACAACTAGAGCATGATCAAGATCTTTCTTTAATTTAGCATGATCAACGTTGTGTGACTCCTCAAGAGTCAAACGAAGACCACGCTCCTCCTCTAGAGCGTTAGAGAGATCCGATATCTCATCGGCATAGTCTCGACTATGCCCTTCCATTTTAGTGATGGTTTCCTCGTGAGCCTCAATAATGTCATTTGCCTCACCGAGTTGTTCCAAGAGAGCAACCACATGCTTCTTGGATTTGCCCTTGAGATTCTTTATGAACACATCAAATTCATTTTCTCCCTCCTTACTACCCTCACCCTCATCAATACAATTAGTTAATTAGGGGTTAGAAGAGATAGTAGAGTTGATGATCGGAGTTACCTTGTTGGTGGCCTTGGCCATAAGACACTTGGCGGTGATGTTTTCGTTTGGTGAGTTGAATAGAGATGAGTGCGGAGTGGTAGCAATTGCAATTGTGGCCATAGTGGTCACCTCATCCTCTTCATCATTGTCATCATCCTCCACATATTCTTCTTGAGCCACCAACACTTTCGGAGGAGTCTTTTTGATGAAGTTGTTCTTGTTGGGATAGGACTTTGACTTGTCCTTCCGAATAAGCTTGCCTCCAAAGTCTTCTCTCTTCTCATATGGGCAATCTGCAACGAAGTGGCTTACATTTCCACAGTTGAAGCATGTCCTTACTCGTTGCTTCCCTTTGTTCCCACTGGAGTTGTTCCTGTTGAAGTTGGACCTTGAATTCTTCTTGCCCCAGAATTGCCTAGAAGCAAGAGCCATGTGCTCGTGATAGGCATATTTGGTGTCCTCGGGGCAGCACTCATCATCATCTTCAACTTCCTCCTCTTCCACACAAGCCTTGGCCTTCAGGGCAAGATTAGGCTTCTTGGATCGTTGAGCTCTTAGGACCGCATTGTCGGCGGTAACGTCAAGGATCCTCATGGCAACAAATTCATCCAACACTTCGTTTGAGGATAAAGTGTGGAAGTCCGGTCTCTGACGAATCACAGAGGACATGGCCTTGTGATAGGGCATCATGGCCTTGAGGAACTTGCGCTTGATCCAATTGTCATCCGTGTCCTTACTGCCATGGTCTCGAAGAGATACTGCAAGAATAGTTAATCTTCGATAAAGTTCACGAGGATCTTCATCCTCGATCATTGCAAACTCATCATCTTCATCTTGCACTACTTCATAGTTGGAGCGTTGAATGCTTGTGCTTCCCTTGTACATTGTGCCAACATGTTCCCATGCTTCCTTGGCCACAGTGAATGGACGAAGATGAGCAATGTCTTCAGGAGGGATTGAGTCTTGAAGAATGCAAAGTGCGGACTCGTTGAACTGATGATCGGCAGTTTCTCTTGGAGTCATGTTGTCAGGATCATACGGATAAAAACCTTGCTCAATGATTCTCCAGAGGTTAGTAGAACAATGATTAATATGACGTTTGAAACGAAACACCCAAGTAGCAAAATCAGTATTTTTAACAAACTTCGGTGGGGGCCCGACGGAATTTAAATGCGGTGTGGGGACGGGTCCTCCATAGTGAGTAGGCGGAGGAGATTGGGCAAATTTCCCACTACCATGCTTAGTGACCGGGGCTTGCTCACTACTAGCTTCTCCCTTGTCGGGATTAGCCTCTGACACGTTGGTAGCGGGACGACCCACTTCCAACGGTGAGGTGGATAATTTAAGCCCCTCAAACATTTCTTTAAACATGCCCTTGACCTCGCTTGCTAGTGATTCTTTCAATGTGGTCAAGGCCACATTGAACTCCTCACGAGTGACGGAGGCTCCCCCATCTACCGTAGGCAAGGACGGATTTCCATCGGAATGGTCCTCCGTCTCGACTACGTTGTCAACCATACTCTTTGGACGGTAAAGTCCTTAAAAAGAGACGAGGCTCTGATACCAATTGAAAGGATCGATATGGTTGACTAGAGGGGGGGTGAATAGGCAACTAACAATTTTTAGCTTTTCTTAACCAATTAAAATAAGGCGATAAAATAAGTTGTCTAGATAAACTACTATGAAGACAACTAATGACAATAAGCCCAACAACTACACAAGCATGCTATAGGAATTAAACAAGTAAAGCATGCAAGAGTAAAGGTAAGAAATAACCACAAGTAGAACCGAAGGAGACGAGGATGTGTTTCCGAAGTTCCTTCCCTTTGAGGGGAAGTACGTCTCCGTTGGAGCGGTGTGGAGGCACAATGCTCCCCAAGAAGCCACTAGGGCCACCGTAATCTCCTCACGCCCTCACACGATGCAAGGTGCCATGATTCCACTAGTGGTGCCCTTGAAGGCGGCAACCGAACCTTTACAAACAAGGTTGGGGCAATCTCCACAACTTGGAGGCTCCCAACAAACCACGAAGCTTCACCACAATGGAATATGGCTTCGAGGTGACCTCAACCGTCTAGGGTGCTCAAACACCCAAGAGTAACAAGATCCGCAAGGGATTAGTGGGGAGAATCAAATATCTCTTGGTGGAAGTGTAGATCGATGCCTCCTCAAGCAATCCCGAGCAAATCAACAAGTTTGATTGGCTAGGGAGAGAGATCGGGCGGAAATGGAGCTTTTGGAGCAACAATGGAGTAGTGGGGGAAGAGGTAAGTCTCCTTGGAGAAGAAGACCCCCTATATATAGTGGGGGAGCAAATCCAACCGTTATTTGAGGTTTCAGCCCGCAGAGAGCGGTAGTACCGCAACTCATGAGCGGTACTACCGCTGGCTGAGCGGTACTACCGCTTGGCAAGCGGTACTACCGCCAAGGCAAAAAACTCGAGACCTGATATAGCCACGGATGAAATAAATTACATCCGTGGCTACATCCGCAGGGGAAAACGGAAGTAGCAAAATGCGACACGGTACTACCGCATCAGCTAAGCGGTACTACCGCTTAGGCTAAGCGGTACTACCGCACGGTATGCGGAAGTAAAAAATTACTTCCGCATCCACTTCTCATACTTAGACTTCAGCGCCTGGCCCAGATACACGGTACTACCGCATGGGGACGCGGTACTACCGCGGGAGCGGTACTACCGTGTCGGCAAGCGGTACTACCGTGTACCTGTGCGGTACTACCGCTTGGCAGAGCGGTACTACCGCATGCTTGGCAGAAGATCAGTACAGAAGCCACAGAATTGCCACAACGAAAGAAAGACCGGTTGGACCTCCAGAGAAGCAAGGAAAGGAAATGGAGGAGAAAGATGTGTACGTGTTGATTCTACCCAAACCTTTCCGACGCGGACCCCCTCTTAATAGTACGGCTTTCCTATTACTCAATGCCACCTACAGGGAGCAAAAAGAAAACACCGTCCTTCATGGGATCCGAGGGGCAAACAATCGTCTTGTGCCATAAGAGAGATATACCTGTATGAGCTTACAGCACACGATTAGTCCGCAAGAGTATTGTCATCAATCACCAAAACCATTAGGGAGAAAAGTGCCCTTACAATTGTGATGATTACTCCCTGATTCAGTGCGGCATGCTCTACAGCTTAGAATCGGGGCTCCAAAAGCGTTTTGAGCACCACGGAGCATATGAGATGTTCCAAGAGCTGAAAATGGTTTTCCAAGATCATGCCCGAGTCGAGAGATATGACGTCTCCAACGCATTCTACAGTTGTAAGATGGAGGAGAATAGTTCTGTCAGCGAGCACATACTCAAATTGTCTGGGTTGCACAATCGCTTGTCTCAGTTGGGAATGAATCTCCCAGACGAAGCGGTCGTTGACAGAATCCTTCAGTCGCTCCCACCTAGCTACAAGAGCTTCTTGTTGAACTTCAATATGCAAGGGATGGAGAAGTCCATTCCCAAAGTGTATTCAATGCTGAAATCAGCGGAGGTGGAGATCAAGAAAGAACATCAAGTGTTGATGGTGAATAAAACCACTAAGTTCAAGAAAGGCAAGGGTAAAAATAACTTCAAGAAGGACGGCAAAGGAGTTGCCGCGCCCGGTAAGCCAGTTGCCGGGAAGAAGCCAAAGAATGGACCCAAGCCTTAGACTGAGTGCTTTTATTGCAAGGGAACGGGTCATTGGAAGCGGAACTGCCCTAAATACTTAGCAGATAAGAAAGCCGGCAACGTCAAAGGTATATATGATATACATGTTATTGATGTGTACCTTACCAGCGCTCGTAGTAGCTCCTGGGTATTTGATACCGATGAAGTTGCTCACATTTGTAACTCAAAGCAGGAGCTGCGGAATAATCAGAGACTGGCGAAGGACGAGGTGACGATGCGCGTCGGGAATGGTTCCAAGGTCGATGTGATCGTCGTCGGCACGCTGCCTCTACATCTACCCTCGGGATTAGTTTTAAAACTTAATAATTGTTATTTAGTACCAGCTTTGAGCATGAACATTGTATCTGGATCTCGTTTAATGCAAGATGGCTATTCATTTAAATCCGAGAATAATGGTTGTTCTATTTATATGAGAGATATGTTTTATGGTCATGCTCCGCTGGTCAATGGTTTATTCTTGATGAGTCTCAAACGTGATGTTACACATATTCATAGTGTGAATGCCAAAAGATGTAAAGTTGATAATGATAGTCCCACATACTTGTGGCATTGCCGCCTTGGTCATATTGGTGTCAAACGTATGAAGAAGCTTCATGCAGATGGACTTCTAGAGTCTCTTGATTACGAATCATTTGACACGTGTGAACCATGCCTTTTGAGCAAGATGACCAAGACTCCGTTCTCCGGAACAATGGAGCGGGCGGCGAACTTATTGGAAATCATACATACTGATGTGTGCGGTCCAATGAGTGTTGAAGCTCGCGGAGGCTATCGTTATGTTCTCACCCTCACAGATGACTTGAGTAGATATGGGTATGTCTACTTAATGAAACACAAGTCTGAAACCTTTGAAAAGTTTAAGGAATTTCAAAATGAGGTTGAGAATCAACCTGACAGAAAAATAAAGTTCTTACGGTCGGATCGCGGGGGTGAATATTTAAGTCACGAATTTGGCACACACCTAAGGAACTGTGGAATTGTTTCACAATTGACACCGCCCGGAACACCTCAGCGTAATGGTGTGCCCGGACGTCGTAATCATACTCTGTTGGACATGGTGCAATCTATGATGTCTCTCACCGACTTACCGCTGTCTTTTTGGGGTTATGCTTTAGAGACTGCGGCATTCACTTTAAATAGGGCTCCGTCAAAATCTGTTGAGACGACACCGTATGAACTTTGGTTTGGCAAGAAACCTAAGCTGTCGTTTCTGAAAGTTTGGGATTGCGATGCTTATGTCAAGAAACTTCAACCTGAAAAGCTCGAACCCAAATCGGAAAAATGCATCTTCATAGGAGACCCAAAGGAAACGATTGGGTACACCTTCTACCTCAGATCCGAAGGCAAGGTCTTCGTTGCCAAGAATGGATCCTTTCTAAAGAAAGAGTTTCTCTCGAAAGAAGTAAGTGGGAGGAAAGTAGAACTTGATGAGGTGACAGTCATCCCTTCCGAACCAGAAAGTGGCGCAGCGCAGGAAATTATTCCTGAGGTGCCTGCACCAACTGGGGAGGAAGTTAATGATGATGATCATGAAGATTCAGATCAAGTTACTACTGAACTTCGAAGGTCCACAAGGACACGTTCCGCACCAGAGTGGTACGGCAACCCTGTCATGGAAATCATGTTGTTAGACAACGGTGAACCTTCGAACTATGAAGAAGCGATGGCGGACCCGGATTCCAACAAATGGCTTGAAGCCATGAAATCCGAGATAGGATCCATGTATGAAAACAAAGTATGGACTTTGGTGGACTTGCCCGATGATCGGCACGCCATAGAAAATAAATGGATATCTAAGAAGAAGACTGACGCGGATGGTAATGTGACCATCTATAAGGCTCGGCTTGTCGCTAAAGGTTATCGACAAGTTCAAGGGATTGACTACGACGAGACTTTCTCTCCGGTAGCGATGCTGAAGTTTGTCCAAATCATGTTAGCAATTGCCGCATCCTATGATTATGAGATATGGCAAATGGACGTCAAAACGGCATTCCTTAATGGCTTCCTCAAGGAAGAGTTGTATATGATGCAGCCGGAAGGTTTTGTCGATCCTGAGAATGCTAACAAGGTATGCAAGCTCCAGCGCTCGATCTATGGGCTGGTGGAAGCATCTCAGAGTTGGAATATTCGTTTTAATGATGTGATCAAAGCGTTTGGGTTTATACAGACTTGGGGAGAAGCATGTATTTACAAGAAAGTGAGTGGGAGCTCTGTAGCATTTCTCATATTATATGTGGATGACATATTGCTGATGGGAAATGGTGTAGAATTCTTGAAGAGCATAAAGGCCTACTTGAATAAGAGTTTGTCAATGAAGGACCTTGGAGAAGCTGCTTACATATTAGGCATCAAGATCTATAGAGATAGATCGAGACGCCTCATTGGTCTTTCACAAAGAACATACCTTGATAAGATATTGAAGAAGTTTAATATGGATCAGTCCAAGAAAGGGTTCTTGCATTTATTGCAAGGTATGAGATTGAGCACGGCTCAATCCCCGACCACGGCAGAAGATAGAGAAACGATGAGTGTCATCCCCTATGCCTCAGCCATAGGTTCTATTATGTATGCCATGTTGTGTACCAGACCTGATGTGAACCTTGCCATAAGTTTGGTAGGGAGGTACCAAAGTGATCCCGGTATGGAACACTGGACAGCGGTCAAGAACATCCTGAAGTACCTGAAAAGGACTAAGGATATGTTTCTCGTTTATGGAGGTGATGAAGAGCTCGTCGTAAAGGGTTACATCGATGCTAGCTTCGACACAGATCGGGATGACTCCAAGTCACAAACCGTATACGTGTATATTTTGAATGGTGGGGCAGTCAGCTGGTGCAGTTGCAAGCAGAGCGTCGTGGCGCATTCTACATGTGAAGCGGAGTACATAGCTGCTTGCGAAGCAGCGCAGGAAGGAGTCTGGATGAAGGAGTTCATCACCGACCTAGGAGTCATCCAAGTGCGTCGGGCCCGATGACTCTCTTCTGTGACAACACTGGAGCTATTGCCATTGCCAAGGAGCCCAAGTTTCACAAGAAGACCAAGCACATCAAGCGTCGTTTCAACTCCATCCGGGATTATGTGCAAGAGGGAGACATAGATATTTGTAAAGTGCATACGGATCTGAATGTTGCAGATCCGTTGACTAAACCTCTTCCACGAGCAAAACATGATCAACACCATAACTCTATGGGTGTTCGATTCATCACAATGTAACTAGATTATCGACTCTAGTGCAAGTGGGAGACTATTGGAAATATGCCCTAGAGGCAATAATAAAATGGTTATTATTATATTTCCTTGTTCATGATAATTGTCTATTATTCATGCTTGAATTGTATTATCCGGAAACAGTGATACATGTGTGAATACATAGACCACAACGTATCCCTGGTAAAGCCTCTAGTTACTAGCTCGTTGATCAACAGATGGTCACGGTTTCCTGACCATGGACATTGGATGTCATTGATAGCGGGATCACATCATTAGGAGAATGATGTGATGGACAAGACCCAATCCTAAGCCTAGCACAAGATCGTGTAGTTCGTAATGCTAAAGTTTTTCCAATGTCAAGTATCTTTTCCTTAGACCATGAGGTTGTGCAACTCCCGGATACCGTAGGGATACTTTGGGTGTGCCAAACGTCACAACGTAACTGGGTGGCTATAAAGGTATGCAACGGGTATCTCCGAAAGTATCTGTTGGATTGGCACGAACCGAGACTGGGATTTGTCACTCCGTATGACGGAGATGTATCTTTGGGCCCACTCGGTAAGACATCATCATAATGAGATCGATGTGACTAAGGAGTTAGTCACGGGATGATGTATTATGGAACGAGTAAAGAGACTTGCCATGATGAGATTGAACAAGGTATTGGTATACCGACGATCGAATCTCGGGCAAGTACTATACCGATAGACAAAGGGAATGGCATACGAGATTAAGTGAATCCTTGACATCGTGGTTCATCCAATGAGATCATCGAGGAACACGTAGGAACCAACATGGGTATCCAAATCCCGCTGTTGGTTATTGATCGGAGAGTCGTCTCGGTCATGTCTACGTGTCTCCCAAACCCGTAGGGTCTACACACTTAAGGTTCGGTGACGCTAGGGTTGAAGAGAGATATGCACACGGTAACCCGAATGTTGTTCGGAGTCCCGGATGAGATACTGGACGTCACGAGGAGTTCCGGAATGGTCCGGAGGTAAAGAATTAAATATAGGAATTCTAGTTTCGGCCATTGGGAGAGTTTCGGGGGTCACCGATAGTGTACCGGGACCACCGGGTGGGGCCACCCATCCCAAAGGGCCCCAAGGGCCGTAGGGGTGGTGATAACCCTCAACTGTAAGGGATCGAGATAGTCTTCGCGGGTAAGAATAACCCAATTTATAGATTCGACACACGGGGAGCCAAAGAGTATTTATAAGCTTTGACAGTTGAGTTGTCAATTCAACCGCACCTGAAATATACTTACTTGCAACAAAAGATAAGTGGTAACAGTGATATGATAGTGATGATGGTGATAGTAAAAGTAAACAGCAAAAGTAAATAGCAAAAGTAAGCAGCAAAAGTAGCAACTAGTAACCAGCAGGATTTAAAAACAATGTAGGCTAGGGAGATGGATGGTTGGGCGCTGCATGGATGAGATATATCATGAATCTAACTTGGGGCAAGGCACATAGAAAAGTAATGATCATCTAGGCAAATATCAAACATTAGGCATGTATCCCACGGGTAGTTGTACGTGCTTGCAATAAGAACTTGCACAACATCTTTTGTCCTACCATCCCGCTACGAACAGGGCCAAAAGGAACTTATGGAGATTAAGGTGCTCCTGTCAAAGAGCACCGGAACAAAGCAATAAACTCAATGGATACATGTAATCCTCAAACTATGGACCATCCCCTTTGGTGTCCCAAGCTGTCACTTTTGGGATCGCCGGTTCCGGACCGTAATAGGTGCAAACAACTCATAGATAGAATCAAGAACACAAATATATTCATGCAAACACATATGGTTCAGATCTGAAATCATGGCACTCGGGCCCTAAGTGACAAGCATTAAGAACAACAAGTTGAAGCTAAGATGATAAACACCATAGTAGATGATAGGCAACATGCCCCCAACAATCTGATAAACTATTACATGATCTAACTCATCCAATCCCTACCATCCCCTTTGCCTACAGCAGGGAATTACTCACACATGGAAGGAGAAGTCATGGAGGGAGGATGGAGTGGTGATGATGATGACGATGGCGACGATCTCCCCTCTCCGGAGGCCAAATCAGCCTCCAGATTAGCCCTCCCGAAGAAGAACAGAGGGCGGCGGCGGCTCCGCGACGGAAACTGGGAAAACGACCTCTGATCTGGGGTTTTCTCGTCACGGGATAAATACGGGTCAAAGTAGGGCACCAGGGGAGGTGGCAGCAGCCCAGGCGGCCTGGCGAGGCGGCCAGGGGTGGGGCCGCGCCACCAGGGCGCCTGGCCCCCCCCCCCCCTGGCTGCCCTCTGGTCCATCTTCTGGCACAAGGTTCCTTCGGGTGCGTGGATTTTCTGTGATTTTTCGTGGAATTTTCTAAGACACCTAAAAATCCGTTTTCCTGCACACAATAGAACCATACAGGCAGCTCTACTGAAAATAGCGTCAGTCCAGGTTACTTTAGTTCAAATCATGCAAGAATGAGGTCAAAACAATAGCAAAAGTGTTTGGAAAAGTAGATACATTTGAGACGTATCAACTCCCCCAAGCTTAGCATATTGCTTGTCCTCAAGCAATTCAGTTCAACGAACTGGACGCGACAAAGAAAACTTTGACAAACTCTTTTGCTTCATTAGATGTATATAAGCATGTACTACGAAAAGAGTCTAGCAAGTATTGAAACAATTCTATGAGGACAATGCACGGAGCAATCCTTTTTTCAAGTGACCAATCACAAATACCTAAAAGTAAATAATATACTACTCAAAATCAAGACAAGATTACATTGCACATAGCTTGAGCATATTAGAGTGGTATCTCGCTAGCCTCCATGAGTGAAGCAAAACATAAATGCAGAAACTCCTCCAGAGTTTTAAAGGAGACTAGAACTAAGAATTTCAGGATAAATAATATCACAAGCATGCAGAAAACAATGTAATACTTTGGGACAATGCACATTACACTCAGAATGACAATTATGCTCTCCTAGTTGGTGCTTTGAAGAAAGAAGGTGGAGACTCTCGAACCGTGGAATTTGATGGCGAGGTTGAAAACCCATGGTTGGAAGCAAAGACTAAACATGTACCAGAGCTCTTGGTTTTTTAAAAACAGAGGTAAAAATGTTTTTTGAGAGATGCATATTTCGTCAACGAATGCTAGTAGACAACCCAATTACTTCTCGAGCTGGACAAGTTTCGAGGAACGGCTCCCGCACGGGGACGATCACATCCCCTTAATCTCCTTTGTTTATCACTGCCAAAAGTTTTCTGATTTCTCATGAACAAAGCGTGAAGGAGGGTTTGTTTGTTGTATTATCTTTTATGAGCCGGGCGCACTCATGCCAGTTCCTTCTCGTATTAGGGGTTTGCAGATTAGACATGCAATCCCGGGGTGAAACTTGTCCAACTTGAAAAGATCATGAATTAACTACTACTTCCTCATGAGCTAAAACAGAGGCACAAAAGAGAAATGCTTTTGAATAACTTCGAGATGGTACAAGATAGTCTTCGTTAGGAATGGCAAGTAAATACCATGTATAGGAAGGTATGGTGGACTCATATGGCATAACTGGTTTAAAGGATTTTGGATGCACAAGCAGTCAGTCCGCTTAGTACAGGCGAAGGCTAGCAAAAGACTGGGAGCGACCAACTAGAGAGCAATAACGGTCATAATCATGCAGAGCGACAAAGCAACATTGAATCGGGCATGAAAGTGATATAACTATTCTGAAACTCAAAGATCATCAAGGCAGAGCAGACTTTTTAGTCTTAAACATGTGTAAACATGTGCCAAGTCAATCCAAGAATTCTCCAAAGGGAAATACCACCTTAGTATACCAAACTATGAACAGTGCAATGCATGTAAATCATTTCAATAGCACATTATATACTCTTGCTATTTGAGACTAGCCACAAGGAAAGCATGAACCACTGGGAGAACATTGTAAACATAGCACTATGTCGCTACAAGCTGGTCTCTAGATCACAAGTACAGGCATATGTACAAAAGTAGAAACAAGAAGAGTTCATACCGGTTTTCCCTTGTTGCTTCCCTTCAGTCGATCTTCGTCATTACTGCCTCGTCACTTGCACGATCGAACGTAGGAAATATAATTAAATGCCATCACGGACTCGAGCTGAACTCTGAAAACAAAGCAAACTAAAGAGAGAAAGGAAATCTTTTTGGATTATTTCAAAGGTTGAATGAAAGCAAAAAAAAGAAAATCTTTTTGTTGTTTTTGCAAAAAAAGAAATAAAGAAGAACGGGCAAAAACTTCGAAAAGATCAAAGCGAATAAAACGGATAATACAATGGAAAAGTGAGAAGGGCACGTACTCCCCCAAGCTTAGGCTTTTGGCCTAAGTTGGTAGTAGCTACTGCCCCCAGGAGCCTCCTGCTCCTGGGGAATGCTGGTGAGTCTAAGGGTCGTAGAAGGATTCCGGCGCGTACACCGAACTCCTCGGATCCTCCCACGAAGAATGGTCCGTACTCCAAGCAGAGGAAGACCCTTCACCAAACTGGGTGACGGTCTCCCCCTAAAAAGGTGGTAACTCACCGTGCTCCTCCTCGTCAGGCACAACCCCCTCCACGGGGTTATGAAACTGATGCTGGGCCATGAACTCATCGAACTGGATAACATCAAAGGACCATCCGTTCCTGTGAGAAAAATCAAACAAAAGAGGTGCAGGTAGACGGATCTCGCGTTCCGCGGTAGTTCCGAAATGCAAGATATAAACAAGGTTACCAAGCTCAGAAGTCATGGTAACAAACTTATGCCTTTTCATAGCAGCAAGATCAAAACTTAAATAAGTAAAAGGCTCATCATCAGGGTGTGGGGTGCCTTTAAGATATTCTAAGATAAGTGTGGCATAAACGCCACCAAATAAATCTCCCCTGTTACCGTTCATAGCAAGGCATCGAGCAATTAAGGCACCCAAATTATAATCAAACCTCCCTGAGAGGGCGGTTGCCAGGATAGCAATATCCGGCGCAGAAGTGTTGCTCGTGTTGTCACGAGCTAATACCCCTCTAGCAACATAATATGCAAAATACCTAAGGTGAGGGAATAAGATGCTGGAGATTTTTGACCGATGAATATCCCTCGCACCCATGCTGCAGAGAGAGTTGAAGACGGTTTTCAGCTCGGAGGGCTGAGAGGTCATCTTAGCCGTCCGCCCAACGTTCGGCACACCTATTATTTCACAAAACTTTCCCAAGGGCATGGTAATAAGATCATTGTAAATTTTAAACTCAATGGCACCAGTATCAGGGTTATATCTAAAACTGTTAATGAAACCGGAGGTGAGTTTTTGATACTGAGTAACACGGCACGTGACGAGCCGTGTCAGACCTGCATTAGCACAAAGATTATAAAACTCATCCTTAATTCCCGCAGCTTCAAGGAATTCATCACACGGGAACATCATAGCACGTGCTGGACTTGTGTCTTCCAACAACTCTAGGGGCACATGATCTTCATTGTAGCTCACCCTAGCAGTTGAGGGTGAGGCTGCGGCTCTAGTAACTCGATCGGAGTGCGCGGGCCTCTTCTTCTCAAGCCACCCCTTTGCCCTTCCTAACAAACTCATTTCTGAAATTTTTGACAAATTACAAAAACAAGGATTTAAACAAAGTGGGTTAAGGCAAACTACTCAACTCACTTACCTAAGGCATAAACTTGCATCAAAACTTGGAAAATAAATTTCTACACATGCATGCAAGCTCATCTTCACAGCACCAAGAACTACTAAATACTCACAAATTAAGCCACCAATCATAAATCTAATTGGAGGGGTGGAGGAGTTACATACCATGGAGTATTTTCTCAAAATCTCAGCTCGAATGATAGGCTACAGAGAGAGATCGAAAATCGCCTCCAAGAGCAGCAAGAACGCAAGAACAAGTGCAGAACTCGTGTTTTTGGAAAGAAAGAGAGAGAGAGGAAGAAGACTCACCTGGAGGGGGGTCTTGTGGGCCCCAGGCGCCCTATGGGCGCGGCCAGGGGGCAGGCCGCCTGGGCCACTGGTGGCCCCCCTGGTCAGCCCCAGGTGCCTCTGGGTCACTCCCGGCATGGAAATTTTTATTTTTATTTTTCTACAATTTTTCTGAAAACTTCACTGTTGAATTTTTTTCGAAGTTCAAAAAGCTGCAAGACTTTCTGAAAACTTAAAGCAGTGATTAGTATTGTGAAGCTTCAAAACATAAACACTTGGTACAGCAAGGAGAACAAAAGCTAAAACAAATGAAAACATAACAAGCTCAACTTTTTACCTATATAAAACATGCTCATTAGTAAGGTTGATCAAGTCTTACCAACGAACAGGCGATATATAGAGCAAAAAGTCTCACCTCTTACGAAGTGATCATTGCACCTTAACTTTAATGGACATTGTCCCTACCATAATAGTTTTGTATTTGTGGTGCACATGTAGTGGATAGTCCCATTCTCCAATCTTCACGGTCTCGATATTTTCTATAGAGTTGAGGCCATGCCTCTTGTCAGTCTTCTTTGGAAAATACACCTTGTGTTCTTTATCATTCACATTGAAGGTAACCCTTCCTTTATTGCAATCAATAATAGCACCTGCGGTGTTAAGAAAAGGTCTACCAAGAATAATAGACATGCTCCCATCCTTGGGCATGTCAAGCACAACAAAATCAGTAAGGATCAAACAATTAGCAACTTCTACAGGAACATCCTCACAAATACCTATCGGAACGGCGGTTGACTTGTCATCCATCTGAAGAGAGATATCTGTAGGGGTTAGCTTCTCTAAACAAAGCCTCTTGTAAAGAGAGAAAGGCATAACACTCACTCCTGCTCCAAGATCACATAAAGCAGTTTTGACATAATTATTCTTTATGGAGCAAGGAATGGTGGGTATACCTGGATCACCAAGCTTCTCAGGAATCTTGCCACTGAAAGAGTAGTTAGCAAGCATAGTAGATATTGCTTCATTAGGAACTTTTCTTTTATTAGTGACAATATCTTTCATATATTTTGAATAGGGAGGTAACTTAATAGCATCAGTCAAAGGGATTTGAAGAAAAAGAGGTTTAATCCACTCACAAAACTTATTGTAATGCTCTTCTTCTTTAGATTTGAGAGACTTGCCTGGAAAGGGCATGGGTTTCTGTATCCATGGTTCTCTTTCCTTTCCATGTCTTCTTGCGACGAAATCTTCTCTAGTGTACTTCTTGCGTTTGTCAGGTGCTTCTTCTTCTCGATCTTCGGGCGGATCATTCTTCTCATTATCCTTACCTTCAGGTTCGGCACCGTCTTCAGTCTCAGCATCGGAGATAGATACACTGTTGGGATCAACAGCTGGCTCTTCACTTGTAATAGGATCATTGGGATTGTCAGCCTCCTTGTGTTTCTTCTTCTTCTTCTTTGGAGAGCCAACAATTTCTTCTTCCTGCATTTGAGAATCTTGCTCGATTCTCCTCGGATGCCCCTCTGGATAGAGAGGATCTTGAGTACTAGTTCCTCCTCGGGTCTTAATCCCGAAGGCCTGCAAATCATCTTGTTTGGCATTGTTAGCAAGCAAATCTTTTTGCACATTAGAAATTTGTTCAAGCTGAGTTTGAACCATATGAAAATGCTTCACAAGACATTTAACATCATTAACTGTTCTACCTAGAACATCAAGCAAACTTTTGATAGCAAGGGAATTATCATGCAATTGACTTTGTATCCTCTCATTAAAATGATTTTGTTTCATAATAAAATTACCAAACTCATCTAAACATTGATCAGGAGGCTTACCATGAGGGATGTCACTTGCGTTGAAATCTAAAAGAGTGTACCTCTGCCATAGGAGGGTGGGTGGTAGGCTCACACAACTTCTCAATAGGGGGTAGATTATTCATGTCTTCAGTTTTAATACCCTTCTCTTTAATAGACTTCTTTGCTTCTCGCATATCTTCGGGGCTTAGAACAAACATGCCCCTCTTCTTTGGCGGTGGAGGTGGTTCAGGGACGGACCAATCTTCATGGTTTTTGGCAATCCTGCCCATCAAATCCTCTGCATCGTCCGGTGTTCTTTTCCTGAAAACACAACCAGCACAGCTGTCCAAATAGGACCTGGATTCATCAGTTAGACCAGCATAAAATATATGGATTAATTCATTCTTAGGGACTCCATGTCCTGGTCTAGCCCGGATCAGACTACAGTACCTCCCCCAAGCTTTAGGGAGGTGCTCATCCTGCAACTGTTTAAAGTTATAAATTCTTTGTAAAGCAGCATGTTGCATATGAGCAGGAAAGTACTTATCAACAAAAGAGTGAGATAAGTCTTGAGGACTCTTAATGGAACCACATGGGAGTGAATCATACCATGTTTTAGCACCTTCCTTCAAAGAGAAAGGAAGAAGCTTATTCACATAAAAGTTTCGTTTCTTCTCATCCTTGGTAAACAAGCCACCCAGCTCAGTGAGTTTGGTGAGGTGTGCAATAGCATCATCATTTTCTCTGCCATAAAAGGGGTCAGCTTCAACCATAGGTATAAGTGAAAGATCAACAGAGAAATCATAATCAGGATCATCGATGCATATAGGAGATGTTGCAAATTCAGGATCAGGAACGGTATTGTTCTTCAAGGAGTGTTTTTCAAGCAGCTTCTTAATAGCTTCAGGGTCAGAGCCGGCAAACTCTGTCAGTTCCCTGCATAAATCATCATCAAGCATAATGTAATCATCATCAAGGAGTCTCTCCTTGAGTTTACTCAAGTCAGGATAATCATAAGTTCCACCAATAGGGTAGCGAGTAACAGGAATTTCAATTCCAGATTTTTTTTGCAGCAGCAGCGATCTGTTTCTCAAGAGCTTAACCAAGTGAACTAATATCATCAAGAGTAGTAGAAGCATCATCAAGAGTATCAGACATAGTAACAGATTTAGTAGGAGCATCATGTGGTGGTGGTGAGGCAAACTTACTCATAACAGAAGGTGAATCAAGTGTAGCACTAGTGTTCAGAACAGTACCTCTTCTTGTAGTGGATAGTAAGATCGGAACCTTGGGGTCTCCTTTCTTACCCATAGCGGATGGAGTGCAGCAGGTAGGATACTTCAAGTAGACTTGTAAATATTGTTATGCTCCCCGGCAACGGCGCCAGAAAACGGTACTTGATAACCCTCAACCGTAAGGGATCGAGATAGTCTTCGCGGGTAAGAATAACCCAATTTATAGATTCGACACACGGGGAGCCAAAGAGTATTTATAAGCTTTGACAGTTGAGTTGTCAATTCAACCGCACCTAAAATATACTTACTTGCAACAAAAGATAAGTGGTAACAGTGATATGATAGTGATGATGGTGATAGTAAAAGTAAACAGCAAAAGTAAATAGCAAAAGTAAGCAGCAAAAGTAGCAACTAGTAACCAGCAGGATTTAAAAACACTGTAGGCTAGGGAGATGGATGGTTGGGCGCTGCATGGATGAGATATATCATGAATCTAACTTGGGGCAAGGCACATAGAGAAGTAATGATCATCTAGGCAAATATCAAACATTAGGCATGTATCCCACGGGTAGTTGTACGTGCTTGCAATAAGAACTTGCACAACATCTTTTGTCCTACCATCCCGCTACGAACAGGGCCAAAAGGAACTTATGGAGATTAAGGTGCTCCTGTCAAAGAGCACCGGAACAAAGCAATAAACTCAATGGATACATGTAATCCTCAAACTATGGACCATCCCCTTTGGTGTCCCAAGCTGTCACTTTTGGGATCGCCGGTTCCGGACCGTAATAGGTGCAAACAACTCATAGATAGGATCAAGAACACAAATATATTGATGCAAACACATATGGTTCAAATCTGAAATCATGGCACTCGGGCCCTAAGTGACAAGCATTAAGAACAACAAGTTGAAGCAAAGATGATAAACACCATAGTAGATGATAGGCAACATGCCCCCAACAATCTGATAAACTATTACATGATCTAACTCATCCAATCCCTACCATCCCCTTTGCCTACAGCAGGGAATTACTCACACATGGAAGGAGAAGTCATGGAGGGAGGATGGAGTGGTGATGATGATGACGATGGCGACGATCTCCCCTCTCCGGAGGCCAAATCAGCCTCCAGATTAGCCCTCCCGAAGAAAAACAGAGGGTGGCGGCGGCTCCACGACGGAAACTGGGAAAACGACCTCTGATCTGGGGTTTTCTCGTCACGGGATAAATACGGGTCAAAGTAGGGCACCAGGGGAGGTGGCAGCAGCCCAGGCGGCCTGGCGAGGCGGCCAGGGGTGGGGCCGCGCCACCAGGGTGCCTGGGCCCCCTGGCTGCCCTCTGGTCCATCTTCCGGCACAAGGTTCCTTCGGGTGCGTGGATTTTCTGTGATTTTTCCTGGAATTTTCTGAGACACCTAAAAATCCGTTTTCCTGCACACAATAAAACCATACAGGCATCTCTGCTGAAAACAGCGTCAGTCCGGGTTAGTTTAGTTCAAATCATGCAAGAATGAGGTCAAAACAATAGCAAAAGTGTTTGGAAAAGTAGATACGTTTGAGACGTATCAGGTGGGGAACCAGCCCATAGTGGACTGGCGCACCCCCTTGGGCCTCCCCCCTGCCTTGGGGGGCAAGCCTCCCCTCTGGCCGCCCCCCCTTGGAGATTGCATCTCCTAGGGCCGACGCCCCCTGGCCCCTATATATAGTGGGGGGGGAGGGAGGGCAACCGCACCCTTGCTCCTCGTGCCTCCCTCCCCCCCCACCCCGTTACACCTCTCCCTCCTCCCGCATGTGCTTGGTGAAGCCCTGCAGAATTTCTGTTGCATCCACCACCACGCCGTCGTGCTGCTGGATTTGTTGGGGAACGTAGTAGTTTAAAATTTTCCTACGATCACGCAAGATCTATCTACCAGATGCATAGCAATGAGAGGGGAGAGTGTGTCTACGTACCCTCGTAGACCGAAAGCGGAAGCGTTAGAACAACGCGGTTGATGTAGTCGTACGTCTTCACGGCCCGACCGATCAAGCACCGAAACTACGGCACCTTCGAGTTCTAGCACACGTTCAGCTCGATGACGTCCCTCGAACTCCGATCCAGCCGAGTGTCGAGGGAGAGTTCCGTCAGCACGACGGCGTGGTGACGATCTTGATGTTCTACCGTCGCAGGGCTTAGCCTAAGCACCGCTATAATATTATCGAGGAGAACTATGGTGGAGGGGGGCACCGCACATGGCTAAGAGATCAAGAGATCAGTTGTTGTGTCTAGAGGTACCCCCTTGCCCCCGTATATAAAGGAGGGAGGGAGAGGCGGGCCCTAGAGGGGGCACGCCAAGTGTGGGGAGTCCTACTAGGACTCCCAAGTCCTAGTAGGATTCCCCTTTCCTTTCCGGAGTAGGAGAGAAGGAAAGAGGGGGAGAGGGAGAAGGAAAAGGGGGCTGCACCCCTTGTCCAATTCGGACCAGAAGGGGGGCGCGCGCCTCCTTCCTTTTGGCATCTCTCTTCTATTCCCGTAACTCCCCGGTACTCCGAAAATACCCGAATCACTCGGAACCTTTCCGATGTCCGAATATAGTCGTCCAATATATCGATTTTTACGTCTCAACCATTTCGAGACTCCTCTTCATGTCCCCGATCTCATCCGGGACTCCGAACTCCTTCGGTACATCAAAACTCATAAACTCATAATAAAACTGTCATCGAAACCTTAAGCGTGCGGACCCTACGGGTTTGAGAACTATGTAGACATGACCGAGACACGTCTCCGGTCAATAACCAATAGCGGAACCTGGATGCTCATATTGGCTCCCACATATTCTACGAATATCTTTATCGGTCAAACCGCATAACAACATACATTGTTCCCGTTGTCATCGGTATGTTACTTGCCTGAGATTCGATCATTGGTATCTCAATACCTAGTTGAATCTCGTTACCGGCAAGTCTCTTTACTCGTTCCGTAATACATCATCTCATGACTAACTCATTAGTCTTTTGCTTGCAAGGCTTATTATGATGTGCATTACCGAGAGGACCCAGAGATACCTCTCCGACACTCGAAGTGAGAAATCCTAGTCTTGATCTATGCCAACACCACGAACACTTTCGGAGACACCTGTAGAGCATCTTTATGATCACCCAGTTACGTTGTGACGTTTGATAGCACACAAGGTGTTCCTACGGTATTCGGGAGTTGCATAATCTCATAGTCATAGGAACATGTATAAGTCATGAAGAAAGCAATAGTAGTAAAACTAAACGATCATAGTGCTAAGCTAACGGATGGGTCTAGTCCATCAAATCATTCTCCTAATGATGTGATCCCGTTGATCAAATGAACTCATGTCTATGGCTAGGAAACATAGCCATCTTTGATCAATGAGCTAGTCTAGTAGAGGCATACTAGGGACACTCTGTTCTATCTATGTATTCACACATGTACTAATTTTCCGGTTAATACAATTCTAGCATGAATAATAAACATTTATCATGATATAAGGAAATAAATAATAACTTTATTATTGCCTCTAGGGCATATTTCCTTCAGTCTCCCACTTGCACTAGAGTCAATAATCTAGATCACATCACCATGTGATTAACACCAATAGTTCACATCACCATGTGACTTACACCCATAGTTCTCATCGCCATGTCACCAATACCCAAAGGGTGTACTAGAGTCAACAATCTAGTTCACATCGCCATGTGATTAACACCCAAAGAGTACTAAGGTGTGATCATGTTTTGCTTCGTGAGAGAAGTTTAGTCAGCGGGCCTGTTACATTCAGATCCGTATGTATTTTGCAAATTTCTATGTCTACAATGCTCTGCATGGAGCTACTCTAGCTAATTGCTCCCACTTCCAATATGCATCCAGACTGATACTTAGAGTCATCTAGAATAGTGTAAAGCTTGCATCGGTGTAACTCTTTACGACGAACTCTTTATCACCTCCATAATCGAGAAAACATTTCCTTAGTCATCCAGTAACTAAGGATAATTTTGACCGTTGCCAAGTGATCTAATCCTGGATCACTTTTGTACCTCCTTGCCAAACTCATGGTAAGGTACAACAGGTTTGGTACACAGCATGGCATACTTTATAGAACCTATGGTTGAGGCATAGGGAATGACTTTCATTCTTTCTCTATCTTCTGCCGAGGTCGGGCTTTGAGTCTTAATCAACTTCATACCTTACAACTCAGGCAAGAACTCCTTCTCTGACTGATCCTTTTTGAACTACTTCAAAACCTTGTCAAGGTATGTACTTATTTAAAAAACTTACCAAGCGTCTCGATCTATCTCTATAGATCTTGAGGCTCAATATGTAAGCAGCTTTTATGAGGTCTTTCTTTGAAAAACTCCTTTCAAACACTCCTTTATGCTTTCCAGAATATTCTACATTATTTCTGATCAACAATATGTCATTCACATATACTTATCAGAAATGTTGTAGTGCTCCCACTCACTTTCTTGTAAATACAGGCTTCACCGCAAGTCTGTATAAAACTATATGCTTTGATCAACTTATCAAAGCGTATATTCCAACTCTGAGATGCTTGCACCAGTCCATAGATGGATCGCTGGAGCTTGCACACTTTGTTAGCACCTTTAGGATCGATAAAACCTTCCGGTTGCATCATATACAACTCTTCTTTAAGATATCCATTCAGGAATGCAGTTTTGACATCCATTTGCCAGATTTCATAATCATAAAACGCGACAATTGCTAACATGATTCAGACAGACTTAAGCATCGCTACAGGTGAGAAAATCTCATCGTAGTCAACTCCTTGAACTTGTCGAAACCCTTTCGCAACAAGTCGAGCTTTGTAAATAGTAACATTACCGTCTGCGTCGGTCTTCCTCTTGAAGATCCATTTATTTTCGATGGCTTGCCGATCATTGGGCAAGTCAACCAAAGTCCATACTTTGTTCTCATACATGGATCCCATCTCAGATTTCATGGCCTCAAGCCATTTTGCAAAATCTGGGCTCATCATCGCTTCCTCATAGTTCGTAGGTTCATCATGGTCTAGTAACATGACTTCCAGAACTGGGTTGCCGTACCACTCTCGTGCAGAACGTACTCTGGTTGATCTACGACGTTCAGCAGAAACTTGATCTGAAGTTTCATGATCATCATCATTAGCTTCCTCACTAATTGGTGTAGGAATCACTAGAACAATTTTCTGTGATGTACTACTTTCCAATTCAGGAGAAGGTACAATTAGCTCATCAAGTTCTACTTTCCTCCCACTCACTTCTTTCGAGAGAAACTCCTTCTCTAGAAATGATCCATTCTTAGCAACGAATATCTTGCCTTCGGATCTGTGATAGAAGGTGTACCCAACAGTCTCTTTTGGGTATCCTATGAAGACACATTTTTCCGACTTGGGTTCGAGCTTATTAGGTTGAATTTTTTTCACATAAGCATCGCTGCCCCAAACTTTAAGAAACGACAATTTTGGTTTCTTGCCAAACCACAGTTCATAAGGCGTCGTCTCATCGGATTTTTAGATGGTGCCCTTATTAAATGTGAATGCAGCTGTCTCTAATGCACAACCCTAAACGATAGTGGTAAATCGGTAAGAGACATCATAGATCGCACCATATCTAATAAAGCACGGTTACGACGTTCGGACACACCATTACGCTGTGGTGTTCCGAGTGGCATGAGTTGTGAAACTATTCCACATTGTTTCAAATGAAGACCAAACTCGTAACTCAAATATTCACCTCCACGATCAGATCGCAGAAACTTTATTTTCTTGTTACGATGATTCTCTACTTCACTCTGAAATTATTTGAACTTTTCAAATGTTTCAGACTTGTGCTTCATCAAGTAGATATACCCATATCTGCTCAAATCATCAGTGAAGGTCAGAAAACAACGATTCCCGCCGCGAGCTTCAACACTCATTGGTCCGCATACATCAGTATGTATGATTTCCAACAAATCTGTTGCTCGCTCCACAGTTCCGGAGAACGGAGTTTTTAGTCATCTTGCCCATAAGGCATGGTTCGCAAGCACCAAGTGATTCATAATCAAGTGATTCCAAAAGTCCATCACTATGGAGTTTCTTCATGCGCTTTACACCAATATGACCTAAACGGCAGTGCCACAAATAAGTTGCACTATCATTATTAACCTTGCAACTTTTGGCTTCAATATTATGAATATGTGTATCACTACGATCAAGATCCAACAAACTATTTTCATTGGGTGTATGACCATCGAAGGCTTTATTCATGTAAACAGAATAACAATTATTCTATGACTTTAAATGAATAACCGTATTGCAACAAACATGATCAAATCATATTCATGCTCACGCAATGCCAAATAACATTTATTTAGGTTCTACACTAATCCCGAAAGTATAGGGAGTGTGCGATGATGATCATATCAATCTTGGAACCACTTCCAACACACATCGTCACTTCACCTTTTAACTAGTTTATGTTCATTCTGCAACTCTCGTTTCGAGTTACTAATCTTAGCAACTGAACCGGTATCAAATACCCAGGGGTTGCTATGAACACTAGTAAAGTACACATCAATAATCTGTATATCAAATATACCTTTTCTCACTTTGCCATCCTTCTTATCCACCAAGTATCTAGGGCAGTTCCACTTCTAGTGACCATTTCCTTTGCAGTAGAAGCACTTAGTTTCAGGCTTTGAGTTTAGCTTTGGGTTTCTTCACGGGAGTGACAACTTGATTGTCATTCTTCTTGAAGTTCCCCTTCTATCCCTTTGCCCTTTACTTGAAATAAGTGGCTAACCATCAACACTTGATGTTGTTTCTTGATTTCTACCTTCGCCGATTACAGCATCGCGAAGAGCTCGGGAATTACTTTTGTCATCCCTTGCATATTATAGTTCATCACGAAGTTCTACTAACTTGGTGATAGTGTCTAGAGAACTTTGTCAATTACTATCTTATCTGGAAGATTAACTCCCACTTGATTCAAGCAATTGTAGTACCCAGACAATCTGAGCATATGCTCACTGGTTGAGCTATTCTCCTCCATCTTGTAGGCAAAGTACTGTCAGAGGTCTCATACCTCTCGACACGGGCATGAGTATGAAATACTAATTTCAACTCTTGGAACATCTTATATGCTCCGTGGTGTTCAAAACAGTTTTGATGTCCCGATTCTAAGTCGTAAAGTATGGTGCACTAAACTATCAAGTAGTTATCATACCGAGCTTTTGTCAAAACATTGATAACGTCTGTATTTGCTCCTACAATAGGTCTTTCACCTAGCGGTGCATCAAGGACATAATACTTCTATGTAGCAATGAGGATAATCCTCAGATCACGGACCTAGTCCGCATCATTGCTACTAACATCTTTCAACTTAGTTTTTCTCTAGGAACATATAAACAATAAACGGGGAGCAACATCGCGAGCTATTGATCTACAACATAGATATGCTAATACTACCAGGACTAAGTTCATGATAAATTAAAGTTCAATTTAATCATATTACTTAAGAACTCCCACTTAGATAGACATCCCTCCGGTCATCTAAATGATCACGTGATCCAAATCAACTAAACCATGTCCGATCATCACGTGAGATGGAGTAGTTTCAATGGTGAACATCTTATGTTTATCATATCTACTATATGATTCACGCTCAACCTTTCGGTTTCCAGTGTTCCGAGGCCATATCTGCATATGCTAGGCTCGTCAAGTTTAACCCGAGTATTCTGCGTGTGCAAAACCGGCTTACACCCATTGTATTTGAACGTAGAGCTTATCATACCCGATCATCACGTGGTATCTCGGCACGACGAACTTTCGCAACGGTGCATACTCAGGGAGAACACTTATACCTTGAAATTTAGTAAGGGGTCATCTTATAATGCTACCGTCGTTCTAAGCAAAATAAGAAGCATAATAAGATAAACATCACATGCAATCAAAATATGTGACATGATATGGCCATCATCATCTTGTGCTTTTGATCTCCATCTCCAAAGCACCGTCATGATCACCTTCATCACCGGCGCGACACCTTGATCTCCATCGTAGCATCGTTGTCGTCTCGCCAACTATTGCTTCTACGACTATCGCTACCGCTTAGTGATAAAGTAAAGCAATTACATGGCGATTGCATTTCATACAATAAAGCGACAACTATATGGCTCCTGCCAGTTGCTGATAACTTTACAAAACATGATCATCTCATACAAAACCGTATAACTCATCATGTCTTGACCATATCAGATCACAACATGCCCTGCAAAAACAAGTTAGACGTCCCCTACTTTGTTGTTGCAAGTTTTACGTGGCTGCTACGGGCTTAGCAAGAACCGTTCTTACCTACGCATACAAAATCACAACGATATTTTGTCAAGTATGTGCTGTTTTAACCTTCGTAAGGACCGGGCGTAGCCACACTTGATTCAACTAAAGTTGGAGAAATTGACACCCGCCAGCCACCTGTGTGCGAAGCACGTCGGTAGAACCAGTCTCGCGTAAGCGTATGCGTAATGTCGGTCCAGGTCGCTTCATCCAACAATACCGCCGAATCAAAGTATGACATGCTGGTAAGCAGTATGACTAGTATCGTCCACAACTCACTTGTGTTCTACTCGTGCATATCATCTACACATAGACCTGGCTCTGATACCACTGTTGGGGAACGTAGTAGTTTAAAATTTTCCTACGATCACGCAAGATCTATCTACCAGATGCATAGCAACGAGAGGGGAGAGTGTGTCTACGTACCCTCGTAGACCGAAAGCGGAAGCGTTAGAACAACGCGGTTGATGTAGTCGTACGTCTTCACGGCCCGACCGATCAAGCACCGAAACTACGGCACCTCCGAGTTCTAGCACACGTTCAGCTCGATGACGTCCCTCGAACTCCAATCCAGCCGAGTGTCGAGGGAGAGTTCCGTCAGCATGACGGCGTGGTGATGATCTTGATGTTCTACCGTCGCAGGGCTTCGCCTAAGCACCGCTATAATATTATCGAGGAGAACTATGGTGGAGGGGGGCACCGCACACGGCTAAGAGATCAAGAGATCAATTGTTGTGTCTAGAGGTGCCCCCTTGCCCCCGTATATAAAGGAGGGAGGGAGAGGCCGGCCCTAGAGGGGGCGCGCCAAGTGTGGGGAGTCCTACTAGGACTCCCAAGTCCTAGTAGGATTCCCCTTTCCTTTCCGGAGTAGGAGAGAAGGAAAGAGGGGGAGAGGGGGAAAGAAAAGGGGGCTGCACCCCTTGTCCAATTCGGACCAGAAGGGGGGCGCGCGCCTCCTTAGTCCTTCCTTTTGGCATCTCTCTTCTATTCCTGTAACTCCCCGGTACTCCGAAAATACCTGAATCACTCAGAATCTTTCCGATGTCCGAATATAGTCGTCCAATATATCAATTTTTACGTCTCGACCATTTTGAGACTCCTCGTCATGTCCCCGATCTCATCCGGGACTCCGAACTCCTTCGGTACATCAAAACTCATAAACTCATAATAAAACTGTCATCGAAACCTTAAGCGTGCGGACCCTACGGGTTCGAGAACTATGTAGACATGACCGAGACACGTCTCCGGTCAATAACCAATAGCGGAACCTGGATGCTCATATTGGCTCCCACATATTCTACGAATATCTTTATCGGTCAAACCGCATAACAACGTTGTTCCCTTTGTCATCGGTATGTTACTTGCCCGAGATTCGATCGTCGATATCTCAATACCTAGTTGAATCTCGTTACCAGCAAGTCTCTTTACTCGTTCCGTAATACATCATCTCGTGACTAACTCATTAGTCTTTTGCTTGCAAGGCTTATTATGATGTGCATTACCGAGAGGGCCCAGAGATACCTCTCCGACACTCGGAGTGACAAATCCTAGTCTTGATCTATGCCAACACCACGAACACTTTCGGAGACACCTGTAGAGCATCTTTATGATCACCCAGTTACGTTGTGACGTTTGATAGCACACAAGGTGTTCCTACGGTATTCGGGAGTTGCATAATCTCATAGTCATAGGAACATTTATAAGTCATGAAGAAAGCAATAGCAGTAAAACTAAACGATCATAGTGCTAAGCTAACGGATGGGTCTAGTCAATCACATCATTCTCCTAATGATGTGATCCTATTGATCAAATGACAACTCATGTCTATGGCTAGGAAACATAGCCATCTTTGATCAGTGAGCTAGTCTAGTAGAGGCATACTAGGGACACTCTGTTCTGTCTATGTATTCACACATGTACTAAGTTTCCAGTTAATACAATTCTAGCATGAATAATAAACATTTATCATGATATAAGGAAATAAATAATAACTTTATTATTGCCTCTAGGGCATATTTCCTTCAGGATCTCCATCAACCTCTCCTTCCCCCTTGCTGGATCAAGAAGGAGGAGACGTCGCTGCACCGTACGTGTGTTGAACGCGGAGGTGCCGTCCGTTCGGTGCTGGGATCATCGGTGATTTGGATCACGACGAGTACGATTCCATCATCCACGTTCTCTTGAATGCTTCCGCTCGCGATCTACAAAGGGTATGTAGATGCACTCCTTTCCCCTCGTTGCTAGATGACTCCTTATATTGATCTTGGTGAAACGTAGATTTTTTTTGAATTCTGCTACGTTCCCCAACAAACATCTGCCGTGACAATTCCACGACAGATCCGTTCAGTTTTTTTCATTGTGTAAGAGGGTGACGTGAAAATAAACCAGTGGGTGGGGGAAGGGATGAAAAAAATCAGACAAAATAAAACCGGATGAAAGTGGTGAGACAGAAAAAATCATGGACGCATTCTTACCAACTACTCCAATAGGAGTAGAGATAACTAGCGAGGCGGCCCGCGCATTTGCCTAGCTAGATTTTACTTTGGTTATTGTTGTATTTTTAAAAAAGTTTTTCCCGGGGGAATTGCCGAGAAATGTACACGTACGGACATTTACATAAGTTTACAGGCTGATTATTGAGTTGGCGTGTTTTAATTGGATTAAGGTTGAGGGCCAGGCCCCACCCGGGTGAAAATCAGGGGGGTGGTGACGAGTAGTTAAGGAAGGGTTAGTAGTTGTCCTGTAACAGACCGTATGTGTAGCATTTTTGTGAATTCCCCGCAACTGTTTGCTGCGATGATGGCTTTAGCTAGAAGACTGGAAGTGCCATAAAATATGCAACATGCAAAAAGTTGCAGTCACAAGATGAACAAAATTATGTGCGTCACAATATATAGCAAATCAAAGGGAAAACGATAATAAGGGGATTCAAAGCAAGCAGTACCGAACAAAATCAATGCATCATCACCTGATTAGAGTAATCAAGTCGTAAGTCCTTCCAGGTAAGTATGTGAATTAGCTATACATATGCCGCTCGGGCTGAGCTCACCCAATCCTTATTGCTTTCACAAATGTCACGCATTACACATATGACACGACGTAACACAATGCAAATACTCCATAGTTTGCCTTAGGATGGCAAACATTTTGCAAGAAACCAAACCATAATGAAGACCCCTTTTTGAAAAAAATAATGAAGACCTTACTATCATTTAAGAATAAAGAGAGACTAGGGCCTCATCAATGAGACAATGATGCAATGGAATCCATATGGGTAAATGTGCAGCTTCATCTTGCTGATGGACCAAATGTAGACACTGCAGCAACATCGTTCGTGGTGCTCCCATTGACGCCACTGCCCTCATGAGCTTCTTCCAATGCTAGGCTCTCCCTCAATTGCACAACCACGGCAGCCATTGTTGGCCTTCGAACAGCAACATCCGATGTGCATGCCATGGCGGTGTCAATCACTTTCCACATGGAACTCACATCATAGGCATCACCGAGCCGGGCATCGGCGACTGAGCTGATGTTACCAGATGCAATCTTTTGTTTCACACCCTGAACGATGTGGCCATGGCTTGACAGTATTGGATGCTCACCGGTGGCTATCTCCAGTAGAACTACACCGAAGCTATAAACATCGCTGCTCTCGGTGAGCCTGCCAGTGTGGTAGTATCTAGGAAACAACAGGTATGCATCACTTCAGTTATCTCAGAGACTGCATTAAGAGATTGAGACAAAATTGTGTTGCATACAGTCAATTTACCACTTCTGTTCCAGCTTCACCGCAAAGCTAGCTAGTTATACAAGAAAATAAAAGACATGCATAGGTGCATATGAACCCGTTGGCTGATTTGTTGTGGGATTTTTTTAAGATCCAAATGTATAGAATCACGAAGAAGTGCATATGGACATGTCTTGATTGACATCCTTATGGGGGAAAGGCGTATGGTTTACTTTACTCAATCGAGTTGTACAAAGAAGAGGTACCAAAATGTTGTTCAATGGACAAAGGGACATACTCAGGGTCGATGTAACCTGCAGTCCCAGCTGCAATGGTTGATACGTGAGTCTGTGTGTCACTGAGATATGTTTTGCAGAGTCCAAAATCAGCTATTTTCGCTTGCAGATTTTGACCCAAGAGGATGTTGCTTGTCTTCACATCTCGATGAATTATTGGCAGGCTACAACCCGTGTGTAGATAATCTAGGCCTATGTATATAACAACAAATCGAGAAAACTTCATGAATACAAGAGAACATGAGTTATAAGTTGGAACACATTTTCTTAAAGAAATTAATAATACTCCATTGCAGCATACCTTGTGCAGCTTCAAGCATAACTCGCACACGTGTTCCCCAATTCAAGTTTTCAGAGGCAATATTTTTGCCTTCATATATGTGCACAATGATGGTTAGAGCGTTACTATGAATTCTGTACATGTCAATGCTCAGATATTTATGCCATTTTTATTTGTAATTTCATTTCGTTCTTTTGTGCTAGAAATTAAAACAAAATATAGTTCAAGTCTTTCTCTTTGTCAGACGGCCTCTAGACGGCCTCTAGAAATATGCATGCACTCCATAAGACAGATACGTAGATGCACAAAAACTACTTTGGATAGTAAAATATCTTGAAAGCACTCGAGATAATGTCTCAAATGGTGCACATAAATTGTATGCAAATTGAGACAACTACACAGTTTTTCTCTCTTAATCATGTAATCAGTAGTTATGTTTGCAATGGACAAACCTCTCAGATGATCATAAAGATTGCCTTGAGACATGTACTCATAAACCAGTGCCAAACAATCTTTCTCCCAGCAATAACCAACCAGAGATACTAGATTCCTGTGATGCACCTTTGTCAAGCTGTGAACCTAGGTAACGAGAGAGAGAGAGAGAGATAGCATGATGTTAATAACTTAATTTTTCAGGAATCACATTGTCAATTATGAGGAAAAATCATAACGAAAATTTATAAATTTATCAGTAACTTCACTGTCAATGCCATTGGTTGAGTTCATTTTACAAACTACATTTACTTTTTCTTAATCAAGGGGGACCGCGTGTAGTGACATATGCACAATTGGAAGGTTACATTTTAATGCCTTTTTAGTGATTGAAATTTGGTACCTCAGCTAAGAACTCATCGAGTCCATGTGAAGAGGACTCAGAACGCATCTTGACAGCAACCTCAGTATTGTCTTCTAAACGACCATAGTATACAAGCCCAAAACCTCCTTGTCCAATGAACCTTTCGAAATTATTTGTAAACGTATACAACTCCTTGTATGTGAATCGGCGATTCTCAGTATTTTGCAGGTGCTCCCTATGAACTTTCCTACTAACTGGAGCACTCGCAAGTTCTGCCTCTCTGGCAGGATCACAAGTAGAAACTGGTGCTGCAAATGGCAGATATAACATAAATATCCACATTGATACATGTGACAAAGGATAATACCATAAGAGCACACTCACCGTTAGGAATTTTTTTATGCCTCCAGACCAGATATGAAATGATAAGTACAACCACTACCACTGCAGGAACCACTACTGAAATAGATATGATAGATGTTCTATTTCCCGATGTAGACGGACTAATTGTTCGGTTGCATAGGTCTTGATCAGATTCATACCTGAAATTAGTTACTACAACCAGTTCAGAGTATTTGGCGTGGAAAAAATTCTTGAATTTGGTACATCCCGACATGTGTAAGATCACATAAAAAAACTCCACATTCAACAATTTGACTCATATTAATAGTAAAGAAGTCAACGGGAAAACTCAAACCTGAAAATGTGAGATCCTGCATTATTTTTACAGACGGAATCTGGAAGTGAGCCATTCAGTCGGTTGCCTAACAAATTTCTGCACAAAGTAACACACAACTTAGACATTTAGTAATTTTTCCTTGCTTAGTAATAATTATAACCAATCTATCTACTAAAATACTCCCTCCATCTGGAATTAGTTGACACTTGCAACTCAAACTTCTATATAGAATAATGATCATGTTAGCTGATACTTACAAATATTCGAGTGATGTGAGCAATGCAAATTTACTAGTTATCACTCCATGCAAACTGCTATTGGAGAGATCTCTGCACATAAATTAGCATTCAACATAAGGAAATGGCTACATGCTTGAATAGAACATAGAAGACCATTTCTTAAACTCACATAGATATTATCCTCATATTGTTACCAGTTGTACTGCTACACTTCACACCATCCCATGCATATTTGGTTGGGAAACATGGATCGCCCATCCAGTTTTTCTTTACTCCATATTCGAGTTTTATACCCATGATGGCGTCGACTACATTACGAAAAAGAGGAGGGAGGGGTGGCATGAATATTTTTATTAGGATAGCAATGCTTCAAGTGCTAAATGGAATTAAAGGAGCTCGTGCATATCAGGATTATACTATCTAAATTAACCCATCACATTAAAATAGATAAATTGGTATAAGACAAAACACATCTATATTTAACACATAGAGATCTGCATTGTAAGAATATCTAGCCACACTTTGTCTCGGAATTTCATCTAGTTGCAACTAGAAAGGTGAAGAAATGGGAAACTCTAGCACGGCCATAAAAAGGACATGTTAAATTGGGGAAATTTCAATTCACTGCGGGTACTTCAGCAGGTTTTTCTTGTGATGTCGCTAATGTAGTACAATGTACATGGTTTGGTGAAACCTGCTTTCTAGTTGAACATCATTAAGCTTCATTTCATCAAACACTTTGAGCGCACCAAGGCGGCATGGCAACATGCGTCAACACCGTCAAGGAGGCCCAAGCTCTGATGCATCAAGAAAGCCGCCAAGCGACACACTGTCGCCATAGCCTGCGCTCCTTGCTGCTTGGTTGGGTGCTTACATTGGAAAAGCTAAGGAGGCGACACCAGTACCCACCACGGTCCCCATGGTGCCGAGCTTCTCCTCTCCAGCCTCGGGTGGTGACTAAGACTTGGATTGAAGGAGTAGACTCCAGTGTGCGCTGGCGTGACACCGCCTTCTCCACGCACCGATGTGCCCCTTCCACCTCCTCGCTTGGCCGCCTACAGACATCTCTCTAAGCCTGGATAACCCGACATGAACCCGTCCTACGGAGGCCGTTCCTCCTCCACCCTCTTTCTTCTTTGTGGCCACAACTAACATGAGGTTTGTGGTTGCAACCAAAGAAAAAGGGAGGTGATTGGACGCGTCCGCGGACATAAGAGGGTCACTTCTGAGAACCTGGTTGTATATGCTCTTACACCTTACACCTTAGCGATGTGCGCCCACGCTTGTGCAGTAGCCACTGTCCCAGCACACACATGTGGACCCATGTATATGTATGAAATTAGTTGTATTTAGTATAGTATGAATTTAATTTGAATTTTTGACGTAATTCATGAGTACATCAATGGCCGGGATCCTCTCAACGTGAGTTCATAGGCTACAAACCAGACATATATCTTGAGAGGTGCTATGTGTGGCTAGAAACAAAACAAACTCTACATCCAACTTTATTTTCTAAGTTCTATTTTCTGTTTTGCTAATTTAGTACTTCACTATAATATTTGTAAATCCTATTTAACTCAAATCGTATATCCTTACGTCAAAATTTTCAGTGTTAAAACTATACATTAAAATTATATATATCTAGGTAATAATTGATTCAAAATTAACAAAGATCAAAAAACTTAGAAAGAAGTATTGAATACAAAGTACTAGATATGACCTTGTTTACGTGTGCGGTCTCCTGCTTAAAGAATCTATGTCGCCAAAAAATGCATGTTATTGTGCCTACTATTAGAATGTGAAATATGTACATCTACTAAATGCAAGTTACTACATCAATTGTAAGCTATATAGTGGGTGGTGGGGTCAAGAACAACAAGATGTCAGCTGAAAGGTTAAAAAGCAATGGAAGTGAGGTTCCAGTATGATAGTTAACGCACAATATAATCAAATATGATACACATGATACGTAATAATTTACATTGACCATGAAGTTTAGGATATCAATTAAATTCTATTAAGGTATATGTTCCTCGAGAAGAGAGTATTATCATATAACGCAAAGTCAAATGGTTTGTTATTATAGTATCAGTGTGATCATGGGGAAGGGGTGAGGGAGAGGGGAGAGGCAAAGAGCTCACAATCTGCAGGGAACGTCATGGGGACATCGTGGGCGATGAGGTTGTAGACCTCGAACGCATTGAGCATCGGAGACAACACCGACGTCGTCGTGGGCGTAAGAGTTGCAGTGAATATACCGTCGGTGACCCTGTACCAGCCGGAACTATATACGCAAGACGCGGCTAAGTAGGAGGGGTTATGCGGGAGTTGTTCTCTATTCCCGTTGAAGAAGATGTCGAATTGTCGGAGCCCGCTGTCCTGAAAGTCTGCAAAGTATAGGAATGCCATAAAAAGATAGGATGGTGTCTTTGACCATACCAAGTGGAGCCTTGTTGTGTTTGTGCCATTGGCAACAGGAGCAATGGCTGTCTGCATAATGGCTGTGGGAATCGCAAACTTGGCATCTGGACGGACGGTCAATGTGGTGGAAAGATTTTGCCACTCCATGCTAGTGTCAGCCCACCACAAGCGGTCGTATGGGTCGTCAGGATACCTAAAAACAAAACGTACAAATGATTATACTAATAACTAAAGTGTATATTGCTTTATTTGAAATAATGTACACCGTAAATATGCATATACAAATATTTATGTTATATGTAATGAAAGGATATCATGACATTCATATCCGGATGAAGTTTCCAAACATAAACCTTTCATCATATATAACTTGGTTAGTTAGATTGTCGATCTAGAAAGACATGCATGCCATATTCACTGGTAGAGGGAGTATCTTCTTCAAACAAAAATGTTGGGCTTTTGGGTCCCAAAATAAAGAACTAATTAAGGGGTTACACCCAATAAGACCAAAGAATAAAGTGAGTCCTCCTATACGGCACCACTTGCGCCAATTAACGACCTGGTGCCCGCACTCTACTAATCATGGACCGGCCCAATAAGCAGGCATTCTCTCGCTTAGTTCAGTCGCCCTTTTGCTCGCTCTATTGATTTCTGTCTAAAAAATGTTTGCTTGATTGACCAGCCAACTGTTGATCACTTGACCTAGTCGGTCTTGGACCATTGACCATCGACCAATTCATAATTTTTTTAAAAGTGATAATTTTGAAAAAAATCTTGAATTTTAAAAATGTTCACCATATTTGAAAAAAAACATGAATTTAAGAATACTTCATGAATTTGGGGAAAATGTGACATTATAAGTTAACAAAAATGGGGAAAAATTGTGAATTTGAATAAGTTCATTTATTTGAAAAAAACATCTTGAAGTAGTTCATAAGTTGAAAAAGAAAATGATCACAAATTCGGGAAAAGGTTCATGATTTCAAACAAAGGTAAATAAAAAATAAAAAAATCATCCTGGAAAAGGAGAGGGAAAAGCGCCCCAGAAATCAACGGCCAAACATACACCGACTGAACTGCGTATAGGGACGCGGTGCGTACAGTGAGAAAGAGAAAAAGAAAGAGTTAAATGGGCCAAACCTACGGACGAACATGGTTGTGCGCCAAATTGCTAGGATGGCGATTGCGCATGGGAGCTCCTATGCAGCATTGCAGGCGCCTGTTAACTACATGGTGCTCGCACCGTCATTGGCGTGAGTCGGCCCACAAGCGCGCATGCTCGCTCGAGAAAACAAAAACGGTCGCTATTGCTGAGTTCAGTCCCTCGCTTCGCTGGATCGGCCGCTCGCTAGCAGCCAAGTTTTTGGTTTCTTTTTTCACTGTTGATCCGGTAGGAAAAAACCACCTACTTTTTTTATTTCTTACAAAATAAATTTATGAAATTAAAAAGGTTTGCAGGTTTAAAGAAAAAACTTTATCCATTTGAAAAGAAGTTTATCTCATCAAAAAAAGGTTCATCGATTTTTGGGAAAAGTTCATTTTTTAAAGGAAGTTCATCGAATTTGAAAAAACATCGGATTTGAAAACTTCATCTTTTCTGGAAAAAAATCAGTTTCAAAAAAGTTCATTGATTTGAACGAAGCTCATCTATTTGAAAATATATTCATCAATTTTCAAAAAAGTTCATTGAATTTTTTAAAAAAGGTCATCGGATTTGAAAAAAGTTCATCGATTCTGAAAAAGAATCGTCTATTTTGAAAAACTTTCATCGATTTGAAACAACTTCATCTATTTGAAAAAAAAAATCATCTATATTGAAAAAAGTTCATCGATCTGAAATAAAAGTTTCATTGATTTTGAAAGAAATATCACGAATATGAAGAAAAAGTTCATGCATTTTAATTTCTTATGAAAGCGCTCCCAGTTGGCAGCCCAGTAGGCTTTGTCGTCTCTTATGTTATTTTTCTGTGTCTTTTCTCGCTTCCTTCGTTTTTTTCTTTCTTTTTTTTGCTTTTTATTTTCCTTTTTTTATGTGTTATATAAAAAGGTAACCATGTATTATGAAGATGTTCATCATATATTGAGAAAATGTACACTGTATATTACAACAAAGTTCACATATATTGTAAAAAAATGCATACTAAGAATTTGATCAGTGGTTTTGACAAAGAAATGTCCAATTTGTATTTTGGAAATGTTATGTGTATACTAAAAAAACGTTCACTGTATTAAAAAAAGTTCATCATGTATAAAAACATGTCCAGTGTAAGTTTTGAAAAATGTTCACCTTATATTGCCAAAATGGTCACCAGATAATAAAAAATATAGTTTGTATTGGAGAATAGTTCACCCAATATTAGAAAAATGTTCACTTATACCAAAAAGATGTTTGAAATTTTGAAAAAATTAAAAAAATCATAAAAATCGAAAAGTTCAAAAGTTGTTTGAAATGTTCTCATTTTCTTAAAGAAAATCGCATTTTAATACATAAACCGACAAAAACGCTAAAAACTTAATCTGTATAGTATATCTCCTAAATAGAGTATAAACTCGCTGTTGGGCCTGCCCACTTCGTGAGAACCTGTGTGAAAGATCGACTATTGGACGCACACGGGCGTCCAATAGAAGCTCCCCACCAGCTCTTACGGCGCTGAATTAGAAATGACAAATAAAGCCCCGTCTGAAGTGTTTACTATTGAAGAGGAGTTCGTTTCATCGCCTCCTGGCTTATTCCTTCAATGCTTCCCTCCTTCTTTTTGTTTTCTGTCGGTTTTTGACAACCCCAATCGATGTTGTGCAAAATAAAAATCAACACAAATATATTATCTTGGAATAATTTAAATAAAATTGACACTTTACTAAACCACGTCCAGCATTAACTCCATCAAATCAATCTTACCAAGCAGAATTTTTTTTAATCGGTCTTATCAAAATCTCAACTAAATCAAAACTTTACTTGCATTTCTCTACCCACACTTCCATATAATTAAATGTTAATAAAATTGATGTAAAGTATATGTCGAACAAAATTGGTGCTGAACCACTAGAGTACGCGTCCGTTGCAACGCACGGGCAATTAGCTAGCGAGTGTAATTGCCGTGTGGTCTTCAATATTCGGTCTTAAAGCTAAATACGAGGAGCACGCAAATATTAAGAAAAGAAAGCTGGGAGCGGAGGAGCATACCGCATATATTTGTTTGTCCCCAAATTGCGCCGCGAATACAGGCCCATGGACTGGCCGGTGGTGGCGTTGGGATATAGCAAGGCCCCGAGCCGCCTCAGCTCCACGGAGTTTACGAATGGGGTGCCGCCGCCGGTGTTCACCAGACACACCGGCACCCAGCTCGCCCACGCGACGAAGACCACCTCGGCCGGCCAGCCCCTAGTGCCGGTCTCGTACGTGTCCCAGTAGTTGCTCCCCAGGTGCAGGTCGAACTGCGTCGACAACCTCTTCTTGCCGTCGTAGTTCCCGTAGAAGAACTCCAGCCGGAGCATGTACTTGGCGCCAATCTCCGTCGGGAGCGAGTAGCAGTTCCGTACGCCGGACGGGAAGCTCCTGAGCGTACGATAGAGCTCGAAAGTGGCGCTGGTGTCGTGCTCGGCTGCCACCCGGTGGTTCTCCCCGGCGTCCACGTACTGGTCGTCTGAGACGTAGACGATACCGGTGTTGACGTCCTTGCGGCCGCTGAACTCGGCATCCATGCCGCAGTCGATGCTCAGAAAGCCTTCTTACACAAACAAAGTGGAACAAGTTAGAATCAGGAGACACCAAGAAGACACACATGCATGGGATTGGTGTGATGCACATCTGTATTCATGTGAAAAACCTGGCTGACCGGCGACATGGATTGGGGTGGCGCTTAACACGAGCACGGCAAAAAAGACGATTATCACCATTGGAGGTATGGAACAGCGCATGCAATGGCACTATGTCTGACTGGCAACGCTTATGTGTATATATTGAACCAAAACATCCTAAATTAATGTGGAAAATTATTCACTTGAGTTTATTTTTATGCTAGTATAAATGCCACACCGTGGAGTTGACCGACTGGTTCTTCTCCAGCTCTATCCGTCTCACAAAATGCAGAATCATGGTTTTGAAACAAAAATGGGAGAAGAAATAATGATGACTGACAGCGACCTTGCTCGCAGGGAATTGTAAGATTGTGTCTTGGTTTAGTTGACTTTGCACTTTGAAACACGGATTTTATGCCAAGTTGTTCGTTCCACGGAGGAACCTCATGAAAGAATATTTCCTGCCTTTTTCTTTAGTGCCTCAACTTGCTAATTTTAATGAGATGAAGGTAAACTGCCGATGATTTCAACAATTTTATCAATACAAGCTGTGCAAAGCTCTAGACACTATTAAAATTAGTAAAAGATACTCCCTCCACCCGGAAATAAGATACATCAATTTTCATCCATTTCTCCAACTAGTATTTCTGGACGGAGGGAGTACATGCTTCACATGTCAAAACACTCGCCGATGCATGGTGGAAAGGAAACTCCCTTCCGCCCCTGTGTCGCCTCCTAGGCGATACTGGTGCGGACCGCGCACCCGCTCAAATTCCCGTCCTTTAGGTCGCATCCCCTCGTCGCAGCCGGCTGGCATCACATGGTCACTAGTAGATAAAGGGTCATCAGACCCGGTTCGTTTGGGCCTTTAGCCCCGGTTCCAGAACCGGGACAAGAGTGTCGGTACTAATGCTCTGACCCTTTAGTCCCGGTTCAATCCAGAACCGGGGCAGATGGGTGTCCACGTGGCCTATGCGCCGAGCCCAGGCAGGAGGGGCTTTGGTCCCGGTTGGTGGCACCAATCAGGACCAAAAGGCATCCACGCGTCAGCATTTCTGTGGTTATGGTTTTTGTTTTTGTTTTTTGAAAGGGGAGGGGGGTTGGAGGTTTTGGGGGGTTAATTTAGGTGTTTCATATTGTGTTAGCTAGCTAATTAATAGAGAGAAGTGTCCTCTCTTATGTCCGTGCTTGATCGACGCTACGTATAGAGAGGACTAGACACGCCTGGACCAATGCCCTGTTTTCTACTAGTGGTACTACACATACGTATAGAGAGGACTAGACACGCTAGCTAGTTAGCTAGCTAGTAAAGCAAACGAAGGAAACAGAAGATCGTATATATATATATATATATATATATATATATATATATATATGCATACAGAGAGAACTAATATCGATCACCTCTCCTTCTCCGAGAGATTGGTCGAACAACAAGTTCTCGTATATCTATCCGACACTCCGGGTACATATATACAATAATTATCTCTTACAAATATAATCTCCTATAGGATGGACGCATGGTCCACATAGTATTCTCCGTCTGGCGCGATCACGTGTTCAAGGAAGAATGCCGCCAATTCCTCTTGAATTGCTCGCAGACGATCTGGTGTTAGGAGTTCATCCCGCATCCGAAACATCTAATTTGAAGTAGGGGGTCAATACATGAAATGATGCTATAAAATTGTGAATATTATTAATTGCTTACGCACTTCAAATTGTGCTTCAGAGTAGCCCCGCTCACAGGTCGTGTGGCGGATGGACTCGCAAATGTAGTATCCACAGTAATCATTCCCGGGTTCCTGCCACAACCACTTTACAAAAAATAGAGGTCAATCAAACTGATAAGCAAGAATGCCAAATGGTATTGATGAAACTAGCGCTTGAATCAAGATATAGGAGATGCGCGCGCGGAACATGCTACTATATAGTACTTACTTTCGGGTATCTAAATTCTAGCTTCTTCGGCAGTCCCGGAGCTTTTTTGGTGAATTTTCTCCAAACCCTGTCAGACAAAGAAAACAATTACTTGATATCAGAAATGAAGTTGCTGATATGCATGGTGGATAATATTGATCGATTTAACTTACCTGTCGAGCATTTGAGTCATGTCCGCATACTCCTCGGGATCTTTACGTTTAGAGTCCAAGACAGTTACTACTCCCTTCTCAAGCTTAATCTCTAAGAGAATATAGTGGAAGCTGCGCACGCATGCATGAACTCATCAATTACATTACTATAACCTTGACTGATATATAAGGGAAACCAAATATGCACAAGACAGTAACACTCACTTGAAGTTGTAAGGAAAGAGTATTATATCTTTGTTTTCATTTACCACCAACGATCGTAGCAAGTTGGTCTCGGTATCTAAGGGACGCAATTTAACCTCGGTTGCATCTATGAGGTATGTGTTAATGAACCCAATATCACCTACTTGTCTTTTCTTCAATTTGACGATCTTCAATCTGCATAATATAGTGAGGATAATTATAAATACATGCAATGAAGATCAGCTATATAGAGAGACTTAATGACAGAAGTAGTACTACTTACAGACAGTAGCAGGTGACCGTTGTTTTTTCGAGGGCCAATTGATTGAAAAACGGATAGAACTCCTCAAATGGAACAGGCAACAGTTCAATTCCAATGAGGTCATGCTCCGGTTTAACTCTCAAATACAAGCTATCCCTCCCCCCAGACTCTCTGGAGATTTTCAAGTACCAATCATGCAATCTTCGCATATTCGTTGATAGAGATCTTTCATTTTTGACGAGAGGCTTTTTGTACTCGTATCTTTCTATCTGCACGTCCAAGAAATCATATTGTACATCGTCGGACACGTAATCTCCAAGATTGGTATAACCGGGCACCATCCTCGGATCATTAGCGACCATGTCGCTAGACACCTTGAGCGGGGGGCACGATTGGTCCGCTTGTTCGCCGAGCTGGGCAATTTGTTTCCCAGCTCTTCCTTCTGCTAACCTTTGATCACTTTTCGTACTTCCCGACCGCTTCGCTGCTTGAAATGACTTTTGAATCATGCGGTCATAGTTGTCCTTCGGCTTACTTTTCGCTGGTTGCTTCAGGGCAGCAAGAGTTCGCTTTGCTTTCACCGCATCTATCTTCTCCTCCGGAGGTGGATGTCTCTGTGCTTTCAACCCTTCAAGCCAGTCCTTCACTTCGCCTTGAGCTATCTTCGTGTTTTCCTCGTCGGACCTCTCATATGGTAACTTCTCTAAAGGCGTGAGAGAAGGACCGAATCTGCATCGCCTCCCGCCTCTGCTGTACTGCTAGACGTCGCCAGACCAGACGAAGCGGTTGTCTTTTTTCCTTCCTTATGCGCCGGAGCAGGAGCAGCCGGAGCGGCGGCAGGTCTCTTCCGCCCTTGCTGACTAGGCGGAGAAGGAGGAGCAGGCTGGCTGCTCGGGTGCGCCGGCGGCGAAGGAGGCGGAGTGCCGCCACGCGCCGGCGGCGAAGAAGGCGGAGTGCCGCCACGCACCGGAGAAGGAGCCGGAGTGCCCTGATCGTCACTCGCCGGAGGAGGAGGCGGTGGAGGAGGCGGAGTGCCCTGACTCGCCGGAGGAGGAGGAGGAGGAGGCGGTGGCGTCCAGTTGAGAATGTTGATGAGGTCCTTCCGCCATAGGCATGGAGTCTTCAGTGAAGAACCCAGCCGAGTCTCCCCTTCACCGGTAGGGTGGTCAAGCTGGAGCTCCTCAAATCCCTCCGTAATTTCATCGACCATCACCCTAGCATATCCTTCTGGAATTGGCCGGCAGTGAAAAGTGTCGCCGGGTCCAGTAGGATAAACAGAGCCAACAGCCGCCTTGACCTTCAGATTCATCCACTGCGCCATAAGGTGGCATTTTTGTGCCTCCGTGATAGCATCCACGGGATACCTGGCAGTAGCCATCAAGACAGGCTCCGGCTGAAGCGGCTCGGTGGAAGCCACGCTGCTTCTCCGCTGAGATGGCGGGGTAGATTCGGGGGAAGCTTCGGCAATTCTTTTGTCCCGATTTGCTTCCCGTTCCTCTATCGCTTGTATTCTGGCCCGCAGCGCCTGCAGTTCGGTCTGCTCCATTTTCTTCCTCCTCTCGTGGGTTTTGTAGCCGCCTGCGTCCGGAAACCCAGCACGCCACGGAAGGGAGCCTGGCGTGCCTCGTGTCCGTCCAGGGTGCTCAGGATTCCCGAGGGCCATTGTCAGCTCGTCGTTCTCTCTGTCGGGGAAGAACGCCCCTTCATGCGATGCTTTGATATACTGCCGCATCTTCCTGAGTGGTGTTTCCAATTGCTTGTCCGTCCAAATGCACCTCCCTGATACAGGGTCCAAGGTTCCGCCAGCCCCGAAGAACCAAGTCCGGCAACGGTCTGGCCATTGCATTGTCTCTGGTTCGATCCCTTTCTCAAGCAGATCATTCTCAGCCTTGGCCCACTGAGGCCGGGCTCTGAGGTAGCCACCTAACCCCGTGCGATGGTGATGCTTCTTCTTCGCAGCATTTATCGGGTTTGTCTCCGACATCTTCTGACTCTTTTCTGATGTCTTATAGGCCACAAATGCGGGCCAGTCATCTTTGATCTTCTCATATATGCCCACAAATTCTGGAGTCTTTTTATCTTTGACAAACGTATTCAGTTTTTTCTTCCATGCCCTGAATTGGTCTGCCATCTTCGAAAGAGCAGCAGACTTGATTAAGTCCTCTTTAACTGGCTTCGCCGGATCATCCTCTGCCGGTAGGATGAAATTTGACTTCAGCTCAGTCCATAGATCTTCTTTCTGCATATCAGTGACATAAGACACATGAGCGTCATTTGCAGCCGGCTTTAACCATTGATGGATGCTGATCGGGATCTTGTCCCTAACCAGAACCCCGCACTGATTAACAAATGCGTTCTTTGTCCGGATGGGGTCAATCGGCTCGCCGGAGCGCGAGATTTCTGAGATTTCAAACTTTTCATCCGGCCTCAACTTTTTCTTCGCGCCTCGTCTCTTTACCGAAGATTTGCTCGATCCGGAGGGCTAGAAAAAGGAACAAAGACGAGAGTTAATGAATGCATCAATTAACTAGTCAACACAGGCTTAACTAACATATATACCCCCTGGCCGGACTTGGTTCGGTCACCGGAGCCAGCATCACGGTCTCCTTCTTGCACTGGCATTGGGTCACCGGAGCCGTCCTCACGGTCTACTTCTTCCATGTGCATTGGGTCACCGGAGCCATCAATATCATAGCCTAGATCTTCCAACTGCAGCTCTCTTTCCACCTGCTCATCGGTGTCGTTGAGAAACGACAAGACGGCATTTTGTCCGTCTGCGCTTATGTCCATCAACATCGCTTCTTGTGCTAGGTCTCGGGTGTTGTCGTCCATAGTTTCTACAAATATTTACAACATGCCAATTATTATTCAAACATGACAGATGGATATATTAATGGCAAACGTAGAACTAGCTTCGACCCTCGACCCCTGGACGACCCTCGACTGCTCGGCGATCCACAACCCTAGACCCCCTCATGTCACATTTTGTCTAGTGTCAAAGGATTCAACAAAACCAATACTTCATCATTAGGCGAAAGTAACAGTCGCATGATGGTATGAAGCTCTCCAAAGTGGTTTTGGAACGGAGTCCCAGAAAGGATAATTTGTAACAATAGACGGATTATCCTATCAGGAACTTCGTTCCAGAACAACTTTGCATAACTTCGTACAAACATGCCCCGGTTACTTCTGGCAAATGATGAAGTCATGGATTTCTTCAATACTTTTACACTAGCTAGGCAACCTCTCTCGGCCCCTCGACCCTCGACTGCTCGGCGATCCACAACCCTAGACCCCCTCATGTCACATTTTGTCTAGTGTCAAAGGATTCAACAAAACCAATACTTC
>LR738714.1:523954938-524039486 GCA_902687465.1 Secale cereale | reverse complement strand
GACGGCGCGGGGCGGGGCGGGGCGACGGCGCGACGGCGACGGGGCGGCGTTGGGGGCGACGGCGACGGGGCGACGAGGCGACGGGGCGACGGCCGGGGCGACGGGGGCGGGGACGAAGCAGAGTGAGGAGGCGTCGGGGGCGGGGAAGGTGAAATTTTCGCAAGTGTTGGTTATATAGGAGGCGTATTAGTCCCGGTTTGTGCCACCAACCGGGACTAATACCACCCTTTAGTCCCGGTTGGTGCCACCAACCGGGACCAAAGGCCTTGCTGGCGTGGTGCGGTGGGAAGTTTAGTCCCACCTCGCTAGTTGAGAGAGGCCAGCACCAGTTTATAAGCTGCGCTGCCTCTCTCCTCTCGAACTCATCTGAAGTGCAGGCTTACGGGCCTAATTCGACAGTGCAATGCCTGTGGGCCTACTGGGCCTTCTGCGGGCCTGAATCCTGGCCCATGGTTGGGTTTCTAGTCGTATTCAGGCCGTGATGGCCCAATAGGTGGCATTTTTTTCTTTTTTTCTATTTATTTTTTCATTTCTACTTAGAACTAAATACTTATAGTGTTTTAGTGATTTCTTTTTCCTTTTAGGTCACAAAAATTATAAACTTTCATTATTTTCTTTGTTGTTTTATTTATTTTATTTTGTTTCTACTTACAACAAAATACTTATTGTTGCTATTTTTTTGCAGGTTTTTTTGTTTTGTTTTCTGCATTATTTATTTTTCTTTTGTTTTTTGCTTTATTTTTTAATTCTTTCTGGTAAAACCAATTACAAACTTTCTGTTAGTGCAAGTAGTATTCAAATTTGAATAGTTTAAATTTGAAATTATTTGTTTTCTTTGTTGCTTTATTTATTTTATTTTGTTTCTACTTACAATGAAATACTTATTGTTGCTATTTTTTATTTTTTTGCAAGTTTTTTTTTGTTTTCTGCATTATTTATTTTCTTTTGTTTTTTGCTTTATTTTTTAATTCTTTCTGGTAAAACCAATTACAAATTTTCTGGTAGTGCAAATTTGAATAGTACAAACGGACAATGGTATCATACTCGTTTGTTACAAAGTTGGCATGGTATCATCATAATAGTTGCCGAAAAAAGTCTTCACTTTTTCTTCGCTTGTGTCATTTGCTTATTGCGCCGTAACCATGGATAATCTTCATCGTTTATCAGGATGCTTGGGTCAGCCTTGACTTTGAAGGGAGGAATTTTATGAAACTTTTCATAATCTTCAGACATGTCTGTCTTGCCCTCCACTCCCAGGATGTCCCTTTTTCCTGAAAGAACTATGTGGTGCTTTGGCTCATCGTATGATGTATTCGCTTCCTTATCTTTTCTTTTTCTCGGTCTGGTAGACATGTCCTTCACATAGATAACCTGTGCCACATCATTGGCTAGGACGAACGGTTCGTCAGTGTATCCAAGATTTTTCAGATCAACTGTTGTCATTCCGTACTGTGGGTCTACCTGTACCCCGCCTCCTGACAGATTGACCCATTTGCACTTAAACAAAGGGACCTTAAAATCATGTCCGTAGTCAAGTTCCCATATGTCCACTATGTAACCATAATATGTGTCATTTCCCCTCTCGGTTGTTGCATCAAAGCGGACACCGCTGTTTTGGTTGGTGCTCTTTTGATCTTGGACAATCGTGTAAAATGTATTCCCATATATCTTGTATCCTTTGTAAATCAATACAGTCGAAGATGGTCCCCTGGACAACAAGTACAACTCATCACAAACAGTGTTGTCACCTCTGAGACGTGTTTCCAACCAACTGCTGAAAGTCCTGATGTGTTCACATGTAATCCAGTCGTCGCACTGCTCCGAGTGTTTGGAGCGCAGACTGTTCTTGTGTTCATCACATACGGGGTCACTAATGTAGAGTTCTGTAGAACTGTGTAGTGTGCTTGAGACCAAGAATATCCGTCCCTGCATATTATTGAGTCCCTTCCAAGCGTGCCTTTTCCAGTCAGTCTCCCCTCGTACCGCGATTTAGGGAGACCTATCTTATTAAGGCCAGGAATGAAGTCAACACAAAACCCGATGACATCCTCTGTTTGATGGCCCATGGAGATGCTTCCTTCTGGCCTGGCGCGGTTACGGACATATTTCTTTAGGACTCCCATGAACCTCTCAAAGGGGTACATATTGTGTAGAAATACGGGCCCCAGAATGACAATCTCGTCGACTAGATGAACTAGGACGTGTGTCATGATATTGAAGAAGGATGGTGGGAACACAAGCTCGAAACTGACAAGACATTGCGCCACACACTCCTTAGCCTTGGTACGATTTCTGGATCGATCACCTTCTGAGAGATTGCATTGAGGAATGCACATAGCTTCACAATGGCTAATCGGACATTTTCCGGTAGAAGCCCCCTCAATGCAACCGGAAGCAGTTGCGTCATAATCACATGGCAGTCATGAGACTTTAGGTTCTGGAACTTTTTCTTTGCCATATTTATTATTCCCTTTATATTCGACGAGAAGCCAGTCGGGACCTTCATACTGAGCAGGCATTCAAAGAAGATTTCTTTCTCTTCTTTCGTAAGAGCATAGCTGGCAGGACCTTCATACAGCTTCGGAGGGATGCCGTCTTTTTCGTGCAAACGTTGCAGGTCCTCCTGTGCCTTAGCTGTATCTTTTGTCTTTCCATACACGCCCAAGAAGCCTAGCAGGTTCACGCAAAGGTTCTTCGTCACGTGCATCACGTCAATTGAAGAGTGGACCTCTAGGTCTTTCTAGTAGGGTAGGTTCCAAAATATAGATTTCTTCTTCCACATGGGTGCTGATACGTCCAAAACGTATCTATAATTTCTGCTTGCTACATGCCTCTTTTGGGTGATATTGCTATGATATTTATACACTTCCATACACTTTTGATCATATTTGGACTAACCTATTAACTCAGTGCACCCCAGTGCCAGTTTCTGTTTTCAGCTGTTTTTGTATTTCAGGTTTTCCCGTCACGTAAACTGCCAGAAAAATCCCGGAAAAATTATATAAAAAATCAGCGTTCCAGAAGCTTCCACACGGCCGAAGTAGGCCCGGAGGGGGGCCACCAGGGCTCCAGGCGCCCTGGTGGCGCGGCCCCCCTCTTTGCCGTGCCGGGGGGGGCGCCTGGGCCCCCCAGGCCTCCGCTGATGCCCCCTTTGGCATATATTTAACACGCGTCCCGAAACCCTCGAGGACGGAACCCTTTTTCGTGATCTCATCTCTGTTCCTCCGCCGCCGCGCTTCCAAGATCGGGAGCACCAGGAGAACTCTTTCCGGCACCCTGCCGGAGGGGAGGATCACCACCGGGAGCCTCTCCACCACCATGGACGCCTCCCGGATGAGTTGTGAGTAGTCTCCTTTGGACCATGGGTCCATGACCAGTAGCTATGTGATGTTCTCCTCCCCTTCTTGTGCTTCACTAATTAGACCTCGTGAGCTGCCCTACATGATCGAGGCACATATGTAATCCTTATGCTGTTGATATGTTGAGTTTGCTGGGATCCGATGGATTGTGAGATTATGTTCAGATTGTGTTTGAGTAATATATTTGATTTACCTCTTTTATATTTATGTTCTTAAGTAATTCTTGCATGTTCTCCGTTGCTATTTATTGCTTTGGCCAAGTAGTAGGTAGTGACTCCAAGAGGGAACGTTATGCTTGATTGTGGGTTCATGCCCCTCGATGACTAGCTTGAGTGACAAAAACATGAGTCTAGGGGATGTGCTGTTGCCGCAAGGGGGAAAAACAACGGTGCTTGTACTCGCGGGTGCAAGGATTGTTTACTTTACGCAAAGTTCTTTTAATGCAGTTGTCTGTTGCTTTGAGTTTACACTATGGGTGGGACTCGCAACTTAATACCAGCGAGATGTTCTGGATAGATATCTCAAGGTGGATGATTAGTAGTAGATGCAGATGGATTTCGGTCTACTTACCTTGGCGTACCGCCCATGCTTTGAACCTCTACCTTTCTTGCAACATAGTTAGCATTGGTTTGCGCACATAATTCTGTCAATTGCCCAGCTGTAATTCGTTTACCTCACATAGCTGTTTTATCGTCTTTTGGGAGAGAGACATCACCAGTGAACATCATGGGACCCCGGTCCATATTACCATCACTGATCACATCCGCTATTTACTTTCCGCTTTTACTTACTAGTTGCAGCAATACCTATCACTATTATCTCTTGTGTTTGATCCTTTGTAAACGACAAGGCTGGAGGGATTGACAACCTCTATGTACTCGTTGGGAGCAAAGTTATTTGTATCTGTGTGCAGGTCCAAGTTGATTGCTAAGTATCTGGCGCCGTTAGCAGTTGACACCTTCTTGTTGAACCTTGGAGTCTCAGGGGAAATCGATCCTTGGTATCTTTGCCAAGGGAAAACTAACGCTACACTGCATCTCAAACCTTCCACTTGGGGTAACCAACGAGGGACGAGAAGCCATCAAGCAAAGTTTTCTGGCGCCGTTGCCGGGGACTCCACTCTTCAAGATAGGGGAGTTGCACACTATCTTTTACCTTTGCTTTTTAGTCTTGTTAGTTTACCTTTCAGTTTTCTTTATGTCTTTTTACTAGTTTTGCTTAATGGAAAACAACAAAAATATGAGAGAGCTTTATAAGCTCTACCTTGCTTTGGGACATGATGTGTTTGAAGAGAAAATTAAAAAACCTATGGAACTTTATTATCTGCATAACAATCATGATGGTGGTGATGTTATTAGTATGCTTTCTTTGAATATCAATATTGCTAATGACATGGAAAGCTCTAAGCTTGGGGATGACACGTTTGATGAACATGATATTTTTAGTCCCCCAACTTTTGAAGAGAAAATTTACTTTGACGATACTTTGCTTCTTATACATGATGATTACAATGATGAATATGATGTTTTCAGTCCACCCACTATTGAGGATAAAATTTATTATGATTATGATATGCCTCCTAAATACAATGATTACCATGATGGTTATGATTGCTTTACTCTCACTATTCCTAATAAGAAAGATTTTGCTTATATGAAGAGTAATGACACTTTTTTGCATGTGGATCATGGTAACAATGCTTTATGTGATGCTTATATTGTTGAGTTTATTCGTGATCCCACTATAAATTATTATGAGAAGGGAACATATGCTTATAGATATTTCAATGATATCAAGTTCCCTCTCTTTATGTTGAAGGTTTTGAAGCTACACTTGTTTTGCCTTCCTATGCTTATTGCTTTATGCTTCAATGAATTATTCTATTGCAATATTCCTATGCATAGGAAGCATGTTAGGCTTAAATGTGTTTGGTATTTGCTTCTTGATGCTCTCTTTTGTTCTTCAACTCTTATTCCTACGAGAGCATCATTAAAGTCTCATGCCTAGCTTAAAGGCATGAAAGAAAGCGCTTTTGGGAGGCAGCCCACATGAATAAAATTTTATTTTGCTTTTGTTGTGTCTTGATGTTGTTACTACAGTAGCATCATCATTGTATCTTTACTTTTCAACTTTGTGCCAAGTGTAGCCTCTGATTGCAAGAAAGTTCAAAAGTTGTGACGTGTTGTCCAGGAAACAGATTATGTCCTTGGATAGAAAAATTCGTATAAAATCACCAGATCATCTTTTTGGTCTGAATTTTTTCGACAGCGTGCTCTATACAATTGTCTTTCGGGCATCTGTTTTGAGTTTTTTGATTAGAGTTGCAGAAGTGCCCCGAAAAAATCATTTACTACCTGCTGGTCTGTTTTTCACAGATTCTGTCCTGTTTTGCCTTTCCTTCATTTTGCAAACCTTGAGCTTGCTTTTTCTTTGCAAAAACCTTTTGGCAATCTTGAGAAACAGTAGACCTTCAAGAATATCCTTATTTCAAGCAAGGAACAATTATATTATTATGGGTACTAACCTCGCTAATCAGATTATGATGAGTTATGTATGAAGGGAGTTTTCAAGTGTGCGAGGGAAGATGATAAAAAGATTCAGGAGTGTCAAACGCTCAAGCTTGGGGATGCCCCCATGCACCCCCAAGAAATATTCAAGAAGACTCAAGCATCTAAGCTTGGGGATGCCCCCGTGCATCCCCTTCTCCATCAACATTATCAGTTCGTCTTTCGTTCCACTATATTTTTATCACTTCATGTGTTATGTGCTATGCTTGGAGCGCCTTGCTTTTAGTTTCCTTTTTAGTTTTCTTTAGCTTTTCATAACGAGTCGGAACTCAGCTTTCTTTCTGTGGGAAAGAAACACGCTCCACTTCAACCTAGAACACAACATAGATTTTTCATGTCTATCTTTGCTGTGTATGTTCTTGGTATTTCAATAGCTACTATCATGTTCAGCTCTTAGTTTTCATGCTTATCTTTTTAAAGAGCTTTTGTTTAGTTGATCGTTGGAACTCTCTTTATTTATCATGCTTATCTTATTAGAGAGTTGGCTTCTGTTGCATTGGTCGATATGTCTATGATAAAATGCTACGTGCATAATGGTGCTTAGTAGTTCATGTTTTCTTATGGTTAGTCTCAAATAGCTGGGGGGTTCCCAATGTGTTATTGGAGTACCAACATGATTTGTTTGCCTATGATGTGGTATGGTTTAGTGATATCTTCCTTCAAGAATTTATTTTGATTGACTTGGCGTATGCTCATGCATATTTAAGACTGTAAAGAAAATCTGTCAAGCCTTGATGATCTTTAATTTCTAAGTAGCGATATAACTTCCATGCCTGATTCAATGTTGCTTTGTCGCTCTGCATGATTATGACCGTCATTGCTCTTTTAGTTGGTCGCTCCCAGTCTTTTGCTAACCTCCACCTGTACTAAGCGGACTGACTGCTGGTGCATCCAAAATCCTTTAAAACCAGTTATGCCATATGAGTCCACCATACCTTCCTATACATGGTATTTACCTGCCATTCCTAACGAAGACTTTCATGTACCATCTCGAAATTATTCAAAAAAAGAAAAGCATCCCTATTTTGTGCCTCTGTTTTAGTTCATGAGGAAGTAGTAGTTAATTCATGATCTTTTTAAGTTGGACAAGCTTCACCCCGGGATTGCATGTCTAATGTGCAAACCCATAATACGAGAAGGAACTGGCAAAGAGTGCGCCCGGCTCAAAAATAATATAACAAACAAACCCTCCTTCACGCTTTGTTCATGAGAAATCAGAAAACTTTGGCAGTGATAAACAAAGGAGATTAAGAGGATGTGATCGTCCTCATTCGGGAGCCGTTCCTCGAAACTTGTCCATCTCAAGAAGTGATTGAGTTGTCTGCTAGCATTCGTTGACGAAACATGCATATCCAAAAAAATAATTATTACCTCTGTTTTTAAAACCAAGAGCTCTGGTACATGCTTTGTCTTTGTTTCCGACCACGGGTTTTCAACCTTGCCAACAAAAGCCACGGTTCGAGAGTCTCCACCTTCTTTTAAAGCACCAACTATTAAGAGCATGATCGTCATTCTGAGTGTAATGTGCATTGTCCCAAAGTAGCATTGTCTTTTGCATGATTATGATATCGTTTATTCTGAAATTATTGTATCTAGTCATCACTTAAACCTTGGAGGTGCCCCTGCATTTATGTTTTGCTTCAATAAAGGGGGCAAGCGAGATACCACTTTATCATATTTGCACACCATGCTCATTACAAATCTATTTGATGTTTCAGTATCATATTGTAAAACTTTCAGTTCTTTGTGATTTACTCATGAGGCAACTTAATTACTACAGATTCATTGTCTCAGTAAGCTTTTGTCATATGACTATGAAAAGTCCTATATGGTTAATAGCATGTCACCACAGAAATTATTCTTGTTATCATTTACCTACTCGAGGACGAGCAGGAATTAAGCTTGGGGATGTTGATACGTCCAAAACGTATCTATAATTTCTGCTTGCTCCATGACTCTTTTGGGTGATATTGCTATGATATTTATACACTTCCATACACTTTTGATCATATTTGGACTAACCTATTAACTCGGTGCACCCCAGTGCCAGTTTCTGTTTTCTGCTGTTTTTGTATTTCAGGTTTTCCGGTCACGTAAACTGCCAGAAAAATTCCGGAAAAATTATATAAAAAATCAGCGTTCCGGAAGCTTCCACACGGCCGAAGTAGGGCCGGAGGGGGGCCACCAGGGCTCCAGGCGCCCTGGTGGCGCGGCCCCCCTCCTGGCCGCGCCGGGGGGCGCCTGGGCCCCCCAGGCCTCCGCTGATGCCCTCCTTTGGCATATATTTAACACGCGTCCCGAAACCCTCGAGGACGGAACCCTTTTTCGTGATATCATCTCTGTTCCGTCGCTGATGACCCTCAACCGTAAGGGATCTGTTGCAGCGTTTTCGATAAGTAAGAGTGTCAAACCCAACGAGGAGCAGAAGGTATTGATAAGCGATTCTGAGCAAGAAATTACTGCAAGCACTGAAAGATAACTTTTTAGGGGTTTTCTCGATATAAGCAACAGGAATGTAAAGGCAAGTAATGTAAAAGGTACTGAGAGTAACAAGTGGCCCAATCCTTTCTTAGCAAAGGAGAGGCCTAGCAACTGAACTTATAAAGACTAAAGCGTTCTTGAGGACACACGGGAGAGGTGGTCATGTGCTTTCGCCATATTCCGTATCGATACTATGTTATGTGTTCATAAGTGTTGAGTGGGTGGATCTATGCTAGTGCACTCTCTAGACTAAGATGAATGCACTCTTATAATTAAACACCTTGCAAGCATCCGCAAATACAAGATATAATTTAAGGCAAAAGCCTAACCATAGCAATACGATCGAGGATCCATTATTCCCTTATGCAAAAGCGTGCGAACTGGGGTTCAGGTTTCTGTCACTCCGGCAACCCACCATAAGCATTCTTTATACACAATGTATTCCCCTAGGTCCTTAATAAGGCGAAGTGTTGGGTGTTCGACTCACGCAACACCACTAGTAGAATGACAACGCAACTTAAGTACCAAACAACACATATTACTTCAACAACATATGACTACTAACAACAAGACTTCCCCCATGTCCTCAAGAACTAAGGTAACTACTCACAAGACATAAAAGAGATCATGATCAGTGGGGATAAATATGTGATAAACAATCTGGACATAATAATATTTCTCCAACAAAACTCAATAGCATTCACCACAAAGTAGTAATCAACATCAATGGAGTAGAGAGGATAGGTAGTACGAGTTACAACACGAGTTGCGATGGTAAGATGAGATTTGGATGAAGATGGAGATGGTGCTGGTGTTGGGGATGATGTTGATGATGATCTCGATGATGCCCGTGACGATGATGATGACGATGGCGACGATCTCCCCTTCCGGGAGGTGATCTCCCCGGCGGAATCTACCCACCGGAGATGCCCTTTTCTTCTCTGTAGGTTTCCGCCTCGAAGCGGCGGCGAAACTCCGTAAAAAGTCCCGTGCCTAGGGTTTTCGGAGGACGGAGAACATATATGCAAAAGGGGGCGACCAGAGGTGGGCCAGGGGCTCCAGGCGCCCCCCGGCGCGGCCAGGGGGGGCGCCCCCAGGCCGCCTGGGCACCCTGTGGCCCCCCTCTGACTCCCCTTTTGCGTGTCTTCGTTATTCGTCTGAAAAATACCTCCCGTCAATTTTCAGGTAATTTGGAGGTGTTCTTCTTCAGCAACTCAGCATCCACTTTTTCCTGCTGAATCCTGCGTCTGCTGTTCTGGTATCGGAAAGTTGCAAACTGTGTAAAATAGACCAAAACAACATAAGAACATCATCATAACGTGAAATATATCAATGAATAAGGATAAATTATAATACAAAATAGTGATGCATTTTGGACGTATCAACACCCCCAAGCTTAGACCTCGCTTGTCCCCAAGCGAATATGAACTCGGTAAACCTGTCCACAAGTTTAGAGAGTGAAGTGTCGATAAATAGAATACGGACAAGAAGCATCATAGTCTCTTCACCAACTCAAATATCCTCAGCAGCAATCTTCAACTCATAAGGCTCTTATGAAAGAGTGTTAACACTCATATTCGAAAGTAGGACCAATGAAAACTCATTATATCATGGCAAACATGTCCTTTGGTCAAAGTACAACAAATAATTTTAACTTTTGCTCTTATATTTTGATGGGATTAATTGAGGCTTTTTGGAATAACATGTTAATAAGCAAGAGGTGAAAGTGTTAACACAAAGGAAGATATTTGCCTTAGCTGGGTATGACAAACAACTTACTTATCAGATGATAATGTCAACAAGGATATGATATGACAAATCTTAATGCAGCTTTATATGAATGAATCCTTATCAACATCAAACGTCTGCTCTCTTTGGGAAATAGAGGAAAGTAGGAATAACTGACTCATCTTAAAATTAAAAGATAGGCCCTGATCTAGGGTAGTAGGGAAAACTCATGTGCTATCCTCAAATCAAACAGAATGAAAACAAGTTTTTGAGAGGTGCATGATTCGTCAACGAATGCTAATAGATAACTCAATTACTTCTTGAACTGGACAAGTTTCGAGGAACGGCTCCCGTATGAGGACGATAACATCCTCTTATTCTCCTTTGTTTATCACTGCCAAAGTTTTCTGATTTCTCATGAACAAAGCGTGAAGGAGGGTTTGTTTGTTATATTATTTTTAAGCCGGGCGCACTCAATGCCAGTTCCTTTTCGTATTATGGGTTTGCACATTATACATGCAATCCCGGGGTGAAGCTTGTCCAACTCAAAAAGGTCATGAATTAGCTACTACTTCCTCATGAGCTAAAGCAGAGGCACAAAATAAAAGATTTTGAACATTTAAGGATAACACATAAATTATATACTTTAGGAGGTGGTAGTGGAGTACCATGAGTAGGTAGGTATGGTGGACTCATATGGAAGGTATTGGCTTAAGGGTATGGACGCACAAGCAGAATTCCGCTTAGTACAGAGTTAGGCTAGCAAAGGTTTTGAAAGAGCAGACAATTGATGATGACTAAGATGCAAAGCAATATAAAGCATGAACATTGAAATAAGCATAACACATCAAGTTGTCTTCCTTGTCAACATAACACTTCAAGCATAATAGCATAAAGGTTTTGGCTATGTTGATACTTTAAGAAAATCATGCTTGTTGTTATGACCAAAGCTATGTTTGCCAAGATTAAATAAAGTTTCATAGCCATACCTGACATAATGTCAATACTCCCCATAAGAATCATCATATAAGGTCGATTGCGTGAAGAGAATACCGAGTGCAGCAAAAAGGAACCGATAAACTTCTCATTAATATTCCATCATAAACGACTCCACACACACGGATACAATTCTTCACCAAAGGGGCGATAGACCTCAATGCACACACCTATCTCATATAATAACTTCCCTAGACATGATACGACTCTACTTGACTTCTGAAAGACAAAAGGTAAAAGATAAAGATACCGGGCACTCCCCCAAGCTTGGAACAAGCCAAGGGAATGCCATTACCCACGGAGATTTCACCCATGCTTGTTAGCGTTAATCACGTAGTCCTTGGCGAAACGCTTCCATGGATATCTTGCTAAAGTCTCTTGTGAGAGGCTCATCTCCTGAATCCTGCATTCAGCACCCAAACTCATGCGCATAAATCTTAGTTCATACTCACAGTTTTGGTTATATAAATCATCAATTTGCCATTGTAGCTCTATAATTCTGTCTTCAGATGCGGCGATTCTTTCCCACATCTCCTTCATCTCCTTCAGAAAGTAGTTCTTTAGCTCGTTGGTGATGTCAAAGTTAGCTTCGACACCACGCTCGGTCATCTTCTTGTACTTGAAGACTTCCTGCTCCACTTCTTCCAGCCTGGCCTAGACGCTCCCCTCCTTGATAGGTCCCTTCAGATCTTCTTGGTGAAGGACGCCTTCCTTCATCTGAACAACCTGAGGGTGCTTCTTCACCTCGGTGAGGTAAGGGTTGATGACGTTGACGACGAACGTGTCCTTGGGGGAACTTGGAGAAGCCATGGCACCTAAATTTAGCTGAAAGATTTCCTGGCAGAAACAGATCGAAGAGAAAACACGCGAAATCGCAAGATACGTTGCCGGAACAACCCGGGCAAATATATAGGAAAAATTTATGCACAGAAAGGAAGGTAACGGACCAAAGCGGGGTCGGAGACAGGCTCCAGGGTGTCCAGGCGGCCTGCCGGCGCGGCCCAGGGGGGGCGCGCCAGGGGGGCGCCTGGACTCCCTGGAGGTCGTTTCCGGTTCCACTTCGACTCGGAATTTTACTAATTTTACAAAAACTCGTAATACGGAACTTTTATGATGTTTTGCGGTGTTTTCTTACCGTACTACATACCTTTTCTTTATTCTGCTTCTGCTGGCGTCTGAAACAGGGCTGCAACATGTTCTTCGTGGGTTGTTGTGTATATTATATTCACATCAACATCGACAGGGTCTCCTGCTATGTAATGTTTAAGTCTTTGCCCATTCACAACTTGAGGTTTGGTCTCTTCAAAATTATTAATCTTAATTGCACCAGACCGATAAGCTTCTTCAATATGAAATGGTCCTTCCCACCTGGAAAGTAGTTTACCTGGAGAAAACCTGAAACGGGATCTAAACAACAAAACTTTATCACCAACATTAAATTCACGTTTCAGAATCTTCCTATCATGCCACCTTTTTACCTTTTCCTTGAACATTTTAGCGCTCTCGTAAGCTTCACTTATCCATTCATCTAGAGAAGTCAAGTTCATGAGACGCTTCTCACCAGCTAGTTTTGGGTCAGCGTTAAGCTCTCTAACAGCCCATAAAGCTTTGTGCTCTAGCTCTAATGGCAAATGGCAAGCCTTGCCATATACCATCTTATAAGGGGACATGCCCATGGGGTTTTTGTAAGCAGTTCTATATGCCCACAAAGCATCTCCTAATTTATTTGACACATCCTTCCTATTTCTGTTTACTGTTTTCTGCAAGATCAACTTAATCTCTCTATTGGTGAGCTCAACTTGCCCACTAGTTTGAGGATGATATGGTGAAGCAATTCTATGATTAACATCGTTTTTAGCCAGAGCTTTTCTAAAAGCTCCGTGCGTGAAGTGTGATCCTCCATCGGTCATGAGATACCTTGGTACACCAAACCTAGGAAAAATTACATCTTTAAGCATTTTCAAAGATGTTTTGTGATCAGCACTTTCAGTGGGGATTGCTTCAACCCACTTGGTCACATAATCAACAGCTACTAAAATGTGAGTGTACTTGTGCGAAGAAGGAAAAGGACCCATAAAATCAAAACCCCAACAATCGAAAGGTTCAATTACTAGTGAGTAATTCATAGGCATCTCATTCCTTCTACTAATGTTACCAACTCTCTGACATTTATCACAAGCTAAAACATAATTTCTAGCATCTTTAAAGAGAGTAGGCCAATAAAAACCTGATTGAAGAACCTTATGTGCAGTCCTCTCACCAGCATGATGTCCTCCATAGGGACTATCATGACACCGTCGGAGAACGTCCTTCTGCTCATGTTCCGGAATGCATCTTCTCACGATCCCGTCGGGACCTTCTTTGAAAAGATGTGGGTCATCCCAAAAGTAGTGTCTCAAATCATGAAAGAACTTCTTCCTCTGCTGAAATGTTAGACCTGGAGGCAAATACTTCGCAACAATAAAATTAGCATAATCTGCATACCAAGGGTCGGAAAGAGGTTGTATTTTTACAACGGCAAGTTGCTCGTCTGGAAAACTATCGTTAACTGGGATGGGGTCATGCGGTATATCTTCCATTCTTGAAAGATTGTCCGCTATCGGATTGTCTTCCCCTTTCCTATCAACAATCTGCAAATCAAATTCTTGGAGAAGGAGTACCCATCTGATAAGCCTTGGCTTGGCATCCTTCTTTGTCATAAGATATTTAATGGCAGCATGATCAGTATGAATAATAACTTTGGAATCAACAATATAATGCCTAAACTTATCACAAGCAAAAACTACAGCTTAGAATTCCTTCTCAGTAGTAGCATAATTTCTTTGAGCACTATCAAGGGTTTTACTAGCATAATGTATAACATTCAATTTCTTATCAACTCTTTGTCCTAAAACAGCCCCAACAGCAAAATCACTTGCATCACACATAATCTCAAAAGGTAAATTCCAGTCAGGTGGTTGTACTATAGGAGCGGTTATTAAAGCTTTCTTAAGGACTTCAAAAGCTTCCTTACAATTTTCATCAAACGCAAAAGGAACATCCTTCTGGAGAAGATTAGTGAGGGGTCTCGAGGTTTTAGAAAAGTCTTTAATAAATCTTCTATAAAAACCTGCATGACCGAGAAAACTGCGAATACCTTTGATGTCCCTTGGATAGGGCATCCTCTCAATAGCTTCGATCTTGGCTTTATCCACTTCAATTCCCCTTTCGGAAATCTTGTGACCAAGAACAATTCCTTCATTAACCATAAAGTGGCACTTCTCCCAGTTGAGTACCAAATTTGTCTCCTCGCATCTCTGCAAAACTTTATTAAGGTTGTGAAGACAATGGTCAAATGAAGTTCCATAGACGGAGAAATCGTCCATGAAGACTTCCATAATATCCCCGCAGAAACCATGAAAGATAGCAGACATACACCTTTGAAAAGTAGCAGGGGCATTATATAAACCAAAAGGCATACGTCTGTAAGCATAAGTACCAAAAGGACAAGTAAAAGTGGTCTTCTCTTGATTGACAATGTTAACATGAATTTGAGAGAAGCCAGAATAACCATCGAGATAACAAAAGTGGGTATTTTTGGATAACCTTTCAAGCATTTGGTCGATGAACGGCAACGGGTAGTGATCCTTCCTAGTTGCCTTGTTCAACTTCCTGTAATCAATACACATTCTATATCCAATAATAATTCTCTGAGGTATTAGTTCATTTTTATCATTAGGAACCACAGTTGTACCTCCTTTCTTAGGAACACAATGTACCGGACTTACCCACTTACTGTCAGCTATAGGGTAGATAATACCTGCGGCTAGAAGCTTGAGAATCTTAGTTCTCACGACATCCATCATCTTCGGGTTCAACCGTCGTTGATGATCAACAACTGGTTTAGCATCAGGCTCAAGGTTGATAGTATGTTGACAGATAGATGGACTAATCCCCTTAAGGTCATCAAGGGTATAGCCAATTGCGCCTCGGTGTTTACGAAGTACTTCCAATAATCGCTCTTCTTCATATCCTGAAAGGTTAGAATTGATAATAACAGGATATACTTTTGTTTCATCTAAATAAGCATACTTGAGCGTATCGGGAAGAGGTTTAAGATCGAACACCGGGTCTTCTTTTGGTTTTGATAAAATTCCCAAAGGTTCAACCGGAAGGTTGTGCTTTAGGATAGCAGGTTGCCTCAAGAATATTTCATCTAGTTCATTTCTTTCCTGCATATGCAAATCATTCTCGTGGTCCTCCATGTATTGCTGCAAAGGGTCATCAGGGGGAATAGCAATAGAGGCAATACTTTCAATAATCTTATCATCACTAGGTAAATCAGTACCACGAGGCTGCTTAGAGAACTTAGAAAAATTAAATTCATATGGCTCACCATCGAATTCAACAGAAACTTTACCTTTCTTGCAATCTATTATAGCTCCACAAGTTCTAAGAAAAGGTCTACCAAAAATGATGGGACAAAAATTGTCCCTGGCTGAACCAAGTACCAGAAAGTCGGTAGGGTATTTTACCTTTCCACATAGGACTTCAACGTCCCTCACAATTCCGATGGGAGAGATAGTTGATCTATTTGCAAGATGAATAGTAACATCAACTTCTTCAAGTTCACAAGGGGAAATCTCACCGATGATTTCTTCATAAAGTGAATAATGGATAGCACTTACACTCGATCCCAAATCGCATAGCCCATAATAATTGTGATCTCCTATTTTAACAGATACCACCGGAGTACCTGAAATTGGGCCTTTGTTCTTGGCTGTGACAAGGTTAGTGGAAACAGCACAAAAAGTTATATTGGAATCCAAAACATCATCAGTAGCAAGGTCTTTAATCAATGCAACTTGAGGATCGACCCTGATCTGGTCCTCAGGTTCATCAACTCTTCTCTCACTTTTATTTATTATGCTTGTCACAAGAGAGTGTTCCTTTATCCTCGTGGGAAAAGGAGGCTTTTCATATATAACTGCAGGCAAAATAGGGTCAGCAACAAAAATATCAATAGGTGGTTCTTTAAAAGGTGCATGGTGCTGGTCTCTATTCTTTTTAAAAGAATCAACATGAGAGGCAAAATTCTTACACAAATCAATCACTAGATGGGAATCAAGACCAATCTTAGAGCAAAAAGTATTGAAGTAATCAGTTTCCACATAGCTCTCAATATAATCATGTTCATAATTTATAGCGGGTTCAATACCTTTATCAATTTCCCAATCTTCGGTATTCCTCTGGATTCTTTCAAGGAGATCCCACCTTTCTTCAACACTCTTCTTCTGAAATACCCCACTAGAGGAGGCATCCAGCATCTCCTTATCCTGACGAGAAAGCCTGGCATAAAAATTTGTAAGTATAATTTCCTTGGGAAGCTTATGATTTGGGCATTTGATCATTAGAGACTTCAATCTCCCCCAAGCTTGAGCAATGCTTTCTCCGTCACGAGACCTAAAGTTATATATATAATTCCTGTCTCGATGAATTTCATGAAGAGGATAAAACTTAGTATAAAAGAGAGACATAAGCTCCTGCCAGTCCAGCAAGTGTGAGTTATCGAGAAGCCCATACCAATCTGAAGCTTTATCTATAAGTGATACAACAAACAATTTCCTCATGACAAACTCCCTCGATACACCTGCAAGCTTAAATAATGAACATAGTCGTGACAAATATAGCAAGTGTTCACCGGGATGTCTGTCTCCTGCATAACGATTAGCCAAAACATAATTGATAATGCCAGCTGGTATTTTATAAGGCACAATTTCAGTAGGGGAAGGATCAACCACCACAGGTGTGGGGCGTCTTCCCGCAAGCAATGCTCCAATAATAGGGTTATCCATAAGGACAAAGAGCAGCAATAGCAAAAATAAAAAACAGAATTATAAAAAGACTTTCTTACCAGTTTCACTTTACCAATAGCGCTACGCTCCCCGACAACGGCGCCAGAAAATGTTACTTGATGACCCTCAACCGTAAGGGATCTGTTGCAGCGTTTTCGATAAGTAAGAGTGTCGAACCCAACGAGGAGCAGAAGGTATTTATAAGCGATTCTGAGCAAGAAATTACTGCAAGCACTGAAAGATAACTTTTTAGGGGTTTTCTCGATATAAGCAACAGGAATGTAAAGGCAAGTAATGTAAAAGGTACTGAGAGTAACAAGTGGCCCAATCCTTTCTTAGCAAAGGAGAGGCCTAGCAACTGAACTTATAAAGACTAAAGCGTTCTTGAGGACACACGGGAGAGGTGGTCATGTGCTTTCGCCATATTTCGTATCGATACTATGTTATGTGTTGATAAGTGTTGAGTGGGTGGATCTATGCTAGTGCACTCTCTAGACTAAGATGAATGCACTCTTATGATTAAACACCTTGCAAGCATCCGCAAATACAAGATAGAATTTAAGGCAAAAGCCTAACCATAGCAATACGATCGAGGATCCATTATTCCCTTATGCAAAAGCGTGCGAACTGGGGTTCAGGTTTCTGTCACTCCGGCAACCCACCATAAGCATTCTTTGTACACAATGTATTCCCCTAGGTCCTTAATAAGGCGAAGTGTTGGGTGTTCGACTCACGCAACACCACTAGTAGAATGACAACGCAACTTAAGTACCAAACAACACATATTACTTCAACAGCATATGACTACTAACAACAAGACTTCCCCCATGTCCTCAAGAACTAAGGTAACTACTCACAAGACATAAAAAAGATCATGATCAGTGGGGATAAATATGTGATAAACAATCTGGACATAATAATATTTCTCCAACAAAACTCAATAGCATTCACCACAAAGTAGTAATCAACACCAATGGAGTAGAGAGGATAGGTAGTACGAGTTACAACACGAGTTGCGATGGTAAGATGAGATTTGGATGAAGATGGAGATGGTGCTCGCGTTGGGGATGATGTTGATGATGATCTCGATGATGCCCGTGACGATGGTGATGACGATGGCGACGATCTCCCCTTCCGGGAGGTGATCTCCCCGGCGGAATCTGCCCACCGGAGATGCCCTTTTCTTCTCTGTAGGTTTCCGCCTCGAAGCGGCGGCGGAACTCCGTAAAAAGTCCCGTGCCTAGGGTTTTCGGAGGACGGAGAACATATATGCAAAAGGGGGCGACCAGAGGTGGGCCAGGGGCTCCAGGCACCCCCCGGCGCGGCCAGGGGGGCGCCCCCAGGCCGCCTGGGCACCCTGTGGCTCCCCTCTGACTCCCCTTTCGCGTGTCTTCGTTATTCGTCTGAAAAATACCTCCCGTCAATTTTCAGGTAATTTGGAGGTGTTCTTCTTCAGCAACTCAGCATCCACTTTTTCCTGCTGAATCCTGCGTCTGCTGTTCCGGTATCGGAAAGTTGCAAACTGTGTAAAATAGACCAAAACAACATAAGAACATCATCATAACGTGAAATATATCAATGAATAAGGATAAATTATAATACAAAATAGTGATGCGTTTTGGACGTATCAGCCGCCGCTGCGCTTCCAAGATCGGGAGCACCAGGAGAACTCTTCCCGGCACCCTGCCGGAGGGGAGGATCACCACCGGGAGCCTCTCCACCACCATGGACGCCTCCCGGATGAGTTGTGAGTAGTCTCCTTTGGACCATGGGTCCATGACCAGTAGCTATGTGATGTTCTCCTCCCCTTCTTGTGCTTCACTAATTAGACCTCGTGAGGTGCCCTACATGATCGAGGCACATATGTAATCCTTATGCTGTTGCTATGTTGAGTTTGCTGGGATCCGATGGATTGTGAGATTATGTTCAGATTGTGTTTGAGTAATATATTTGATTTACCTCTTTTATATTTATGTTCTTAAGTAATTCTTGCATGTTCTTCGTTGCTATTTATTGCTTTGGCCAAGTAGTAGGTAGTGACTTCAAGAGGGAACGTTATGCTTGATTGCGGGTTCATGCCCCTCGATGACTAGCTTTAGTGACAGAAACATGAGTCTAGGGGATGTGATGTTGCCACAAGGGGGAAAACAACGGTGCTTGTACTCGCGGGTGCAAGGATTGTTTACTTTACGCAAAGTTCTTTTAATGCAGTTGTCTGTTGCTTTGAGTTTACACTATGGGTGGGACTCGCAACTTAATACTAGCGAGATGTTCTGGATAGATATCTCAAGGTGGATGATTAGTAGTAGATGCAGATGGATTTCGGTCTACTTACCTTGGCGTACCGCCCATGCTTTGAACCTCTACCTTTCTTGCAACATAGTTAGCATTGGTTTGCGCACATAATTCTATCAATTGCCCAGCTATAATTCGTTTACCTCACATAGCTGTTTTATCATCTTTTGGGAGAGAGACATCACTAGTGAACATCATGGGACCCCGGTCCATATTACCATAACTGATCACATCCGCTATTTACTTTCCGCTTTTACTTACTAGTTGCAGCAATACCTATCACTATTATCTCTTGTGTTTGATCCTTTGTAAACGACAAGGCCGGAGGGATTGACAACCTCTCTGTACTCGTTGGGAGCAAAGTTATTTGTATCTGTGTGCAGGTCCAAGTTGATTGCTAAGTATCTGGCGCCGTTAGCAGTTGACACCTTCTTGTTGAACCTTGGAGTCTCAGGGGAAATCGATCCTTGGTATCTTTGCCAAGGGAAAACTAACGCTACACTGCATCTCAAACCTTCCACTTGGGGTAACCAACGAGGGGCGAGAAGCCATCAGGTGCGTGTCCCTCAGCGTCATTCGGAACAGCTAGTGCGCCGGGGCCCTTTCCAAAGATTACGTGTAAATCATTGACCATAGCAAGTACGTGATCACCGGTACGCATGGCGGGCTTCTTCCGGTGATTTGCCTCGCCTTTGAAATGCTTGCCTTTCTTTCGACATTGATGGTTGGTCGGAAGAAATCGACGATGGCCCAGGTACACATTCTTCCTGCACTTGTCCAGGTATATACTTTCAGTGTCATCTAAATAGTGCGTGCATGCATGCTATCCTTTGTTTGTCTGTCCTGAAAGGTTACTGAGAGCGGGCCAATCGTTGATGGTCACGAACAGCAACGCCTTTAGGTCAAATTCCTCCTGTCTGTGCTCATCCCACGCACGTACACCGTTTCCATTCCACAGCTGTATAAGTTCTTCAACTAATGGCCTTAGGTACACATCAATGTCGTTGCCGGGTTGCTTAGGGCCTTGGATGAGAACTGGCATCATAATGAACTTCCGCTTCATGCACATCCAAGGAGGAAGGTTATACATACATAGAGTCACGGGCCAGGTGCTGTGATTGCTGCTCTACTCCCCGAAAGGATTAATGCCATCCGCGCTTAAAGCAAACCATACGTTCCTTGCGTCCTTTGCAAACTCCTCCCAGTACTTTCTCTCGATTTTTCTCCACTGCGACCCGTCAGCGGGTGCTCTCAACTTCCCGTCTTTCTTACGGTCCTCACTGTGCCATCGCATCAACTTGGCATGCTCTCTGTTTCTAAACAAACATTTCAACCGTGGTATTATAGGAGCATACCACATCACCTTCGCAGGAACCCTCTTCCTGGCGGGCTCGCCATCAACATCACCAGGGTCATCTCGTCTGATCTTATACCGCAATGCACCGCATACCGGGCATGCGTTCAGATCCTTGTATGCACCGCGGTAGAGGATGCAGTCATTAGGGCATGCATGTATCTTCTGCACCTCCAATCCTAGAGGGCATACGACCTTCTTTGCTGCGTATGTACTGTCGGGCAATTCGTTATCCTTCAGAAGCTTCTTCTTCAATATTTTCAGTAGCTTCTCAAATCATTTGTCAGTCACAGCATTCTTTGCCTTCCACTGCAGCAATTCCAGTACGGTACCGAGCTTTGTGTTGCCATCTTTGCAATTGGGGTACAACCCTTTTTTGTGATCCTCTAACATGCGATCGAACTTCAGCTTCTCCTTTTGACTTTCGCATTGTGTCCTTGCATCGACAATGACCCGGCGGAGATCATCATTTGGTTCCTCTTGATCTTCAGCAGCTTCACCCGTTGCAGCATCATTGGGCACATCGTCTGGTTCCTCTTGATCTTCACCAGCTCCCCCCATTGCAGCATCACCGTATTCAGCGGGCACATAGTTGTCATCGTACTCTTCTTCTTCGCCGTCTTCCATCATAACCCCTATTTCTCCGTGCCTCGTCCAAACATTATAGTGTGGCATGAAACCCTTGTAAAGCAGGTGGGAGTGAAGGATTTTCCGGTTAGAGTAAGACATCGTATTCACACATTTAGTGCATGGACAACACATAAAACCATTCTGCTTGTTTGCCTCAGCCGCATTTAGAAACTCATGCACGCTCTTAATGTACTCGGAGGTGTGTCTGTCACCGTACATCCATTGCCGGTTCATCTGCGTGCATTATATATAATTAAGTGTGTCAAAAACCATTACATAACATCATAAATAGATAATTAAGTGACCAAATGGATAAAAGTTCATCATCACATTAAAACCAAAGTACATACATATATAGTTCTCATCTAACAACATATAGCTCTCCATACACATCGAAACTATGTAAAACTTTTCAATGCGAAAACAAATGCGATCATAATCGCAACCAAGGTAACAATTGATCCAACGGCATAATGATACCAAGCCTCGGTATGAATGGCATATTTTCTAATCTTTTTAATCTTCAACCGCATTGCATCCATCTTGATCTTGTGATCATCGACGACATCCGCAACATGCAACTCCAATATCATCTTCTCGTCTACAATTTTTTTTATTTTTTCCTTCAAGAATTTGTTTTCTTCTTCAACTAAATTTAACCGCTCGACAATAGGGTCCATCTTGATCTTGTGATCATCGATGACTTCCGCAACATGCAACTCCAATTCCATCTTCTCCTCCTTCATTTTTTCCAATTTTTTCTTTAAGGAAATGTTTTCCTCTTCAACTAAATTTAACCCCTCCACAAGAGGGTCGGTTGGAATTTCCGGTTCAACTACCTCCTAGACATAATAAAACATCTATGCATGTCAGGTTGGTCGGCATAACTATCATAAACACTAAAACAAATAGTTATAAATTAAAGATAATATACCACATCCGAATCGTAGACAGGACGAGGGCCCACGTGGGCGGATATCAAAACCATCGCACTATATAATAACAAGCAATAATAAACGTAAGAAAATTAGACAAATATCTATCTAAAGCAATAATAACAAGCAATAATAAAAGTAAGAAAAGCATGGACATAACAAGAGGCTCACCACGGTGGTACCGGTGACGAGATCGGCGGGGGCGATCGACGGCGGCGAAGACGGGGACGGGACGTGACGGACCGCTAAACCTAGACAAATCTCGGAGAAAATAGAGCTTCGAGAGGAGAAAAGCTTAACTAGTGTGGCTCGGGCATTCCACCGAACACGTTGTGTGCATAGGAGGTGAGCTAGAGCACCACTAACCCCTCTCCCCCTCGGCCAGAAAAAAAACAGAGCAGTGAGCTCTGCTCTTGAGTGAGGGGTTATATATAGGCACCTCATTGGTCCCGGTTGGTGCTACGAACCGGGGCTAAAGGGTTGCCTTTGGTCCCGGTTCATATCATCAACCGGGACCAATGGTGGTGGGCCAGGAGCAAGAGCCATTGGTCCCGGTTTGTCGCTCCAACCGGGACCAAAAGGTCCAGACGAACCGGGACCAATGGCCCACGTGGCCCGGCCGGTCCCCTGGGCTCACGAACCGGGTCCAGTGCCCCCATTGGACCCGGTTCTAGATTGAACCGGGGCTAATGGGTTGGACAGGCCTGGTCCAATGCCCTGTTTTTTACTAGTGGGTGGCCGCGGCGCGTTCCCTTCCTCCCTGTCCTTTCCTCCTGATATGTTCAATCTGCAGTGTCTCGCTCCATTGTTGTTGGCTGCTCCGCCCTCGTCAATGGCTGGTGGATCTCTGCCTCGGTGTGCTGCTTGTAGCCAGGAGGGGTTGCAACAACGCCATGTCTGGTTGCGGGCTGGCAGCCACTGTCTTAGGGGTTATCGGGCCTAGATCCAGACGACATGGTCAGGCAGCAAACCAGATTTGGGTTAGAATAACAAGCCTGTTGCGGAGGCGGTGTGTTGTTTACGGCGACGCGGAGAACACGGTGGTTTGAGTCGGTAGTGGAGGTTCCCGGTGGCGATGCTCAATGTGATGGTAGTTGGCTGAATTTAGCCCACGCCGATGTCATCCAACAGGTAGCGGCACCATCCGGACCCTCGAGCGGTGGATTACAGTGGGGTCTTTTTGAGGGTTCCTCTCTTCAGATTCAGTGCTTGTTGCCGGCGACTTGTACAAGGCTTCTTTGTGGGTTTTGGCGGCTCTCACTTCAGCCAGTTCGACGATGAGATGCAAGCTATGGACGGAGGCTTGACGTAGAGGGTATCGTCGTACTACGACGGTGGTAGGATTTCTAGCCCAACGCATGTCAACGTTGGGACTGCGGAAAGTGGTGGCGAAAACACATGATTGACTTCGAATTAGATGTGCTTCTCGAGTTCCGGCGTGAAAACCCTAGGTCTATTCCAGTTGGTTATACCTGGCAATGACGATGTTCTTGTATCATTATCTTGTTGAAAGAATTGCTCGGATATGCTCAAACTTGTTCTTCATGGTGAAAACCTTGAATCCGACCTTTGGTTGTTGGATCCAGTGATGACGACGCTTGAGCGTCGCTCTCTTCCTGAAGGTGTTGTCGTTGAAGAGTATCACTCGCTGTCCTTGTGGCTTCAAGAGACGATTGATGTGGATACGGTCATTGTTTTGATCGCTTCGGGGGTGTTCTTTTCTTTTTCCTTGCTTAGGCATAACTTTGGTCTTGTATGACTTTGCTTGTTGCCACGTGTTTATTTATGGGTGTGAGTTGACATTGATCGTGTACATTCCATTATACAAAGGCGGGTGTATGCTTATTATGTTTGTATCACTTTAATGCTTCATTAGAATCAATAAAATTCACCATTTTTCGGATAAAAGGGCGATGCATGGTGGAAACAGATTAACAAATGATCAAATGTAACGATGTGTTGTTAATGTCGTGCATCATTTGTATTGGTCACGCCTGCTGGTTTCTTTCACCTTTTCATCTTCCATTTCACATTATCTAGATAATTCTTGACTTCGCATTCTCCGCTGCTTGTAATTTTCTGATCATCAACTATGTTCCCTTTCTCCAAAAAAGAACTCAGAGGACTTGGAGGTGATTAATATGAAGTTTTTTTACCCTAACAAGATATGTTGTTTTGGAGAAAATTTGTGAGGCCAGTATAGCGGCAATCAATGATGGTTTTTATCATCTGTAGCACGATTTTTTTCAACATATATTTTGAATATTATTCTAGTGAGGTAAATGCCACAACCCATGAATTAACTAGTCATGCTAAAAGAGCTCCCCGACTCCTCCTAATGTGTGGTTTACTGATCCACCGATATCATACCTCTTTCGGTTCTGACGTATTATACTCTCTCTATTGTTCATCCTAAGTCGAAGTTCTTCAAATTTAACAGAGTTTATAATTTTTCTACTAATAGGTACTCCACAAAAGTAAGTATAAATGCTTACACATTTTTCCCAATACTTGGTCAAATCTAAATATATTTTTTTGCGAAAAAATAAGTTTTACTTAGGACAAAGCTAGAACTTCAACTAGTTTAAAAAAATGAGGAAGTATTTTTTGTTGAACTGCCGCATGATTTACCCTTTTTGGGTGAGAGAGACCGAAATTACTTTTTTTACGGGTAGAAAGCCCACAATTATTGGAGCAAATTCTACGAAGCAGCCGCGTGGTGCAAGTTGGGCTGACATTGCCGTGGGCTTCTCCGACCCCTGGTTATGGGCCAGGTCAAACCAGCCCATGTTACGCCCACGCATCAGAATGGCCATCTCCTCGTCACGGCTCGCTCACGCCTCCCCCTCTTTCTTCGGCTCTTCCCTCTCCACTCGTTCCCCTCCCCACCGCCCACAGCCCCACGTCCCTGCCTGACGCCGACGCCGACGCCGCACGCCGCTATTGCCCGGGGCCGAACCGCTCCGTCCGCGTGCACGGTCGCCTCTTCTCGCCGCCGCAGGCACGGCGCGCGCGCTCCGCTGACTCCAAGGGAGCCGCTGCCCTCCTCCGCCGCTCCAGTTCCTCGATTCTAAACCCCTAGAACAGTGAGCACCGCCAGCGGAGCACCGGATACTCCGGCGGCTTCCCATTCTTATCGCAGCGGCGCACCCCTGTACCGACTCTCCCTCCGGTCCTCCCCCGCCGCACTAGCACGCTCCGGGTCTTCCATCCCCGTCCCGTTAGCTCTCTGGAACTTAATGGTATTCCTCCTGGCGCTTCACGAACTGGGCGCTGCGGGGGTCACGAAGGGTGTCTGCTTGTCGGCCGGCGGCCGCCTCAATGATCGCCCCTTCCTCTGCGCAATCATGGCTTAAGGTATTCCGATTCAGACACTTTGCTTGTTTGCTTTCTGGAGCTGAACCCATGCATTGCCTGAAGTGAGGTCGCTCCATTTCAGGGTGGCAGCGAGAATCATCTAGCTAGGGCGATCTCCTTAGAGTTTCGGTGGGGGCGCTCCAAAATGATGTGCTCCAGAATGAGGTATTGTTTTGTGCATATCTATCTTTTGCTGCTACTTCGTGTGGGCACTTGACTAGCGAGTAATGGTGGGGAAATTAACTGAATTTGTTTCGGTTGCAGGTTTAGGAGTGCTCTTGGTTCTAGGCTCCTCCGGTGGTGTTCACGTGATAAACACACGTCCGTGCGGAAGCTGTTGGAGGTGGATGGGATATCAGAGAGATCAAAGCTCCTCAACAAAGTATGCGAGTTCCCGCCGATTGGTTGATGCAACTTGTTGGTTTTAACCTCAGATTTTTGCCATGCATCAATACTGAGTTTATTTTCGTCTATTTCACCTCTTTACACATTCTAGTCCTAATATAATTGTTTTACTTTTCCAGGTTCTCTAACCAATATTTGCATATTCCTAGTTTTGATGCCATGTGTAGCTTTTGATAATCAAAATTGTTTCCTTTTGTGCATGGAATTTGTTAACTAGAGACCAGATCCACATATTATGAATTAGAAAAGGATTCATTCTTTGTTTGCCATCCTTTGATATTATATTATGACTTACTATCGTTGTGGCTTTCCTTAAGCTCATTGATGAATCTATCCAGTGGTCCCTATTTTTTTTTCTCCATTTGCGTAATTGTCTGTTTAATGCTGCCTTTCACCAATTTATACACGAAATGGATATCATCTGTTTTTTATTGACAAATAAATGGTTAGCATGAAGGGGAGCCTCGGTGCAGTGGTAAAGCTGCTGCCTTGTGACCATGAGGTCATGGGTTCAAGTCCTGGAAACAGCCTCTTACAGAAATGTAGGGAAAGAGTGCGTACCATAGACCCAAAGTGGTCGACCCTTCCCCGGACCCCGCGCAAGCGGGAGCTACGTGCACCGGGCTGCCCTTAAATAAATGGTGAGCGTACTCTGAAATATGTGTCTATGGTCGCAGGTGCCTGTTTTGATGGGCTATAGTAACACACAATATTTAATGGAGCAAGAAAGAGTCTGCAAAGAATCTGCCACGGAGTTGATCAGTGTCTTGAAAGAAATTGATTTTGCAGAAATTTCGGCTAAATTCCCATGCATAAAAATCGGTGACTCATCACCAATTGAACTATATGACGATTCTGCTGGTATGGAGTTCAAAGAAACCATGCTTTCTGGAAACCTCACGAATTTCATCCTAGAATCTGGTGGAAATTTGGAGACAAATCGTGAATTTGCTGACAAGTGCCACCCATCAGGCCCATCTCCAGCAAATGTAAATGATCTTTCAATCAGTGAAGAGAGTTCTCTCATCACTCAGCATATTTCTGATGAACCAGCAGTTGATGGGGAAATTTGCCCTGAGTCATTAGCTGATGCTACAACTGCTGATGGTAATGTCTTGGACAAAAGTAAAAGGTGTTTGCCTGGAGAACCGGCAGTTGTTACAGAAGCTTGTCCAGAGTCATTAGCTGATGCTACAAGTCCTGATAATAATATCTTGGACAAAGATATAAGGTCCTTGCCTGGAACAACTAGTAAGCAATATCGTAAGCTAGAGGACGGTGGTTTCCATACGGTAACAACAGAAGAGCCACTTCACTTTTGTGTTATCTTCAAAATTTTATGAAGTTCTTCACATTTGATTTGTTTCTTGTTATAGATCCGCAAATTGCTGCAGCATTTCCCCAGGACCTATGCAGATCTACAAAATCCTCAAGGTCTAATAGAAGATGGGCAGTACATCATGTTCTTTGGAACTGTTATATCTTCCAAGTAATTCTATATTTACATATGAGAGGTTTCTTGACATTTTCTTTGGCACCAAAGCCACATGTTAACTGTGCTTCAGTCCAGGCTCATTGACATGTGGCATGCACCGTTGTCCTGGCTTCACTTTACAATAGTTGTCTTCATGCACTTTGGATTATTAGTACTGTACAGCGTATATTCATCAATGTTTGATGATTAAGCCTTTATTGTTTTGGAATGAAGTAGTAGAACTGTGACACTATGGCAGCTTTGTTCCTCTTGGATGTAGCCCTTCATAGCTATAGACATAACATAGTTTATGATGTGATAGAGCCATACAATTCATGTGCATGTCGAATAAAGCTTAGAGAAATAATTGGTATTGAATTTTTCAGATCTCTTAGACTTGGGCTGCGCTAGGCATTTGCGTCATCTTGATTGAGCCATTTTGGCATATCTTGTGGCTTGGCTATGTGCATTTGGTAATCCACGAAAAGGGGCATAATATTTGCTTCTTGGCTAATAGTAAAGCATAAGAGGTATATAAGATTGTGTTGTAAGTGTAGGGCATTTATTTCGCTATACTCTGGATGTAGTTACAAAATAGGGCACTAACTTTTCTCAAACCATTTCTAACAACAGCTTATGAAGTGAGTTCAGCACAGTACAAGTCAGCAAGTGCAAACTGACCCAGTGGTCCGTAGTCTGTACAATAGAGAAATTTAGATGAAGACCTAGAATCAGTTCACTATTTCTGAAGTCTGTACGGCAAATAGGTAGAAATGAGTTTATACAAATTAAAAATTGAACTCGTAAACTCGAGCATGACCAAAGAACATTTAATTCGTAAATTTTTATGTTGCATTTCCTTTAATCATCTGGGCACGACCTTGCCAACACAAGTTGATAAATCAACTAGTCACGCCGCCAGCTCTTTAGCTTTATTTTTTATTCCTTCAAATTGGTCTAACAATCCTCTTTCACTATCACCGATTGAAATATTTTCAGACATTTTAGCAAGCTTAATTTGTAGTGCCACTCTAAGGCAGAGAAGCTGTGTTACATCGTGTTTGTTAAAAATGTCGCCTGTGACCTTGGTCTTGCTAAGGTAGCAGTGTTTAGTCTATTACAGTACAATTTAGGAACTTACTACATGATGAATATGTTTGTGTGTGCTGTGTGCAGGAAGCAAATTCATATCTAGGTGTGTGGGCCAAATGGATGCTATATAAAAAAAATGTTTTTTGTAGATGTTGATTGCTGAGAATGTAAAAAGGCAATGTAGAGTGCAGCGATTCGGTGCCCAGGCTCATCTGCACCTGGCCATAAAAAAATTCACAAAAAATACTAGAAAAATTCAAAAAAATCCAATTTTTTTTCTCATGGTAGACAATTTATTGCGTGAGGTTTGCTCCAAAATTTAGCTCATTTGAACATCTGAGTAGCTCTCAGAAAAAAAGACAAATATTGTCAAAACAGTACATGAACAGTAAACTGTTTTACAGACCCCGAATTTGTCTTTTTTGCCGATAGTTGCTCAGTTGTCCAATTGATTTGAAAATTGGGTCGAACCTCACGTATAAAATTGTCTACCATGAGAAAAAAAAATTAGATTTTTTTTAGTATTTGTTTTGATTTTTTTATTCAACATGGGTGCAGATGAGCCCGGGCTTAGAAAAGGATTTCCCATCAATTAGGTAACATACAAATGAAAAACAGTACTCCCTCCGATCCATAATAAGTGTCGCATCTTTGAACTAAGGTTGAAGTAACCTTAGTGCAAAACCGCGACACTTATTTTGGATTGGACGGGGTATTTCATATTATCGGAAATACCCGCTGCTTCTATATGTTGACATATATTTGGATAATTATGTCATGCTGATTTAATTGGCTGTAGAATTTCTTATCTGGCTACCGTTTTCCTTCATGTAGAAAGCAGCATGTATTTTAGATTTTTTTTCCCATCCTTGTTAATATTTTTTTTCTCTCTTTCTCTCTCTCTCAGGGGAGTCAGGATTAGAAGTACTTTAGGTTTCGTTGAGGTTGTTGTTGGTTGTTCAATAGTTGAGGCCAAGCTAAGCTCTTCAGATGTGAGTTGTAACTCTGGAGCAGAGCAAAAACAGAGGATTCATTTGCACCTCAAGAAGTTTTTCAGTGGCCAACGTTTCTCTTCTCAATATTTTCTTAACTGTATATCATCAAAACACAAAGAGGGGGATATTGTTTATGTCAGTGGTAAGGTTGGTGAGCGAAAACATTTCTCTGTTACATTCCACTTGATGATCCTTCCTGCTGGTGCTTCCTGTACACTGATGCATGTCTGCAGCATAGTACTCTTTAACTAAATATAAGACGGTTGAACTGCAAAAACGTCTTATATTTAGTTACAGAGGTTGTATTTTTTTTTCTTCTGAACCGCTGTTTGATAATGTTATGGTATAAGTGCAGTTCTAATAATGGTGTCTCTTGTGTGTGTCAAGTACCAGGGTTTATGTCCTGTGTATGATTTATACCTTTCAACTGATTCTGAACGTGCAGGTCAAGAAGGTACTTTCTAGTGGGCATTATGATTTGAAGGAGTACACTATTGACAAGCTCGAAGAAGAGGAGCAACAAAGTACCCTGCTTGATAGGAAACCATATCCTATTTATCCATCAAAAGCGGGACTGGAAGCACGTTTGCTGGGACAGTCCATCTCTAGGTCAGTACAAGCTTTGTGTTTTCTTTTGGTTTCTAAATGGCTGTTGAGATCTAACTGATGCTCCTCTTAAGTCCACAGTTAGTGTGATTATATTTCTCATCAAATGTGCGCCAAACTATTCGTTCATATCACCAAAGTATAATTCAGTCAACTGAAATGAAATGTGAAACAATGTGTGTTGATTGTGTTTGTCATGTAGAACTGGGTTTTTGGCCACCACATTAAGTATAAGGAGGAGGCAGCGGCTTGATCCTCAAGTTTGGAACTTTGGATCCATACCAATCTCTTTAGTTTATTTCCAAGTTTGTTAGTGTAGTGCTTACCCATCCTTTGGATTTGTTTTAAACTTTCCTTTTCTCAAACCCTCTATGTAAAAGCGGATACATCGTAACCAACTTCTGTCAATCAAATAAATCCTGGAAGATATTAGACTCGGCGCCCTGGGCCAAAGCGGGCGCATCAGGGCTTAGTAATACTCCACTTGAGGGACAGGAAAACTGCATTTGCTAATCTTAGCATATACTACCTCCGTCCGAAAAAACTTGTCATCAAAATGAACAAAAATGGGTGTATCTAGAACTAAAATACATCTAGATACATCCCCTTTTATTCATTTTGATGACAAGTATTTCCGGACGGAGGGAGTAGTTTTTATGACCTTAGAATGTCCAGGACTAACTTGAGATGCTTGAGATGAGCTTGTTTGGTCTTGCTATATATCAGAATATCATCAAAGAATACCAAAAGGTATTTCCGGAGCAAAAACATGATTCATTAAAGATTGGAAGGTAGCAGGTGCATTAGTGAGTCCAAATGGCATCACTAAGTATTCATAATGACAAAAATATGTCCTAAAATTTCACCATACCACAAACCTGGGATGTACATTAATTCACTGTTTTTGTTCACCAGTTGTTCCTCTTAGGAGGATTGTAACTCAAACTCTACCTTTTCAATGAAAAGAAACGCAAATGTCTCTTTGTGTTTTCTCGAGAAAAAAAAACACGTGACAAGTGTTTTTGAAGTTAAATAGTTGATTCTGGATTAAAATGGGAAGAGCTAAATATATAGAGGTGCATAACTTATGTTATGTTGATACTTTAAGGGGTAACTGCAAAACATAAAAAGCGAGCCACATTGACCTGTGTGGAATGCATGTAGTTACTATTTCCTTCTGGCTATATAAGAGTTTCAAATGTTTACAGGGCCTTGAAGATGCTGACTCCAGACATTGATCCTATCCCTCCTGAGGTTCTCACAGAGTTCAACTTGGCAAATCTGTTTGATGTAAGGAGCAATGCCACTAATTATACTTCACATAACGCGGTTACTTCTATGCAGTACTCCACAACTGTATGGACATACATGTCATGTTGGGTCGCTCTCTTAAGTGATGCAAGACATGCCCTTTTTTTATCTCTAGTTTTGGAGCTTTCAGTTGTGGAACACTGAGCGACTTCTGGATTCCAACCAATGACTGTTATAGCTGTATTTTATCTATTCAAACTTATAATTATATTGTGTGCCTTGTCATCTGCCTGCCCTCCTAATACTTTCCCCATTTATCAATACCATTTTTGGTCAATGTTAGGCTTACATGGGAATTCACAAACCTAAGAATCGAGATGAAGCTGATTTTGCTCGCCGAAGGCTTATATTTGATGATTTCTTTTATCTCCAGGTATCATTATATATTCAGTAAACTGCCTTGCTCAGACGACTTATTTTTTTAGTGCTACTTTTGAATTCGGATAATTTCATCTTCTTTTGCTAAAGAAAAATAGTTTTTTTTTCAGTATTTCCCCTTCAATCAAACCTCAATGTAATAATCAAGATTGTAATCTAATTATGGTGCCATCTCTGCAAGATCTCCTTATACCTATCTAGAAATTTCAGTATAATTTGTATGCTTGTTCAGTTAGCAACTTGCTAGAGCAAGCTTAATATGTTTGGTTTGATTATGTTGATTTGAAACGCATGAATGTTAATATATGTGTGATTGTAAAGTTTGAGGGAGTCTTTTGTCACTTTCAGTTCATTATTGCTGTTCATGATACATTGGTTTTCATAACTGTGCAAATGAACATGTGCCAGACTGCCAGTAACAAAATCATTTCTTATTGTTTCAGCTGGGGAGACTATTTCAAATGCTTGAAGCAGTTGGTACACGGGTTGAGAAGGAAGAATTGCTATATAAGTGTGAAAATCATGAGTTAAATGCTGTTGGTGTCGATCAGTGGTCTCCTCTGGCCAATAAATTGTTGAAGGCTCTTCCTTATTCACTTACTGCTAGTCAACTAAATGCTGTTAAAGAGATCATATGGGATCTCAGAAGACCAGTTCCTATGAACAGGCTCTTGCAAGTAATTATTTGCATTCTTCTTGCTTTGTTAACTAAATTTTTTGTTCTTGTTTCTGGACTAATTTATTCTTCCAACTGTTTGAAAATATAGGGCATGCTTGCGCGTACAGCAAGAAAACACAATGTCTAACGTACTCCCAGTTATTATATCTTTAGTGCTTTATTCAAAGCATGCATGTAGGGAATACAAAGTAAAAAGTAGACATTTATAGGTGTATAGATGAAACTACACACTTCTTTGCATTGGAATATGGAACATTCCTCGTGTTCGTGAACAAGAAATATGCCCAAGTTTTCAAACAGTGTAGTGAGTTGCTTGATAGAACTGGTTAACCGCATCATATTTTTCTTCTCAGTCTTGTTTGTGTTTGAGAGTTTATTTGGAGTAGTTGGCCATAAACGTTTCAACTAGTGTTTTATCCTATTCATTCCCACGTTGCCTTTTTATGTTTAAACGACCAGCATACATTACACATCCTTCTGTTTCAAATTCCAAATGTGATACTACAAAACGCCTGTATTTATTTGTGTACGAGCTCTCTGTTGTATCAATTAGAGATCTACAAATGTGCGCTAACTACAAATGTGCTACTCAAACATATTGAAGCTTGTATGAATATTTATACAAAGCCATTGTGTTTGTAACAGGGGGATGTTGGTTGCGGTAAAACTATAGTTGCTTTCCTAGCATGTATGGAGGTTGTTAACTCAGGATTTCAGGTACACTCTTCAGATTTGACATCCTTCTGTACTGTTATTACAACATGCCAAAGGATTTTTTATCAATAATACCCGTGGATGCTAAATCCAAATGGGACATATAAGAAAAAAAGATTATCATCGTGCTCGTGGTTCTTTCTTTATTCAGGAGAGATTTGTCTGGTGTATTAACCTTATAATTTCTTTTTGTAGGCTGCTTTCATGGTTCCAACTGAGGTACTTGCTGTTCAGCATTATGAACACCTAACTTCATTGCTGGAGAAGTTAGAAGGAGATGAATGCAAACCAAATATTGCCTTGCTAACTGGTTCAACTTCCACCAGAGAGTCGAGGATAATTCGAAATGCAAGCAATTATCCCTAGTCCCAACATTTTTCAAGTTTTGACACTGCATATTTTTCATATCTTTACATGTGTCATATATACATGACAGGGTCTCAAGACTGGAGAAATATCAATGGTCATTGGAACACACACCTTAATAGCTGATAAAACTGACTTTTCAGCTTTGCGTATCTCTGTTATAGATGAGCAGCAACGTTTTGGTGTTATCCAACGAGGAAGGTTCAATAATAAGGTAATATATACCGACCACTTTTATTCACTCAATTATTAACCATACATGTAGTTTCTGCGTGTTACTTCATTCCTGTACTGAGATGCAATTTCTGCAATTTGGTCATGGACTTAAAAGGAATCATACTTATCATGGAGTTGAGTAAATAGCATAAAACTACTACTTTACAGGCTAGGGTTCCAAAAAACTACCGATTTTTTTTTCTCTGATAACTACCAAGTCAGAGGTCGGCTGTTTCAAAAAAATCAAAACGCTCGTCACTAGCAACTTAAACCATATTCTGACAGGTTGGACCCACTCCTAAACATTCTGTTTCTTTGACCGTTATCTTACATATGGGACCCACATGTAAGTTCCTTCTTCCTCTTATCTTTTTCTTCTCTCCCTTCTCCTGACCAAGGCCCGAGCTCCACCACTTCCGCCACCCCACTGCACGCCAAGCCAGGGCCGATTCTGGGAAGGAGCGCCGCGCGAGGAGCAGCCGGCACCCAGGAGAACGGGCCGCCGCCAACCACACGACGCCGTGGCCAGGGGGCAGGGACTTGGGCCACCGTGCCCAGGGGCATGGGCTGCCGCCAGCCGAGCGCCATGGCCAAGGGCTCGGGCCGCCGCGCCCTGGAAAGAGGGAGAGTGAGAGGACGCACGCCGGGGAGCTCACGGCGGCTGCAGGCGCAGCTCGCCGGCAGGAGACGGCAGCCGGCACGCACGCTGGAAGGGAGCTCCGCAGCGGAGCGCACTGGGCGGGCGACGGATGATGGGAGGGAGCTGTGCGGGGCGCTGGAAGGGAGCTCCACGGCTACGCGCACGGACACCGCGACGGGAGGGAGCTCCGCGGCGAGCACGGCGGCGGGTGCGCTCCTCTGGATCTTGAGCATGGGAGGACCCGATGGCTTTTTTCAATTTGTCTGTAGGACCTGATTGCGTTTTAAAAAGTTTAAAGGGACCTGATTGCTTTTTAAAGTTTGCAGGCACACTGACATGTGGGCCCCCAATGTCATTTAACGGTCAAACAATCAGTTTTCTTACATGCGAGCCCCAACTGTCATAATCACTATCAATTATAAAGCACTGGACAATTAGAGTTTTTTGAAACAGCCGACCTCTGACTTGGTAGTTATCAGAGAAAAAAAATCGGTAGTTTTTTGGAACCCTAGCCTGTAAAGTAGTAGTTTTGTGCTATTTACTCCATGGAGTTTGCTTGTTGATACATTCATGTAGTTTTTGCATGCATTGTTTCGTGGTAAATAGTGTAAAAAAAGCATGGAAAAGATAATCAGCACTTTCCTACTGAATTTGCTCCTGTTGCTCATTTTTCTGCATGCACATGCACTAACTAGCATATTGATACGTAGAACAATATAAGGTGCCCCCACCCCCCTGCAAAGGCTCATTTTCCCAATAGAACATACTGTTTCATATTGCTGACCTCCTGCATTGCAATGACTATGATATCCTTTTATGTATTAGTATGTCGTCAAATAATATCAGATTTTGATTTACATCGTATGGGAGACTAGTCCTGCCCTCCGGAACTTGCCGAGAACTTGGCCATTTGTAAAGGTCCAGTCTGTCCAAATACCATGACCGATGCCCATTGGGAAAAACAGTTTTGTGCTTGAATTATATCAACATAGATGCTTTTACTGCATCTTATGATCAATTTTTTTGTCTATGCACAATTTCTATTTGAAAAGCTCCATAGTCTGTCCAAATACCACAACCATTACCCATTTTTAATTTGAACTCACTACATGATTGGGGTCCTTGTGCCTTGTGGATGCACATCTACTGTATGCTCTCATTTGTCCAAGGAAAATTTTGCTGATTACCAGCTCGGTTCGAAAACAGACGTCATCCTAGAATACAAGCAGTCAATTTTCTCAGACTTCTGCCACAAATATATGTAGAAGCAATAAAAATTAACTTCATTACGTGAAAATCATTTTAGTAAACCTATCATCAAAAGTACTTGCATATCATTGTGTTGTTAACATTTCATAACACCAAATTAGAAATGCAAGTGTAACAAGAGAACAAAGTAGTTGTTGCCTTTCTCTAAAAAAGAAGGTGGTAGTTACCTTTGAGATCCAATTTTCATTTGTTAATTTCGGCCATCCTATTTTCGCTTCAAGTTTAACAAGATTAGCATTTTTGTTGCTAAGCCATCTTACTGCAACTCGTTACAGCTGTATACTTCGTCTTCAAAGCTGAGTGATGAAAATACAAGCACAGATGTGGCTTCTGATTCTGAAACATTTATGGCTCCCCATGTTCTTGCTATGTCAGCTACCCCAATTCCAAGAACACTGGCTCTTGCTTTATATGGGGATATGTCTCTTACTCAGGTACTTATTACAGATGCATTGAGTTATCTAAGTAATTGCTAGTCATCCAGAACCTTGTACTTCACCAAATTTATTTGGAAACATATAGTTTTAAAAGTGTTTCTTGCATTACTTTTCTCATTTCTCACCGGTATTTAGAATATTTACAATGAAAACCCACTTCTCTTATAGATTACAGATTTGCCTCCAGGAAGGCAACCCATAGAAACTCTTGCTCTTGAAGGAAATGATGCTGGGTTTGAAACTGTCTTCCAGGTGATGACGTAATTTGCTGTTGGATATAGAGCTTTTGTTTTTGTTCTGTCTTTCTTGGCATTGCCCAAGTCTTTTCTTATATTCTTTTGGTCTGCGTCGTGCAGATGATGAGGGATGAGCTTATGGATGGGGGCAAAGTGTATCTCGTTTATCCTATCATAGAGGAATCAGAGCACCTACCACAACTTCATGCTGCCAAAGCCGGTTTTGATTCGATAAAACAGAAGTTTGAAGGCTATCCATGTGGGTTGCTGCATGGCCGCATGAAGGGCAGTGAGAAGGATGAAGCTTTGGGCAGTTTCAGATCTGGGGAAACGCGTATTCTTCTGGCAACGCAAGTTATTGAGATCGGAGTGGATGTTCCTGATGCTTCTATGATGATTGTCATGAATGCCGAGAGGTTTGGAATGTCTCAGCTGCACCAGTTAAGAGGGCGGGTCGGTCGTGGTGGAAAGAAATCCAGATGTGTGTTCCTGTCTTCCACTTCCAGCACATTGCCAAGGCTGAAGGTGCTTGAAAATTCATCTGATGGGTTCCACCTAGCTAACGCCGACCTGGTGATGCGTGGCCCTGGCGATCTACTTGGCAAGAAACAGTCGGGGCATCTTCCGGAGTTTCCAATAGCCAGACTGGAGATTGATGGGAGTATTCTGCAAGAAGCCCATCTTGCTGCACTGGTAAGTTGCCCCCCTTCCCCCAAACCTCCCATTTCCCCTCTTCTTTGGGAAAGCACACCAGATCAGACTGAACTTTCATTAACTTGTTTGCTACAAACCTGCAACGCAGAAAGTTCTGGGAACGAGTAACGACCTATCGATGTTTCCACGTCTGAAAGTGGAGCTCAGCATGAGGCAGCCGCTATGCCTTCTTGGAGATTGACTGACCTCTCCCGTTCATGGAACCGACAATGCAATGCGGCCTTGCGATGACGGCGTGTTTCATGTAAGGCATCCTAGTGTGCGTTGTATTGAAACTTTGGCCCTGTTCGGTAATCACCCGCTCCCGCAGTCTGCGGAGCGGGGAAACAACTCCCCCGTTTAAGCTGCAGCTCCGCCAAGCTGCGTATATTGTGCGATCAAGACATGGTTAATGGCGAGATGGCATTTCCAATTTAGGCTAATTTATGTTTGCAAAGAGATTGTGAAATGCCATCTCTTTTGGAGGATGCGTTTCTCTCTTTTATTTGAGGGAAAGGAATAGCAGGAAAGCTTAAAAAGCATTGCAGCCATGGTCGGAAAGAAAAACACATTGCAGCCAGATCACCTTTTTTTTTTTTTGAGACAATGCAGCCAGATCACCTGGGATGTGTTTAGTTGCCCGCATTAGGTCCAACCAGGCCCGCACGCGAACGTTCACTACTTGGGCTGCATCGCACGGACGCCAAAGCACCTCCTAGCCAGAGGGCTATGTTATGCCAGACTGTACATGGTGGGCTATGTTGCACCAGCTATTCCTACTGCCTCCACTAAGCTCATTTCTAAACTCTCTCTCTCTCTCAAAAAAAAAAACTAAGCTCATTTCTAATCCCCTTTTTCCTCGCCCCTTTCGATCTACACAACCATCATTCGATTCAAGATAAGCTCTGCATGAAAAGATGCACATTGATGCTATGATTTCATTCAGGCGATTGATTCGTAGTTTCGCCGATCGTAGATGCTTAATTTCGTCCTTGTGATCATGATCATCCGCGGCCTCTGACGGGGCGTCTGGCTATGACGCCCGGATAATCAAGCTACAGTAACCCTATAGTAATGATGCCTTGTCACCGCTTATACTGTTGTTAATCTCGCGTTAGTTTGAAACCGGTTCGAATTTAAAATCAAGCAAACGCTAAATGTTTTCAAATATTAAAACTAAAATGTTTGGGTTGTGCCAGATAATGCATAGGTAATTATGGTGGAAAAACCACACTTATATAAAAGATTTATATGCTCCACAATAAATAAAACATCAGCAAGATAAATTAATTAAATACCTTATGTATTTGTAAAATACTAAACTATTTTATTTAGCTGTCCAAATTAATGTGGCAGTGGTATATTTAACATACTAAATTTAGGTGCTGTTCTCACATTCTATAAAATTGAAATAAATTAAAATTTGAAAGAAACAGAAAAAGAATAAATAAAAGGAAAATAAAGTAAAACAAAAGGAAAAATAAAAACAACCTCCCCCAGCTAGGCCTCGACCCAGCAGGCTACTCGGCCACCAGGCCAGCCCACCCCGTCCCCTTATCCCCGCACTTCCCCGGTGACCTAGAGCCACGTCCTCCACTCCCTCCCCCACGACTCTCCCCCCTCACACGCTTCCTCCCCGTTTCCAGATCGGGCGCCCCTGGCATCGATCGCCGCCGCCGCCCGCCGCCCGCCTCCGCTGACCCCACCTTTCCCATGTCGATGCTGATCAACGCCTCCTATCGTCGCTGCTGCCTCGCGTCGCCTGGCGATCTTGTTGCCGCGGACGAGCTGGCCGTCGGCGACGATCTTCCCCGACACCGGCGCCTCGCTGCCACCTCGTCGGACGCCTCGTCCTCGTCCTCCTCCCCGCCGGCCCCCTCGACCCTCGCCGCCCCAGTGCCTCTACTACGCCGGTGAAGCCCCTGTCTTCTCCCCCTCTATTCCCGTTGCCGGATCCGGTCGCGCCCGTGCTCGCGGTGAGTGCGCGTTCACCGCGCCCCTCGTGCGCCACTCATGTCCGCCCGCCGACCACGCTCGCCCCACCTACGATCACCCAGAGCGTGCGGCACCGCGCCTTTGCCCGAGCCCCGTCCCCGCTCGCCATCGCCGCCACCTCCCACTACTGTCGTGTTGCTCGCCCGCGCCCCGTGCCCCTGCTCTACTACCGCTGCGCTACCTCCCTGACCGCGCCCGATCTTTCCCCTGCTCCGCCGACACATCGCCCGTGTCGGCCTTGGCTCCGCCGGCCGAGCACCATCGTCACCGGCGCTCTCCTGTATGCGCACGACGCTCCTAACCGGCCTTTGTGCCGCTGACTAGTGGGCCCGAGGCCATTAGGTAACATGTTAATGAAAAATTACCACTAATGACACTGCTAATAGACACTGACTGGTGGACCCCATCTAGTTAAATACACTAATAAAATTTATGTCAAAACATGTACCTATGACACATGGGTCCCACTGGACCCTTTCACCAGTCAAATTGTTGACTGGGATAACCCAGTCAATTACATGCGGCCCCCCCTGAGCCTTTGACTAGTCAACAGTCCTAGTTGACTGCTGACTGGGCAGTCAACTGGACCCCACCTGTCAGCCCCTGGTGCAAACAGTTGGGTACACTTCTGTGTACCCGTAGCGATTTAACCATCTATTTCTGAATTAAATGAATTCCAGGATATTAATAAAACTTTGGAAAATAATATAAAATAATTCGTAACTCGGATGAAGAAACTTTGTACATGAAAGTTGCTCAGAACGACGAGATGAATCCGAATACGCGGTCTGTTTGTCAGCCACACGTCCCTATCATAGCGAACATGGAACATTCCCCCTCCGGTCATTTGTCTGACACAGGTCTGGAACCGGGATAACATTCCCAGTTGAATCCCCCCTTCACCTATGTCGTGTAGACATACGTTAGATCACACGTAGCACCGCGTATTGCCATGTTATGCTTTGTGATGTTTTGATTGCTCTGTTATTTATTGTGTTCCCCTCCGTTACTTCTTTCTGGTAGACCCCGAGGCCGCTGCCGATAACCTTGGGATCGACTACATCGACTCCTCCTCCTCCTTCTTGCCAGAGCAACCAGGCAAGCCAACCCCCCTTGATCACCAGATATCGCCCATTCCCTTCTCTCTCATTCTTGCATTAGGTTTGCCACTGTTGATGAATCGATAGCTCCTATTCGGTTGCATAGCCTGTCATTGTTGCTACAACTGTTGATACCTTTACCTGCTATCATAAATGCTTAGTATAGGATGCTAGTATTCCATCAGTGGCCCTACATTCTTGTCTGTCTGCCATGCTATACTATCGAGCCGTGATCACTTCGAGTGGTGATCATGGGTATATATATATACATATATTATATGATACATGATGTGACTAAAGTCGGGTCGGCTCGTAGAGTACCCGCAAGTGATTCACGGATTGGGGGCTGAAAGGACAGGTGGTTCCATCCAGGTAGTGGTGGGCCTGGGTTCCAGACGGCCCCCGAGTGGATCTTTGTGGCGGAGCGACAGGGCAGGTTGAGACATCTAGTCGAGAGGTGGCCTGGCCCTGGTCGTTGTACGCAGTTATTTTATAATAACATGCTTAATGAGTTTGGATATTTGATTCAAGTCTGGCCACTGGCCTATACACACTAACCAACTACGTGGGATTAGATATGGGCTCTCGACATCGTGGTATCAGCCGAAGCCTTCTTGACGTCAGTGACTTAGCGACGCGCGTCGGGTTGGACCGCGTAACATAACTTCCTTTGAAATGGAGGCTGCTAGGTCTGCTCGCCGGCCGCCCTGGCAACGTGCAAGTGTGCAATGGGCGATGGGCCCAGACCCGTGTGTGCTTTGGATTTAGACCGGCGTGCTGACCTCTCTGCTGTGCTTAGGTAGGGCTGTGATGTGTTGATCTTCCGAGGTCGGGCATGACCCCGGAAAGTGTGTCCAGCCAGAGGGGATCGAGCGTGCTGGGAAATGTGGTGCACCCCTGCAGGGAAGTTTATCTATTCGAATAGTCGTGTCCATCGGTAAAAGGACGACACAAAGTTGTACTCCGACCTCATGACAACTAGAACCTGATACTTAATAAAACACACCCTTTCAAGTGCCAAATATAACCCGACGATCGCTTTCCCACAGGGCGACGATGGGAGGATCGCCGGGTAGGATTATGCTCTACGATGTTACTTGGTGAACTTACCATCTATTCTATTCTACTGTTGCAAGGCGGAGACTGCCAGAAGCGAGGATACTTGTTACTTTCCAGCTACTCTCTGTTGGGGAACGTAGCAAAATTAAAAAAAATTATACGCTTTCACCAAGATCCAACTAAGGAGACATCTAGCAACGAGCAAGTAAGAGTGCATCTACATACCGTTATGTAGATCGCGTGCGGAAGCTTTCGAAGAAGCGTGGATGAAGTAGTCGTACTCTTCGCGTTCTTCGTCACCGATGATCTAGCGCAGAACGGACGACACCTCCGCGTTCAACACACGTCCGGAGCAGCAACGTCACCTCCTTCTTGATCCAGCAAGGGGGGAGGAGAAGTCGTCAGAGATCCAGCAGCACAACGGCGTGGTGGTGGATGCAGTGGAGATCGCAGCAGGGCTTCGCCGGGCGCCCTGCGTTGGGAGTATGGAGGTGTGACGGGAGGGGGAGAGGCGCCAGGGCTTGGGTGCGGCTGCCCTCTCCCCTCCCACATATATATAGGGGGCCAAGGGGTGTGCCAGGGCCCTGCAGATCCAATCTGCAGGGGGGGGCGGCGGCCAAGGGGGGAGTCCTTGCCCCCCAAGGCAAGTGGGGCGCCCCTCCCCCCTAGGGTTTCAACCCTAGGCGCATGGGGAGGTGGGCCCCTAGTGGTGCGCCAGCCCATTAGGGCTGGACACTTCCCCTTGCGGCCTAGGGGCCCCACCGAGATGGGTGGCCCCACCCGGTGGACCCCCGGGGCCCCTCCGGTGGTCCCGGGACGCTCCCGGTGACCCCCGGAGATCACCCGATGGCCGAAACCTGACTTCCTATATATCAATATTTACCTCCGGACCATTCCGGAACTCCTCGTGACGTCCGGGATCTCATCCGGGACTCCGAACAACTTTCGGGTTTCCACGTGCATGTATCTCTACGACCCTAGCGTTACCGAACCTTAAGTGTGTAGACCCTACGGGTTCGGGAGACACGTAGACATGATCGAGACCACTCTCCGGTCAATAACCAACAGCGGGATCTGGATACCCATGTTGGTTCCCACGTGTTCCTCGATGATCTTCATCAGATGAACCACAGTGTCAAGGATTCACTCAATCCCGTATGTTCTCGGTACGGTACTTGCCCGAGATTCGATCGTCGGTATTCCCGATACCTTGTTCAATCTCGTTATGGCAAGTTTCTTTACTCGATCCGTAATCCATCATCCCGTGACTAACTACTTAGTCACATTGAGCTCATTATGATGATGTCTTACCGAGTGGGCCCAGAGGTACCTCTCCGTCATATGGAGTGACAACATCCCAGTCTCGGTTCGTACCAACTCAACAGACACTTTCGGAGATACCCGATGCGTACCTTTATAGCCACCCAGTTACGTTGTGACGTTTGGCACACCCAAAGTATTCCTACGGCATCCGGGAGTTGTACAACCTCATGGTCTAAGGTAAAAATACTTGACACTGAAAAGCTTATGCATTACGAACTATACGATCTCGTGCTATGCTCAGGATTGGGTCTTGTCCATCACATCATTCTCCTAATGATGTGATCCCGTTATCACCGACATCCCATGTCCATGGTCAGGAAACCGTGACCATCTGTTGATCAACGAGCTGGTAACTAGAGTTCTACCAGAGACTCATTTTGGTCTATGTATTCACACATGTATCGCTGTTTCCATACCATACAATTCATGCATGAATAACAGACGATTATCATGAACAAGGAAATATAATAATAATAATACTTTTATTATTGCTTCTAGGGCATATTTCCAACAGTCTCCCACTTGCACTAGAGTCAATAAGCTAGTTTCATTGTGATGAATCGAACACCCATAGAGTTCTGGTGTTGATCATGTTTTGCCCGTGAAAGAGGTTTAGTCAACGGGTCTGCTACATTCAGATCCGTATGCACTTTACAAATATCTATGTCTCCATCCTAAACATAATTCCGGATGGAGTTGAAACGGCGCTTGATGTGCTTGGTCTTCTTGTGAAACCTGGGCTCCTTGGTAATGGCAATAGCACCAGTGTTGTCACAGAAGAGAGTCATCGGGCTTGACGCGCTTGGAATGACTCCTAGGTCGGTGATGAACTCCTTCATCCAGACTCCTTCCTGCGCTGCTTCGGAAGTAGCTATGTACTCCGCTTCACATGTAGATGCTGCCACGACGCTTTGCTTGCAACTGCACCAGCTGACTACCCCTCCATTCAAAATATACACGTATCCGGTTTGAGACTTAGAGTCATCCAGATCTGTGTCGAAGCTAGCATCGACGTAACCCTTTACGACGAGCTCTTCGTCACCTCCATAAACGAGAAACATATCCTTAGTCCTTTTCAGGTACTTCAGGATGTTCTTGACCGCTGTCCAGTGTTCCGTACCGGGATCACTTTGGTACCTCCCTACCAAACTTATGGCAAGGTTCACATCAGGTCTGGTACACAGCATGGCATACATGATAGAACCTATGGCCGAGGCATAGGGAATGACACTCATCTTTTCTCTATCTTCTGCCGTGGTCGGCGACTGAGCCTTGCTCAATCTCATACCTTGCAAAACAGGCAAGAATACTTTATTTGACTGATCCATATTGAACTTCTTCAATATTTTGTCAAGGTATGTACTTTGTGAAAGACCAATGAGGCATCTTGATCTATCTCTATAGATTTTGATGCCTAATATGTAAGCAGCTTCTCCAAGGTCCTTCATTGAAAAACTTTTATTCAAGTAGGCCTTTACATTTTCCAAGAATTCTATATCATTTCCCATCAGCAATATGTCATCCACATATAATATGAGAAATGCCACAGAGCTCCCACTCACTTTCTTGTAAATACAGGCTTCTCCATAAGTCTGTATAAATCCAAACGCTTTGATCACTTCATCAAAGCGAATATTCCAACTCCGAGATGCTTGCACCAGCCCGTAAATCGAGCGCTGGAGCTTGCATACCTTGTTAGCGTTCTCTGGATCGACAAAACCTTCCGGTTGCATCATATACAACTCTTCCTTGAGGAAGCCGTTAAGGAATGCTGTTTTGACGTCCATTTGCCATATTTCATAATCATAGAATGCGGCAATAGCTAACATGATTCTGACTGACTTCAGCATCGCTACGGGAGAGAAAGTCTCGTCGTAGTCAATCCCTTGAACTTGTCGATAACCCTTAGCGACAAGCCGAGCCTTATAGATGGTCACATTACCATCTGCGTCTGTCTTCTTCTTAAATATCCATTTGTTTTCTATGGCGTGCCTATCATTAGGCAAGTCCAACAAAGTCCATACTTTGTTTTCATACATGGATTCTATCTCAGATTTCATGGCTCCAAGCCATTTATTAGAATCCGGGCCCGCCATTGCTTCTTCATAGTTCGAAGGTTCACCGTTGTCTAACAACATGATTTCCAGTACAGGGTTGCCGTACCACTCTGATGCGGAACGTGCCCTTGTGGACCTTCGAAGTTCAGTAGTAACTTGATCTGTTTCTTCATGATCATTATCATCAACTTCCTCCCTTGTCGGTGCAGGCACCTCAGGAACAGTTTCCTGCGCTGCGCTACTTTCCGGTGCAGGAGGGGTGACTGTCACCTCATCAAGTTCTACTTTCCTCCCACTCACTTCTTTCGAGAGAAACTCTTTCTCCAGAAAGCATCCATTCTTGGCAACAAAGACTTTGCCTTCGGATCTGTGGTAGAAGGTGTACCCAGTTGTTTCCTTTGGGTATCCTATGAAGACGCATTTCTCCGATTTGGGTTCGAGCTTTTCAGGTTGAAGTTTCCTGACATAAGCATCGCAACCCCAAACTTTTAGAAACGACAGCTTCGGTTTCTTGCCAAACCAAAGTTCATACGGAGTCGTCTCAACGGATTTCGAAGGAGCCCTATTTAAAGTGAATGCGGCAGTCTCTAAAGCATAACCCCAAAAAGATAGCGGTAAATCGGTGAGGGACATCATAGATCGCACCATGTCCAACAGAGTACGATTTCGACGTTCGGACACACCGTTACGTTGAGGTGTTCCGGGCGGTGTCAATTGTGAAACAATTCCACAGCTCCTAAGGTGTGTGTGCCAAATTCATGACTTAAATATTCACCCCCACGATCCAATCGCAAGAACTTTATTTTTCTGTCACGTTGATTCTCAACCTCATTTTGAAATTCCTTGAACTTTTCAAAGGTCTCAGACTTGTGTTTCATCAAATAGATATACCCGTATCTACTCAAGTCATCCGTGAGGGTGAGAACATAACGGTAGCCTCCGCGAGCCTCAACACTCATTGGACCGCACACATCGGTATGTATGATTTCCAACAAGTTGGTTGCTCGCTCCATTGTTCCGGAGAACGGAGTCTTGGTCATCTTGCCCAAGAGGCATGGTTCGCACGTGTCAAATGATTCATAATCAAGAGACTCTAGAAGTCCATCTGAATGGAGTTTCTTCATACGTTTGACACCAATATGACCAAGGCGGCAATGCTACAAGTATGTGGGACTATCATTATCAACTTTACATCTTTTGGCATCTACACTATGAATATGTGTATCATCACGTTCGAGATTCATCAAAAATAAACCATTGACCAGCGGGGCATGACCATAAAACATATCTCTCAAATAAATAGAACAACCATTATTCTCCGATTTGAAAGAGTAGCCATATCGCATAAGACGAGATCCAGAAACAATGTTCATGCTCAAAGCTGGTACTAAATAACAATTATTGAGGTTTAAAACTAATCCCGAGGGTAGATGTAGAGGTAGCGTGCCGACGGCGATCACATCGACCTTGGAACCATTCCCGACGCGCATCGTCACCTCATCCTTCGCCAGTCTCCGTTTATTCCGCAGCTCCTGTTTTGAGTTACAAATGTGAGCAACTGCACCGGTATCGAATACCCAGGAGCTACTACGAGTGCTGGTAAGGTACACATCAATAACATGTATATCATATATACCTTTGACGTTGCCGGCCTTCTTGTCTGCTAAATATTTGGGGCAGTTCCGCTTCCAGTGACCCATTCCCTTGCAATAAAAGCACTCTGTTTCAGGCTTGGGTCCATACTTTGGCTTCTTCCCGGCAACAGGCTTGCCAGGCGCGGCAACTCCCTTGCCGTCCTTCTTGAAGTTCTTCTTACCCTTGCCTTTCTTGAACTTAGTGGTTTTATTGACCATCAACACTTGATGTTCTTTCTTGATGTCCACCTCCGCTGATTTCAGCATCGAATACACCTCGGGAATGGACTTCTCCATCCCCTGCATATTGAAGTTCAACACGAAGCTCTTGAAGCTTGGTGGGAGCGACTGGAGGATTCTGTCAACGACCGCTTCATCTGGGAGATTCATTCCCAGCTGAGACAAGCGGTTGTGCAATCCTGAAATCTTGAGGATGTGCTCACTGACAGAACTGTTCTCCTCCATCTTACAGCTGTAGAATGCGTCGGAGACATCATATCTCTCGACTCGGGCATGAGCTTGGAAAACCATTTTCAGCTCTTCGAACATCTCATATGCTCCGTGGTGCTCAAAACATTTTTGGAGCCCCGACTCTAAGCTGTAAAGCATGCCGCACTGAACCAGGGAGTAATCATCACAACGTGACTGCCAAGTGTTCATAACGTCTTGGTTTGCCAGGGCGGGAGCGTCACCTAGTGGTGCTTCTAGGACATATGTTCTCTTGGCAGCTATGAGGATAATCCTCAGGTTACAGACCCAATCCGTATAGTTGCTACCATCGTCTTTCAGCTTGGTTTTCTCTAGGAACGCGTTGAAGTTGAGGGAAACCTGAGCGTGGGCCATTTGATCTACAAGAGATATTGTAAAGAATTTAGAGTAAGTTCATGATAATTAAGTTCATCTTAATCAAATTTTAATGAACTCCCACTCAGAATGACATCTCTCTAGTCATCTAAGTGATACACAATCCGAATCAACTAGCCCGTGTCCGATCATCACGTGGACGGACTAGTCATCAACGGTGAACATCTTCATGTTGATCGTATCTTCTATACGACTCGTGTTCGACCTTTCGGTCTTCCGTGTTCCGAGGCCATGTCTGTACATGCTAGGCTCGTCAAGTGAACCCTAAGTGTATCGCGTGTGTAAATCTGTCTTATATCCGTTGTATGCGAACGTTAGAACCTATCACACCCGATCATCACGTGGTGCTTCGGAGCAACGAACTTTAGCAACGGTGCACAGTTAGGGGAAACACAATACTTGAAATTTTAGTGAGAGATCATCTTATTTACTACCGTCGTTCTAAGTAAACAAGATGCATAAACATGATAAACATCACATGCAATCAATTAAAGTGACATGATATGGCCAATATCATCTTGCTCCTTGGATCTCCATCTTCGGGGCACCATGATCATCTTGTCACCGGCTCGACACCATGATCTTCATCATCATGATCTTCATCATCGTGTCTTGAAGAAGTCGTCACGCCAACTATTACTTCTACTACTATAGCTAACGTTTAGCAATGAAGTAAAGTAATTACATGGCGTTATTCAGTGACACACAGGTCATACAATAATTAAGACAACTCCTATGGCTCCTGCCGGTTGTCAAGTTCATCGACATGCAAGTCGTGATTCCCTATTACAAAAACATGATCAATCTCATACATCACATATATCATTCATCACATCTTCGTTTTGGCCATACCACGTCACATAGCACATGCTGCAAAAACAAGTTAGACGTCCTCTAATTGTTGTTGCAAATTTTTACGTGGCTTCTATAGGATTTCTAGCAAGAACGTTTCTTACCTATGCCCAAACCACAACGTGATTTGTCAACTTCTATTTACCCTTCATAAGGACCCTTTTCATCGAATCCGATCCGACTAAAGTAGGAGAGACAGACACCCGCCAGCCACCTTATGCATCTAGTGCATGTCTGTCGGTGGAACCAGTCTCACGTAAGCGTACGTGTAAAGTCGGTCCGGGCCGCTTCATCCCACAGTACCGCCGAATCAAGATTGACTAGTAAGGGTAAGAAAGTTGAACAAACTCAAACGCCCACAACTGCTTTGTGTTCTACTCGTGCAAGATGCTACGCATAAAACCTAGCTCTGATGCCACTGTTGGGGAACGTAGCAGAATTCAAAAATTTTCTACGCTTTCACCAAGATCCAACTAAGGAGACATCTAGCAACGAGCAAGTAAGAGTGCATCTACATACCGTTATGTAGATCGCGTGCGGAAGCTTTCGAAGAAGCGTGGATGAAGTAGTCGTACTCTTCGCGTTCTTCGTCACCGATGATCTAGCTCCGAACGGACGGCACCTCCGCGTTAAACACACGTCCGGTGCAGCAACGTCACCTCCTTCTCGATCCAGCAAGGGGGAGGAGAAGTCGTCAGAGATCCAACAGCACAACGGCGTGGTGGTGGATGCAGTGGAGATCGCAGCAGGGCTTCGCCGGGCGCCCTGCGTTGGGAGTATGGAGGTGTGACGGGAGGGGGAGAGGCGCCAGGGCTTGGGTGCGGCTGCCCTCTCCCCTCCCACATATATATAGGGGCCAGGGGGGTGCGCCAGGGCCCTGCAGATCCAATCTGCAGGGGGGCAGCGGCCAAGGGGGGAGTCCTTGCCCCCCAAGGCAAGTGGGGCGCCCCCTCCCCCCTAGGGTTTCAACCCTAGGCGCATGGGGAGGTGGGCCCCTAGTGGTGCGCCAGCCCATGAGGGCTGGACACTTCCCCTTGCGGCCTAGGGGCCCCACCGGGATGGGTGGCCCCACCCGGTGGACCCCCGGGGCCCCTCCGGTGGTCCCGGGACGCTCCCGGTGACCCCCGGAGATCACCCGATGGCCGAAACCTGACTTCCTATATATCAATCTTTACCTCCGGACCATTCCGGAACTCCTCGTGACGTCCGGGATCTCATCCGGGACTCCAAACAACTTTCGGGTTTCCACATGCATGTATCTCTACGACCCTAGCGTTACCGAACCTTAAGTGTGTAGACCCTACGGGTTCGGGAGACACGTAGACATGACCGAGACCACTCTCCGGTAAATAACCAACAGCGGGATCTGGATACCCATATTGGTTCCCACGTGTTCCTCGATGATCTTCATCGGATGAACCACCGTGTCAAGGATTCACTCAATCCCGTATGTTATTCCCTTTGTCCATCGGTACGGTACTTGCCCGAGATTCGATCGTCGGTATTCCCGATACCTTGTTCAATCTCGTTATGGCATGTCTCTTTACTCGATCCGTAATCCATCATCCCGTGACTAACTACTTAGTCACATTGAGCTCATTATGATGATGTCTTACCGAGTGGGCCCAGAGGTACCTCTCCGTCATATGGAGTGACAACATCCCAGTCTCGGTTCGTACCAACTCAACAAACACTTTCGGAGATACCCGATGCGTACCTTTATAGCCACCCAGTTACGTTGTGACGTTTGGCCCACCCAAAGTATTCCTACGGCATCCGGGAGTTGTACAACCTCATGGTCTAAGGAATAAATACTTGACACTGAAAAGCTTATGCATTACGAACTATACGATCTCGTGCTATGCTCAGGATTGGGTCTTGCCCATCACATCATTCTCCTAATGATGTGATCCCGTTATCACCGACATCCCATGTCCATGGTCAGGAAACCGTGACCATCTGTTGATCAACGAGCTGGTAACTAGAGTTCTACCAGAGACTCATTTTGGTCTATGTATTCACACATGTATCGCTGTTTCCATACAATACAATTCAAGCATGAATAACAGACGATTATCATGAACAAGGAAATATAATAATAATACTTTTATTATTGCCTCTAGGGCATATTTCCAACACTCTCTTCTAGTCCTGCAAGATGGAGGTTGCGAGAAGCGTTGTCTTTGATAGGACTAGCTATCCCCCTCTTATTTTGACATTCTGTAGTTTAGCCCATTGATATTACCCCCTTTACACAAATACCATTGCATATGTAGTGTAGATCCTTGCTTGCGAGTACTTTGGATGAGTACTCACGGTTGCTTTGATCCTCCTTTCCCCCTTTTTCCTTTCGTCTCGGATGATGCAACCAGATGATGGAGTCCAGGAGCTAGAGGATCCCGAGGATGTTTCTACGTGGTGTTCTGCTTCGAGAAGTAGTTAGGAGGTCCCAGGCAGGAGGCCTTGCCTTTTCGATCGTTGCTACATTTGTGCTAGCCTTTGATGCCTACTATGCAACTTTATTCTTGTAGACTCGTGTTGGGTCTCCAAGCGCAAAGTTTTGTAGGACAGTAGCAATTTCCCTCAGGTGGATGACCTAAGGTTTATCAATCCGTGGGAGGTGTAGGATGAAGATGGTCTCTCTCAAACAACCCTGCAACCAAATAACAAAGAGTCTCTTGTGTCCCCAACACACCCAATACAATGGTAAACTGTATAGGTGCACTAGTTCGGCGAAGAGATGGTGATACAAGTGTAATATGTATAGTAGATATTGATTTTTGTAATAGGAACAATAAAAAACAGCAAGGTAGCAAGTAACAAAAGTGAGCACAAACGGTATTGAAATGCTTGAAAATGAGTCCTAGGGTCCGTACTTTCGCTAGTGCAATCTCTCAACCATGCTAGCATAGTTGGATCATATGATTATCCCTCAAAGTGCAATAAAGAATCACTCCCGAGTTCCTATTAGCGGAGAACAAAAGATAGAAGTTGTTTGTAGGGTACGAAACCACCTCAAAGCTATTCTTTCCGATCAATCTATCCTAGAGTTCGTACTAAAATAACACAAAGCTATTCTTTCAGATCAATCTAACCAAGAGTTCATACTAAAATAACACCATATGACACACATCAACCAACTCTAATGTCACCTAGATATTGCATTGTCACCACAAATATCCATGAGTTGATTCTACGATATGCATCAAACAACTTCATGATCATAATATTCAATCCACACAAAGAACTACAAGGAGACCCCAAAGTTTCTATCGGAGAAAAGATAATAAAAACATGCATCAACCCCTATGCATAGATTACCCCAATGTCACCGCAGAAATCTGCAAGTTGAGTGCCATAACATACATCAAGTGAATCAATATGATACCCCATTGTCACCTCAAGTATTCATACCGCAAGACATACATCACGTGTTCTCAAATCCGAACATTCAATCTGACATGACAAAACTTCAAAGGGTAAAGATTCAATTCATCACAACAAGAGTAGAGAGGGGAGAAACATCATATGATCCATCTATGTTAACAAAGCCCATGATATATCAAGATCGTGACATCTCGAGATCAGAGAGAGAGAGAGAGATTAAACATGTAGCTACTGGTACAAACCCTCAGCCCCGAGGGTGGACTACTCCCTCCTCACCATGGTGGCCGCCGGGATGATGAAGATGGCCTCCGGTGATGATTTACCCCTCCGGTGGAGTGCCGGAAAGGGCTCTAGATTGGATCTCGTGGACTACAGAGCCTTGCGGCGGCGGAACTTCTGATACGGTTCACCCCGAGGGTTTTTGGAATATTTGGGAATTTATAGGGTAAAGAGGGGGTGCGGTAGGCCACCAAGGTGGGCACAACCCACCTGGGCACACCTGGGGGCCCAGGCGCGCCCTGGTGGGTTGTGCCCCCCTCGAGGCACCCCCCAGGTGCTGCTCTGGCCCATCCTGGGTGTTCTGGTAAAAAATCCACAAAAAGTTTCACGGTGTTTGGAATCCGTTTGATATTGATTTCCTGCGGTGTAAAAAACAAGCAGAAAAGAACAACTAGCACTGGGCACTGGGTCAATAGGTTAGTCCCAAAAATGATATAAAGTTGTTATAAAATGATTGTAAAACATCCAAGAATGATAATAAAACAACATGAATACTTCATAAATTATAGATACGTTGGAGACATATCAGCCTTCTTAAGGCAAACTTGTTTAACTTATGTCTATACTTAGATATTACTGCTTCTGCTGACTCTTGTGTATTCGAGCTTATGTATTCGAGCCCTCGAGGCCCCTGGCTTGTGATATAAAGCTTGTATTATTTTAATTTGTGTCTAGAGTTGTGTTGTGATTTCTTCCCGTGAGTCCCTGATCTTGACCATACGCATTTGCGTGCATGATTAGTGTACGCGCAAATCGGGGGCATCACAAGTTGGTATCAAAGCCGACTGCTTGTAGGAATCCCCCTTCCCAACTCCTTGGCCGAAGTTGAGTCTAGTCATTAAAAAACTTTTATTAACTTGGTTGTGTGGCTTACAACCCACATCGCCATTGAGTGGTATTAGGATCTTTTATTCCTCATCTTTACTCTGGGATTCTGATATCTCTTCTATATGCGATAAATGATTTTGCTAAAATCTAACTTTAGGTTGTCGAAAATACTTCTCCCGAAGAGCCCCTTCAGTCAAGATGGTCGCCTGCTTCATCAGAAGAATCTGGAGGTAATATTCGATGTTTTTTCGAGATTTTTCTGCCCTCCGCCTTTGCAATTCCTTACCATCGTTATATCCATATGGATAACTACTTACACTTGTCATTCATATAATCAATTCTCCGTTGCTCTTGTTATTACAAGGTAACCCGAAACATCTTCCTATATTATGTATATTGATTGTGCCACTGCTTTACAATTCATTGCCACATGAACACCCTTATGGATAATTCATCGCACTTACCGAGTATCCGCTCATCCCCATTCATGTGTTTCACAAGTCTCTGAAATATCATTCGACCTTCGGAAAATCATGAGCAGCCTATTGCTCTTGAAATTCTTGCTTGCTTACATTATGGTTAATCCCATAAGGCTAGAAATCTTATTGACATCCTTTGTCATTATAATTTTGAGTCTCTTGGTTCAATATGTTGCGAATGCTTGCAATCCTCAATCAAATCCTAGAATTCGTCCTTCTAGCTCAGACGTCATTTTAAACATGAGTTGGATCTCGACAAATCAAATTTTCATCGATTGTACCCCTAAGCTTACTCAATTTATCCATCCCTAATCATAGCATTTGCTCCTGATCCCTTGATTTGTAAATCATAATTCCTTTACATTTGAGCTTGGAATTAGTCAGTTGTTTCTATCATCTGATCCCCTTGCATTATTTCTTCTTCTGGTTGAGTACCGATGCTCACATCAGATCCCTTGTGGATCGCCAGATCCTTTGTTGGATTTCAACCAACAACGTCCTTGATATTTAATAAGTTTGTGAGCCTTTCCACGGGTATATAATACCTTTGGTAAAATTGTATCCTTGCTTTGTCAACCATGCTCTATTTTCGAGCTTGTGTTAATTACTCCTGAAGTTAGTGGTATATGTTCCTAAGATGCGCCAATGGGTCGAACCAACGCCTTCCCTAATCTGTTTGACCTGTAAGATTGCACGGGTCGTACTTATCTGGTATTGCACCAGGTAAAACTTGCAACAACTAATGTCATTTTTGAAACACAAGAAGTGAATGGAAGGTTATGTGTTGAAGAAGTGGGAGTCGACCTTGAACTTAGTGTTCATGCCCATGGACCCGATGTGGAACTTAACATGGAAGCTTCTTACAAAACATTTAATTAGTTGGATAATTCTTTTGGTGTCATTAAATTGGATCCCTTGCAGCTATGGTTCCGACCATATTGTTTTTCCTTGATCTTATTTCTCGAGCAAGTTGAAGTACTTGTCCTCTATAGATCAATACACCTATCCAACCTCTATTCTGCTCTACCTTCGAGTATACCCTCTGGTATCTTGAGAATATCACGGAACTACATAACTTCTTATGAGTTCTTCATCAAATATTAATCTCGTCGATTCCAATTTTCCCTCAGGTTCTGAGTTATTAGTCATTCGAGAACACCGATAAGTGAATCGATTCCACACTCCGATTCAATAACTCTAAGTAATTTTGGTTGCTTATGAGTTTAATAATCCTTCAAGTCATTCCTAGCATGATCGGCTATATCATTATCGTGCTAAATTTTAACTGTGCCACCTGGTCCTTCTTCCCGGAGCACAACTTTCGACGGTGAGCTAAGCTTACATCGACCTTCCTCGTCATATAATTTCACCTTCAACAACAGGCTTGATTTCGAGTTTTTGTCGTACCCGTTGTTCCAATAACTTTTCACTTCATCCTTCCTTTTGCTTGATGTCGTTGATGATCGACTATATCCTCATGAAACCCCTCGATAAATGCATCGTGATCATCATCAACAATATCCATAGCTCTTCAAGGATATCAATCGAATTCATGTTGAGAAATACCATCCTTGCCCCCTCGATGATTTGTGTTATCATCAACAACATTATTGCCTTCCCTCCAACACAAACTTGTTCCCATTGTGAATCTCCTTGCCATCCAGCTTATGATATGTTCTACCTTGGAGTATTACCATCTTTTGCGTCAAGAATGTCATGAGAATTTCACCACCTCTTAAGGATTCTCGATATAGTAATACTTCTCGACATCTTCGTTCATATCTTTGTTCCTGTGTTGTTTCTAACCGGATACCGACCATTAAACTGTGACGAGTGAATTCAAAACTTCTTGCAAACCTATTGCTTTGAAGTGATTGGTCGATAGTTTCATTCTAGGTCTTTTGATTATCAAGTCACCTCTCTAACATTGATCGTGCTACCTAGTACATCTTTCTAGGTGCACGTTTCTATCAATGTTTACTCGTGGATCTTCTCCTCGAACATACTTCATTATATACTTTGGTATGCCCAATATTTTCACCTTGTTCACTTAATTATGGAATCCATGTTTATGGAAATCACGATGAGTTGTTGCTGATCCCATCGGCCACATTCTCATCTTTTCCATGATAAAATTGTACGAGCTGTTCAAGAAGTTTCGTATGGATCCTTTGTGTATCCAAAGTCTGGCCTTTACCTGATGACCATGTCAATGCTATCCCGAGGCATGTCCGAGGTACTTCGATCACCAACAAGAACATGGGAAGCGCAATGCTAAATGCCTCTTGATCAATTATCCAAATACCGTTGTATGGGTAAACATCATGAATTTCTTTGCCCCTTTAACTAAAGGGTGGTGTACTTGATGTCCTATCATGTATATCATGCTCCGCTTTCTTGTGAGGGAGATACTCCTAATACTTGTGTTTAAAGGCAGTTTCCTTTCGATTTGTTTAATTAATCTATTAATCACATTTCCTTTCCGTTGGTTGGTTTAACCTTTCTTGTGATCTATATGATCTAAACAGTAATAATTCACTACTTATTTAAACACCTCGGTGTACAACTATGTCGGTAAGACCATGTTACTATGGTTGATAACATTCCGGTAACCACCGATGGACGAGAACTTTGCCTACAAGTCCGCCTCGTTTCAACGAGCAGGAAAATGGTTCTCTTCGTCCCTCGCCCTTGGTACCGATGTTGTTGCCGACATAACAGACATGCTATCCTCTGACATGCCTTGCTTACAAGATCGTCCAGGATGTCACCGCCCTTCCTACTTTTAACCCACATGGTGGTCCCATAACCCACAGTTCCTCATGATCAAAACCCAACTCTCCTGTACACCTATGTTTCTAAGGTTATTCCTTACGATTGGCTTCGTATATAATTCACAAGCCACCTTACTAGAGTTGATCTACTCTGGTAGCAGACGCAATTTTTTTTTCGTTGCTCTGAAACCCCTCTCACCTTCTAATTAGGCATCAAATGATTGCCTACCCGTTTGAACTTTTGTACCTTCTTATATTACTCTCGATGATTTCCCTGAGTTTCTAACTCGAGAGTTACCTTGTGCCTCATTCCCTGAGATAATTACCGAACATCAGTCCTTACAGTCATCCATCCTTATAGTTCCCCCTTGTAGCCTTTTCGTAAGTACGATGAAGACCCGAAGGAAGGATGACAACTTTGTCATGATGCACCGATGTATAGAAATGAATACGTCAACAAAAGGGATCAACTTCTTCGAGAAGAGCAACCAAGGCCAAGAAGATTCGTTAAAATTTCATAACCAGACCTTTCCCCCTTACTCCACCTCTTAAATCTCGGGACGAGATTTCTTGTAGTGGAGGAGAATTGTGACACACGGATAATCAAGCTACAGTAACCCTCTAGTAATGATGCCTTGTCACCGCTGTTACTGTTGTTAATCTTGTGTTAGTGTGAAACTAGTTCGAATTCAAATTCAAAATCAAGCAAACGGTAAATGTTTTCAAATATTAAAAATAAAATGTTCAGGTTGTGCCAGATAATGCATAGGTAATTATGGTGGAGAAACCACACTTTTATAAAAGGTTTATATGCTGCAGAATAAACAAAACAGCATCAAGGTAAATTAATTAAATGCCTTATGTATTTTTTTTAAAATACTAAACTATTTTATTTAGTTGTCCAAATTAATGTGGCGGTGGTATATTTAACATACTAAATTTAGGTGTTGTTCTCGCATTCTATAAAATTGAAATAAATTAAATTTGAAAGAACCAGAAAAAGAATAAATAAAAGGAAAAGAAAGTAAAACAAAGGAAAAATAAAAACAACCTTTCCCCAGCTGGGCCTCGGCCGAGCAGGCTACTTGGCCACCAGGCCAGCCCACCCCGTCCCCTTATCCCCGCACTCCCCCCGTGACCTAGAGCCACGTCACCCACTCCCTCCCCCACGACTCTTCCTCCCTCACACGATCCCTCCCCATTTCCAGATCGGGCGCCCCTCGCACCGATCGACGCCGCCACTAGTCGCCCGCCTCCACCGACCCCACCTTTCCCACGCCGACGCTGATCAACGCCTCCCATCGTCACTGGTGCCTCGCGTCGCCCGGGGACCTTGCTGGATGAGCTGGCCGTCGGTGATAATCTTCCCCGACGCCGGCGCCTCGCCGCCACCTCGTCGGACGCCCCGTCCTCGTCTTCCTCCCCTCCGGCCCCCTCGATCCTCGTCGCCCCCATGCCTCTACTACACCGGTGAAGCCCCCTATCCTCTCCCCCTCTGCTCCTGTTGCCGGATCCGGCTGCGCCCGTTGATAACCCACAAGTATAGGGGATCGCATCAGTTTTCGAGGGTAGAGTATTCGACCCAAATTTATAGATTCGACACAAGGGGAGCCAAAGAATATTTGTAGGTATTAGCAGCTGAGTTGTCAATTCAACCACACCTGGAGATTAATTATCTGCAACAAAGTGATCAGTAACACAGTAATATGGTAGTTTTGGTAGTAGTGGTAACAACAATAGCAACGGTAACAGTGATAGCGGTAGTTTTGTAACAAGTGCAACAGTAACGGTAGCAGTAGTAACTTTGCAAGAACAATATAGGATAAATTCATAGGCATTGGATTGGCAATTTGTTGGATGATATTCATCATGTGACAGTCATAACCTAGGGCGATACGACACTAGCTCTAGTTCTAAATATAATGTAGGCATGCATTCCATAAATAGTCATACGTGCTTATGGAAAGAACTTGCATGACATCTTTTGTCCTACCCTCCCGTGGCAGCAGGGTCCATATTGGAAACTAAGGGATATTAATGCCTCCTTTTAATAGAGAACCAGAACAAAGCATTAACACACGGTGAATACATGAACTCCTCAAACTACGATCATCACCGTGAGTGGTTCTGGTTATTGTCACTACGGGGTTGTCGGGTCATAACACGTAGTAGGTGACTATAACTTGCAAGATCGGATCTAAAACATGAATATAATGATAATATCATAAATGGTTCAGATCTTAAATCATGGCACCCGGGCCCAAAGTGACAAGCATTAGGCATGGCAAAGTCATAGCAACATCAATCTCAGAATATAATGGATACTAGGGATCGACCCTAACAAAACTAACTAGATTACATGATGAATCTCATCCAACTCCTCACCGACCAGGGAGCCTATGAAGAAATTACTCACTCCCGATGGGGAGCATCATGGAATTGGCGATGGAAAAGGGTTGGTGATGACAGAGGACGAAGATCCCCCTCTCCGGAGCCCCAAACGGACTCCAGATCTGGCCTCCCGATGAAGAACATGAGGTGACGGCGGCTCTGTCTCGTGGATCGCGATAATTCTTTCTCCTTGGTTTTTCCTCGGCGAATATGAATTTATAGTATCAGGGTTGGCGCTTGCGGGGCCACCAAGTGGGGACAACCCACCTGGGCGCGCTAGGAGGGGGCGCCCTGGTGGGTTGTGCCCACCCAGGTGCCCCCCTCCGGTGGTTCTTGACTCCAGTATTTTTGTTTTATTATATAAAAAATCCTTGCTAAGTTTTGTTCCATTCCAAGAATTTTATTTTTGCACAAAAACAACACCATGGTAGTTCTGCTGAAAACAACGTCAATCCGGGGTTAGTTTCATTCAAATCATGCAAATTAGAGTCCAAAACAAGAGCAAAAGCATTAGGAAAAGTAGATACGTTGGAGACATATCAACTCCCCCAAGCTTAAACCTTTGCTTGTCCTCAAGCAATTCATTTAATAAACTGAAAGTGAGAAAGAAAAACTTTTACGAACTCTTTTACTCTTGTTTGCATAAATAAGTTTAAACAACACCCAGGTTTTCAGCCAGCATTATATCTAACCATGTCGACAATAACTCTTAAAAATTATAATGACTCATATCAATGACATATTCAGCTAACGAGCAATAATAAGATATCTCAAATAGCAACACGTTATCAAAACAACCATGATATAATATGACAATAGTGGTATCTCGCTAGCCCTTTATGAGACCGCAAAACATAACTGCAGAGCACCTTCAAAGTCCGAGCAGCGACTAAACATTGTAATTCATGGTAGAAAAGATCCAGTCATGATAACACCCAACATTCACGACACACAATGCATAGGCATGATAACAGTGCTCTCGGATCTGGCGCTTGTTAGAGAAGGTGATGACACAACATAAAAGTAAATAGATAGTCCCTTCGTAGAGGGAAGCAGTGATCTGCAGAGGTGCCAGAGCTCAAGTTTTAAAAATAGAGGTAAATGATATTTTGAGAAATGCACCCTTCTCATTTACTTCACGACTATCAGTTATCAATATCTCCCATGCTAAACACGCTAGTGGCAGTTCCCAAGCAGAAAAGTAAAGGTTTGGACTCCATTGGGAGTTTTTGTTTGTTTATTTATAAGCTTTTTCTTTTTGCAATTTGGGACTGGGAATCCCTATTACCGCCCTTTTCTCATGTGATGGCGAGTGAATAAACACTCGACCTGAGAATAACCCGCCTAGCATGGAAGATACCGACCATCTCCTGTCGTTCCATGAACGATCCAGGCACACAAAAAGGAAATTTATTTGAAGTTTTTAGAGGTGGCACATGCAAATTTACTTAGGACGGCAAGGTAATACCGCATATAGGTAGGTATGGTGGACTCATCTGGAATAACTTGAGTTTTTTAATTTGATGCACAAGCAGTATTCCCTCTTAGTACAGGTGAAGGCTAGCAAATAGGTTGGGAAGCGGCTAGCTAGAGAGCAACAATGGTCATGAACATGCATCATGCATAATAAACACTGGGCACCCGCATGAGTAGGATATGGACACCATGAACATAAATTTCATAGAGGCTATGTTGGTTTTGATTCAACTACATGCATAAACATGTGCCAAGTCAAGCCACTCGAACATTCCGAGGAGGATACCATATCATCATGCTACATCACAATCATTTTAACGCAATGTTGACATCCAAGATAAATCATTATCAACTCTTAGCTACTTATGCATGGCATGTGAAACTATAATCTCTAATTGTCATTGAAAACATGTTTAATCATAATGGGCTGAATCATGGATACTAGGTTAAACCTATTTACAAAAACAGAACAAGTCGAGTTCATACCAGTTTCTCTCTGTCATGGCCGATTCATCGAATATCGTCATTATTGCCTTTCACTTGCACGACCGAATGATGTGAAATAATAATAATGGTGCAAGAGTGCTGTGGGCTTAGCTGGAATCTGCAAACATTTTATTCAACATGAGAAGACAAGGTAAAATGGGCTCTTCATTAGATCAACAATAATGCAAGAGAGCCACTCAACATTTTCATTGTGGTCTTCTCATTAGTACGACTTGGAAATAAAAAGAAAGAAATTCAGAGAAACATACTGAAATATTTTTGGAGTTTTTGGTTTTCCAGAGCAAGCAAATGAAAAAGGAAAACAAAAACTAGAAAAGCTATTTACACGGGAAAACTCCCAACGAGCAAAAGAAGACCAAGGAAATCTTCTTGGGTTTTCTTCTTAATATTGCAACTAGGCAAGCATAGAAAGTAAACTAACTACATCTAGACAATTTTTTTGTTTTTCCAGGTTTTTCAAACACACAAGAAGAAGGCGAGAAAATAAATTAAGCATGGATAATACAATGAAAAAGTGTGAACACCGACAATGAGATGTGTGAACATGAATGTAAAGTCGGTGAGAAACACGTACTCCCCCAAGCTTAGGGTTTTGGCCTAACTTGGTATGCAGTCAGTAGCCTGGATAATAGTCGGGGTACTGAGGGGCACGCATCCACTCATCCCACTGTTGAGGCTCCTCCTCTCCTGCAGCATGGGCGTTCCGATAGGCAATGATATCCGCAGACATAATGATGTATCCGCCCCTAGAGATAGGATCAAACAAAGCAGGTGCGTGCAGTGGAATGATATCACAAGAAGTCACGCTAAAACCCAGGTTATAGGGAATATTAATGTTGGGATAATCAGCAGCAGTAAACTGGTGGTGATCCATAGCAGCACGATCTAGGTAGACCTTGGGTAAAGGAAAATCATGGATGCGTATCTGAACATTAAAGCGAGTCGCCAAACGAGTGGTGTAAATACCTCCATGTATTTTACTCTTAGTTTTATTAATGTGGAGGCGGCACGCCACAATAGCTCCCAAGCTATAAGTGTTGTCGCCTTCTAATGCACGACGCAAAACAGCAAGGTTTGGTGAACTAACCGCACCCACCTTCTCTCTAGCTAGCAATCATTTTGTAATAAAAATTGCAAAATAACGAACAACAGGAAAATGCAAGACAGCAGCAGCGATACCCGACACCCCTGTAACGCCCAAGATGCAGCTATATCTCCCACGTGTCGAGGCACGACTTAGAGGCATAACCGCATTTTGGTATGATCGCAAGATGGTCATCTTCACACATTCCCATGTACAAGAACAAAATGGAAAATACATAGTTGCCTTACAATCACCACTTCATACAATGCATAAATAAGCATACATCATCTAGAGTACACACATAGTCCGGCTATGGACGAATTCAAATGAAAAAGAAGATAACCACCCACTATGCGTGATCGGCCCTAGTAGGAACCACTACTGATCGTCGGGGAACGTCACATACATATGCCCACGCTCTTCATCGAACTCCCACTTGAGTTCCTGGCCATCACCTATTTCATACTCGGTTTTACCTACGTCTGTGTTTGTAGTAAACCGCGAGTCACGAGGACTCATCAATCCCATTCCCGGGTATCAAAACTATCAAAGCCTTTGGGTGAGGAGAAAGTGTATAGGTGCCTGCTGCAAGCACTAAGCGTAGACGAGGTGGCTAGCTTACGTATCATCAGAGCTAGAAGAGAAGTGAAAGCCATCGGTCGTGAACTAATTCATGATCACTAGATGATCATGTCTACCTACGAGTCATCCATAACCCAGCCGTGTTCTCTTCCCGAACTCCCTCGAAAAGAGCCATCACGGTAGTGTATTCTGTTTGAGTTTTTGTGTCAAGTTATCTACAACCGGATATTAACAAACTCCAATCCGCCACATAACCATGGGCACGTCTTTTGAAAGATCATAATCCTGTAGGGGTGTCCCAACTTAGCCCATCACAAGCTCTCACGATTAGTGGAGTAACCACTCCATGTTGCGAAGGCCCGAGTGTTCTCAGAATCCCGTGCACAATATATTTCGGCAATAGTAAAACTAATCTAGCAAGACCTCCCGACGTGCCATCACCCTGATAAGAGACGCGCGTATCTCGTCTCAGGCCACGATCGGATAGGCCAAGCTACAGGTGAATACCAGATACCTCGAGTTTCCCCAAGGCGGCCCCGCAGGCTGCCCAGTTTGGACCAACACTCATAAGGAGCACCGGCCCTGTTTGTTGATTAAAATCCTCGGGGTTCGGAAAGTCCCTATGCACGTTTTAGTTATTAGGCAAATGGTAAAACCAAGGTTGGGCGCTGCTGGAGGAGTTTTATTCAAAGTGAACTATCAATGGGGGGGGGGGCATAAACCCCAACTGCGTTAGGAACGCACAAATCAAGGAACATAACACCGGTTTATCGGTTCCTAAGGTGGCATGAGTGGAACAAAACACCGAGCAAAAGGCCAAGCCTTCCACCCATTGCCAAGTATATAAGGTGCATTATTTTAACTAGAGATATTGTGATATTCCTAAATAACCAATCCAACATGGAGCAAACTTCATCTTCACCTACAAGTAACAATGCTATACGAGGGGGGCTTCAGTAAAAGCATAACTTAGCCAAAACAACGGTTTGCCAGGAAGGTAGTTAAAGGTTTCATGGCAAGGTAGGGGCTGCCAAGCAAAAGGATAGGTATCGCAATAAAGCAATAGAGCGAGACAACTAGCATAGCAACAATAGAGGTGATATCAAGGAATGGTCATCTTGCCTGTTGTGTCTTCGGTGGGATAGTAAACTTGCTCCTCGAACACAGTTTCAACAGGACCCTCGAACTCCGAATCATCACCGGGCTCTACCCATCACAAGAATACAAACACCGGAACAAAATCAATCACGAAGCAATGCACAAGCACATGATGCAAGACATGATGCATATGAGCATGAACATAGTATGATGCATCACAAATGGAACATGATGGGTGCAACATGTGGCATAGCAAAATGCAACAACTACCACTTATCTAAAGAAACCCAATAAACAAGAGGAAGTATATTGACATAACACCACATAAGGTTATTTAGTTTAAACTAGCTAAGCACCCAACAAGTTTAAAATGTTGTTTAACATGGCAAGGAGTGCATCACAACAGAAACTACAACATTCAAGCAAATTAAATGGGGCTGGAAGAAGCAAGCAACAATTCTGGAGAATCCCCATGTGCACATTTGTGTTCGGTGTTGTTCTGCCTATTACACCATTTGAAATTTATTAAACAGCAAAACAGATTGCACCAGGTTACTCTATGCAAAGTTCTACCCCAAAAGTATATAAAGAACATCCAAAACAGAGCTAGGGTTTAAAAGTTATGAATTAAACCAATTTCAACATGTTATTTAACAAAACATAAGCAAACATAATTTTAACTATTTTAACCATGGCAGAAAAATTACATATTATGAAACTACACTAAAAACTAAACATGTTTCATTTTAACTTCATTTGAATTGGATGCATAGTTTAAAAGATATAAACAAAACAAATTTGAAAATAAAACTAAATAAAACAAAACAGAGAAAAACACGAATGACCTAGCCTGGACTAGCCACAGACTCTGGCTACTGGGTACAGGGGAGCTGAGGTGGCAAAGTGGGTGTGGAAGTGGGTGGGTGCGCGTGCAGTGTATGCCAGGTGGTGCATGGGTATCAGGGAGACAAACAAAGAAAAAATATGTGCATTTTACTCCACTGGCCCGAGGGGGGATCGAACCCAGGTCGGCTGGTTAACACAGCATGGGACATACCACTGCTCTATGCGGCTGCGACTGACAAAGCGGATGCACTGCACCTGAAGACTAAACTCAACACACTGGCAAAACCAACCCGACGCCAGCGACACAAAGACGGCGGGGACGTGTAGCGGGGCTGCTCCGGCGACCTCACAGGACGGCAGAGGCACGCAACGGGTCCGCAAGGGAATCCCACGCCCCTGGGTGTAACTAGGCGCACCGGACGATGACGGAGTCGACGCTGGAGACAAGCCGCAGAAGCGAACGCCGGCGAGGAACTCAGACACGGTGCTACGGTGGCCTGGGCGGCGCGTTGAGACCATAGAACAGACCTACGGACGACGGCGAACAAGATGGCGACGAGAAGGAGAACTAAGGGGGGCGGAACACTCGCCGGCGACGAGGCCCGACGGCGGTGGTTTTGGGCGGATGGCGTGGACGCGGCTAGAGCATGTAATTGAAGGGGAAAAGGCAAGGGGAGATCCAGGGGCTCACCACGAACACAGAGACGTGTTCGGCTCGGCGAGAGGTGGTCGGAGTCGACAACGAGGGTGGACGAACGGCTACGGCGGCCGGAGATGTAGATGAAAACGTAGGGGAAGCAGACGAGGCGCTCGGCTCCGCGTAGATGACGTAGTCGACGTCGGGGAAGCAGCTGGACAGTGTCGGCGAGGCGGAGGAAGACGGGGTGCACGCCGACGACGAGCTCGCGCTCTCTGATGCGGTCGAGACACGGTGCAGGTGGGGGATCTGGTGGCCAAAGCTCACCTGGCAGCGGTTGAGAAGGAAGAGGGAAACCCTAAGGGGTTGGTGGACAGGGCGAGGGCTTAAGAGAGGGGCCAGGGCGACGAGACGGAGCTCGCACGCGCTCGGGCGTGTGGTCCCCATGGCGACGGCGAGAGAAGGACAAAAAGGTGGGTGAGGGTGCAGGCGGAGTCGCTGACCAGCGGGCCCGTCAGTGCCACGGGGCAAGTAGGCAGCGGGGGTAACTGGGCGCGTGGGTGAGAAAAGGGTGAGGGGGACGTTGCGCGGGCTAGCTGGGCTGCGGGAGCGGTTGGTATGGTGGGCCGGCCTAGTGGCTGAGGCCCATATGGCTCTGTGTGCCGCGGCTGGCGACTTAGCCCTTTTCTTTTTCTTTTTCTTCACACAGAAAAACAAAATGAAAAGCACAAGGGGCTAGAAGAGGAAATTAGAAGAGATAAAAATATCACTGAGATCCTGGATTTATGCTCTATTTTATAAAAAATGAGTTGGACATTTTTAGAGGTAGAAAAATATAGCAAGTTTGAATTAGCTTCAAACTTGAGGTATTTTTGAACCTAACCAAATCAGCTTGAAATAGAGTGAAATTTGGCATCGAGGTTTAGGACATGGTGCAAGATTTATAGGGAGAAGATGAACATTAAAAGAGGCTTGGAGATTGATAACCCTCAACCGTAAGGGATCGAGATAGTCTTCGCGGGTAAGAATAACCCAATTTATTGATTCGACACACGGGGAGCCAAAGAGTATTTATAAGCTTTGACAGTTGAGTTGTCAATTCAACCGCACGTGAAATATACTTACTTGCAACAAAAGATAAGTGGTAACAGTGATATGATAGTGATAATAGTGATAGCAAAAGTAAACAGCAAAAAGTAAATAGTGAAGGTAAATGGCAAAAGTAGCAACTAGTGACAAGCAGGGTTTAAAACACTGTAGGCTAGGGAGATGGATGGTTGGGCGCTGCATGGATGAGATAGATTCTAACTTGGGGCACGGCACACGGAAAAGTAATGATCATCTAGGCAAATATCAAACATTAGGCATGTATCCCGTAGGTAGTTGTACGTGCTTGCAATAAGAACTTGCACAACATCTTTTGTCCTACCATCCCGCTACGAACGGGGCCAAAAGGAACTTATGGAGATTAAGGTGCTCCTGTCAAAGAGCACCGGAACAAAGCAATGAACTCAATGGATACATGTAATCCTCAAACTACGGACCATCCCCTTTGGTGTCCCAAGCTGTCACTTTTGGGATCGCCGGTTTCGAATCGTAATAGGTGCAAACAACTCATAGATAGGATCACGAACACAAATAGATGCATGCAAACACATATGGTTCAGATCTGAGATCATGGCACTCGGGACCTAAGTGTCAAGCATTAAGAACAACAAGTTGAAGCAAAGATGATAAACACCATAGTAGATGATAGGCAACATGCCCCCAACGATCTGACAAACTATTACATGATCTAACTCATCCAATCCCTACCATCCCCTTCGCCTACAGCAGGGGAATTACTCACACATGGAGGGAGAAGACATGGAGGGATGATGGAGTGGTGATGATGATGACGATGGCGACGATCTCCCCTCTCCGGAGGCCAATTCAGCCTCCAGATTAGCCGGCTCCGCGACGAAAATCTGCGAAAGAACTTCTGATCTGAGGTTTTCGCGTCGTGAGTAAAAATACGAGGTAAAGTAGGGCACCAGGGGGTGTGGGCCCCACCCAGGCGACCCCCCGGCGCGGCCCTAGGGGGGGGGGCGCCCACAGGGCGCCTGGGCACCCCCTGGCCCCCTCTGGCCCCACTTCTGGCTCCTGGTTCCTTCGGGTGCGTGGATTTTCTGTGATTTTTCGTGGATTTTTCTGAGATGCTTAAAAATCCGTTTTCCTGCACACAATAAAACCATACAGGCAGCTCTGCTGAAAACAGCGTCAGTCCGGGTTAGTTTAGTTCAAATCATGCAAGAATGAGGTCAAAACAATATCAAAAGTGTTTGGAAAAGTAGATACGTTTGAGACGTATCAACTCCCCCAAGCTTAGCATATTGCTTGTCCTCAAGCAATTCAGTTCAACGAACTGGACGCGACAAAGAAAACTTTGACAAACTCTTTTGCTTCATTAGATGTATATAAGCATGTACTACGAAAAGAGTTTAGCAAGTATTGAAACAATACTTATGAGGGCAATGCAAGGAGCAATCCTTCTTTCAAGTGACCAGTCACAAATACTTAAAAGTAAATAATATATTACTGAAAATCAAGACAAGATTACATTGCACATAGCTTGAGCATATTAGGGTGGTATCTCGCTAGCCTCCATGAGTGAAGCAAAACATAAATGCAGAGACTCCTCCAGAGTTTTTAAAAGAGACTAGAACTAATTTTTTTAGAATAAATCATATCACAAGTATGCAGAAGACAATGTAATACTTTGGGACAATGCACGTTACACTCAGAATGACAATTATGCTCTCATAGTTGGTGCTTTGAAGAAAGAAGGTGAGACTCTCGAACCGTGGCTTTTATTGGCAAGGTTGAAAACCCGTGGTCGGAAACAAAAACTAAACATGTACCAGAGCTCTTGGTTTTAAAAACAGAGATAAAAACGTTTTGAGAGGTGCATATTTCGTCAACGAATGCTAGCAGATAACTCAATCACTTCTTGAGCTGGACAAGTTTCGAGGAACGGCTCCCGCATGAGGACGATCACATCCTCTTAATCTCCTTTGTTTATCACTGCCAAAGTTTACTGATTTCTCATGAACAAAGCGTGAAGGAGGGTTTGTTTGTTATATTATCCTTTTGAGTCGGGCGCACTCAATGCCAGTTCCTTTTCGTATTAGGGGTTTGCACATTATACATGCAATCCAGGGGTGAAACTTGTCCAACTTAAAAAGATTATGAATTAACTACTACTTCCTCATGAGCTAAAACATAGGCACAAAAAGAGAAATGCTTTTTATTAATTTCGAGATGGTACACGAAAGTCTTCGTTAGGAATGGCAGGTAAATACCATGTATAGGAAGGTATAGTGGACTCATATGGCATAACTGGTTTTAAGGATTTTGGATGCACAAGCAGTCAGTCCGCTTAGTACAGGTGGAAGTTTAGCAAAAGACTGGGAAGCGACCAACTAGAGAGCAATAACGGTCATAATCATGCAGAGCGACAAAGCAACATTGAGTCAGGCATGAAAGTGATATAACTATTCTAAAACTCAAAGATCATCAAGGCAGAGTAGACTTTTTAGTCTTAAACATGTGTAAGCATGTGCCAAGTCAATCCAAAAATTCTCTAAAGGGAAATACCACCTTAGTATACCAGACTATGAACAGTGCAATGCATGTAGATCATTTCAATAACACATTATATACTCTAGTTATTCGAGACTAGCCACAAGGAAAGCATGAACCACCGAAAGAGCATTGTAAACATAGCACTATGTCGCTACAAGCTGGTCTCTAGATCATAAGTACAAGCATATGTACAAAAGTAGAAACAAAAAGAGTTCATACCGGTCTTCCTTGTTGCTTCCCTTCAGTCGATCTTCGTCATTACTGCTTGTCACTTGCACGATCGAACGTAGGAAATATAATTAAATGCCATCACGGACTCGAGCTGAACTCTGAAAACAAAGCAAACTAAAGAGAGAAAGGAAATCTTTTTGGATTTTTCAAAGGTTGAATAAAAGCAAAAGAAAGAGAAAATCTTTTTGTTGTTTTTGCAAAGAGAGAAATAAAGAAGAACGGGCAAAAACTTCGAAAAGATCAAAGTGAATAAAACGGATAATACAATGGAAAAGTAAGAAGGGCACGTACTCCCCCAAGCTTAGGCTTTTGGCCTAAGTTGGTAGCAGCTACTGCCCCCAGGAGTCTCCTGCTCCAGGGGTATGGTGGTGAGTCCAAGGGTCGTAGAAGGATGCTGGCGCGTACACCGAACTCCTCGGAGTCTCCCACGAGGAAGGTTCCGAGCGCCAAACAGAGGAAGAACCTTCACCAAACTCGGTGGCGGTCTCTTCCTGAAAATGTGGTAACTCACCGTGCTTCTCCTCGTCGGGCACAACCCCCTCCATGGGGTTATGAAACTGATGCTGGACCATGAACTCATCGAACTGGACAACATCAAAGGACCATCCGTTCCTGCGAGAAAAATCAAACAAAAGAGGTGCAGGTAGACGGATCTCGCGTTCCACGGTAATTCCGAAACGCAAGATATAAACAAGATTATCAAGCTCAGAACCCATGGTGACAAACTTATGCCCTTTCATAGCAGCAAGATCAAAGCTTAAATAAGTAAAAGGATTATCATCAGGGTGTGGGGTGCCTCCAAGATGTTCTAAGATAAGTGTGGCATAAACGCCACCATATAAGTCCCCCTTGTTACCGTTCATAGCAAGGCGTCGAGCAATTAAGGCACCCAGATTATAATCAAACCTCCTTGAGAGGGCTGCTGCCAGGATAGCAATATCTGGAGCAGAAATGCTGCTCGTGTTGTCACGAGCTAACACCCCTCTCCCAATATAATATGCAAAATACCTGATGTGAGGAAATAAGATGCTGGAGATCTTTGACCGATGAATATCCCTCATACCCATGCTGCAGAGAGAGTTGATGACGGTTTTCAGCTCGGAGGGCTGAGTGGCCATCCTAGCCGTCCTCCCAACATTCGGCACACCTATTATTTCACAAAGATTCCCCAAAGTCATGGTGATAAGATCATTGTAAATTTTAAACTCAATAGCACCTGAATCAGGATTATATCTAAAACTGTTAATGAAACTGGAGGTGAGTTTTTGATACTGAGTAACATGACTCGTGACGAGTCGTGTCAAACCTGCATTAGCACAAAGATTATAAAACTCATCCTTGATTCCCGCAGCTTCCATGAATTCATCACATGGAAATGTCATCGCACGTGCTGGACTTGTGTCTTCCAACAACTCCAGGGGCACATGATCTTCATTATAGCTCACCCTAGCAGTCGATGGTGAAGCTGCGGCTCTAGTAACTCGATCGGAGTGTGCGGGCCTCCTCTTCTCAAGCCACCCTTTTGCCCTTCCTAACAAACTCATTTCTGAATTTTTTTTGCAATTTACAAAAATGAGGATTAAAACAAGGTGAGCTAAGGCAAACTACTCAACTCACTTGCCCAAGGCATAAACTTGCATCAAAACTTGAAAAATAACTTTCTACATATGCATGCAAGCTCATCTCTACAGCACCAAGAACTACTAAATACTCACAAATGAAGCCACCAATCAAAAATCTAATTGGAGGGGTGGAGGAGTCACATACCAGGGAGTATTTGCTCAACATTTCAGCTCAAATGATGGGCTGTAGAGAGAGATCGAAGAATCGCCTCCAAGAACAGCAAGAACACAAGAACAAGAGCAGAACTCGAGTTTTTGGAGAAAGAGAGAGAGGGAGGAAGAAGACATACCTGGAGGGGGGCCCTGTGGGCCCCAGGCGCCCTGTGGGCGCGGCCAGGGGCTGGGCCGCGCCAGCTGGCCGCCTGGGCCACTGGTGGGTCCCCCTGGCTGGCCCCAGGACTATCTGGGTCTCTCCCGACGTGGAAATTTTTATTTAAATTTTTCTGGAATTTTTCTGAAAACTTCACTGTTGAAATTTTTTCGAAGTTCAAAAAGCTGTGAAACTCTCTGAAAACTTGAAGTAGTGAGTAGTATTGTGAAGCTTCAAAACATAAATACTTGGTACAACAAGTAGGACAAAAACTAAAAACAAATGAAAATATAACAAGCTCAACTTTTTATCCATATAAAACATATTTGCTAATAAGGTTGATCAAGTCTTACCAACAAACAGGCGATATATAGAGCAAAAAGTCTCACCTCTCACGAAGTAATCACTGAACCTTTACCTTGATGGACATTGTCCCTACCATGATAGTTTTGTATTTGTGAGGCACATGTAGTGGACAGTCCCATTCTCCAATTTTCACGGTCTCGATATTCTCTATAGAGTTGAGGGCATGCCTCCTGTCGATCTTCTTCGGAAAATATACCGTGTGTTCTTTATCATTCACATGGAAGGTAACCTTCCCTTTATTGCAATCAATGATAGCACCTGCAGTGTTAAGAAAAGGTCTACCAAGAATAATGGACATGCTCCCATCCTCGGGCATGTCAAGCACAACAAAATCAGTAAGAATCAAACAATTAGCAACTTCTACGGGAACATCCTCACAAATACCTATCGGAATAGCGGTTGATTTGTCAGCCATCTGAAGGGAGATATCTGTAGGGATTAGTTTCTCTAAACAAAGCCTCTCGTAAAGAGAGAGAGACATAACACTCACTCCTGCTCCAAGATCACATAAAGCAGTTTTGACATAATTATTCTTTATGGAGCAAGGAATGGTGGGTATACCTGGATCACCGAGCTTCTCAGGAATCTTGCCACTGAAAGAGTAGTTAGCAAGCATAGTAGATATTGCATCATTAGGAACTTTTCTTTTATTAGTGACAATATCTTTCATATATTTTGAATAAGGAAGTAACTTAATAGCATCAGTCAAAGGGATTTGAAGAAAAAGAGGTTTAATCCACTCACAAAACTTATTATAATGCTCTTCTTCTTTAGATTTGATGGACTTACCTGGAAAGGGCATGGGTTTCTGTACCCATGGTTCTCTTTCTTTCCCATGTTTTCTTGCGATGAAGTCTTCTTTAGTGTACCTCTTACGTTTGTCAGGTGCTTCTTCTTCTCGAACTTCAGGCGGATCATTCTTCTCATTATCATTACCTTCAGGTTCAGCACCGTCTTCAGTCTCAGCATCGGAGATAGATACGCTGTTAGGATCAATAGTTGGCTCTTCATCTGCAATAGGATCATTAGAATTGTCAGTCTCCTTATGTTTCTTCTTTTTCTTTGGAGAGCCAACAATTTTTTCTTCCTGCATTTGAGAATCCTGCTCGATTCTCTTCGGATGTCCCTCTGGATAGAGAGGATCTTGAGTACTAGTTCCTCCTCGGGTCTTAATCCCGAAAGCCTGCAAATTATCTTGTTTAGCATTGTTAGCAAGCAAATCTCTTTGCACTTTAGAAATTTGGTCAAGCTGAGTTTGAACCATTTGAAAATGCTTCACAAGACATTGAACTCATTAACTGTTCTATCTAAAACATCAAGCAGTCTTTTGATAGCAAGGGAATTATCATGCAATTGACTTTCTATCCTCTCATTAAAATGATTTTGTTTCATAATAAAATTATCAAACTCATCTAAACATTGATCAGGAGGCTTACCATGAGGGATGTCACTTGTGTTGAAATCTAAAAGAGAGTGTACCTCTACCATAGGAGGGTGAGTGGTAGGCTCACACAGCTTCTCAATAGGGGGTAGATTCTTCACGTCTTCAGCTTTAATACCTTTCTCTTTAATAGACTTCTTTGCTTCTCGCATATCTTCGGGGCTTAGAACAAATATGCCCCTCTTCTTTGGTGGTGGAGGTGGTTCAGGGACGGACCAATCTTCATGGTTTTTGGCAATCCTGCCCATCAAATCTTCCGCATCGTCCGGTGTTCTTTTCCTGAAAACACAACCAGCACAACTGTCCAAATAGGACCTGGATTCATCAGTTAGACCATCATAGAATATATCGATTAATTCATTCTTAGAGATTTCATTTCCTGGTCTAGCCCGAATCAGACCGCAGTACCTCCCCCAAGCTTTAGGGAGGGACTCATCCTGCAACTGTTTAAAGTTATAAATTCTTTGTAAAGCAGCATGTTGCATGTGAGCAGGAAAGTACTTATCAACAAAAGAGTGAGCTAAGTCTTGAGGACTCTTAATGGAACCGCATGGAAGCGAATCATACCATGCTTTAGCACCTTCCTTCAAGGAGAAAGGAAGAAGCTTGGTGATATAAAAGTATCGTATCTTCTCATCTGTGGTAAACAGGCCACCTAACTCACCGAGTTTAGTCAGGTGTGCAATAGCATCATCATTTTCTCTGCCATAAAAGGGGTCAGCTTCAACCATAGGTATAAGTGAAAGATCAACAGAGAAATCATAATCAGGATCATCAATGCATATAGGAGATGTAGCAAATTCAGGATCAGGAACGGTTTTGTTCTTCAAAGAGTGTTTTTCAAATAGTTTCTTAATAACTTCAGGGTCAGAGCCAGAAAACTCTATCAGTTCCCTGCATAAATCTTCATCAAGCATATAGTAATCATCATCAAGGAGCCTCTCTTTGAGTTTACTCAAATCAGGATAATCATAAGTTTCACCAATAGGGTAGCGAGTAACAGGAAGTTCAATTCCAGACTTTTTAGCAGCAGCAGCAATTTGTTTCTCAAGAGCATAACTAAGCGAACTAATATCATCAAAAGTAGTAGAAGCATCATCAAGAGTATCAGACATAGTAACAGATTCAGTAGGAGCATCATGTGGTGGTGGTGAGGCAAACTTACTCATAACGGAAGGTGAATCAAGTGTAGCACTAGTGCTCAGAGCAGTACCTCTTCTTGTAGTGGATAGTAAGATCGGAACCTTGGGGTCTCCTTTCTTACCCATAGTGGATAAAGTGCAGCAGGTAGGATACCTCAAGTAGACTTGTAAATATTGCTATGCTCCCCGGCAACGGCGCCAGGAAACGGTACTTGATAACCCTCAACCGTAAGGGATCGAGATAGTCTTCGCGGGTAAGAATAACCCAATTTATTGATTCGACACACGGGGAGCCAAAGAGTATTTATAAGCTTTGACAGTTGAGTTGTCAATTCAACCGCACCTGAAATATACTTACTTGCAACAAAAGATAAGTGGTAACAGTGATATGATAGTGATAATAGTGATAGTAAAAGTAAACAGCAAAAAGTAAATAGTGAAGGTAAATGGCAAAAGTAGCAACTAGTGACAAGCAGGGTTTAAAACACTGTAGGCTAGGGAGATGGATGGTTGGGCGCTGCATGGATGAGATAGATTCTAACTTGGGGCACGGCACACGGAAAAGTAATGATCATCTAGGCAAATATCAAACATTAGGCATGTATCCCGTAGGTAGTTGTACGTGCTTGCAATAAGAACTTGCACAACATCTTTTGTCCTACCATCCCGCTACGAACGGGGCCAAAAGGAACTTATGGAGATTAAGGTGCTCTTGTCAAAGAGCACCGGAACAAAGCAATGAACTCAATGGATACATGTAATCCTCAAACTACGGACCATCCCCTTTGGTGTCCCAAGCTGTCACTTTTGGGATCGCCGGTTCCGAACCGTAATAGGTGCAAACAACTCATAGATAGGATCACAAACACAAATATATTCATGCAAACACATATGGTTCAGATCTGAGATCATGGCACTCGGGCCCTAAGTGTCAAGCATTAAGAATAACAAGTTGAAGCAAAGATGATAAACACCATAGTAGATGATAGGCAACATGCCCCCAACGATCTGACAAACTATTACATGATATAACTCATCCAATCCCTACCATCCCCTTCGCCTACAGCAGGGGAATTACTCACACATGGAGGGAGAAGTCATGGAGGGATGATGGAGTGGTGATGATGATGACGATGGCGACGATCTCGCCTCTCCGGAGGCCAATTCAGCCTCCAGATTAGCCCTCCCGAGGAAGAACAGAGGGTGGCGGCGGCTCCGCGACGGAAAACTGCGAAAGAACTTCTGATCTGGGGTTTTCGCGTCATGAGTAAAAATACAAGGTAAAGTAGGGCACCATGGGGTGTGGGCCCCACCCAGGCGACCCCCCGGCGCGGCCCGGGAGGGGGGGGCGCCCACAGGGCGCCTGGGCACCCCCTGGCCCCCCTCTGGCCCCACTTCTGGCTCCTGGTTCCTTCGGGTGCGTGGATTTTCTGTGATTTTTCGTGGATTTTTCTGAGATGCTTAAAAATCCGTTTTCCTGCACACAATAAAACCATACAGGCAGCTCTGCTGAAAACAGCGTCTGTCCGGGTTAGTTTAGTTCAAATCATGCAAGAATGAGGTCAAAACAATATCAAAAGTGTTTGGAAAAGTAGATACGTTTGAGACGTATCAGAAATTAGCTTGACACAAAAGTAATGAAAGGGATGGAATAGGGAAAGGAAGAGAGGGCAGGGCATGGATCATAGGAAACATGCAACAAGATACAAACATGCTACCTCACTCTAAGCACAAGATCATTCAAGAGAAGAACCCAACACAATGCATAAATGGCATGGACATGATATGATGCAAAATGCAATAGGCAAGAATGCAATATGATATGGTAAAGATGCAACATGGCATGACAATGCAATAGTGATGACAATGCATAATGAAACAAGCAAAAATAAAAGGAAAGACCCCCAAGGAAAGGATGAGGACCAAGTTGAATATATTGCTAAATTGGTAAAGTGTTACATTTGGGGCATGCCAACACTCCTCCACTACGAAAAGATCTCGTCCCGAGATATAGGACTGAAAGAACTCCGGATATTCGGAACGAAGGTGAAGTGGTCACACCATACCAACACAGAAGCTACGTGGGAACACGAGGATCACCTTCGTTCCGAATATCCGGAGTTCTCGTGATAAGAGACCGAGCACAACGGGGTGCTCGTGATAAGACAAGTCGGCTTGAAGATCAATTTCTTCGGAGGCGACAATGCGCTCGTGCATCTTGAAGCACTTGCGGAGTTGTGACACGCGGAACACGTCGTGCACATTGGAGAAGTTTGGAGGAAGCTCGAGTTGGCAGGCGAGATCGCCTCTTTTCCCAACAATCTTGAAAGGGCCCACATATATTGGAGCTAGCTTGACCTTGATACCGAACCTCTGAGTGCCCTTCATAGGAGAAACACAGAGATATACATGGTCTCCAATGTTGAAAGCCAAGCCACGATGCTTGCCGTCATAGTAGCTCTTTTGGCACGATTGCACAGCCTTGAGATTCTCACGTATGACTTTGTACATATCTTCGGCCTCTGAGATCAAATCATTGCCAAGGAGTTGACGTTCACCAGTCCCAGACTAGTTGAGAGGGGTATAACACTTTCTTCCATAGAGAATTTCAAATGGTGCTTTGCCTGAACTTGCTTGGAAGATGTTGTTGTAGGAGAATTTGGCAAATGGAAGACAATCTTCCCATTTCATACCGAAGGAGATGACACATGCCCTGAGCATATCTTCGAGTATTTGCTTCACCCTCTCGACTTGACCACTTGTCTGAGGATGGAAAGTTGTGCTGAAGCAAATCTTGGTACCCATAGCTGTCTGGAAATAATCCTAGAATTCGGAAGAGAACAAGCTTCCACGATCTGAGGATATGACTTGAGGAATACCATGCAAAGAAACAATCCTCGAGGTGTACAGCTCTGCCTGTTGGGCTGTGTTGATGGATTCCTTGACTGGAAGAAAATGAGTCACTTTTGTGAGCTTATCAATCACCACAAAGATAACGTCGTTTCCTCGCTTGGACTTGGGGAAGCCGGTGACAAAATCCATCTCGATGTGATTGAATTTCCACTCGGGAATAGGCAAAGGTTGGAGAAGTCCGGTTGGACGTTGATGCTCTGCTTTGACTCTGCGGCAGACATCACACTCGTTGACGAATTGAGCAATTTCTCTTTTCATGCGAGTCCACCAATAGGATTGCTTGAGGTCATGATACATCTTTGAGCTGCCTGGATGTATCGAGAGAAGGGAATTATGAGCCTCGTTCATTATGAGCTCCCCTAGGTCACCTTTTGGAACCACAATCCGGTCCTCAAAGAATAAGGTGTCCTTGCCATCAATGCGGTAGCACTTGTACTTTGGAGTACCTTTGGCAATACCATGCTTCACTTTTTTCACCATAGCATCCAGAAGTTGAGCTTCATGGATTTGATCTTCCAAGGTTGGAGCGACTTGAAGGTTGGCAAGAAATCCTTGCGGAACAATTTGAAGGTTGAGTTTCCGAAATGCTTCACAAAGATCCGGTTGGAACGGTTTGATGATGAGACTGTTGCAATAAGCCTTTTTGCTCAAGGCATCTGCAATCATGTTAGCCTTGCCAGGAGTGTACTCAATGCTTGGGTTGTACTGTTGAGATTTGGTTGTGTGAAGATATACTTCAAGCTCTTGTGATCGGTGAAGATGTCAACCTGTCTGCCCAACAAGAGGTGTCTCCATGTTATCAAGGAGTGGACAACTGCCGCCAACTCAAGATCGTGAGTGGGGTAGTTCTTCTCGTTTGGCTTGAGCTTCCGAGAAGTGTATGCCACAATATTCTTCTCTTGCATAAGGACACCACCAAGACCTTGCAAGGAGGCATCGCAAAACACTTGGTATGGTTTGGAATCATCAGGAGGAGTTAAGATCAGAGCGGAGACAAGCTTCTCTTTGAGTGTATTGAATGCCACATCACACTCAGGAGTCCAAGAATACTTGACATTCTTTTGCAATAGGTTGGACAGAGGCTTAGCAAGCTTGGAGAAGTTCTCCACGAACCTTCTACAATAGCTTGCGAGCCCGAGGAAGCTTCGGAGTTGCTTGACGTTTTGAGGAGGTCCCATTTAACAATAGCTTCAACCTTCTCGGGTTAACTGAAATGCCCTTGGCAGAGATGATATGACCAAGATAGAGAACTTCATCAAGCCAATATTTGCACTTTGAGAATTTCGCATAAAAGCGGTGCTCTCTGAGCCTGTTGAGAACCAAACGGAGGTGTTTGGCGTGGTCTTGTTTTGTCTTGGAGAATACCAAAATATCGTCGAGGTAGACTAGGACGAACTCATTGGTGTAGGGGTTGAATACGAAGTGCATCATCCGAGAGAAGGTGGGAGGGGCATTTGCAAGCCAGAAGGACATGACTGTGTACTCGTAGGAGCCGAAACTGGTTCTGAATGCAGTCTTGGGAATATCTTGCTCACGGATACGAATTTGATGGTAGCCCATTCGGAGATCAAGCATCGAGAAAACCTTGGCGCCTTTGAGCTGCTCGAAAAGTTCATTGATGTTGGGGAGAGGGTACTTGTTCTTGATTGTCTTCTTGTTCAATGGACGGTAATCGACGCACAGTTGTTCCGTGCCATCCTTCTTCTTGACAAAAAAACTCCACAACCCCAAGGAGAAGAACTCGGTTTGATCAAACCCAAGTGTTCTTGCTCGTCGAGCTACTTCTTCAATTCCTTCAACTCTTTAGGAGAAAGTTTGTACGGACGCCGACAGGCTGGCTCCGTACCAGGTTCAAGTTCAATGATGAATTCAACTGGAAGGTTGGCAGGCATCCCTGGCAATTCTTCGAGAAATACGTCTTCATATTCGCAGACCACTGAAATCTGGGATATGGCATTAATCTCGCCCTTTTCATTGAGAGAGAATAGCATGATTGTGTTATCTTGAGCTGCGAAGATAATCACGTCTTTGGAAGGATGAGTTAGATTCACACTACTGGAATTAGCTTCTTTGCCGTCTGCCATGGCAGCCGACAAAGGCATGAATGCCGGATGACAAAGTTCTTTGTCGTCCGCCAACGGATGGCAAACTGTCCGTCTGAATGAGTGCCAACAAAGGCCTTCTTTACCGCTGCTTCATAGAAGCGTATGGCAAAAGGTTGTGCCGTCCGCCGCCGGAGGCCAGCAGACGGCAAAGATAATGGACGGCGTCACGATGGGGTGAGTGCCATTAGGGGTTAACGGCGTGCTTTGTCGTCCGCAGGTGGACAACAAAGATCTTAGCTCGGCCAGCACTAGGAAGCTGCCACGTGGCCAGCTATGCTGTCTGTCAGCGGACGACAAAGTATTTTGAATCTTTGTCGTTTGCTGGTGGACGACATAGCTAGCCTTGTTTTGCCAGTCCTGTTTGGGAACTTTGTCGTCTGCCAGCAGACAGCAAAGACCTTCAAATCTTTGTGCCCAAATAGGCAGCCCAGTGTTCCCAGTTTGTACAGGTAGCTTCCACATGGCCTCTTTGCCGTCTGCTAGCAGTAGGCAAAGCTCTTTGTCGTCCGCTAGCAGACGGCAAAGAGGCTATATATCCCCTGCTTTTATTTGAATCCATTTAATTTGACAGGATTTCATACACAGATATAAATACATACATATCCAACAACATGTCCAACAACATATTTCATCAAATCCAACATATCCAACAACATAGTTCAACAAAGTCCTATCCAACATATCCATATTTACATACATATCCAATAACAAGTTTCCAACGACAACATATCCATATAGACATACATATCCAAACAAGTTTTCATAAACAACAATGAAGCACCAGAATAATAGTACACTCCATCAATGCATGCTTCCTCATCTAAAGCAAATCTGCAAATTGGGAAAGATGAAAGTTAGAATAAGAAGAAGAAGAAGACTAGCTAGAAGAAAAGGAAGAGGAGGAAAATAAGAAGAATAATAAGAATTTATCTTCTCTTTCTTTCTCTCCTCTCCTATTCTTTATCTTCTTCTTTTCTAACTAATGTAGGTAAAAATGTAATTTTTGGGCTAAGTTAGGTAAAAATGCGAAGTGTGTAGGTCAATTTAGAGCTAAGCTAGGTAAATAGGTCATTTAGGAGCCAACGTTGGTTAAATGTATCATATTGGAGCTAACCTAGTTAAACTTGGTCATTTTTAAGCTAACCTAGATAATTATGCCATTTTTGACCTAACTAAGCTTATTGTGTCATTTTAGACGACAACAAGCTGAGTATATGACATTCATGAGGTTAGCTAGGTTATGATGCCATTTACAAATAAAAACAAGTAAGAGGAGGAAAAGAAGAAGAAGAAGAAGAAATGAAAAGAAGAAGAAGAATCTTCTTCTTCTTCTTTTCTTCCTATTCCTTCTTTTCTTCCTCTTCCTTGATTTTCTTCATCTTATTATGTCATTTGTGGACTAAATAGGCTAAATTATGTCATAAATGGACTAAATATGTTAAATAAGAAGAAAAATACTGTTATCACGAAGGTGAAGGACCGGTCGAGGCTGCGGCAGTGGCAAACAGAGGTGAAGGACCGGTCAGGGTTCCGCCATTGCTAGACGCAGAAGGATTGGTCGATGCTTGTCGGGAGGCATGCTGCACCAAAGATCATTTCCAATAATGTCTCGTTAGCATGATGCAACTGAAAATGTGAATACTAGTAACTAACGACCATTGAAATCAAACTCACCGTGGTTGCATGAGCAATCTGGGGCATCGGCGGAGGGGTCTGGCCGTTTTGCTCGCACATGGTTTGCACATTTGGTTATCACGAGTTAGTCATATTAGTTAGTAATGCGAACATTACGTGCATGATTTGGCTAATATGCATGAGAAACGTACCACGAGGAGCTCGTATAGGGCCTGGTGAGACGCCTCGTTCTGGTTCCTCTCCTCCTCCAACAGCTTAGCCGTCCTCTCCTCCATCTCCCTCTCCCTCTCTGCCGCCTCCCTTTTTGCCTTCTCCAAAAGCGCATGGTTGTTCAATCTCTCTTTCTCAACCAATGCCTGCAACACACCACTCCTCGTTAGCATTGTAATCATCGACGGACGTACACACAATGTAATGGAGGAAAGGTGAGAGAGTTCGTATAACTAACCACCATGGCGAGCTCCGCGGGCCGTGCACGAGGCATTATCTCAGGATCAGAGCTACTCTGGCGCTTCTTGATCTACGAGAGAGTCTTAGGACAACGTATCAGTCCATCACCAATGGCCATGGTGCCATGGGACCTCCCGCCACCAGATATCATGACCAGCTCTGTATCAAAAGGATCCTGGCTCGGGTTAAAGTCCTCCCATTTCCTCGCCTTCCCCTCGTCTCTATACCTCACGAGCTTGTGGTGGGAGGAGACGTTGGCGAAGCTCTATGGATTATCTAGGTCAGACTCCGAGAATGCCTTGGCCTTCTTGTAGGGGGAACTATGGGCCATGCCATAGAGGTCGAACAGATTTGGCACATGCTTCTTGTGGTGGTTTGCCTGAGAGAGAGGAACAAAATATTAGTTAAGGGCTCAAGCTAGCATGAAGAATGATATTGCTATGTAAATAGGTTATTTTGGAGCTAAGTAAGGTTATTATGCCATTTTGGAGGAAAATAAACTAAGTTTAGGTCATTTGGAGGTAACCAAGATTATTATGCCATTATTGACCAAAGTATGCTAATTATGTCATTATTGAGCAATCCAAGGTAGTTATGCCATTTTAGCTAACTAAAGCATATTTAGGCATTTTATAGAGCTATCTAAGGTGATTATGTTATTTTAGAGCTAATTATGTCATGAATGAACTAGCTAAGATTACTTTAGGTCGTTATTGAGCTATCCAAGGTAGTTATGTCATTTTATAACTAACTAAAGCATATTTAGGCATTTTATACAGCTATCTAAGGTTATTATGTCATTTTAGAGCTAAATATGTCATAAATGAACTAGCTAAGAATAGTTTAGGTCATTATTAAGCTATCCAAGGTAGTTATGGCATTTTATAACTAACTAAAGCATATTTAGGCATTTTATATAGCTATCTAAGGTTATTATGTCATTTTAGAGCTAAATGTGTCATAAATGAACTGGCTAAGATAAGTTTAGGTCATTATTTAGCTATCACATACCCAGTGATCCCCGTACTCAAACAGGTTGGAGCTCCCTTGATGGTATGGCACACCTTCCATTTGGTCACGCTTATCCTTGGCCCTATGGTGTTCGACTAGCCATTGGGGAGAGCACCACGCATCCACCAATGCCTCCCAACAGTCCATCTTATCCGCACACCATCTCGGGGGCACCTAAGTTAGTCAAGAGAAATTTCAGCGCTACACCTACGAATCAAATCAAGAAAACTAAGTTCAAGGCCTTAAGAATAGGTAATTACCAGCATGTACTTGTCCTTACTCAGAAACTTACCGCGACACTTCTTCTTGGCCCTCCTAATACCCTTCGAGGCGTAGTAGTCTCGAACGGCCTGCACCCGAGCCTCGTGTCATAAGTTCTGAAGTAAGCGCTTGCACTCGGCATTGACAACCTTACACGCGGCCTCCTGCTCTCCCTCTGAAACCTTGTAGAAGGTCTGCAATCAAACAAGACAACACAGATTAGTACAATCACTAGGTAGTGTTGATTTTTAATTCTGTAAAGGAGAAATTACCCAAAACCGATGGAACGCAATCTCAGCCACCATCTCGCACACGACACCGGCGACCAATTACTCCAGCGGGGCTGGGGCAACCGAGTACAGCTCCCAGCTCAGTGCTAGCTGTGGAACCTGACCCTCACCGGGCAACGTGACCCACCCAGGGAAGTGCTGTCGGGAAAGCACACCAAGGACCTGGTTGGGCCTACGGGAACCACGGGGGTGTACCCAACCCTTGCAGTATGACAAGGCCAACGCATTAGATATTAATTTGAAGAAACGTGAAGGCAAAAGGTTAAAAACAGTAAATGCACTTACTTCAACCCATTAGGCGCAATCAAGCACCTCTGCTTGGGGGTCGTCGGCACGGGCGGGAGCTTTGTACCGCCATGTTGGTAGACCTTCTTGCCCTTCTCAACCAGCTCGTCGTCGTTGTAGCTATCATCAGAAAATGTGTCCTCACTACCATCAGTAGAGCGACTAGCCTCCGGAATCTCGTGGGAAGAAGACTCCAAGATTAGAGTCTTCTGGGACGAAGACTCTGGGACCGGACTCACGTGGTGCGAAGGATCAGTGACACGAGTCTGGTGGGGCGAAGTATCGGCGACCCGAGTCTGGTGGCCCGAAGGACCCGAGTCTGACGGGTCCACGTCAGTATTGTGGTCGGGTGAATCAGCTGGGGGTGGCGGCGAGGAAGGCGTGGCAGGCTTCCTACCTCTCCCGCTGCCACGTCCACCTCTAGCAGCCTTCTTCGTCCTCTCCCGACCTCTCCCAGCCAAAGAAGAAGCACCCACCGTTGTTGTCTGCATACTATCTAGCAACGCTCTTCGGAGGGGCTGGGGTGGAATAATGGAACCACCCCTCCGGTCAGTAGCGCTCGCAGGAGGCTCCGGGCTCTGAACCCTTGCCCACCATCCTGTCAACACCTGCAATGACAAAAGGTAAACGAAATTAGTACAACATAAAGAATTTGAATACCTGACATGAATAATATGTATATAATTTAAGTGTATCATCATCATGAACATAATAAAAAAATTGAATACCCCACATTACTAATATTACTCTAAATCGTCTATATATGCTCCGGGATCATTAAATGAATCATCATCATCACTATCAGTGACGTGCTCATCATCATCAATAAATGCATCAACATGTGGAAGGCCTCCTTTACGTAACCGTTCAATCATTGACAGGTCATCTGCAGCAGTAACTTCTTCCAGTTCTGGCTCTTCTTGTTCCGGCTCAGGGGTGAAGTCGGATTCACTATCGTTGTCTACTTTAATGTTCAGGGGTGGAATAGAGCGGTTCTTGAAACATTTTTTGGAAAGACGTGTTTCTTGGAAGAATTCTCCTTCGTCATATGTGTCTTGGTTAATGTGAGGTTCATAATCCTCTTCATTGGGGGGAGGTGGTCTAACACGTGGCGGCACTTCATAAACGACATCCCAACCACTGATATTTGGATCACTTTGACAGGCCCACGGTAGATAGAAAACTTGGGTTGCCTGTTGAGCCGTAATATAGACATCAGGAACATCCAAATGGGTGCTTTGTTTGATTTCGACTAGCCCTATATGTTCATGAGTCCTTCTAGTCTCCCTCGGCTGGAACCAATAACATCTGAAGACTACGACGTTTGGTGGGTTTTCACCATCGAATTGAACTTCGTAAATTGCTTCAACTCTTCCATGATACTCGATATTTCCTTCATCGATAGCAAAGACACAACAATTTGTAGACTTTCGGTCGGCCATAGATAGCTCTTCTCCAAAGCTCAGTGTGCTCATGGAGAGGACGTTTTGAGGACTCCAACATTTCAGTGAAGGCCTTTGCAGATTCCTCCATCTCCTCATCCGAGTCCCGAGCATCGTCAAGGTCTTGCACAATGTCTTCCATCCCGGTACCATGCTCGTCGGTGCGACGACAAACCACCTCGGCTCTGGCACATTGGGCAGACTGACCATGAAATGTCCAGACTGTGTAACCATGCGTAAAATCAAACTTCTGCAGGTCTTTACTCATTTCAAGCTCATCCCTCTTATTATAGTTGTCGCACCGGACACAGGGGCACCAGTTTTTTTCTGGCCTTTTGCAAACGCGGCTCTAACAAATCCCTTGGTTTTTGTTAACCATTCCTCGGTCCAAACTTTCTGTCTAGTGTAACCGGTGTACATCCACGCACGATCACTCATATTGACTTCCTACTGGATACACAAGAAATATATACATAATTAAGCAAACCATATCCATCTGTTAATGGAGTTTGTCAGTTTTATTACGTCCATGCAACCTACACGCTAATAGGTAAAGATAGGTCCTAATCCCACCCGAGTATGTGTAGATTGGGTTCGTTTTCCCATGCTCTGCTCCGGATCCAACGCAAAATTTTGGCAGCACCTCCTCGTTGTTCTCCTAATACACGTCTCGGCAATAAGCAGAGAGGATGTGTACCCAGAGAACAACAGGGAGGCACTGACAAAATTCTGCATTGGATCCGGAGCAGAGCATATGGGAAAACGAACCCAATCTACACATACTCGGGCTGTCCATGGATAATGTTGGACAATTTGAAAGAATCACGATTATAAATATGCAAAATGCATGCATATTTATAGATGTAACCCTTTCGAATGGGAGACGCATAGTGGTTACGCATACTGATGATTGACACATATAGCTAGCAAGTTTCATCGGCACGAAGACCGAAACAGAGCAAATGAAGGGGGGAGGAGGAGATGCCATTTGTGCTCACCAACGAACGCAGGGGCGGAACTCGTCGAATGCACGGGGAGGTCGTCGAACACAAGACCCTCACAGCGACGAAACAACTGCAAATTTAAAACCACCCGATCAACACAAATATATATATATATAT
>LR738714.1:523914175-523954928 GCA_902687465.1 Secale cereale | reverse complement strand
TTTTCCTCCTCTTCTTCTTTTCTTCTTCTTCTTTCCTCTTCTTCTACTTTTTTTCGTCGCTAAACCTAAACCTAGCACTAACCTAAACCTAAAAACAGAAAACTAAACCTAAACCTAGCACTAACCTAAAACAAAACCTAAAAACTTAAAACTAAACCTAAACCTAGCACTAATCTAAAACAAAACAGGAAAAAACAGAACAAAAAAACAGGAAAAAATAGAAAAAAAGACTACCTGCAGCTTGCTCCGGCGAGGTCGGTCGGTGGGGCGGGGCGGCGCAGGGCCATGGGGAGGAGTCCGGCAGCGGGGCGGGGCGGCGCAGGGGCCGCGGGGAGGGGTCCAGCACCAGGGCGGGCCGGCGCAGGCCTCTCAGGCGACGAGGCGCGGCGGGGCGGCCACCGTGGCCTGGCTCCTGTTGGCGCGGGGGGCGGGAGGGCTGGACGGCGGCGCGGCGGCGCAGGGGCCGCGGGGAGGGGTCCGGCACCGAGGCGGTCCGACGCAGGCCTCTCCGGCGACGGGGCGTGGCAGGGCGGCCGCCGTGGCCTGGCTCCTGTTGGCAGGGGAGAGGTCTGGACGGCGGCAGGGCTGGCCGGCGGTGGGGGCTGGGTCCGGGGGGTGGGGCTGGCCGGCGGCGGCGACTGTGAGGGTGGCGACAGGAGGAGAGAGGCGGGTGTGCGTGAGGGAGAGAGAAAGAGATAGAGAGAGGGAGACGGCGCCACCCGTTAAGTCGGCCTTCTTTGTCGTCTGCTAGCAGACGACAAAGAGGGCGACCGTCAGGGCTGGCTCATGTCTCCTCTTTGTCATCCGCTAGCAGATGGCAAAGAAGCTTACCTAGCCACGCCGTGCCCTGTGGGGCCCACCTGGCTCTTTGTCGTCTGCATTTTAGCTCTTTATCGTCAGTTGGCTAATGGCAAAGAAGCAGCTGACGACAAATACCCTTTTTTCCATCAGCACTTTCTTTGTCGTCCGCTTCCTCAGAGCTGGCGGCAAAGATCCTCTTTGCCGTTTGTTGGCAGACGACAAAGAGGTTGCGGACGGCAAAATGCTAGATTCCAGTAGTGTCACCTCTTTGTTAGCACAATCGATAAGAGCATCATGCATGTAGAGCCAATCCATTCCAAGAAGAAGATCAATGTCGGAGTTGCCTAGAACAACTGGGGAAGCCAGAAATTTGTAATCGCCCATCTTGATGGAGATGTCCGAAACTACCATGCTAGAGCTCAACCTTTTACCCGGAGAAACAACATCCACGGGTCTTCCCAAATGCGAAGAAGTGAACTCATGCTTGGCAAAGAATGGTCTTGACATGAAACAATGCGATGCACCTGAATCGAATAAAACTTTTGTAGGAAAAGAGTTAACTGGAAGTGTACCCATGATCTGATGATCACTTGAGAGGAATCTTCTGTTTGAGTTGAGTTCATCAGGTTCACTATTGCAGACTTGGGATTGTGCTTGACAATAGCATTGCTTGACGGCTTGATAGGAGGAGGAGGCGGAAGGCGCCTTTGGGTGCACTTGTTAGCATAGTGACCTTTCTGACCACACTTGTTGCAAGTAACCTTAGAGAGTGGCCGATGATAAGGATCACTTGGCCTTGGAGCTTGATACTGAGACTTGGACTGGTTGCTTCAGTTGGGTGGGTGAGAAGATCCATGACCACCTGAGTGCTTGCTCTGACTTGGAGGACGAAACACTGGAGGTGGCGGAAGCCAGAACTTCTGCTGCTTAGCAATCACTTGTGAGGATGAAGAAGAGTGGACTGCGTCTCTGAATCTTTTCTTTGAAGCCTCACACTTGAGCTGAGCAGCTTCTTGTTTGAGAGCCATGTTGTAGAATTGACCAAATTCGACTCGCTCGAAAAGAGTGAGAACAAGCTGGAGTTCATCTTTCAGACCACCTCGGAACTGGTAGATTTTGCTCTTGGCATCTGGAATGTCTTGCTTTGCATAACGGGCCAGATTTTGGAGCTTGACATTGTACTGGTAGACAGACATGTTGCTTTGCTTGAGGTTGCGGAACTGCTCACGCATGCCTTCAATGACACCGGTAGGGATGTGGTGCGCATGAAAATCACGACAAAAGTCAGTCCAGCTGACCACTTGACCTTCCCTAGAGTCTTTGTACTGTTGCCACCAATCTGCAGCTTGGTCTTTGAGTTGGAATGCGGCAAACTTGACATAATCCTCAGGTCTGACATTGTTGTACTCGAAATGCTTCTTGATGTCTGTGAGCCAATCCTCGGCATTGAGTGGATCGACACATTAGCTAAAGGACTTGGGCTGATTTGCAAGGAATTGATTCAGTGTAGCAAAGGGGGGCTGATTGTTGAAGTTAGCTTGGCCTTGATTCCCTTGATTGTTCTGGTTGTTTTGATTTTCCTGAAAAGCATGCATCATCTGAAGCAACATCTGAGTATTGGCGGTCGTAGCTTGCATCACAGCACGCCATGCCTCAGGCGGAGGAGGAGGGGATGGTGGGCGTTCTTCCTCACCTTCCGGGTTCTGGCTGGGAACTTTTTTGAGTGCCATCGTGGAGATGACGACAACTGTTAGAATCCCAATTGCAAGATAGATAGGCTGAATCAAAGGATAGATATATTGCAACATAAGTCTTCACAATATCATTCGAACAGAGACATGAACGAATGAATTCCATAAGCTTAAATGACACATCAACTTGTTGAGAAGCCACGTGAATGAGATTGAAGAATAAACCAACAAGGTAACAACTGGAACAAATACTTGATAGAGGTTTCATCCAAAATTTTCGTGACGAGGCCCCCCGGGTGTGACGTTACAAAGGACATTGCATCCCTGAATCAGCATAGCCAAGGATTATTTAAGATGCTACCCCAGTGTAAAATCGACCGTGACAAATGAACCACTAGACGTTGAACCCCCAACCTCATATCATGCATCCGTTGGAAGATTACCTAAGAGCTACTTGAATTCCCACCTATTAATTCCAAAACTTTCTGGTTATGCAATCTGGTGTTGGGGATACAGGGGAAGAACAATATCTCACCCAACTAACAATACCTACATCTAGTTGTATCCATCCCTCAACACATAACCAGACACCTTCAGAAACCGTGTACCTCAGACCTTCGAAAAGCATCCGCTATACTAGTTGTGGCAATACTCCCGAACTATCCCCCCAGTACTGGGTGACGTCGGTGTTACCTCACCACCAGACATGCATAGAAGCGTTTTTGTTGTTGGCCACCTCTGGTATTCCGGAACTATAATGATACACAATGCGACGACAAGACCTCAGAGCTCAACTCCCCGGGGCTAAGCCTAAACTGATGGGAGGCACCAAGACAGAATTCTCGTCACAAATATATCGGAACGATCCCAACAATACCCGCGTGCTCCTAAAAAATAGTAGAAAAGAGGGTAGGAAGTCAAAACTTGTACTTCAGGAGTCCCCACCAGAGCGACGAAGGGGATAAGGAGAAAAATAATTACTACTCTCCGATATATATAATCCTAAGACTCAAAACATTTTTTTGTTTCTAGACTCAACATCAACAACGGTTCGATCAAGCAAGGGCTCCTAGGTCGGGGAAGGCTTTGATTACCAACTTGTAACGCCCAAGATGCGGCTATATATCCCACTTGTCGAGGAACGACTTAGAGGCATAACTGCATTTTGGTATGATCGCAAGATGGTCATCTTCACACATTCCCATGTACAAGAACAAAATGGAAAATACATAGTTGGCTTACAATCGCCACTTCACACAATGCATAAATAAGTATACATCATCCAGAGTACACACATAGTCCGGCTACGGGCGAATCCAAATGAAAAATAAGATAACTACCCACTATGCCCGATCGGCCCTAGTAGGAACCACCATTGATCGTCGGGGAACGTCACGTACATACGCCCACGCTCTTCATCGAACTCCCACTTGAGTTCCTGGCCATCACCTGTTTCGTACTCGGTTGTACCTGCATCTGTGTTTGTAGTAAACCGTGAGTCACGAGGACTCAACAATCCCATTCCCAGGTATCAAAACTATCAAAGCATTTGGGTAAGGAGAAAGTGTATAGGTGGCTGCTGCAAGCACTAAGCATAGATGAGGTGGCTAGCTTACGTATCATCAGAGCGAGAAGAGAAGTGAAAGCCATCGGTCGTGAACTAATTCATGATCACTAGATGATCATGTCTACCTATGAGTCATCCATAACCCAGCCGTGTTCTCTTCCCGAACTCCCTCGAAAAGAGCCATCACGGTAGTGTATTTTGTTTGAGTTTTTGTGTCAAGTTATCTACAACCTGATATTAACAAACTCCAATCCGCCACATAACCACGGGCATGTCTTTTGAAAGATCATAGCCCTGCAGGGGTGTCCCAACTTAGCCCATCACAAGCTCACATGATCAGTGGAGTAACCACTCCATGTTGGGAAGGCCCGAGTGTTCTCTGAATCCCGTGCACAATATATTTTGGCAATAGTAAAACTAATCCAGCAAGACCTCCCAACGTGCCATCACCCTGATAAGAGCCGCGCGTATCTCGTCTCAGGCCACGATCGGATAGGTCAAGCTACGGGTGAATACCAGATACCTCGAGTTTCCCCAAGGCGGCCTCGCAGGCTGCCCAGTTTGGACCAACACTCATGAGGAGCACCGGACCTGTTTGTAGATTAAAATCCTCGGGGTTCGGAAAGTCCCTATGCACGTTTTAGTTATTAGGAAAATAGTAAAACCAAGGTTGGGCCTTGCTGGAGGAGTTTTATTCAAAGAGAACTATCAAGGGGGGCCATAAACCCCAACCGCGTTAGGAACGCAAAAATCAAGGAACATGACACCGGTTTATTGGTTCCTAAGGTGGCATGAGTGGAACAAAACACCGAGCAAAAGGCCAAGCCTTCCACCCATTGCCAAGTATATAAGGTGCATTATTTTAACTAGAGATATTATGATATTCCCAAATAATCAATCCAACATGGAGCAAACTTCATCTTCACCTGCAACTAACAACGCTATACGAGGGGGTGCTTGAGCACAAGCATAACTTAGCTAAAACAACGGTTTGCTAGGAAGGTAGTTAGAGGTTTCATGGCAAGATAGGGGCTGGCAAGCAAAATGATAGGTATCGCAATAAAGTAATAGAGCGAGACAACTAGCATAACAACGATAGAGGTGATATCAAGGAATGATCATCTTGCCAGTTGTGTCTTCGGTGGGATCGTAAACTTGCTCCTCGAACACAGTCTCAACATGACCCTCGAACTCCGAATCGTCACCGGGATCTACCCATCACAAGAATACAAACACCAGAACAAAATCAATCACGATGCAATGCATAAGAACATGATGCAAGACATGATGTATATGAGCATGAACATAGTATGAAGCATCACAAACGGAACATGATGGGTGCAACATGTGGCACGGCCAAATGCAACAACCACCATTTATCTAAAGAAACCCAGCAAACAAGAGGAAGCATATTGACATAACACTACATATGGTTATTTAGTTTAAACTAGCTAAGCACCCAACAAGTTTAAAATGTTGTTTAACATGGCAAGGAGTGCATCACAACACAAACTACAACATTCAAGCAATTTAAATGGGGCCGAAGAAGCAAACAACAATTCCGGAGAATCCCCATGTGCACATTTGTATTCGGTGTTGTTCTACCTATTACACCATTTGAAAGTTATTAAACAACAAAACAAATTGCGCCAGGTTATTCTATGCAAAATTCTACCCCAAAATCATATAAAGAACATCCAAAACAAAGCTAGGGTTTAAAAGTTATGAATTGAACCAATTTCAACATGTTATTTAACAATACATAAGCAAACATCATTTTAACTATTTTAACCATGGCAGAAAAATTACATATTATGAAACTACACTAAAAACTAAACAAGGTTTCATTTTAACTTCATTTGAATTGGATGCATAGTTTAAAAGATATAAACAAAACAAAATTGAATAAAAACAAAGCAGAGCAAAACACAAATGACCCAGCCTAGACTAGCCACAGACTCTGACTAGTGGGTCCAGGGAGAGCTGAGGTGGCAAAGTGGGTGTGTGCGCGTGCAGTGTATGCCAGGTGGGGCCTGGGTGTCAGGGAGACAAACAAAGCAAAAAATATGGGCAATTTGCTCCACTGGCCCGAGGGGGGATCGAACCCATGTCGGCTGGTTAACACAGCAAGGGACAGACCACTGCGCTACGCGGCTGCGACCGGCAAAGGGGATGCACTGCACCTGAAGACAAAACTCAAAACACTGACAGAACCAACCCGACGCCGACAACGCAGAGACGGCGGCGACGTGCAGCGGGGCTGCTCCAGCGACCTCAGAGGACGGCGGAGGCGTGCAACGGGTCCGCAAGGGAATCCTGCTCCCCTGGGTGCAACTAGGCACACCGGACAATGACGGAGTCGACGCCGGAGACAAGCCGCAGAAGCGAACTACGGCGAGGAACCCAAACACGATGCTGCGGTGGCCTGGGCGGCGCGCTGAGACCATAGAACGGACCTATGGACGACGGCGAACAAGATGGCAATGAGAAGGAGGACTAAGGGGGTCGAAACACTCGCCGACGACGAGGTCCGACGGCGGTGGTTTTGGGCGGACGGTGCGGACGCGGCTAGAGCATGCAATTGAAGGGGAAAAGGCAAGGGGAGATCCGGGGGCTCACCACGAACACAAAGACGTGTTCGGCTCGTCGAGAGGTGGTCGGAGTCGATGACGAGGGTGGACGAACGACTACGATGGTCGGAGATGTAGACGAAGACGTAGGGGAAGCAGACGAGGCGCTCGGCTCTGCGTAGATGACGAAGTCGACATAGTCGACGTCGGGGAAGCAGATGGACAGGGCCGGCGAGGAGGAGGAGGACGGGGTGCACGCCGGCGACGAGCTCGCGCTCTCTGATGCGGTCGGGACATGGTGCAGGTGGGAGATCTGGTGGCCGGAGCTCACCTGACGGTGGTGGAGAAGGAAGAGGGAAACCCTAAGGGGTTGGTGGACAAGGCGAGGGCTTAAGAGAGGGGCCAGGGCGACGAGACAGAGCTCGCACGCGCGGTCCCCATGGCGACGGCGAGAGGAGGATGAATAGGGGGGGTGAGGGTGCAGGCGTAGTCACTGACCAGCGGGCCCAACAGTGCCACGGGGCAGGTAGGCAGCGGGGGTAACTGGGCGCGTGGGTGAGAAAAGGGTGAGGAGGACTGTGCGCGGGCTAGCTGGGCTGTGGGAACGGTTGGTATGCTGGGCCGGCCTAGTGGCTGAGGCCCATATGGCTTTGTGTGCTGCGGCTGGCTGCTTAGCCCTTTTCTTTTTCTTTTTCTTCAGACAGAAAAACAAAATGAAAAGCACAGGGGGCTAGAAGAGGAAATTTGGAGAGATAAGAATATCACTGAGATCCTGGATTTATGCTCTATTTTATAAAAATGAGTTGGACATTTTTAGAGGTAGAAAAATATAGTAAGTTTGAATTAGCTTCAAACTTGAGGTATTTTTGAACCTAACCAAATCAGCTTCAAATAGAGTGAAATTTGGCATAGAGGTTTAGGACATGGTGCAAGATTTATAGGGAGAAGATGAACATTAAAATAGGCTAGGAGATTAGCTTGACACAAAAGTAAAGAAAGGGATGGAACAGGGAAAGGAAGAGAGGGTAGGGCATGGCTCATAGGAAACATGCAACAAGATACAAACATGCTACCTCACTCTAAGCACAAGATCATTCAAGACAAGAACCCAACACAATGCATAAATGACATGTACATGATATGCAATATGGCATGACAATGCAATAGTGATGACAATGCATAATGAAACAAGCAAAAATAAAAGGAAAGGATGAAGACCAAGTTGAATATATTGCCAAATTGGGAAAGTGTTACATTTGGCGCATTACAACCCCTCTTTCATCACCCACTGTAAGAGTGTCGTATAAGCTTTCAAACTTTGCGGGTTTGGGCTCTGCCAAATTACCATCAGCAGGAAGCAAGCATATTTCGCAAAATTCAGTAAGCGGTATCTGATAGGGTTTAGCATATAATTTAAACTGCACCTCAAGGGGTTTATTCCTAGGGAGGAAATTAAAAAAATTCACAAAGGTGTTAGTGAGGAGATGATACTCGTCACATTTAGCCGTAATGAATCTGGTGAGGCCGGCATTAGCAGCATATTGTGCAAACTCTTGAAGGATTTTGGCATCTTCCATGAACGGAGTATGCGGCCACTCGCATGGCCGTATCTCCGCCAATCTCCGGACTGGCAGATCACTATCAGATGACTCCCCAATCACTCCTTTGGAGTTCTTCTTGGAAGGAAACTTCCTAAAGATACTCATTTTTTTCCTATGAACAAAATTCTGGAATTTTTAGTACACAAACTTTTTCTCTGCAAAACTCTATAAAATTGATAGCAACTACTCATAGGGATACATAGAAGCTATAGCAATCATAAAAAACTACTTAGAACTCTAAGAATTCAACATGCAAGCTCATCTACAACAGCACCAAGAGTAGCTAATTATTCGAAATATAAACCACTAAAAAAACTAATTGCACAAACGGAGGAGTCACATACCAAGCAACAATCCCCCGAAACAATTTTGAAAACGGAGCTTCGAGCAAAGAGATTGAAATCCGCAGGTTTGAGAGCAAGAACACGAGAGAGAGAGAGAGAGCAATGGAGAATTTTTTCTGGAGGTAGGTGATGAAGTGGTATAAAAAGATAAGGGAGAGGGCCCACGTGGGGACCACAACCCACCAGGGCACCCCTGGGGGTCCTCGCGCGTCCAGGTGGGCAGTGCACCTCCCTCTGATATTATTTGCACCAGAAATTCTTAAATATTCGGGAAAAAATCGTGCTAAATTTTAAGGGCATTCTGAGAACTTTTATTTTTGGCCCATTTTTTATTGCACGGGAAATTTAGAAAATAGACAAAACATGACATTTTATTTTATGTAACTAATAAAAACAGAAAACTAAAGATAATGGCAGAAGGTAGTGCTTACTAAATTTATCAACTTCATACCGCTCAAAAATGATCCATTAATAAGGTTGATCAAGTCTTATTAACAACCACTTTCGATTAGCATGAAACCGAAGAACTTCCGTAAATTACTAAGTTACCTCAACGGGGATATGAAAGTCCCCAACAATAAGCATTTCATATTTCTTTTAGCAGTAGGTAGAGGTATTTGAAAAGTTCCAATAGTGATTGTCGGAGATTTTTCAATAACATGAACACCATTCACTTGGAATAGTTTTTTCGGAAAGTGCACCGTATGCTCATTACCATTGATATGAAAAGTGACCTTGCTTTTATTGCAATCAATAACAGCTCCTACAGTATTCAAGAAGGGTCTACCAAGGATAATCGACGTGTTGTCGTCCTCGGGCATCTCAAGTATAACAAAGTCAGTCAAAATAGTAACATTAGCAACAACAATGGGCACATCCTCACAGATGCCGATAGGGATAGCAGTTGATTTATCAGCCATTTGCAAAGATATTTCAGTAGGTGTGAGTTTATTCAAATCAAGTCTTTTATATAAGGAGAAAGGCATAACACTAACACCAACTCCTAAATCACATAAAACAGTTTTCACATAATTCCTTTTGATGGAGCAAGGTATAGTTGGTATTCCTGGATCTCCAAGTTTTTTTAGGTACTCCATCCTTAAAAGTATAATTAGCAAGCATGGTGGAGGTTTCAGCTTCTGGTATTTTTCTCTTATTGGTGATGATGTCTTTCATGTACTTTGCATAAGGAGGCATTTTCAAGATATCAGTCAAGCGAGTATGCAAAAAGACTGGTCTCAGCATTTCAACAAAGCGTTCAAATTCTTCATCATCTTTCTTTTCAGTTGACTTGGGTGGAAAGGGCATAGGTTTTTGAACCCACGGTTCTCTTTCTTTACCCTGTTTCCTAGCAACAAAGTCTTGTTTATCATATCTTTTATTCTTAGGTTGTGGGTTATCAAGATCAACTGATGGTTCTATCTCAACATCATTATGTGGTTCTCTTTCATTATTTAATTGAGTATCTTCATGAGCATCAGCATTGTCTTTTTAATTATCACTAGGTGGATGTTCATTACCAGATTGAGTTTCAGCATGAGAGATAGAAACATCATTATCATTGTCAGGTGGTTTTTCTATTTTAGGTTCACTAGTAGCATGCAAAGTCCTATCAATTTTCTTTTTCTTTTTCTTTTTAGAGGAACTAGGTGTAGTGGTGTTATTTCTTTGTGAATCATGTTCAATTCTTTTTGGGTGACCCTCAGGATAAAGTGATTCCTGAGTCATTTTCCCTCCTCTAGTTGCAATTCTAACAACAAAGTCATGTATGTTGCTATTCATTTCATCAAGTAATTCTCTTTGAGATTTAGCAACTTGTTCTAGCTGGGTTTGTACCATAAAAGCATGTTTTCCTACACCTCTAATATCATTTGAAATTCTAAATAACAGGTCACTCAAGTGAGCAATCATATCAGAATTGTATTTCAATTGTTTCATAACATTTGCATTGAAGTGATCTTGTTTCCTAATGTAATTTTCAAACTCATGAAAGCATTGGCTAGGTTGCATATTGTTAGGATTATCATTGTTATTGAATTTCATTAGAGAATTTACCTCTACCACCTTAGGCGGAGGTGGTGTATCAAGCCCATGTATTTCTTCAATATGAGGTAAAATTTTGACATCCTCAACTTTAATTCCCTTTTCCTTCATGTATTTCTTTGCCTCTTGCATATCTTCAGGACTGAGATATATATACCCCTCTTCTTCGGAGTTGGCTTAAGCGATGGTTCAGGAAGAGTCCAATCATCATAATTTTTCAATATGTTATTCAATAACTCCTCGGCTTATCCAGCAGTTCGTTACCTGAAAACACAACCAGCACAACTATCTAGGATGTCCCTAGAAGCATCGGTTAGTCCATTATTGAAGATATCAAGTATTTCATTTTTCTTAAGAGGATGATCAGGCAAAGCATTAAGTAAGTGGAAAAGCCTCCCCCAGGCTTGTGGGAGACTCTCTTCTTTAATTTGCACAAAGTTAAATATTTCATATAAGGCAACTTGTTTCTTATCAGCGGGAAAATATTTTTCAGAGAAGTAATAAATCATATCCTGGGGACTACGCACACAATCAGGAGTACGAGTATTGTACCAAGCTTTAGCATCACCCTTTAATGAGAATGGAAATAATTTGAGAATGTAGTAGTAACGGGTTTTCTCATCATGAGTAAAAAGGGTGACTATGTCATTTAGCGTAGTGAGATGTGCCACAACAGTTTCAGTTTCATAACCATGGAAAGGATCAGATTCAACCAAAGTGATTAACTCTGGGTCGACATAGAATTTGTAATCCTTATCATCAATAAAGATAGGTGAGGAAGCAAACTTAGGATCATATTTCATTCTAGCATTCAGAGACTTTTCTTTATACTTGCATAATAATTTTTCTAGATCATCTCTATCATTACAAGCAAGAATATCTCTAGTTGTTTCCTCACTCATAACATAACCTTCGGGTACCTTAGGCAATTCATATCTAAGAAGGCTAGTTCTAGCAGGCGTTTCATAATTTTCAGTTTCAAGCTCATCATCAGCTTCAACAACATCATGTTGTCTTACTCTAGTAATTTGTTCATCAAGAAAGTCACCAAGTGGCACATCATCATCATGCAAGGTACTAGCATCATCATAAGTACCATTCATAGCAGAAGTAGCATCATCAATAACGTGTGACATATCAGGAGTAATAGCATGTAGTGGTGTTGCAAGTTTACTTATAACAGAAGGTGAATCTAAAGCAGAACTGGATGGTAGTTCCTTACCTCCCCTCGTCTTAGAGGGATAAATCTTAGTCTTAGCATCCTTCAGATTCTTCATAGTGATAGATTGATAATAATCCCAAGTGACTCAACAAATATAGCTATGCTCCCCCGCAACGGCACGAGAAAAAGGTCTTGATAATTGCTACTTCTCGAGCTTGCGTTGTATTCCCTCGAAGAGGAAAGGGTGATGCAGCACAGTAGCGTAAGTATTTTCCTCAGTTTTTGAGAACCAATGTATCAATCCAGTAGGAGACCACGTGCAAGTCCCTCGCACCTGCACAAACAAATAAGAACTTCGCAGCCAACGCGATAAGGGGTTGTCAATCCCTTTACGGTCACTTACGAAAGTGAGATCTGATAGAGATGATAGTTTGATATTTTTGGATATAAGAACAGAAAGTAAAAGCGGAAAAGTAAAGTAGATTGTAGATTGATATGTTGAGAATAGACTCGGGGGCCATAGTTTTCTCTAGTGGCTTCTCTCACGATAGTGATATTCTACGGCGGTAAACAAATTACTGTCAAGCAATTGATAGAAAAGCGAATAATTATGAGACTATCTAGGCATGATCATTATATATAGGCATCACGTCCGAAACAAGTAGACCGAAACGATTCTGCATCTACTACTATTACTTCACACATCGACCGCTATCCAGCATGCATCTAGAGTATTAAGTTCATAAGAACAAAGTAACGCCTTAAGGAAGATGACATGATGTAGAGGAACAAACTCAAACATAGTGATATAAACCCCATATTTTTATCCTCGATGGCAACAATACAATACGTGTCTTGTTGCCCCTACTGTCACTGGGAAAGGACACCGCAAGATTGAACCCAAAGCCAAGCACTTCTCCCATTGCAAGAACTATAGATCTAGTAGGCCAAACCAAACCAATAATTCGAAGAGACTTGCAAGGATATTATAATCATACATAAAGAGTTCAGAAAAGAACCAAATATTTCTCATAGATAATCTTGATCATAAACCCACAATTCATCGGATCTGGACAAACACACCGCAAAAAGAGCTTACATCGAATAGATCTCCTCAAAGATCGAGGAGAACTTGGTATTGAGATCCAAAGAGAGAGAGAGAAGAAGCCATCTAGATACTAGCTATGGACCCGAAGGTTTGTGGTAAACTACTCACAACTCATGGTGAGGCGATGATGATGATGTAGAGGCACTCCAAGGTAGATCCCCCCTTCGGCGGAGCTCCGGAACAGGCCCCAATATGGGATCTCACGGGAACAGAAGGTTGCGGTAGTGGAACTAGGGTTTTCTCTGTTGTTCTGATGTTTTCGGGGTACGTAGGTATATATAGTAAGAAGGAGGCCACCGGGGGCCAGACATGGGGCCCACGAGGCAGGGGCGCGCCCTATAGGGGGCGCGCCCCCCACCCTCGTGGACGCCACGTGTGCCCTACTCTGTGGTTCTCAAGTCTCCCGTGCATATTTTGCTCCAAAAATATCTCTCCCGAAGTTTCATTCTGTTTGGACTCCGTTTGATATTCCTTTTCTGTAAAACCCTGAAATAGGCAAAAAAGCAGCAATCTGGACTAGGCCTTTGGGTTAATAGGTTAGTCCCAAAAATAATATAAAAGTGTATAACGAAGCCCATTAAACATCCAAAACATCATAAATAATAGCATGGAACAATAAAAAATTATAGATACGTTGGAGACGTATCAAGCATCCCCAAGCTTAATTCCTGCTCGTCCTCGAGTAGGTAAATGATAAAAACAGAATTTTTGATGTGGAATGCTAACCAACATAGTTTTCAATGTAATTCTCTTAATTGTGGCATGAATGTTCAGATCTGAAAGATTCAAGACAAAAGTCTATATTGACATAAGAAATAATAATACTTCAAGCAGGCTAACAAAGCAATCATGTCTTCTCAAAATACTATGGCTAAATAAAGTTATCCCTACAAAATCATATAGTCTGGCTATGCTCCCACTTCATCACCCAAAATATTCATATCATGCACAACCCCGGTTTCAGCCAAGCACTTGTTTTCATACTCTATTCTTTCAAACCTTTCAACTTTCACGTAATACACGAGCATGAGCCATGGATATAGCACTATGGGTGAAATAGAGAGGTGGTTGTGGAGAAGACAAAAAGGGGGGATGGTCTCACATCGACTAGGTGTATCAACAGGCTATGGAGATGCCCATCAATAGATATCAATGTGAGTGAGTAGGGATTGCCATGCAATGGATGCACTAGAGCTAAAAATGTATGAAAGCTCAACAAAAGAAACTAAGTGGGTGTGCATCCAACTTGCTTCCTCATGAAGACCTAGGGCATTTGACGAAGCTCGTCGTTGGAATATACAAGCCAAGTTCTATAATGAAAATTCCCACTAGTATACGAAAGTGACTAAACATGAGACTCTCTATCATGAAGAACATGGTGCTACTTTGAAGCACAAGTGTGGAAAAAGATAGTAGCATTGTCCCTTTTCTTCTTTTTTTCTTTTTTTTTCTTTTTTTCTTTTTCTTTTCTTTTTTTCTTTTTTGGCCTTTATTTTTTCTTTGTCCTTTCCTTCCCCTTTTTTTGGAGGGGCTTTCTTTATTTAGCCTTTCCTCACATGGGACAATGCTCTAATAATGATGATCATCACACTTACATTGAATTACAACTCGATATTACAACTCGATACTGGAACAAAGTATGACCCTATATGAATGCCTTTGGTGGTGTACCGGGATGTGTAATGAATCAAGAGTGACATGTATGAAAAATTATGCATGGTGGCCTAGCCACAAATACGATGTCAACTGCATGATCATGCATGGCAATATGACAATATGAAGCGTGTCATATGAACGGAACAGTGGAAAGTTGCATGGCAATATATCTCGGAATGGCTATGGAAATGCCATGATAGGTAGGTATGGTGGCTGTTTTGAGGAACATATATGGTGGCTATTTTGAGGAAGGATATATAGTGGGTGTATGGTACCGGCGAAAGTTGCGCGGTACAAGAGAGGCTAGCAATGGTGGACGGGTGAGAGTGCATATAATCCATGGACTCAACATTAGTCATAAGAACTCATATACTTATTGCAAAAAATTATGAGCCATCAAAACAAAGCAATCAACGCATGCTCCTAGGGGGGATGTTGGTAGGATTTAACCATCGCGCGCCCCCGACCTCCACACAAAGGATGACACTTTACAAATACCTCATGCTCTAACTTCGTCACATAGTGGTTCACCATACGTGCATGCTACGGGAATCACTAACTTTAACACAAGTATTTCTCAATTTCATGATAACTCCATGAGCATGACTCTAATATCACTATCCTCATATCTCAAAACAATTATCAAGCATCCAACTTCTCATCATATTCAATGCACTTTAGTGTGAAAGTTTTTACTACATTGATTTTGGTTGTCTATCATGTGAAGGATCTAAGTGAAAAATGAGAGATCAACGATTTCTACAAAATATAATTACCACCGTGCTCTAAAAGATGTCAGTGAAGCACTAGAGCAAAAACTATTCAACTCAAAAGATATAAGTGAAGCACATAGAGTGTTCTAACAATTCCTAGGCCATATTTATCTCTCTCAAAAAGGTGTGTCCAGCAAGGATAATTGTGGCAAACTAACAAGCAAAGACTCAAATTATACATGACGCTCCAAGTAAAACACATATCATGTGGTGAATAAAAATATAGCTCCGAGTATAGTTACCGATAGATGAAGACGAAAGAGGGGATGCCTTCCCGGGGCATCCCCAAGCTTAGGCTTTTGGTTGTCCTTGAATTTTACCTTGGGGTGCCTTGGACATCCCCAAGCTTAGGCTCTTGCCACTCTTTGTTCCATAGTCCATCAAAGCAATACTCAAAACTTGAAAACTTCACAACACAAAACTTAGACAAAAATCTCGGGAGTTCCGATGGTATAAGAAAACAAACCACTACTCAAAGGTACTGTAATGAATTCATTATTTGTTTATATTGGTGTTAAAACTACTGTATTCCAACTTCTCTATGATTTATATCCTCCAACACTACTCATAGATGCATCGAAATAAGCAAACAACACACGAAAAATAGAATCTGTCAAAAATAGAACAGTTTGTTCTAATCTGTAACTTTCGCATACTTCTGTAACTCCAAAAAATTGAAATAAATTGTTAAACGTGAGGAATTTGTCTATTAATCATCTACAAAAGGAATCAACTAAATATCACACTCCAGTAAAATCTGGTGACCATTCTAGCGAGCGCTAACGATTCTGTTTTTCACAACAAGATCATATAAACTTCACAGAAGTCTTCCCAAAGGTTCTATTTGGCACAAACACTAATTAAAACACAAAACCACATCTACACAGAAGCTAGATGCAATATTTATTCCTAAACAGAAGCAAAAACAAAAAATATAAAATTGGGTTGCCTCCCAACAAGCGCTATCGTTTTACGCCCCTAGCTAGGCATGATACATGGATAAATCTAGGGAATACCATAATGATAAGATATATCACGAAAACTCATCTCATATTCCCTACGCTCGGCAGCAAGTTTCCTTTGTGGCAAGCAAAAGTAATCAAAAGGGATAAATTTAATGGGACGAAAGTCCCCCATGTCAAGCTCAGGAGGAATAGGTTCCTCTTTTGGCCCTTTATTGTGTACAACCAATTCATCGTTATAGGCATTCTGTTGGCAGAAGGTCATGAGCCTTCGTTCAAGGGAGAAACCTAACCCATTGTTTTGAATAGCAAAATCATCATTCAACTCAGAAATTCTATCAACCAAGACATCGGTAGGAATGTTTTTTCTAACGTTTTCATTAAAAGCAACATGATCAGGAGATCGCAACCGCATTATGTCTTCTATGGGAGGTCGACCAGCATCTACCCCGTAATGAGCAAAGATTTCTTTGGCCTCTTTCATGATAAATCTAAATTCATGAGCCAAAAAGATATTAGTTGCACGCTTAACAAAAGAATGTTCAATATTGGAAAACTCCAGAAAGATTCTCTGAATACAGGGATGCATATGGATAAATTGCCTTTCAATTTTACTATAAGCATATATATGGCATCCGCAAGGCTACTAGTTCTGTGAAGAATAGAGCCACCCAGAGTGGGCAAAGCACCGGCACAAATAAAGAAGTCTTGAAGAACTCCTTTTCCAATTATATTACCACCACCAACCCGGAACTTCTTAATATGTAAAGTGGTAGTTTCATCCGGAGGGTCAACATAGATGTTGCCCTTAATATTACTACCCTTCTCGATAAGATCTTCCCCCATCTCAGACATGAGGGCAAGCGAACAGTAAACACACGGCAGAAGAAGGGCAAATAAAACGGCAAGTGTGAAGTGGGGGAGAGGAAAACGAGAGGCAAAAAAAGGTAATGCGAAGCACAAGGGTTTGTGATAGGTACTTGGTATATGAATTTTGCGTAAGCCTCCTCGGCAACGGCGCCAGAAATTCTTCTTGCTACTTCTCGAGCTTGCGTTGTATTCCCTCAAAGAGGAAAGGGTGATGCAGCACAGTAGCGTAAATATTTCCCTCGGTTTTTGAGAACCAATGTATCAATCTAGTAGGAGACCACGCGCAAGTCCCTCGCACCTGCACAAACAAATAAGAACTTCGCAGCCAACGCGATAAGGGGTTGTCAATCCCTTTACGGTCACTTACGAAAGTGAGATCTGATAGAGATGATAGTTTGATATTTTTGGTATTTTTGGATATAAGAACAGAAACTAAAAGCGGAAAAGTAAAGTAGATTGTAGATTGATATATTGAGAATAGACCCGGGGGCCATAGTTTTCTCTAGTGGCTTCTCTCATGATAGCGATATTCTACGGCGGTAAACAAATTACTGTCAAGCAATTGATAGAAAAGCGAATAATTATGAGACTATCTAGGCAAGATCATTATATATAGGCATCACGTCCGAAACAAGTAGACCGAAACGATTCTGCATCTACTACTATTACTCCACACATCGACCGCTATACAGCATGCATCTAGAGTATTAAGTTCATAAGAACATAGTAACGCCTTAAGCAAGATGACATGATGTAGAGGGATAAACTCAAACATAGTGATATAAACCCCATCTTGTTATCCTCGATGGCAACAATACAATACGTGCCTTGCTGCCCCTACTGTCACTGGGAAAGGACACCGCAAGATTGAACCCAAAGCCAAGCAATTTTCCCATTGCAAGAACTATAGATATAGTAGGCCAAACCAAACCAATAATTCGAAGAGACTTCCAAGGTCATTATAAACATACATAAAGAGTTCAGAAAAGAACCAAATATTTCTCATAGATAATCTTGACCATAAACCAACAATTCATCGGATCTCGACAAACACACCGCAAAAAGAGATTACATCAAATAGATCTCCTCGAAGACCGAGGAGAACTTGGTATTGAGATCCAAAGAGAGAGAAGAAGCCATCTAGATACTAGCTATGGACCCGAAGGTCTGTGGTAAACTACTCACAACTCATGGTGAGGCGATGATGATGATGTAGAGGCACTCCGTGGTAGATCCACCCTCCGGCGGAGCTCCGGAACAGGCCCCAAGATGGGATCTCACGGGAACAGAAGGTTGCGGCGGTGGAACTAGGGTTTTCTCTGTTGTTCTCATGTTTTCGGGGTACGTAGGTATATACACGAAGAAGGAGGCCATCGGAGGCCAGACGTGGGGCCCACGAGGAAGGGGGCGCACCCTATAGGGGGGCGCCCCCCACCCTCGTGGACGCCACGTGTGCCCTACTCAGTGGTTTTCAAGTCTCCCATGCGTATTTTGCTCCAAAAATATCTCTCCCGAAGTTTCATTCAGTTTGGACTCCGTTTGATATTCCTTTTCTATAAAACCCTGAAATAGGCAAAGAAAAATAGCAATCTGGACTGGGCCTTTGGGTTAATAGGTTAGTCCCAAAAATAATATAAAGGTGTATAACAAAGCCCATTAAACATCCAAAACATCATAAATAATAGCATGGAACAATCAAAAATTATAGATACGTTGGAGACGTATCAATAACCCACAAGTATAGGGGATCGCAATAGTTTTCGAGGGTAGAGTATTTAACCCAAATTTATAGATTCGACACAAGGGGAGCCAAAGAATATTTGTAAGTATTGGCAGGTGAGTTGTCAATTCAACCACCCCTGGAGATTAATTATCTGCAGCAAAGTGATCAATAACACAGTAATATGATAGTTTTGATAGAAGTGGTAACAGCAATAGCAACGGTAACAATGAAAGCGGTAGTTTTGTAACAAGTGCAACAATAACAGTAGCAGTAGTAACTTAGCAAGAACAATATAGGATAAATTCGTAGGCATTGGATCGTCAATTTTTTGGATGATATTCATCATGTGACAGTCATAACCTAGGGCTATACGGCACTAGCTCCAGTTCATAAATATAATGTAGGCATGTATTCCGTAAATAGTCATACGTGCTTATGGAAAGAACTTGCATGACATCTTTTGTCCCACCCTCCCGTGACAGTGGGGTCCATATTGGAAACTAAGGGATATTAAGGCCTCCTTTTAATAGAGAACAGGAACAAAGCATTAACACACGGTGAATACATGAACTCCTCAAACTGCGGTCATCACCATGAGTGGTTCCGGTTATTGTCACTCCGGGGTTGCCGGGTCATAACGCGTAGTAGGTGACTATAACTTGCAAGATCGGATCTAAAACATGAATATAATGATAATATCATAAACGGTTCATATCTAAAATCATGGCACCTTGGCCCAAAGTGACAAGCATTAAGCATGGCAAAGTCATATCAACATCAATCTCATAACATAATGGATACTAGGGATCGACCCTAACAAAACTAACTAGATTACATGATGAATCTCAGCCAACTCCTCACCGACCAGCAAGCCTACAAAGGAATTACTCACTCTCGATGGGGAGCATATGGAATTGGCGATGGAGAAGGGTTGGTAATGACGAAGGACGAAGATCCCCCTCTCCGAAGCCCCAAACGGACTCCAGATCTGGCCTCCCGATGAAGAACAGGAGGTGACGGCGGCTCCGTCTCGTGGATCGCGATAATTCTTTCTCCCTGGTTTTTCTCTCGGCGAATATGAATTTATAGTATCAGGGTTGGCGTCTGCGAGGCCACCAGGTGGGGACAACCCACCTGGGCGCACCAGGAGGGGGGCGCCCCCTGTGGGTTGTGCCCACCTAGGTGCCCCCCCTCCGGTGGTTCTTGGCTCCAGTATTTTTCTTTTATTATATAAAAAATCCTCGCAAAGTTTCGTTCCATTCTGAGAACTTTTATTTCAGCACAAAAACAACACCATGATAGTTCTGCTGAAAACAGCGTCAGTCCGGGGTTAGATTCATTCAAATCGTGCAAATTAGAGTCCAAAACAAGAGGAAAAGCTCTAGGAAAAGTAGATACGTTGGAGACGTATCACCCGTGGTCGCGGTGAGCGTGCGTTCACCGCGCCCCCCGTGTGCCACTCGTGTCCGCCCGCCGACCGCGCTCGCCTCGCGTGCGGTCACCCAGCACGCGCGCGGCACCACGCCTCGCCTGGGCCCCGTCCCCGCTCGCCACCGCCGCCACCTCCCACCGCTGCCGTGTTGCTCGCCCGCGCCGCCCGCGCCCCGCGCCCTTCCTCTACTGCCGCTGTGCTACCTCCCTAACCGCGCCCGACCTTTCGCCTGCTCCGCCGACACACCGCCCGGGTCGGCCTTGGCTCCGCCGGCCGAGCGCCGTCGCCACCGGCGCTCTCCTGTACGCGCACGACGCTCCTAACCGGCCTTTGTGCCGCTGACTAGTGGGCCCAAGGCCATTAGGTAAAATGCTAATGATAAATTACCACTAATGACATTGCTAATAGACACTGACTGGTGGAGGCCATCTAGTTAAATAAACTAATACAATTTATGTCAAAACATGTACCTATGACACATGGGTCCCACTTGACCCTTTGACTAGTCAAACTATTGACTGGGATAACCTACTCAATGACATGCAGGCCACCCTGAGCCTTTGACTAGTCAACGGTCCTAGTTGACTACTGACTGAGCAGTCAACTGGACCCCACATGTCAGCCCATGGAGCAAACAGTTGGGGTACACTTCTATGTACCCATAGCGATTTAACCATTTATTTCTGGATTAAATGAATTCCAAGATATTAATAAAACTTTGGAAAATAATATAAAATAATTCGTAACTCGGAAGAAGAAACTTTGTACATGGAAGTTGCTTAGAACGACGAGACGAATCTGAATACATGGTCTATTTGTCAGCCACACGACCCTAGCATAGCGAACATGGAACGTTCCCCCTCCGGTCATCTGTCTGACACTGGTCTAGAACCGGGATAACATTCCCGGTTGAATTCCCCCTTCACCTATATCGTGTAGACATACGTTAGATCACACGTAGCACCGCGTATTGCCATGTTATGCTTTGTGATGCTTTGATTGCTCTGTTATTTATTGTGTTCCCCCTCCGTTACTTCTTTCCGGTAGACCCCGAGACCGTTGTCGATAACCCCGGGATCGACTACATCGACGACGACTCCTCCTTCTTGCCAGAGCAACTAGGCAAGCCAACCCCCCTTGATCACCAGATATCGCCCATTCTCTTCTCTCTCATTCTTGCATTTGGTTTGCTACTGTTGATGAATCGTTAGCTCCTATTCTGTTGCATAGCCTGTCATTGTTGCTACAATTGTTGATACCTTTACCTGCTATCCTAAATGCTTAGTATAGGATGCTAGTATTCCATCAGTGGCCCTACATTCTTGTCCGTCTGCCATGCCATACTATCGGGCCATTATCACTTCGGGTGGTGATCACGGGTATATATATACATATATTATATGATACATTACGTGACTAAAGTCGGGTCGGCTCGTAGAGTACCCACAAGTGATTCACGGATTGGGGGCTGAAAGGACAGGTGGTTCCATCCTGGTAGTGGCGGGCCTGGGTTCCCGACGGCCCCCGGGTGGATCTTTGTGGCGGAGCGACAGGGCAGGTTGAGACACCCAGTCGAGAGGTGGCCTGGCCCTCGTCGTTGTCCGCGGTTATTTTATAATAACACGCTTAATGAGTTTGGATATTTGATCCGAGTCTGGCCACTAGCCTATACGCACTAACCAACTACATGGGATTAGATATGGGCTCTCGACATCATGGCATCAGCCGAAGCCTCCTTGGCGTCAGTGACTTAGCGGCCTGCGCCGGGTTGGACCGCGTAACATAACTTCCTTTGAATTGGAGGCTGCTAGGTCTGCTCACCGGCCGCCCTCGCAACGTGCAGGTGTGCAACGGGCGATGGACCCAGACCCGTGCGTCCTTAGGATTTAGACCGGCATGCTGACCTCTCTGTTGTGCTTAGGTAGGGTTGTGACGTGTTGATCTTCCGAGGCCGGGCATGACACCGGAAAGTGTGTCCAGCCAAAGGGGATCGAGCATGCTGGGAAATGTGGTGCAGCCCTACAGGAAAGTTTATCTATCCGAATAGCTGTGTCCCTCGGTAAGAGGACGACCCAGAGTTGTACTCCAACCTCATGACAACTGGAACCAGATACTTAATAAAACACACCCTTTCAAATGCCAAATATAACCCGGTGATCGCTTTCCCACAGGGCGGCGAGGGAAGGATCCCCGGGTAGGATTATGCTATACAATGTTACTTGGTGAACTTACCACCTATTCTATTCTACTGCTGCAAGGCGGAGGCTGCCAGAAGCGAGGATACTTGTTACTTTCCAGCTACTCTCTTCTACTCCTATAAGATCGAGGTTGCCAGAAGCGTAGTCTTCGATAGGACTAGCTATCCCCCTCTTATTCTAGCATTTTGTAGTTTAGCCCACTGATATTACCCCCTTTACACAGATACCATTGCATATGTATGTAGATCCTTGCTTGCGAGTACTTTGGATGAGTATGATAACCCACAAGTATAGGGGGTCGCAACAATTTTCGAGGGTAGGGTATTCAACCCAAATTTATTGATTCGACGCAAGGGGAGCCAAAGAATACTCTCAAGTATTAGCAGTTGAGTTGTCAATTCAACCACACCTGGAAGACTTAATATATGCAGCAAAGTATTTAGTAGCAAAGTAGTATGGAAGTAACGGTAATGGTGGCAAAAGTAACAGTAGCAATTTTGTAATAATTGTAACCGTGGCAACAGGAAAGTAACTAAGGAAGGATAATATGTGAAAATCTCGTAGGCATTGGATCAGTGATGGATAATTATGTCAGACGTGATTCCTCATGTAATAGTTATAACATAGGGTGACACAGAACTAGCTCCAGTTCATCAATGTAATGTAGGCATGTATTCCGAATATAGTCATACATGCTTATGGGAAAGAACTTGTATGACATCTTTTGTCCCACCCTCCCGTGGCAGCGGGGTCCTATTGGAAACTAAGGGATATTAATGCCTCCTTTTAATAGAGTACCAGACCAAATCATTAACACTTAGTGAATACATGAACTCCTCAAACTACGGTCATCACCGAGAGTGGTCCCGATTATTGTCACTTCGGGGTTGCCGGATCATAACATATAGTAGGTGACCATTGACTTGCAAGATAGGATCAAGAACTCACATATATTCATGAAAACATAATAGGTTCAGCTCTGAAATCATGGCACTCGGGCCCTAGTGACAAGCATTAAGCATGGCAAAGTCATAGCAACATCAATCTTAGAACATAATGGATACTAGGGATCAAACCCTAACAAAACTAACTCAATTACATGGTAAATCTCATCCAGCCCATCACCGTCCAGCAAACCTACGATGGAATTACTCACGCACGGCGGTGAGCATCATGAAATTGGTGATGGAGGAAGGTTGATGATGACGACGGCGACGATCTCCACTTTTCGGAGCCCCGAATAGACTCCAGATCAGCCCTCCCGAGAGAGATTAGGGCTTGGCGGCGGCTCCGTATCGTAAAACACAATGAATCCTTTTCTCTGACTTTTTTTCTCCCTGAAAGTGAATATATGGAGTTGGAGTCGGGGTCGGTGGAGCCTCAGGGGGTCCACGAGACAGGGGGGTGCGCCCAGGGGGGTGGGCGCGCCCCCACCCTCTTGGACAGGGTGTGGGCCCCCTGGTCTTGATTCTTTCACCAGTATTTTTTATATATTCCAAAAATATTCTCCGTTGATTTTCAGGTTATTCTGAGAACTTTTATTTCTGCACAAAAATAACACCATGGTAATTCTGCTAAAAACAGCATCAGTCCGGGTTAGTTCCATTCAAATCATTCTGCTAAAAATAACACTATGTTTGCTCTTGTTGTTGCAAATATGTGAAGCCAACATTCAGGTTTTCAGCAAAGATTATGAACTAACCACATTCACAATAACTTTTAGGTCTCATGTTTACTCATATCAATGGCATAATCAACTAGCGAGTAATAATAATAAACCTCGGATGACAACACTTTCTCAAAACAATCATAATATGATATAACAAGATGGTATCTCGCTAGCCCTTTCTGAGACCGCAAAACATAAATGCAGAGCACCTCTAATGATCAAGGACTGACTGACTAGACATTGTAATTCATGGTAAAGGAGATCCAGTCACAGTCATACTCAATGTAAATTAATAGCAATGCATGCAAATGACAGCGGTGCTCTCAAACTGGTGCTTTTTAATCAGAGGATGATGACTCAACATAAAATTAAATAGATATGCCCTTCGCAAAGGGAAGCAGGGATTTGTAAAGGTGCGAGAGCTCGAGTTTTGAAATAGAGATAAATAATATTTTGAGTGGTATACTTTCATTGCCAACATAACAACCAAGAGATCCTCGATATCTTCCATGCTACACACATTATAGGCGGTTCCCAAACTGAATGGTAAAGTTTATACTCCCCCACCACCAACAAGCACACTCCACGGCTGGCCCGAAACACGGGTACCGTCCATACCAACAACAGCCCTGGGGGAGTTTTGTTTAATTATTTTGATTTGATTTCAGCATGGGACTGGGCATCCTGGTTACTAGCCATTTTCTCGTGAATGATGAGCGGAGTCCACTCATCGTGAGAATAACCCACCTAGCATGGAAGATATAGACAACCCTAGTTGATACATGTGCTGTTCGAGCATACAAAACAGAATTTGGTTTGAAGGTTTGGAGTTTGGCACATACAAATTTACTTAGAACGGCAGGTAAATACCGCATATAGGAAGGTATGGTGGACTCATATGGAATGACTTTGGGGTTTATGGAAGTGGATTCACAAGTATTATTCCCGCTTAGTACAAGTGAAGGCTAGAAAGGGACTGGGAAGCGACGAGCTAGAGAGCGACAACAGTCATGAACATGCATTAAGATTAATCAACAATAGGTGGAAGCATGAGTAGGATATAAATCACCATGAACATAAATATCGTGGAGGCTATGTTGATTTTGTTTCAACTACATGCGTGAACATGTGCCAAGTCAAACCACTATTGTTCAAAGGAGGATACCGCTGCTACTTCTCGAGCTTGTGTTGTATTCCCTCGAAGAGGAAAGGGTGATGCAGCACAGTAGCGTAAGTATTTCCCTCAGTTTTTGAGAACCAAGGTATCAATCCAGTAGGAGACCACATGCAAGTCCCTCGCATCTGCACAAACAAATAAGAACTTTGCAGGCAACGCGATAAGGGGTTGTCAATCCCTTTACGGTCACTTACGAAAGTAAGATCTGATAGAGATGATAGTTTGATATTTTTGGTATTTTTGGATATAAGAACAGAAAGTAAAAACGGAAAAAGAAAGTAGATTGTAGATTGATATGTTGAGAATAGACCCGGGGGCCATAGGTTTCTCTAGTGGCTTCTCTCAAGATAGCACAATTCTACGGTGGGTGAATGAATTACTATCGAGCAATTGATAGAAAAGCGAATAATTATGAGACTATCTAGGCATGATCATTATATATAGGCATCACATCCGAGACAAGTAGACCGAACCGATTCTGCATCTTCTACTATTACTCCACACATCGACCGCTATCCAGCATGCATCTAGAGTATTAAGTTCATAAGAACAGAGTAACGCCTTAAGCAAGATGACATGATGTAGAGGGATAAACTCAAATAACATGATACAAACCCCATCTTTTTATCCTCGATGGCAACAATACAATATGTGCCTTGCTGCCCCTACTGTCACTGGGAAAGGACACCTGAAGATTGAACCCAAAGCCAAGCACTTCTCCCATTGCAAGAACTATAGATCTAGTAGGCTAAACCAAACCAATAATTCGAAGAGACTTGCAAGGATATTATAATCATACATAAGAGAGTTCAGAAAAGAACCAAATATTTCTCATAGATAATCTTGATCATAAACCCACAATTCATCGGATCTCGACAAACACACCGCAAAAAGAGATTACATCGAATAGATCTCCTCAAAGACCGAGGAGAACTTGGTATTGAGATCCAAAGAGAGAGAAGAAGCCATCTAGATACTAACTATGGACCCGAAGGTCTGTGGTAAACTACTCACAACGAATGGTGAGGCAATGATGATGATGTAGAAGCACTCCGTGGTAGATCCCCCCTCCGGCGGAGCTCCGGAACAGGCCCCAAGATGGGATCCCACGGGAACAGAAGGTTGCGGCGGTGGAACTAGGGTTTTCTCTGTTGTTCTGATGGTTTCGGGGTACATAGGTATATATAGGAGGAAGGAGGGCACCAGGGGCCAAATGTGGGGCCCACAAGGCAGGGGCGCGCCTTGTAGGGGGGGCGCACCCCCACCCTCGTGGACGCCACGTAAGCCCTACTCCGTGGTTCTCAAGTCTCCCGTGCGTATTTTGCTCCAAAAATATCTCTCCCGAAGTTTCAGTCCGTTTGGACTCCGTTTGATATTCCTTTTCTGTAAAACCCTGAAATAGGCAAAAAACAACAATCTGGACTGGGCCTTTGGGTTAATAGGTTAGTCCCAAAAATAATATAAAAGTGTATAACAAAGCCCATTAAACATCCAAAACATCATAAATAATAGCATGGAACTATCAAAATTATAGATACGTTGGAGACATATCAAGCATCCCCAAGCTTAGTTCCTGCTCGTCCTCGAGTAGGTAAATGATAAAAATAGAATTTTTGACGTGGAATGCTAACCAACATAATTTTCAATGTAGTTCTCTTTATTGTGGCATAAATGTTCAGATATGAAAGATTCAAGACAAAAGTCTATATTGACATAAGAAATAATAATACTTCAAGCATACTAACAAAGCAATCATGTCTTCTCAAAATACTATGGCTAAAGAAAGTTATCCCTACAAAATCATATAGTCTGGCTATGCTCCCTCTTCATCACACAAAATATTCATATCATGCACAACCCCGGTTTCAGCCAAGCACTTGTTTTCATACTCTATTCTTTCAAACCTTTCAACTTTCACGCAATACATGAGCGTGAGCCATGGATATAGCACTATGGGTGGAATAGAATGGTGGTTGTGGGAAGACAAAAAGGAGGGAGATAATCTCACATCGACTAGGCGTATCAATGGGCTATGGAGATGCCCAACAATAGATATCAATGTGAGTGAGTAGGGATTGCCAAGCAAGGGATGCACTAGAGCTAAATATGTATGAAAGCTCAACAAAAGAAACTAAGTGGGTGTGCATCCAACTTGCTTGCTCACGAAGACATAGGGCATTTGAGGAAGCCCATCGTTGGAATATACAAACCAAGTTTTATAATGAAAATTCCCACTAGTATATCAAAGTGACTAAACATGAGACTCTCTATCATGAAGAACAAGGTGCTACTTTGAAGCACAAGTGTGGAAAAAGATAGTAGCAATTGTCCCCTTTTCTTTTCTTTTCTTTTTCTTTTCTTTTTTCTTTTTATCTTCTTTTTTTCTTCTTTTTTTTCTTTTTTCTTCTTTTTTTCTTGGGCCTTTCTTTTTCTTGGCATTTCCTTTTTTTTCTTTGGGACAATGCTCTAATAATGATGATCATCACACTTCTATTGATTACAACTCGATATTACAACAAAGTATGACTCTATATGAATGCCTCCGGCGGTGTACCGGGATGTGCAATGAATCAAGAGTGACATGTATGAAAAATTATGCATGGTGGCTTTGCCACAAATACGATGTCAACTACATGATCATGCATGGCAATATGACAATACGAAGCGTGTCATATGAACGGAACGGTGGAAAGTTGCATGGCAATATATCTCGGAATGGCTATGGAAATGCCATGATAGGTAGGTATGGTGGCTGTTTTGAGGAAGATATATGGTGGCTGTTTTGAGGAAGGTATATAGTGGGTGTATGGTACCGGCAAAAGTTGCGCGGTACAACAGAGGCTAGCAATGGTGGAAGGGTGAGAGTGCGTATAATCCATGGACTCAACATTAGTCAAAAGAACTCATATACTTATTGCAAAAATTTACGAGTCATCAAAACAAAGCAATCAAGGCATGCTCCTAGGGGGAGGTTGGTAGGAGTTAACCACTGTGTGCCCCCAACCTCCACACAAAGGATGACACTCTACAAATACATCATGCTCTAACTTCGTCACATAGCGGTTCACCATACGTGCATGCTACGGGAATCACTAACTTTAACACGCGTATTTCTCAATTTCATAATAACTCCACTAGCATGACTAATATCTCAAAACAATTATCAAGCATCCAACTTCTCATCATATTCAATGCACTTAATATGAAAGTTTTTACTACATTCATCTTGGATGCCTATCATGTTAAGGCTAGTTTTATAGCCAAAGCACATTACCATGCTGTTCTAATATACTCTCAAAAGATATAAGTGAAGCATGAGAGATCAACAATTTCTTCAAAATAAAATCACCACCGTGCTCTAAAAGATATAAGTGAAGCACTAGAGCAAAAACTATTCAACTCAGAAGATATAAGTGAAGCACATAGAGTGTTCTAACTATTCCTAGGCCATATTTATCTCTCTCAAAAAGGTGTGTCCAGCAAGGATGATTTTGGCGAAATAACAAGCAAAGACTCAAAATGATACATGACGCTCCAAGTAAAACACATATCATGTGGTGAATAAAAATATAGTCCCGAGTATAGTTACCGATAGATGAAGACGAAAGAGGGGATGCCTTCCCGGGGCATCCCCAAGCTTAGGCTTTTGGTTGTCCTTTAATTTTACCTTGGGTGCCTTGGGAATCCCCAAGCTTAGGCTCTTGCCACTCTTTGTTCTGTAGTCCATCAAAGCAATACTCAAAACTTGAAAACTTCACAACACAAAACTTAGACAAAAATGTCGTGAGCTCCGTTAGTATAAGAAAACAAACCACCACTTAAAGGTACTGTAATGAACTCATTCTTTGTTTATATTGGTGTTAAACCTACTGTATTCCAACTTCTCTATGATTCATACTCCCCAATACTACTCATAGATTCATCAAAATAAGCAAACAACACACAAAAAACAGAATATGTCAAAAACAGAACAGTCTGTAGTAATCTGTAACTTTCGCATACTTCTGTAACTCCACAAAAATTGAAAAAAAAATGGTAAACGTGAGGAATTTGTCTATTAATCATCTGCAAAAAGAATCAACTAAATAGCACGCTCCAGTAAAATATGGTGACTATTCTAGCAAGCGCTAACGATTCTATTTTTCACAGCAAGAGCATATAAACTTCACACAAGTCTTCCCAAAGGTTCTACTTGGCACAAACATTAAAACACAAAACCACATATAAACAGAAGCTAGACAAAATATTTATTCCTAAACAAAAGCAAAAAAAAAAAGATAAAATTGGGTTGCCTCCCAACAAGCGCTATCGTTTTACGCCCCTAGCTAGGCACGATACAAGGATAGATCAACGTATTGCAATCTTTGGAAGGCAATCTATAAGTGGCTCTCATAATAGATTCATATGGTAATTTGATTTTCTCTCTAGGAAAGTGTTCCATACCTTTCCTTAACGGAAATTGGAATCTGATATTTCCTTCCTTCATATCAATAATTGCACCAATCATTCTAAGGAAAGGTCTACCAAGAATAATAGGACATGAATGATTGCAATCTATATCAACAACAATGAAATCTACGGGCACATAATTCCTACTGGCAACAATAATAACATCATTAATCCTTCCCATAGGTTTCTTAATAGTGGAATCCGCAAGATGCAAATTTAAAGAGCAATCATCAAGCTCATGGAAACCTAGCAAATCACACAAAGTTTTTGCGATAGTGGAGACACTTGCACCCAAATCACACAAAGCAAAGCATTCATGATCTTTAATCTTTATTTTAATAGTAGGTTCCCATTCATCATAAAGCTTTCTAGGGATAGAAACTTCTAATTCAAGTTTTTCTTCATAAGATTGCATCAAGGCATCAAACATGTGTTTGGTAAAAGCTTTATTATGACTATAAGCATGGGGAGAGTTTAGTACGGATTGCAACTAGGAAATACAATCAATCAAAGAGCAATTATCATAATTGAATCCCTTGAAATCCAAAGTAGTGCGTTCATCACTATGCAAAGTTTTAATCTCTTCACTCCCACTTTTAACAATTTTAGCATCAAGATCTAAAAACTCCGAATCATTGGGACACCTTTTAATTAAAGTAGACTCATCTCCAATCCCATCTTTATCAAGATTCATACTAGAAAATAAGGATCTAATAAGAGAGACACATCAATAACTTTCATATCTTCATCTTTATTTTCATGATAACCAGAAGAACACGCTTTTATATAACTCTCTTTTTTAGCACGCATCCTAGCGGTTCTTTCTTTGCATTCATCAATGGAAATTCTCATGGCCTTGAGAGACTCATTGATATCATGCTTAGGTGGAAAAGATCTAAGTTTCAAGGAATCAACATCAAGAGTAATTCTATCCACACTTCTAGCCAATTCATCAATCTTTTGCGAATTCTTTTGCGAATTCATAAACTCCTTAACACTAGTTTCAAATTCACAAGGCATCTTTCCATAAGAGTTATTGTAGGAATTTCCATAATTATTAGAGGAATTACTAGGAAAAGGCCTAGGATTAAAGTTTCCTCTACAAGCATTGTTACCAAAATTATTCCTACCAACAAAATTCACATCCAAAGATTCATTATTATTTTCAATCAACGTGGATAAAGGCATATCATTAGGATCAGAAGAAGCACTCTTAGCAGCAAATAATTTCATAAGTTCATCCATCTTTCCACTCAAAACACTAATCTCTTCAATAGCATGCACTTTTTACTAGTAGATCTTTCGGTGTACCATTGAGAATAATTAACCATAATATTATCTGGGAGTTTGGTAGCTTCTCCTAAGGTAGTTTCCATGAAAGTGCCTCGTGCGGCCGAATCTAAAAGATTTCTAGAAGCAAAATTCAAGCCAGCATAAAAGTTTTGAATAATCATCCATAAGTTCAAACCATGTGTAGGGCAATTACGTATCATTAATTTCATTCTCTCCCAAGCTTGTTGTAATGCCCCGGATGTAATACTTTCCCTTTTTGGCAATATATAACTTTGGCTTCATCAATTCCATTCCGGGTTTTTCGTCTTTTCAGGTTTTCGTCGTTTTGTCGTGTGCGTGTGTGCATTCATCCATGTCATGTTGTCATGTGCATTGCATTGCATTTGTGTTGTCGTTTGCATCCGGTCCCACTCGTTCCTTTCCGCTGTCCGTTTTGAGTTCCGACGCTCTCTCACGTGCCCGTGGCTTCCCCGAGGCCTTCTTTTGTGTTTGGCCGTGTAACGCTTCCGGTTTGGCGTGAGACTTGTCGTGCGATGTTGTTTTGTTATGTGTAACCCGCCTGTCAAATCTCGTCGCGTTTGGAGTTCGTTTGATGCTCCAACAGTTATCTTCGTGGGCTAAAAGTACCTCCTCTTTGAGGCCCAAGAAACCCCTCCAACAGCCCACCAACCCAACTCAAACCCTTCCCTTCATCTAGGCCATTCAATTGTGATCTCGTGGCCGAAAATCTATCCTCATTTGGACAACCCTAGCTCCTTGTGCCTATATAAACGTCCATCCCCTCCAATTTTTGCGTCCAAAACCCTAGGGTTTCCACCTCTGCCGCGTCGTGCTTCCACCGTTGCCGAGCCGTGCTCCCACCGTTGCCGCTCGGTACTTCCAACCTCGCCGCACCCGTGCTTCCGACTCGCCGCAGCCGTGCTTCCGAGATCCCGCGCCGACCACGTCTTCTTCCCCGCCTCCGGCCGAGGCCGCGCCGTCGCCTACTACGGTCGCCGCCGGCCGCCCCTCTCCTCCACTTCGCCGCCCGAGCCCCTCAGGCAGCCAGCCGCCGCCGCGTCGGGCTCCTCTCGCCGCCGCCGCTCCTCCACCTCGGCCAGGCCACCGCCGCCGCCGGCCTCTCCTCCTTGCCGGCGACCAGCCGTCGCAGGCCTCCCGTCGCCCGCCGGCCACCTCGCCAGGGGAAGGCCGCCGCCCCGTGCCATCGAAGGAAGCCGCAGCCGCCAGCCGCTCGAGCGCCCGAGAGCCTCGGTCCAGATCGGGCGCTAGGGCCGAAACCCAAAGAAGATTGTGGCATACACTTCTCGTCAACTGAAGCCAAGTGAGAAGAACTACCCCACACATGATCTCGAACTAGCAGCTGTGGTACATGCTTTGATTACGTGGAGACACCTTCTGTGGGGCAGAAAAGTCGACATGTTCACCGATCACAAGAGCTTGAAGTACATCTTCACACAGCCGAACCTGAACCTCCGCCAGACTCGTTGGGTTGAAATGATCCAAGAGTATGATCCAAGCATCGAATACACACCTGGCAATGCAAATGTGATTGCAGATGCTTTGAGCAGAAAGTCATATTGCAACAGTCTCCTTATCAAGCCGTTCCAGCCTGAGCTTTGTGAAGCTTTCAAGAAGCACAACCTCCAAGTTGTTCCGCAAGGCTTTCTTGCAAATCTTCAAGTTGCTCCTACCTTGGAAGACCAGATCTGTGAGGCCCAACTCAGTGATGCTATGGTGCAGAAAGTGAAACATGGTATTGCAAAGGGTACTCCTAAATACAAGTGCTATCGCGTTGATGAGAGAGATACCTTGTTCTTTGAGGACAGACTTGTGGTTCCCAAAGGTGATCTCAGGAAGCTCATAATGGACGAAGCACATGATTCCCTCCTTTCCATTCATCCTGGTAGTTCCAAGATGTACCAAGACCTCAAGCAATCTTATTGGTGGACTCGCATGAAAAGGGAGATTGCCCAATTCGTGAATGAATGTGATGTCTACAGAAGAGTGAAGGCAGAGCATCAACGTCCAGCCGGTCTTCTCCAACCTCTTCCTATTCCCGAGTGGAAATTCGACCACATTGAAATGGATTTCGTAACTGGCTTTCCTAAGTCCAAGAAAGGGAATGATTCTATCTTTGTGGTGATTGACAAGCTTACCAAAGTCGCTCACTTCCTTCCAGTCAAAGAATCCATCAATGCAGCTCAACTGGCTGAATTGTACACTTCCGGAATTGTGTCCTTACATGGCATTCCTCAAGTTATCTCCTCAGACCGTGGAAGTTTGTTCACTTCCAAGTTCTGGGACTCCTTTCAGTCTGTCATGGGCACTAAGATCCGTTTCAGCACTGCATTTCACCCTCAGACTAGTGGTCAAGTCGAGAGAGTGAATCAGATTCTAGAAGACATGCTCAGAGCCCGTGTCATATCTTTTGGCATGAAATGGGAAGATTGCCTTCCATTTGCCGAGTTCTCTTACAACAACAGCTTCCAAGCAAGTGCCGGCAAAGCTCCGTTTGAAATCCTCTATGGCAGAAAGTGTCGTACCCCTTTGAACTGGTCCGAGACTGGTGAATGTCAACTTCTTGGCAATGACTTGATCTCGGAAGCCGAAGAAATGTGCAAAGTCATACGTGAGAATCTCAAGGCCGCTCAGTCGCGTCAGAAGAGTTACTATGACGGCAAGCATCGTGATTTGGCTTTCAACATTGGAGATCATGTTTATCTCCGTGTTTCTCCTATGAAAGGCACCCAAAGATTCGGTATCAAAGGAAAGCTTGCTCCTAGATACGTGGGCCCTTTCAAGATCCTTGGAAAAAGAGGCGATCTAGCCTATCAACTTGAGCTCCCTTCCAACTTCGCCAATGTTCATGATGTGTTTCACGTGTCTCAACTCCGCAAGTGCTTCAAGACACCGGAACGCACCATTTCGTTTGAGGAGATTGGTCTTCAACAAGACTTGTCTTACCGAGGGCATCCCGTTGCTATTCTCGAAGAAACCGAGCGCAAGACCCTCAACAAGTCAATCAAGTTCTTGAAAGTCAAGTGGTCACACCATACCGACCGAGAAGCTACGTGGGAACGAGAAGATCACCTTCGTTCCGAGTACCCTTCCTTCTTCCAGTCCTCGATCTCGGGACGAGATCTTTTCGTAGTAGAGGAGAGTTTGTAATGCCCCGGATGTAATACTTTCCCTTTTTGGCAATATATAACTTTGGCTTCATCAATTCCATTCCGGGTTTTTCGTCTTTTCGGGTTTTCGTTGTTTTGTCGTGTGCGTGTGTGCATTCATCCATGTCATGTTGTCATGTGCATTGCATTGCATTTGTGTTGTCGTTTGCATCCGGTCCCACTCGTTCCTTTCCGCTGTCCGTTTTGAGTTCCGGCGCTCTCTCACGTGCCCGTGGCTTCCCCGAGGCCTTCTTTTGTGTTTGGCCGTGTAAAGCTTCCGGTTTGGCGTGAGACTTGTCGTCGATGTTGTTTTGTTATGTGTAACCCGCCTGTCAAATCTCGTCGCGTTTGGAGTTCGTTTGATGCTCCAACAGTTATCTTCGTGGGCTAAAAGTACCTCCTCTTTGAGGCCCAAGAAACCCCTCCAACAGCCCACCAACCCAACTCAAACCCATCCCTTCATCTAGGCCGTTCAATTGTGATCTCGTGGCCGAAAACCTCTCCTCATTTGGACAACCCTAGCTCCTTGTGCATATATAAACGTCCATCCCCTCCAATTTTTGCGTCCAAAACCCTAGGGTTTCCACCTTTGCCGCGCCGTGCTTCCACCGTTGCCGCTCGGTGCTTCCAACCTCGCCGCACCCGTGCTTCCGACTCGCCGCACCCGTGCTTCCGACTCGCCGCAGCCGTGCTTCCGAGATCCCACGCCGACCTCGTCTTCTTCCCCGCCTCCGGCCGAGGCCGCGCCGCCGCCTACTCCGGTCGCCGCCGGCCGCCCCTCTCCTCCACTTCGCCGCCCGAGCCCCTCAGGCAGCCAGCCGCCGCCGCGTCGGGCTCCTCTCGCCGCCGCCGCTCCTCCACCTGGGCCAGGCCGCCGCCGCCGCCGGCCTCTCCTCCTCGCCGGCGACCAGCCGCCGCCGGCCTCCCGTCGCCCGCCGGCCACCTCGCCAGGGGAAGGCCGCCGCCCCGTGCCATCGAAGGAAGCCGCAGCCGCCAGCCGCTCGAGCGCCCGAGAGCCTCGGTCCAGATCGGGCGCTGGGGCCGAAACCCTAGCGGGCCGGTGGGCCGCGATCCGCCAGCTCCGCCCCGTTGACTCCGATCCGGCCCGTTTGACTCCAGACCCGGTTGACCGCCCGTTGACCAGAGGTTGATCTCGTTTTTTTCCCTAAGTCCCTAGTGGGTTTTCATGTCTGATGCATATTTGTGATGTTGATAACTTTTGCTGTGCATGTCCGATTTGAGCATATGATATGTCAAAATGATCGTGGTGACTTGTACTATGTTTTGTTCCATTGTGCCATGCATGTTTGAGGTCATCTAGATGTCTTAATCTTCATGAGAAGAGTGCTACTTGTTATAAACTGCTGCTACTAGTTGTTTTCATGCCATGTTTGCAATGTGATAACTTGTTGCATGTTTATCCAAATGAAGCAAATGATATGTCCACATGTTCATCTTGAGATGCTCTACATGTTGGTTACTTTAGCTTGCATGATAGATTTCATCTTGCCATGTTTATCTCCTTTGCAAATGTGCTTGTGGCTGATATGTTGTTAAACTTGTTACGAGATGCCTAGTTGAGGAGCTCGTTGCTATTGATGTGGTTGTCCCCTTGATGCATGCTTAGATGTTTTGGACTCCCCATCATGTGTACTTTGCTGTGGTGCTTACCACTTGCCATGTTATGCTTTGAGGTGACTTAAACTTGCTCACAAACATGCCATGATATTACTGCTGTTTTAACACTTAGTGAAATTTCACTAAGTCTGGAATCTGTAATTTCCAGATGCCATGTTTGCTTGTTGTTCTAGGCAAATCCATGATAGCTTTGGGGTGACTCTTGATGATTCCTTGTTGTATATGTTGTTGGCTATCCATTCATGCTCTCACATGCTTATTTGGGTGGCTGTAGCATATTTACTTCTTGCTCCCAAGTTGCTATAAATTACTGTTGTCAGGTTTTTGTTGTCATGTTCAAAATGTCATAGCTTGTTGCTATTGATCCATGCCTCCTATGGAGATGCTCCAATGGAATTGTTTGCTGTAGGATATGTCTACTTTATGTCCATGCTTCTTGTCATGATGTTTGAGTGATGTAGACTATATATTTCTTGCTCCGAAGTTGCTATGTGACTGTTAGTTTCAGCTTTTGCATGTTTATTGTTTCGGGTGTATCTTTTAGCCCGTTGCTCCGTTTTGAGCAAGTCCTATATGTAACCTGTGTGTTTTTGCATGTAGATTCATAATATCCTCTTGTTAGCATGTTTTGAAGTATCTTGCTAGATGCACATTGTCATGTTCCTTGTGATGTATCTCTGTGTTTCCTATGTTGACTTTCTGTGCATCCATAGTGCATCTGTAGTGCTTCCTTAGTGCATCAGCCATGCATCCTGTGGTTTGCGCATTGCATCTTGTTGATTTCGTGCCTTGTGTGTTTTGTGTTGAGTAGAGCCGGAAGCCGAGACCGAGTACGAGAACGAGCTTACTACCGAGGTTGAGAACGAGGAGCTCTCTAACGATCCCATCGACGACTCTTTAGGCAAGATGACCTAACCCGGATATCATTACTATCTTTGCCTATTGCTAGAAGTCTCGCTCTATAGCTTTTGCCCCGATGCCCATGTTTTCCTGTCAGCCTCCTATTGTAACCATGAATCTGTCTAACCACCCTACCTATGCAAACCCTTGATTGGCTAAGTAAGCTTTGCTCTGCCCCTCTTATAACATTGCTAGTTGCAGGAGAAGATTTGAAGATTCTTGCTTCTTGTTGAAGCTTGTTGGGATATCACACTATATTAACTCTTAATGAAATCATCTATATATTGGTAATGGGTGGAAGGCTAAGCCTTTTGCTTGGTGTTTTGTTCCACTCATGCCGCCCTAGGAACCGTATAAACTGGTGTTATGTTCCTTGATTATGTGTTCCTCACACAGTTGGGGTTATGGGACCCCCTCGAAGAACCGCTAAGTGCTAAGTCTTTTCCAGCAAGTCCCAACATTGGTAATATTTGCCTAAACAACTAAAAACTTGCATAGGGAGTAATTAACCCTCTTCTTAATCAACAACCCCGGGCCAGTGCTCCACATGAGTGTTGGTCCGAACTGGGGGTCCTGCGGGGCCACCTCAAGGAAACTCGAGGTCTGGTAAAAACCCGTAGCATCACCCATACGGTTGTAGCCTGAGACTAGATACGCGCGGCTACTGTCAGGGTGTCGGCACACCGGGAGGATTTGCTGGATTAGCCTTACCTTAGTCGGAGTATCTTGAGCACGGGATTCCGAGGATACTCGGGCCTTCCCACCTTGGAGTTGCGACTCCGCGGATCGTGGGCTTGTCATGGGCCAAGTTGGAACACCCCTGCACGGTTATGAACTTTCGAAAGTCGTGCCCGCGGTTATGTGGCAGATGGGAATTTGTTAATATCCGGTTGTAGAAAACTTGACACCATGTTCAGAATACACTACCAGCGTGAGTACCGTGACGGTCATTTTCCGAAAGGGGTTCGGGAAGTGAACACGGTGGGGTTATGTTTGACATGTTTTAGTTAGGATCACTTCGTGATCACCTTATCGTCTGAGGCACTTCTCTTCTCGCTCTCTTTTACGTAAGTTAGTGCTAGTGCTGCTGCAACCTCTTATTCTTTCTTCAGCCTTGTTCCACACCCAAGGCTTGGATAGTTGTGTTACCCGGGAACGGGATTGCTGAGTCCTCTGTGGCTCACAGACTCTACACCACACCAGATGCAGGTACTCAGGCGATCTATTCAAGTGACGGCACCAAGCTGTACTGGGAGTACGACGAGGACCGTAGTCGTTACTATGTGCACTATCCCGACGATCAGTAGAGGTTTCTTCTAGGGGCGATTCAGACCTGTGGTTTAAGTTATGTTTGGTATCTTTCATTTGGATCTTCACCCGTAGACGGGTTGTGATGTTTATTTGAATGATGTTTGGATATGTAATGAATTGTGTGACGTGGCGAGTGTAAGCCAACTATTTCTTTTCGCTTTCATCCCTATTTTTACATGAGATGTGCAAAGGTACCAAACTTGCGATCATTCCAGAATGGGCTTATATCTTTAAGTCGTGCCTCGACACGTAGGAGATATAGTCCCATCCTGGGCATTACACTTGTGCAACATGCTCATGCTCTGGTTGCTTAAAATTCATAATATCGTTTCTAAGAGAGGTGATCTTAGCAGGAGGGAAATACTTAGAGATAAAAGCATATTTGCACTTATTCCACGAATCAATACTATTTCTAGGCAAAGAGGAAAACCAAGTTTTAGCACAATCTCTAAGTGAAAACGGAAATAACTTCAATTTAACAATATCATTATCCGTATCCCTCTTCTTTTGCATATCACACAAATCAACAAAGTTGTTTAGATGGGTAGCGGCATCTTCACTGGGAAGGACGGAAAATTGATCTTTCATGAGAAGATTCAACGGAGCAGCATTGATCTCATAAAGATTTAGCATCGGTAATAGGAGCAATCGGAGTGCTAATAAAATCATTATTGTTGGTATTGGAGAAGTCACACAATTTAGTATTGTTCTGAGCCATAGTGACAAGCAAGCAATCCAACACACAAGCAAACAAGAAGCAAACGAACAATAAACACACGGCAAAAAGAAGGGCAAATAAAACGGCAAGGGTGAAGTGGGGGAGAGGAAAACGAGAGGCAAATAAATGTAATGCGAAGGATAAGGGTTTGTGATAGGTACTTGGTATATGACTTTTGCGTAAGCCTCCCCGGCAACGGCGCCAGAAATTCGTCTTGTTACTTCTCGAGCTTGCGTTGTATTCCCTCGAAGAGGAAATGGTGATGCAGCACAGTAGCGTAAGTGAAAGGATCGATACGGTTGACTAGAGGGGGTTGAATAGGCAACTAACAATTTTTAGCTTTTCTTAACCAAATTAAACTTAGCAACAAAGTGAGTTGTCTAGATATGCAACTAGGTGGACAACTTATAGGAAGCAACAATAACAACCACACAAGCAAGCAAGCTAAGGTATACAAAGAAAGCTTGCACAAGTAAAGGAAATAAATAACCACAAGTGGAGCCGGTGAAGACGAGGATGTGTTACCTAAGTTCCTTCCCTTTGAGAGGAAGTACGTCTCTGTTGGAGCGGTGTGGAGGCACAATGCTCCCCAAGAAGCCACTAGGGCCACTGTATTGACCTCATGCCCTCACACAATGCGAGGTGTCGTGATTCCACTAGTGGTGCCCTTGAAGGCGACGACCGAACCTTTACAAACAAGGTTGGGGCAATCTCCACAACCGAATTGGAGGCTCCCAGCGACACCACGAAGCTTCACCACTATGGAATATGGCTCCGAGGTGACCTCAACCATCTAGGGTGCTCAAACACCCAAGAGTAACAAGATCCGCAAGGGATTAGTGGGGGGAATCAAATTTCTCTTGGTGGAAGTGTAGATCGATGCCTTCTCAAGCAATCCCTAGGAAATCAACAAGTTTGATTGGCTAGGGAGAGAGATTGGGCGGAAATGGAGCTTTGAGCAACAATGGAGCTTAGGGAGGAAGAGGTGAGTCTTCTTGGAGAAGAAGACTCCCTTTATATAGTGGGAGGGCAAATACAACCGTTATCCCTCAATTCTGCCCGCAGAGCACGGTACTACCGCACTTAAAGTGCGGTACTAGCGCACGGCCCAGTGGTACTACCGCACAGGGTGCGGTACTACCGCTGGCGCGGTACGAGCCAGAACTAGCCCGTGTAGTGTTAAAACACCAGGCGGTAGTACTGCCGGAGCGGTACTACCGCACGTCCTTACGGTACTACCGCAAGGCAGGGTCAGACTGGCCGAGGAGGAGTGCGGACTAAATAAAATACGTCCGCAGCTACTTCCGCAGAGTTATGGTCGTTGCAACAACCCGACACGGTACTACCGCTTGCACGAAGCGGTACTACCGCTTAGGACGCGCAAGTAAAAAATTACTTCCGCGCCTACTACCGTACTAGTTAAGACGCTAGACCGGTCACACGGTACTACCATGTCCATTGTACGGTACTACCGCATGGTGCGGTACTACCGTAACCCTGGAGCGGTACTACCGTGGGGCTGTGCAGTACTACCGCGTTCTTTGAGTAGTAGGACGCCACTGTTTTTGTAATGACAAGGAAAACAACCGGAGCTCCAGAGAAGCGAAGGAAAGGTGGTGCGAATAAATAGACGTGTACGTGTTGATTCCACCAAAACCTTTCCAAAGCGGACCCCTCTTAATAGTACGGCTTTCCTATGACTCAAATCCACCGAAAAGAACCAAAAGGAAACATCATCTTCCATAGGTTCCGAGGGGCACTGAATCATCTTCTGCATAGGTGTGATATATCTGAAAAGCTCAGTGCACACGATTAGACCGCAAATGCATTGTCATCAATCACCAAAACTACTTAGGGAGAAATATGCCCTTACAATCTCCCCCTTTTTGGTGGATTGATGACAATACGGGATTTGCACAAAGATATATAT
>LR738714.1:523892777-523914091 GCA_902687465.1 Secale cereale | reverse complement strand
ATATATATATATATATATATATATATATATATATATATATATATATATATATATATATAACAGAATAGTAAGCAAACCCAGCATAGTTATAAAATATAGGTAAGCTCCCCCTAGATGTGTGCACACATAAGAAGATGCTTTGGACTGCACATCACACATACTAGGATCAACGATCCCCCTATATTTTATAAACAACATACTCCTTGAAACAAAGAATAAGACTCTACACATGGATGCAAGGAGCATAATGTGAGCACATATAAACAGGGCAAGTGAAGCAAACACTCACAACTTAGCAGATAGCATAGACATAATATAATGAGATAAGGAGTAGAGTGCATATGTCTCACATCATATGAAAGGACTCACACACACGACACAAATCAACGAAAACAGATAAGGTTCGACCAACGAAAAGCAAATAAAACACGGCACACGATGCAAATCCTACTATCTCTCCCCCTTTGGCAACGGGACACCACAAAGGGAAAGAGGACACCTAAGACATAGGTGGTAGCTCAGGTGGAAAAATCAGTCATCACGTGCTCCGTCAGACTCCTGCTGCTCCTCCTCGGAATCAGACCACTTGAAGCCATGTTTGGCAATCCACTCAGCCTCTGGAGTGATGATCTCCTCTGACTTATTAGACGCATCCTCACCAAAGATCCTCGTTATCTTCTTGTCACGTTGGCGAGCCTGCTTCTGAGTCACATGAGCCTTGTATTGCCCCTTTGCCTGCATACAAAACAGAGCCTTCATCTTCCTCTTCAGCTTTTTAGCCCACGAGGGCTCAGACGAGGGGGAGCATACCCTCCAGAACTGTCCTCATCAGCTGCCTCCTCCTCAACTTGCTCCTCATCTTCATCCATCTTAGCTGCAGCAGCCTCTGCACGGGTAGTGGTGTTAGCCCATCGACTCTTGATGCGAAGTCTGATAGGCTCATGACGAATCCAGTGAGGGGCCTCAAACTCTTCATTAGTATATAGCTTCTCCCAAGTCTTGGAGATTAGCAAAAACAGAAATGGACCGTCGATAGGCACTTTGCGAGTGAAAATCGCAAAGCGGAGCTCACACCACATGACATGTGAGATATCAAGTGGTTGAGTCTGAGCACTGCGGGCCTCCTCACACATAAGCATCATGTCAACGAGGTATGCATGTACCTTGTCCTTGTCCCCAATGCGAGGAAACAGTGAGTTGCGGAAGATCCTATGCATAATATCCAGAAAGGGGTTCATCACCCAAGTCTTCTTGCCACTTGCAAGCGTCTTCTCCACTTAGAAAGGCAGCAGCCGGTCCTTGTTGGCAGATTCTTCATTGGCATGAGGGCGAGCTCCAACAGGAGTGTGGAGCCCCTTATCAGCAACCTGAAGTAGATCCATAAAGTCCTTCCATGTAGCAGTCATCTTATGTCCATTAGTCATCCAAGTCATGTTGCGTTCCTCCTTAGGATGGAAGTGAACCGAAGCATAGAACTGTGCCACAATTTCTGGGTCAAAGTCCATCTGAAATGACATGATATGCTCAATTCCAAACTGCTCCACAAGATCTAGAGCCTCAGCAAAATAGGCCCGGTGCTCCTCCTTCCTCATGTGATTCATGTCAATCCAATGTGCATCCACATATAAGTTGTGTTTGCTCTTGAGTACTTCTATGTAGACACGATACTGCTGCTTGGTCCAGAACAATTCATCTCCATGGAACTGAGCCCGGGGATCTACATAGGGGTTGATCTTCCTCCTAGCAATGAACTCATGTGATGGCATCTCGTACATGTTCATAGTTGGTTCCTTGTTCTTGGTGGCAGTGGTCTTGGTTCTGCGTTGGGGGCATTGGAGCCCTCAGGAACATCACTTTGGGTGTGCAGATGCTTTGACCCTATGTCTCGACTGGGATTCGAGCGACGAACATTGGAACTGGAGCCACCACCTAAGACACAAACACAAGAGCACGGAAGAAAGACAAAGAGAATCAATGCAAAAGCCACAACAAAGCACAAGAAACATGTAGAAAAGATAATATGCATGGGCTACGAAGAAGGTGTGGACCGAATGGTAGTACAGTTCGAAGCTGCGGAAGTAAAGTTTTAGTGCCGCCAAGGGGGGCGGTAGTACCGCACCGAAGTGTTACGGTAGTACTGCACCAAGCGCGGTACTAAAAAATTACTTCCGCGTCCATTACGGTAGTATCGTGCCGTCGGAGAGGTAGTACCGTGATGCGCAGAGCGGTAGTACCGCTGTTAGCCAGCGGTAGTACCGCTCGAGGTCAGATCCTAAAGCGGATCTGAACAATGAACGCGTAGGACGGGCGAACGGTACTACCGCTGATCACAACTCCTTTGTAGCAACATACTTACTAGCATTTCCACTGCACTACAACTCTCCTACACCCTAATCTTCCATGGATAAGGTCAACAAGAACACAAGAACAACATGCATCTCCCCAAAACCTAGAGACAACACAAGGGCAAAAAGAAGAAGGGATTTTGGGGAGAAACATTCATCCATGGCAAGAGGTCATGGAGGGGAACAATCCCACCGGTCGGAATGCGAGGAGAGTGGTCGGGGACGGAGATCCGGCGAGGTCCTCCGGTGCCGTTCTTGAGAGAGAGAGAGAGGCGACGTGGGGGAGACGAGATGAAAGGGTATGGAGGAGTTAGAACTCCCCCTGCCCGCTTATAACCCCCAGTCATTCAAACAAAAGCAGTAGTACCGCGGTCATCACGGTAGTACTGCCCGGGCGGAAGTACCGCACGCAAGGCGGTAGTACCGCTCTCTAGCGGCAGTAAAAAATTACTCCCTGGTTGCGGTAGTACCGGAGTTCTCTCTTGCGGTAGTATCGTGACAGTTCACGGTAGTACCGCTCCCCCAAGAAAGTGCAAGTTTCGTCAAGAAGGCTTAAGCAAAGCAACTGCGGGCAAGAGCGCACACACACGGCAAACGGAAAGAAAGACAACAGACAGCTAGAAGAACACACGAGACACTCCTCCTTGAAGGAGGTTGGTGGCTGAAGCCACCTATGTAATGCCCAGTATGAGATTATACCTCCCACGTGTCGAGGTACGACTTAAAGGTATAATATCATACTAGAATGATCTCAAGTATGGTATCTTTGCACGACTAATGTAAAAGAGGGATAAAATTGCAAAAGAGTAGTTGGCTTACACTTGCCACGTCACACAATGTATTACATAAACATTCATCATCCAAATAACATCACAGTCCGACTACGGACAAAGATCCAAAAGAAAGATACCATAAATAAAGCAACACAAGGTCCCGATCACCCCTAGTAGGAACCACTACTGATCGTCGAAAACGTCACGTACATACGGCTACGCTCTTCATCGAACTCCCACTGAAGTTCTGATCCACCTCCCGCACAGTTCTCGGATGTACCTGCATCTGGTGTGTGTAGTAATCTATGAGCCACAAAGGACTCAGCAATCCCGTTCCCGGGTATCAAAACTAACAAAGCCTTTAGGTGAGGAGGGGGTAATAAAGTGTTTGCAGCAAGCACTAAGCAACTAGCTTACGAGTTTAGAGCGAGAAGAGATCAAGTGCCAACGATCGACAGGTGATCACGAAGTGATCCTAACTACTCATGTCAGACATAACCCCATCGTGTTCTTCTTCTCGAAACCCCTTCAAGAAGAGACAATCACGGAACTCACACAGGTAGTGTATTCTTGATGATAGAGTGTCATATTTTCTACAACCGTATATTAACAAATTCCCATCTGCCACATAACCGCGGGCACGGCTTTCGAAATATCAAAACCCTGCAGGGGTGTCCCAACTTAGCCCATCACAAGCTCACGATCTGCGGAGTCGCAACTCCAAGGTGGGAAGACCCGAGTATCCTCGGAATCCCGTGCTCAAAATATTCCGACAAAGGTAAAACTAATCCAGCAAGACCTCCCGGCATGCCGACACCCTGATAGTAGCCGCGTGTATCTCGTCTCAGGCCACGTCCGGATGGGCGATTCTACAGGTTTTTACCAGCCCTTGAGTTTCCTCGAGGTGGCCCCGCAGACTCCCCAGTTTGGACCAACACTCATGTGGAGCACTGGCCTGGGTTGTTGATTAAGAAAAGGGTTAATTACTCCCTATGCAAGTTTTAGTGGTTAGGCAAATGTAGAACCAAAGTTGGGCCTTGCTGGAAAAGCTTTAGCGCTAGGCGGGTTATCGAGGGGGCCCATAAACCCCAACCGTGTTAGGAACGCAAAATCTCGGAACATAACACCGGTTTATCGGGTCCTAAGGTGGCATGAGTGGAACAAAACACCGAGCAAAAGGCCAAGCCTTCCACCCATTGCCAAGTATATAGGTGTGTTAATATATTTAAGAGATATTGTAATATTCCAACAACAAGTTCCAACATGGGGCAATCTTCATCTTCACCTGCAACTAACAACGCTATAAGAGGGGCTGAGCAAGCGGGTAAAATAGTCAAACAACGGTTTGCTGGGAAGGTGTCAAAGGTTAGAGGTTTCATGGTAACAATAGGAGGCTGACAAACAGACATAGGCATCGAGGCAATATCTAAAGAGCGAAACATCTAGCATAGGCAAAGATAGTAGTGATATCTGGGAATGGTCATCTTGCCTGAGATCCCGCAAGGAAGAAGAACGAGTCCAACATGAAGTAGTCGAACAACTCCTCACAACTCCGGAACGAAACCGAAGCTAATGAGAGAAGCATACCGGAAAGAAGCAAATAACATGGTAAACAAACAAGCTCAAACATGGCATGATGCGCAAACAAATATGATGCATGTCCGGTTTACATGTGCAAGGCATGGCAAAGTGCACAAACATTACTACAAGTTAAGTGGAGCTCAATATGCAACGAGTTGCATATTGACAAAACACCACATTTTATTTATTTCGTTGACTCTCGTTTATTTACAAGACAAGATTAAATGTTTTTATTAAGCATGGCAAGAGGTGAAGCATGAGCAAAACTACACTATCTAGTCATTTTAAATGAGGCCGGAAATAACAACAACAATTCCGGAAAGTCCTCATGTCATTTAGCAATTTTAAAGCAAACAACAAGTTAAACATCTTAATGTTGTTATCATGATGCGGATGACATTTCAAGTTTTATGCAATTTTAGTTAAAAGTTAACTTAAGAGATGTGAAGCATTTGTCACCGTGGTGGAAAGAAAGGGTGCCACGGCAACGATCCGAAAATGATGCAACGGCAACATCTCGGTTCTGGTAACTCGTCGAAAGACGGATGCAAAAGAAGGATCGGCGTGAGCGTGTCATGCAAGAGATAGGTGGGGTGATCCTGTTACCGGGTCCCCACGGGTTGGCGTTAAGGCAAATGAGGGGCACTCGGACTCGAGGCAAACAAGCGAGTGTATCTCATACAACACAAGCATTCATTCGTTCACGGGCATCGTTTCGGCGGCATACCTTCGAAGCGTGTGTTCCGGAGGGGTTCGAGTTCGAGCGATGTAGTTGTACACGGGTCATAGGGGAAGTAGTTTTTCACGGGGTCGTCGGGTAGTAGTCGTTCTCGGACGTCGTGGAAGTAGTCAAACACGTCGACGGTAGTGGTATGCGGGTCTTCGGCGACGGTAGTTGTACACGTTTTTCGTAGATGAACTTGAGGGTTCTGAGTGCTCCGAGCGTCGCGGTACTTGCCGTAGGGGTACTTGGTGTCGCATCATGTAGAGTTACTCGTGGTCTTGGCGAATGCACGACGAGGGTAGGGTTGGAGAGGGACTTGGAGCATCCTAGTGCCTGCGGTCTCAGTCTTCACAGAGATGTAACAAAACGACAACGGTCAAGGCAGCGCTGGTGCGGTCATCTTGCGGGGGAGCGGGTCTTGGGAAGATGCAGCCCACACAGCGAAGGTCGGCGATGCTGCAAGGCAGGAGGTAGCGCGAAGTCGAGCAGGCACTCGGCACGGAGCCAGGAGGACCAGCAGAGTAGGGGATGCGAGCTCCTGGAGCTCGTCGGCGACGGTGAAGTACAGCGGCGGCGCGGGGTAGCTCCGGGCGGATGGCTCCTCGACAGTTATGCAGAGTAGAGCTCCAGCGCGGGAGGGCGGACTTGCGGGATGGAGCTCGTCGAAGATAGCTCCAGTGGCCGGCACAGGAACCTAACGCAGAACCATGGCGAGGCGGCGACGACGGGGTACGGGACGGCGCAGGCGTCGTGGCTGCAGGTACACGCCGGCGGGGAGGCGACGAGATGCTTCCGGCGGTGGCGCTCGTCGGCGCGGCACCGGAGATGGCAGGGGAGGCCGATGCGATGGGGGACGTCGTGCGCTGCGGGCACGCACCGGCGGGGTAACTTGCGAGGCGAGGTGGTGGTCGCGGGGCTTGCCGTGGTGCACTGGATCGGGGCGAGCGAGGGAATCGGGCGAGAGGAGGGAGGTGCGGCGCTGAGGAGGGACGAGGGAGAGAGGGAGATGCAGGGAGCGAGGGGGGCCGGCTAGGGTTAGCTAGAAAGGGAGTTGGGCCCGGCCTTAGAAGGCTGGCCTGGGCCGCGGGGGAGGGGTGTCGGCCTGGGTGGAGGCACAGCTGGGCCTTGGGCAAAACGGGCCGGCCTGGCTGCAGGGAGCCGGCTAGGCTGCGGCTGCCCTCCTCCTTTTTTTTATTTTCTTAAGCAGAAAACAATTAAAGAGAAGAAAAAGAAAGAGGGGTTTAGGGAAAGAATTTGGGGAGGAGGTTAACTTTCCTAGACTCATTAAAATATGAGGAATATAACAAAATGGCCTGAGGCTTTCTAGAGGAAGTAAAATCCAAACATGTTGAATTACTTGACATGTTTGAATTTTGAAACCTATTCAAAAGAACTCCAAAAGGATTGAAACTATAGGAGATGACCCTACACACTAGATGTGATCTAAGGGCAGATTTGGAACATTTCTAGAGAAAGTAAAATTGCGACCCAATTTTACTAAAATGCCTCAAAGGAAGAAAAGAAGTTGAGTTGGACAAAAGGAAATTGAAGAACGGTGCAAATGTGTTATAGGTGATTCCGAGGAATGGAATATTTATATAGAACCATATTTATTAGGAGGATATGTTATAAAGAGAAGTCACTCTTCCCTCGATTTAAATGGACCAAAGGTCCACACGATTTATTTAGTTGAGTTGCAGAAATTAAAGACATGGTGGCATGATGACATGATGCAATGCAAAGTAAATAAAACAAGCACAAATGAAACACACGGGAAAACCCGGAACATCTGGAATCTTCTGGGGCGTCGGTCTTCGGGTGTCACAACTCTCCCACACTAACAGAGGATCTCGACCGGAGATCCTAGAGATGGCACCGGATAAAAGAGGATAAAGGAAGAGGTAAAATAAAGTTGCTTCTTTGACAGACGAGTGAAACCACGAACCTTGAGAGGTTAAACAAGTTGAATAAAGAATACAATGGAGATGAACGAAAATGAAAACACTCCGTTAGAAAAGAGGAACAAGGAACATTACGAGAACCTTGTTGGTTGAAAGACATGAAACAAGAGCTTAGGAACCAAAAGAATATTAAACCGCAATGGTATAGCCAAGGAATAAGAATGACATAATTTGGACAGCACTCCGTCTGAAAATCGAAGGAATTAACATGAACTTGAGGAGATGGAATGATACTTGATGAAATCAACAACACACTGCCTATGAAACAATTGAAAGAATGGCACAAGGGGTAAGAAGGATTCATACAGCACTCCGGTTGAAAACATAGGAAAAACTAGATAAGATGACAAAACTTAAATGGAGGACACAACACTCCGGTTAAATAGACAAGCAAGGGAAGTATATGATCTTGATAGAAACGAGATGATGGTCAAAGAGAGCAATATCACAATGCCTCCAGAATGAGAGAATAGAATATAGATCAATGAAAGAAATGAACGGAGAAAAATATGACAACTTCTCCCAAAATTGAATTTCAAAGAGAATCCTTACAAAGATGGATTGAACAGAGTTGTTGGAAGAATCAACAAGCACAGAATAAGCTTATTGTTGGCTTATGGAAAACATCTCGAAATTATGAGGTGACAACCAGCCACTTACGAAAACATTTCATTGGATTGAGATCAACAAGGAGAAGAAAAACTTATTTCACCGGAATGATAAATGAAGAACTTGGGTCATTTATAAGCACCATAATAGCAACAATTCTTAGGGAAAGCTTTAGGTGAATTATAACCCAAGAAAAACTCCAACCAATAAATTGAAGGGTTAGAAGGATCTCCTGAACGAAGAAAATGATGGGTTTAAATATCTCATTCCTGACAACTTGTGAATCATGAACATGAAGGGAAAATTGTCAAGAATGACATAACACCACCTCAAAAGATAAGGGAGCAAGAATTGCACTTCGGAATGCATGATGAAGACTGCTTGAGCTCCAACAAGAATCTTGAAGAACACTTAGAGGATGAATTAAATCATGAAGAACCACCATGAAAACTCTGGTAACAAAATAATGAGAAGTGGAGGATAAGAAGAATAAGATTGAAGCCTTGCAATGATTAGATGAAGCTTCATGACAAGATAATTGATCTAGTTTGGAAATCCGGAAAAAGAAAGTTGAAGCACCTCAAACCGATAATATGATATCACGAACGAACTTCGAACGAAGGAATTAAGTCACCTGGATGAAATAAGAATAAGAATTATGTTGTGCGTATCCTTCACCAATTTAAATTGGTGACAAACAATGGATTTGGCATACTACTTATTCTTGTTACAAAGAATTCAAGAGAGATCTCGCACAAACTTGGGTAAAGTATTCAATGAATCACCGATAGGATTACGAAAAGAACAAATGAATTGATATGATAACAACGAAAGAGTAATCTTGAATGAACCACCGTAAAAATATGGAGACGAACAAAGAGGCATCAATTAAGAATAGTGGGAGGACGAAGTTGAAAACTGAGAACGAATAATCTTCTAAAATGATGGCCTTCGGAGGATCACAATGGGAAGAATTCATGAAATGCTTCGGATGGGCATCAAAAGAATTCCACACAATCGGAACAATAAAGAGGATGGCATGAAGCTAGAACCATGAATCTTTAGAAGAACGGGTAGGATTTGAGAGAAACTCTTCTCCGGTCTTCAAATGTTGAGAAGAACGAAGAGAAACACCATCATGAATTGTTGAGGCACTCCGAAACGAAGAATTAAAAGGTTGAACCAAAGGTGAAAAGAAATTGAAAGCGATCTTGGAGGATACATTTGACCGATGAGAAATCCATTCTTATGTCAAACTTGAAAAGAATTTTAGAATAACTCGGGAAAAATAGAAGAGTCAGGTAAGATCCTGGAAAAAGACCTATGGGTTAGGGCCCACTAAAGAAATCACCGCTGAAAAAGATTGCTTAAGAGATATTGCACCGGTTGAATTAAATGGCTTGAGTAAGATGAGAATCCTCAAAATAGCTGAACGGATTAAGAATTGAAACACGAATCTTCCGAGCTATCTTCAGCACTCCGGAGAAGAATTAGAGAGTTGAATAAGCAAGAGAGACTTCGGATAAGAAATTTCAACACGTGAAAACATGTGAAACAAAAAGGAAGAGATATGATCAACACCGAAGCTTGAATTAATCCACCGGAGAAGAAACGAAAATGGAGAATGAAAAACTTGAAGCTTCCTTAGCATCTTCCTGAGAAATCACCGGATAAGAACATTGAAGGAAATGAATGAAGAAACATCACATGAATAAAATGGATACTTGATTTGAGATTTTTGGCTCCGAGAAGAAGAAGGGTGGGAGGGTGGGGAAAACAAAGACAACTTGGGACGAATGAAACAAACAAATCATCAGATTTCTCAACGGCGTCCGTATGGAATAACTTGAAGAAAAGGCACACCGGTTGAAAAGGATTACCATGAAAATCTCGATGGTCAAGAAGAATTTGTACTCCCATAGAATTATGAGAACACCGATTAGGAAAGGTATGGAATCAACACTTGACATCGAAGCAACTCGAATACCAGAATCAAATCAAAACAACGGATAGATATGTTGCAACATAATCTTCACAATATCATCTGAACAGAGAGTTGAACGAATGAATTCCGTAGCTTAATGGTATAACACTTCTCGAGAAGCCAGTTGGGAGCACAAAAGGTAAAATAAAAACAACAAGGAGCAGATAGAACAAATACAAGATAGAAGCTTCGTCCCACATATTCGTGCTGAAAGCTCATGGAACGTGTTATAAAAGGGTTTTGCAATCCCCGGATCAGCATAGCCAAGGACCCTTTAAGATGCAACTCCTGATCGGAACAACGCCCATAAAACCGCTTCACTCAATGTAGAATCCCGAACTCCATATCATGCATTCGTTGGAAGAATGCCTACGAGCTACTAGATGAACCCACCTATTAATTTCCGAAAGTTTCCAGTTATGCAATCAGGTGTTGGGGATACAGGGGAAGCACCGCGCACTCAACTCTAATCCTACATCCAGCTGTATCCATCCTTAAACACATAACCAGTTATTTCCGGAAACCGTTTACCTCGGACCTCAGACACATGTCTGCTATACAAGCTATGGCAATACTCCCGAACTACTTCCCCAGTACTGGGTGATGTCGAGGTTATCTTTCCACCAACCGCATAGAAGAGTTTTCATGTCGGCCGTCTTAAGTATTCCAGAACTCCTGCGATAGATTTGTGACGACAACACCTCGGAGCTCAACTCCCCGGGACACTGCCACAACCCCTAGATGATAGGAGGCATCGAGAACAATGTTCTCGTCACAAAGACATCGGAACAATACAACAATAATCGCGTGATCCTAATTTTTTTAGTGAATTTTGAGAGTAGAAGAGATAGAATATCGACAGGAGTCCTCACCAGAGTGAAAAGGGATGAGGAGTAAAAATAAATCCTACTCTCCGATATATATATATAGGACTCAAAACATTTTCAAGTGTGTGCCTAGACTCAACCGTCAACAATTCGATCAATCAGTGGGGGCTCCTAGGTCGAAGAAGGCTCTGATACCAACTTGTAATGCCCAGTATGAGATTATACCTCCCACGTGTCGAGGCACGACTTAAAGGTATAATATCATACTAGAATGATCTCAAGTATGGTATCTTTGCACGACTCATGTAAAAGAGGGATGAAATTGCAAAAGAGTAGTTAGCTTACACTCGCCACGTCACACAATGTATTACATAAACATTCATCATCCAAATAACATCACAGTCTGACTACGGACGAAGATCCAAAAGAAAGACACCATAAATAAAACAACACAAGGTCCAGATCGCCCCTAGTAGGAACCACTACTGATCGTTCAAAATGTCACATACATACGGCTACGCTCTTCATCGAACTCCCACTGAAGTTCTGATCCACCTCCGGCACTGTTCTCGGATGTACCGCATCTGGTGTGTGTAGTAATCTATGAGCCACAAAGGACTCGGCAATCCCGTTCCCGGGTATCAAAACTAACAAAGCCTTTAGGTGAGGATGGGGGTAATAAAGTGTTTGCATCAAGCACTAAGCAACTAGCTTACGAGTTTAGAGCGAGAAGAGATCAAGTGCCAACGATCGCCAGGTGATCACGAAGTGATCCTAACTACTCACATCAGACATAACCGCACCGTGTTCTTCTTCTCGAAACCCCTTCGAGAAGAGACAATCACGGAACTCACACATGTAGTGTATTCTTGATGATAGAGTGTCATGTTTTTTACAACCGTATATTAACAAATTCCCATCTGCCACAAAACCGCGGGCACGGCTTTCGAAAGATCAAAACCCTGCAGGGGTGTCCCAACTTAGCCCATCACAAGCTCACGATCTGCGGAGTCGCAACTCCAAGGTGGGAAGACCCGAGTATCCTCGGAATCCCGTGCTCAAGATATTCCGACAAAGGTAAAACCAATCCAGCAAGACCTCCCGGCGTGCCGACACCCTGATAGTAGTCGCGCGTATCTCGTCTCAGGCCACGTCCGGATGGGCGATTCTACAGGTTTTTGCCAGCCCTTGAGTTTCCTCGAGGTGGCCCCGCAGACTCCCCAGTTTGGACCAACACTCATGTGGAGCACTGGCCTGGGTTGTTGATTAAGAAAAGGGTTAATTACTCCCTGTGCAAGTTTTAGTTGTTAGGAAAATGTAGAACTGAAGTTGGGCCTTCCTGGAAAAGCTTTAGCGCTAGGCGGGTTATCGAGGGGGGCCCATAATCCCCAACCGTGTTAGGAACGCAAAATCCAGGAACATAACACCGGTTTATCGGGTCCTAAGGTGGCATGAGTGGAACAAAACACCGAGCAAAAGGCCAAGCCTTCCACCCATTGCCAAGTATATAGGTGTGTTAATATATTTAAGAGATATTGTTATATTCCAACAACAAGTTCCAACATGGGGCAATCTTCATCTTCACCTGCAACTAACAACGCTATTAGAGGGGCTGAGCAAGCGGGTAACATAGCCAAACATTGGTTTGCCGGGAAGGTGTCAAAGGTTAGAGGTTTCATGGCAACAATAGGAGGCTAACAAACAGACATAGGCATCGAGGCAATATCTAAAGAGCGAAACATCTAGCATAGGCAAAGATAGTAGTGATATCTGGGAATGGTCATCTTGCCTGAGATCCCGCAAGGAAGAAGAACGAGTCCAACATGAAGTAGTCGAACAACTCCTCACGACTCCGGAACGAAACCGAAGCTAAAGAGAGAAGCATACCGGAAAGAAGCAAATAACACGGTAAACAAACAAGCTCAAATATGGCATGATGTGCAAACAAATATGATGCGTGTCCGGTTTACATGTGCAAGGCATGGCAAAGTGCACAAACAGTACTACAAGTTAAGTGGAGCTCAATATGCAACGAGTTGCATATTGAAAAAACACCACATTTTATTTATTTAGTTGACTCTCGTTTATTTACAAGACAAGATTAAATGTTTTTATTAAGCATGGCAAGAGGTGAAGCATGAGCAAAACTACACTATCTAGTCATTTTAAATGAGGCCAGAAATAACAACAACAATTCCGGAAACCCCTCATGTCATTTAGCAATTTTAAAGCAAACAACAATTTAAACATCTTAATGTTGTTATCATGATGCGGATGACATTTCAAGTTTTATGCAATTTTAGTCAAAAGTTAACATAAGAGATGTGAAGCATTTGTCACTGTGGTGGAAAGAAAGGGTGCCACGACAATGATCCGAAAATGATGCAACGGCAACATCTCGGTTCCGGTAACTCGTCGGAAGACCGGTGCAAAAGAAGAATCGGCGTGAGCGTGTCATGCAAGAGATAGGTGGGGTGATCCTGTTACCGGGTCCCCACGGGTTGGTGACAAGGCAAACGAGGGGCACTCGGACTCGAGGCAAACAAGCGAGTGCATCTCATACAACACAAGCATTCATTCGTTCACGGGCATCATTTCGGTGGTATACCTTCGAAGCGTGTGTTCCGGAGGGGTTCGAGTTCGAGCGATGTAGTTGTACACGGGTCATAAAGGAAGTAGTTGTTCACGGGGTCGTCGGGTAGTAGTCGTTCTCGGACGTCGTGGAAGTAGTCGAACACGTCGACCGTAGTGGTACGCGGGTCTTCGGCGACGATAGTTGTACACGTTTTTCGTAGATGAACTTGAGGGTTCCGAGTGCTCCAGGCGTCGCGGTACTTGCCGTAGGGGTACTTGGTGTCGCATCATGTAGAGGTACTCGCGGTCTTGGCGAATCCATGATGAGGGTAGGGTTGGAGAGGGACTTGGAGCATCCTAGTGCCTGCGGTCTCAGTCTTCACGGAGATGTAAGAAAACGACAACGGTCAAGGCAGCGCTGGTGCGGTCATCTTGCGGGGGAGCGGGTCTTGGGAAGATGCAGCCCACACAGCGAAGGCCGGCGATGCTGCAAGCCAGGAGGTAGCGCGAGGTCGAGCAGGCACTCGGCGCGGAGCCAGGAGGACCGGCAGAGTAGGGGATGCGAGCTCCTGGAGCTCGTCGGCGACGGTGAAGTACAGCGGCGGCGCGGGGTAGCTCCGGGCGGATGGCTTGGCGACGGTTATGCAGAGCAGAGCTTCGGCGCGGGAGGACGGACTTGCGGGATGGAGCTCGTCGAAGATAGCTCCAGTGGCCGGCGCAGGAACCTGACGCAGAACCATGGCGAGGCGGCGACGACGGGGTACGGGACGGCGCTGGCGTCGTGCCTGCAGGTGCACGCCGGCGGGGAGGCGACGAGCTGCTTCCAGTGGTGGCGCTCCTCGGCGCGGCACCGGAGATGGTAGGGGAGGCCGATGCGCTGGGGGACGCCGTGCGCTGCGGGCGCGCGCCGGCAGGGTAACTTACGAGGCGAGGTGGCGGTCGCGGGGCTTGTCGTGGCGCACTGGATCGGGGCGAGCGAGGGAATCGGGCGAGAGGAGGGAGGTGCGGCGCTGAGGAGGGACGAGGGAGAGAGGGAGATGCAGGGAGCGAGGGGGCCGGCTAGGGTTAGCTAGAAAGGGAGTTGGGCCTAGCCTTAGAAGGCTGGCCTGGGCCGCGGGGGAGGGGTGTCGGCCTGGGTGGAGGCGCAGCTGGGCCTGGGGCAAAAGGGGCCGGCCTGGTTGCAGGGAGCGGGCTGGGCTGCGGCTGCCCTCCTCCTTTCTCTTTCTTTTTTTTATTTTCTTAAGCAGAAAACAATTAAAGAGAAGAAAAAGAAAGAGGGGTTTAGGGAAAGAATTTGGGGAGGAGGTTAACTTTCCTAGACTCATAAAAATATGAGGAATATAACAAAATGGCCTGAGGCTTTCTAGAGGAAGTAAAATCCAAACATGTTGAATTACTTGACATGTTTGAATTTTGAAACCTATTCAAAAGAACTCCAAAAGGATTGAAACTATAGGAGATGACCCTACACACTAGATGTGATCTAAGGGCAGATTTGGAACATTTCTAGAGAAAGTAAAATTGCGACCCAATTTTACTAAAATGCCTCAAAGGAAGAAAAGAAGTTGAGTTGGACAAAAGGAAATTGAAGAACGGTGCAAATGTGTTATAGGTGATTCCAAGGAATGGAATATTTATATAGCTCCATATTTATTAGGAGGATATGTTATAAAGAGAAGTCACTCTTCCCTCGATTTAAATGGACCGAAGGTCCACACAATTTATTTGGTTGAGTTGCAGAAATTAAGGACATGATGGCATGATGACATGATGCAATGCAAAATAAATAAAACAAGCACAAATGAAACACACGCGAAAACCCGGAACATCTAGAATCTTCTGGGGCGTCAGTCTTCGGGCGTCACAACCTATGTTTGAGTTATTTGGTATGGCACCGCGAAGAATTATCCTTGGGCCCATGACCAACACTCGTCTTGAAGCACTCATACCATCTAACATGGCAAATAATAAAGACTTGATCGATTTATGCATAACGGGGGGAGGAAGAGTTCATTGAGAGAACAATACTCCCCATATGTCCATGCCTACATCTAGGCAAGATAATCATGTTGAGTGGGAGGAGTGTGTGCAAGGTTTCAAGCCGCATTGCTCAAATATATGATATTTAGCTCATGCCTTAACTCGCAAAATCTTGCTTCATCCAATGGCTTCATGAAGATATCTGCAAGGTTATCATGAGTGTTGACATAGTTAAGCTCTATTTCTCCTCGCCGAATATGATCCCAGATGAAGTGATACCGAATCTCAATATGCTTCGTCTTGAAGTGTTGCACCGGGTTGAGAGAAATCTTGATGGCACTTTCATTGTCACACCAAAGAGGCACTTTGTCACAAGTGACACCGTAATCCTTTAAAGTTTGCCTCATCCATGGAAGTTGAGCACAACAACTGCCAGCTGCCACATACTCCGCTTCGGTGGACGAGAGAGACACACAACTTTGCTTCTTAGAAGACCAACTTACTAGAGAGCAACCAAGGAATTAGCACCCTTCGGAAGTGGACTTCCTATCCACTTTGTCTCCCGCCCAATCCGAATCAGAGAAACCTACAAGGTTGAAATTTGCTCCTCTTGGGTACCATAAGCCAAAGTTTGGGGTATGAGCCAAATATCGAAAGATTCACTTGACTGCCACAAAGTGACTTTCCTTAGGCGAGGCTTGAAACCATGCACAGATTCCCACACTCAACGTAATATCCGGTCTAGATGCACAAAGTTAAAGCAAGGAACCAATCATAGAACGATATACCTTTTGATCCACCGCTTTACCATTGGGATCAATGTCAAGTTGGCACTTGGTTGGAATTGGGGTGGTAGCCGGCTTGACATCACTTAGATTAAACCTCTTGAGCATGTCTTGAGTGTACTTGGCTTGTTTGATGAAGATTCCTTCTCTTCTTTGCTTAATCTCAAACCCAAGGAAGTACTTCAACTCTCCCATCATGGACATCTCAAAATGCATGGTCGTGAGTGCGGCAAACTCATCATTGAAAGCTTTGTTAGGAGAACCAAAGATAATATCATCAACATATAGTTGGCAGACAAACAACTCCCCTTTGACCTTCTTAGTAAAAAGAGTGGGGTCGATTTTCCCAATTTCAAACCCACGATCTTGCAACAACTCGGTAAGATGCTCATACTACACACGTGGGGATTGTTTAAGGCCATAGAGTGCCTTATCGAGTTGATACACGTGATTGGGGAACTTAGGATCCTCAAACCCCGTGGGTTGTTTGACATAGACCAACTCATTAATAGGACCATTAAGAAACGCACTTTTCACATCCATTTGTTGCAATATAAAGTTATGATGAGAAGCATAGGCAAGCAACAAACGAATAGATTCAAGGCGGGCAACGGGGGCAAAGGTTTCACTGTAGTCGATACCCTCGACTTGGGAGTAGCCTTGAGCCACCAAACGTGCCTTGTTTCGAATGACAATGCCATGAGCATCCTGCTTGTTCTTAAAGATCCACTTGGTTCCAGTGACATTATGGTTCTCCTTTGGCCTTGGCACCAGACGCCACACTTTGTTGCGCTCGAAGTTATGGAGTTCTTCATGCATGGCATTGAGCCAATCGGGGTCTTCGAGCGCCTCATAGACCTTTTGAGGTTCAACACAAGAGATAAAAGCTTGATGAGCACAATAGTTTTCTAATTGTCTACGAGTGCTTACCCTCTTTGTGATGCTTCCAAGAATATTCTCCATGTGATGTTCTCTAGAAGCAAGCCTGGAAGCAACTTTAGCAGCACGTCGCTCCAATTGCTCTTCAAGTGATAATTGAGGAGCAATGAGTTGATCATCTTGAGCGACGTCAAGAGCTTGATCTTGATCTTGAGCTTCCTCTTGATCTTGATCTTGCTCAGAGGAGAGAACTTGGGCTTGTGCATCATTTGGTGGCTCACCACCATCTTGTGATTGATCTGGCACTTGTCCTTGTTCGTCCGGTTGAGGGCCTTCACTTTGTTCTTCGGAAGCGTGTGGGTCTTGGGTTGATGATGGTTCCACTTGTGTGGAACATTGTCCTTCTCCTTCGACCACAAGGGGTTCCTCAATGAGTAGGATATGGCCAACACCCATTCTTCTTATGCCTCGAGGAGGAATTTCATCACCTACATCACAAGTACCACTTTGCTCCACTTGGGAGCCGTTATTCTCATCAAACTCTACGTTTTACGTCTCCTCAATGAGTCCATTGGACTTGTTGAGGACACGGTAAGCATGATAGTTTGTAGCATAACCAACAAATAGGCCCTCATGAGCTCTAGACTCAAATTTAGACAAACGAGCACCTTTCTTGAGGATGAAACACTTACACCCGAACACCCGGAAGTACTTGAGATTGGGCCTGTTACCAGTAAGAATCTCATATGGACTCTTGTTCAAGACTTTGCGGAGATAGAGCCGATTGGATGCATTGTTGGGGAACGTAGCAGAATTCAAAAAATTCCTACGCTTCACCAAGATCAATCTAAGGAGTCATCTAGCAACGAGCATAATGGAGTGCATCTACATACCCTTTTGTAGATCACGTGCGGAAGCGTTCGAAGGAACGTGGATGAAGTAGTCGTACTCTTCGTGATCCTCGTCACCGATGATCCCAGCACCGAACGGACGGCACCTTCGCGTTCAACACACGTACGGTACAGCGATGTCTTGTAATGCCCAGGATGGGACTATATCTCCTATGTGTCGAGGCACGACTTAAAGATATAAGCCCATTCTGGAATGATCGCAAGTTTGGTACCTTTGCGCATCTCATGTAAAAATAGGGATGAAAGCGGGAAAGATAGTTGGCTTACACTCGCCACGTCACACAATTCATTACATATCCAAACATCATTCAAATAAACATCACAACCCATCTAAGGGTGAAGATCCAAATGAAAGATACCAAACATAACATTAAACCACAGGTCCGAATCACCCCTAGTAGAAACCTCTACTGATCGTCGGGATAGTGCGCATAGTAACGACTACGGTCCTCGTCGTACTCCCAGTACAGTTCGGTGCCGTCACTTGAATAGATCGCCTGAGTACCTGCATCTGGTGTGGTGTAAAGTCTGTGAGCCACAGAGGACTCAGCAATCCCGTTCCCGGGTAACACAACTATTCAAGCCTTGGGTGTGGAACAAGGCTGAAGAAAGAACAAGAGGTTGCAGCAGCACTAGCACTAACTTACGTAAAAGAGAGCAAGAAGAGAAGTGCCTCGAACGAAAGATGATCATGAAGTGATCCTAACTAAGCAAGTCAAACATAACCCCACCGTGTTCACTTCCCGAACCCCTTTCGGAAAATGACCGTCACGGTACTCACGCGAGTAGTGTATTCTGAACAAGGTGTCAAGTTTTCTACAACCGGATATTAACAAATTCCCATCTGCCACATAACTGCGGGCACGGCTTTCGAAAGTTCATAACCCTGCAGGGGTGTTCCAACTTGGCCCATGACAAGCCGACGATCCGCGGAGTCGCAACTCCAAGGTGGGAAGGCCCGAGTATCCTCGGAATTCCGTGCTCAAGATACTCCGACTAAGGTAAGGCTAATCCAGCAAATCCTCCCGGCGTGCCGACACCCTGACAATAGCCACGCGTATCTAGTATCAGGCCACGACCGGATGGGCGATTCTATAGGTTTTTACCAAACCTTGAGTTCCCTCGAGGTGGTCCCGCAGACTCCCCGTTTCGGACCAACACTCATGTGGAGCACTGGCCCGGGGTTGTTGATTAAGAAAGAGGGTTAATTACTCCCTATGCAAGTTTTTAGTTATTAGGCAAATAGTACCAATGTTGGGACTTGCTGGAAAAGACTTAGCACTTAGCGGTTTATCGAGGGGGTCCCATAACCCCAACCGTGTGAGGAACGCAAAATCAAGGAACATAACACCGGTTTATACGGTTCCTAGGGCGGCATGAGTGGAACAAAACACCAAGCAAAAGGCTTAGCCTTCCACCCATTACCAATATATAGATGATTTCATTAAGGGTTAAATATAGTGTGATATCCCAACAAGCTTCAACAAGAAGCAAGAATCTTCAAATCTTCTCCTGCAACTAGCAATGCTATAAGAGGGGTTGAGCGAAGCCTACGTATAGACAATCAATGGTTTGCATAGGTAGGGTGGTTAGATAGGATCATGGTTACCATAGGAGGCTGACAGGAAAACATGGGCATCAAGGCAAAAGCTATAGAGCGAGACTTCTAGCAATAGGCAAAGATAGTAATGATATCCGGGTCAGGTCATCTTGCCTGAAGAGTTGTCGATGGGATCGTAAGGGGGCTCCTCGTTCTCAACCTCGGTAGTAACCTCGTTCTCGTACTCGGTCTCAGCTTCCGACTCTACTCAACACAAACACACAAGGCACGAAATCAACAAGATGCAATGCACAAAACTACTGGATGCATGGCTGATGCACTATGGAAGCACTACAGATGCACTTAGGAAGCATAAAAAGTCAACATAGGAAGCACAGAGTTACAGCACAAGGAGCATGACAATGTTCAACAAGCAAAATGCTTCAAAACATTATAACATGAGGATATTATGAATCTACATGCAAAAACACACAAGTTTCATATAGGACTTGCTCAAAACGGAGCAACGGGCTAAAAGATACACCCGAAACAATAAACATGGCAAAGCTGAAATTAACAGCCACATAGCAACTTCGGAGCAAGAGATAAATAGTTACAGCACTCAAACATCATGGCAAGGAGCATGAACATAAAGTAGACATATCCTACAGCAAACAAATCCATTGGAGCATCTCCAAAGGAGGCATGGATCAATAGCAACAAGCTATGACATTATGAACTTGACAACAACTCTGACAGCAGTAATTTATCGCAACTTGGGAGCAAGAGTTAAATATGCTACAGCCACCCAAATAAGCATGTGAGAGCATGAATGGATAGCCAACAACATATATAACAAGGAATCATCAAGATTCACCCCAAAACTAGCATGGATTTGCCTAGAACAACAAGCAAACATGGCATCTGGAAATTATAGATTCCAGACTTAGTGAAATTTCACTAAGTGCTAAAACAGCAGTAACATCATGGCATGTTTGTGAGCAAGTTTAAGTCACCTCAAAGCATAACAAGACAAGTGGTTTGCACCACAGCAAAGTACACATGATGGTGAATCCAAAACATCTAAGCATGCATACAGGGGACAACCACATCAATAGCAACGAGCTCCTCAACTAGGCATCTCGTAACAAGTTTAACAACATAACAGCCACTAGCACTTTTGCAAAGGAGATAAACATGGCAATATGAAATCTATCATGCAAGCTAAAGGAACCAACATGTAGAGCATCTCATGATGAACATGTGGACATATCATTTGCTTCATTTGGATAAACATGCACCAAGATATCACATTGTAAACATGGCATGAAAACAACTACTAACAGCAGTTTATAACAAGTAGCACTCTTCTCATGAAGATTAAGACATCTAGATGACCTCAAACATGCATGGCACAATGGAACAAAACATAGTACAAGTCACCATGATCATTTTGACATATCATATGCTCAAATCGGACATGCACAGTAAAAGTTATCCACCTCGCAAAACAGCATCAGAAACTGAAAACTGAGGACTTAGTGAAATTAGAAGCAACCTCAGGGTCAAAGTCAACGGGCGCGGTCAACAGATCCGGCACGGGTCGGGCCGAAGCGGGTGGCGGATCCCCGCGGGCTAACGGGCTAACGGGTCCCGGCCCGCTAGGGTTTCGACCCGGAGAGGCAGATCTGGATCGATCTCCTCCCGATCCTCTTCGAACAGTGGCGGCGGCTGGCTCGAAAGCACGGCGCGGCAGCTTCGGAAGCACGGCACGGCGACTTCGGAAGCACGGCTCGGCGACTTCGGAAGCACGGCTCGGCGACGAGGTCGGAAGCACGGCG
>LR738714.1:523808495-523891667 GCA_902687465.1 Secale cereale | reverse complement strand
CCCCCCCCCCCACTATATATAGGGGCCAGGGGGGGCGCCGGCCCTAGGGAGATCAGATCTCCAAGGGGGCGGCGGCCAGGGGGTAGACTTGCCCCCCAAGGCATAGGGGGCGCCCCCTCCCCCTAGGGTTTCAACCCTAGGCGCATGGAGGGGGGCCCATGTGGTGCGCCAGCCCACCAGGTGCTGGCCCCTTCCCCCTTGCGGCCTAGGGGACCCACTGGGATGGGTGGCCCCACCCCGTGGACCCCCGGGACCCCTCCGGTGGTCCCGGGACACTCCCGGTGACCCCCGGAGTTCACCCGATGACCGAAACTGGACTTCCTATATATCATTCTTTACCTCCGGACCATTTCAGAACTCCTCGTGATGTCCGGGATCTCATCCGGGACTCCGAACAACATTCGGGTTTCCATGTGCATGTATCTCTACAACCCTAGCGTCACCGAACCTTAAGTGTGTAGACCCTATGGGTTCGGGAGACACGAAGACATGACCGAGACGACCCTCTGGTCAATAACCAACAGCGGGATCTGGATACCCATGTTGGTTCCCACGTGTTCCTCGATGATCTCATCGGATGAACCACTGTGTCAAGGATTCACTCAATCCCGTATGTTATTCCCTTTGTCCATCGGTACGGTACTTGCCCGAGATTCGATCGTCGGTATGCCCGATACCTTGTTCAATCTCGTCATGGCAAGTCTCTTTACTCGTTCCGTAATCCATCATCCCGTGACTAACTCCTTAGTCACTTTGAGCTCATTATGATGATGTCTTACCGAGAGGACCCAGAGGTACCTCTCTGTCATACGGAGTGACAATATCCCAGTCTCGGTTCGTACCAACTCAACAGACACTTTCGGAGATACCCGTTGCGTACCTTTATAGCCACCCAGTTACGTTGTGACGTTTGGCACACCCAAAGTATTCCTACGGCATCCGGGAGTTGCACAACCTCATGGTCTAAGGAATAAATACTTGACACTGGAAAAGCTTATGCATTACGAACTATACGATCTCGTGCTAGGCTTCGGATTGGGTCTTGTCCATCACATCATTCTCCTAATGATGTGATCCTGTTATCACTGACATCCTATGTCCATGGTCATGAAACCGTGACCATCTGTTGATCAACGAGCTAGTAACTAGAGGCTTACCAGGGACTCATTGTGGTCTATATATTCACACATGTATCGCTGTTTCCGTACAATACAATTCAAGCATGAATAACAGACAATTATCATGAACAAGGAAATATAATAATAATACTTTTATTATTGCCTCTAGGGCATATTTCCAACATGCATGACACGCGGTGTTGATGGCTTCGGCCCAAAAGTTCATGCTCAAAGCCGGTACTAAATAACAATTATTCTCGGATTTAAATGAGTAGCCATCTCGCATCAAACGAGATCCAGATACAATGTTCATGCTCAAAGCCGGTACTAAATAACAATTATTGAGGTTTAGCACCAATCCCGAGGGTAGATGTAGAGGCAGCGTGCCGACGGCGATCACATCGACCTTGGAACCATTCCCGACGCGCATCGTCACCTCGTCCTTCGCTAGTCTCCTCTTATTCCACAGCTCCTGCTTTGAGTTACAAATATGAGCAACTGCACCGGTATCAAATACCCAGGAGCTACTACGAGCGCTGGTAAGGTACACATCAATAACATGTATATCACATATACCTTTGATGTTGCCAGCCTTCTTGTCCGCTAAGTACTTGGGGCAGTTCCGCTTCCAGTGACCCGTTCCCTTGCAATAAAAGCACTCAGTCTCAGGCTTGGGTCCATACTTTGGCTTCTTCCCGGCAACTGGCTTACCGGGCGCGGCAACTCCCTTGCCGTCCTTCTTGAAGTTCTTCTTACCCTTGCCCTTCTTGAACTTAGTGGTTTTATTGACCATCAACACTTGATGCTCTTTCTTGATCTCCACCTCCGCTGATTTCAGCATTGAATACACCTCGGGAATGGACTTCTCCATCCCCTGCATATTGAAGTTCAACACGAAGCTCTTGTAGCTAGGTGGGAGCGACTGGAGGATTCTGCCAACGACCGCTTCGTCCGGGAGATTCATTCCCAACTGAGACAAGCGGTTTTGCAACCCAGAAATCCCGAGGATGTGCTCACTGATAGAACTGTTTTCCTCCATCTTACAACTGTAGAATGCGTTGGAGACATCATATCTCTCAACTCGGGCATGAGCCTGGAAAACCATTTTCAGCTCTTGGAACATCTCATATGCCCCGTGGTGCTCAAAACGCTTTTGGAGCCCCGATTCTAAGCTGTAGAGCATGCCGCACTGAACCAGGGAGTAATCATCACAACGCGACTACCAAGCGTTCATAACATCTTGGTTTGCCGGGGCGGGAGCGTCACCTAGCGGTGCTTCTAGGACATAAGTTTTCTTGGCAGCTATGAGGATGATCCTCAGGTTACGGACCCAGTCTGTATAGTTGCTACCATCGTCTTTCAGCTTGGATTTCTCTAGGAACGCGTTGAAGTTGAGGGTGACATGAGCGTGGCCCATTTGATCTACAAGACATATTGTAAAGAATTTAGACTAAGTTCATGATAATTAAGTTCATCTTAATCAAATTTTAATTAACTCCCACTCAGATTGACATCTCTCTAGTCATCTAAGTGATACATGATCCGAATCGACTAGCCCGTGTACGATCATCACGTGAGACGGACTAGTCATCAACGGTGAACATCTTCATGTTGATCGTATCTTCTATACGACTCATGTTCGACCTTTCGGTCTTCCGTGTTCCGAGGCCATGTATGTACATGCTAGGATCGTCAAGTGAACCCTAAGTGTATTGCGTGTGTAAATCTGGCTTACACCCGTTGTATGCGAACATTAGAGCCTATCACACCCGATCATCACGTGGTGCTTCGGAACAACGATCCTTAGCAACGGTGCACAGTTAGGGGGAACACAATTCTTGAAATTTTAGTGAGAGATCATCTTATTTACTACCGTCGTTATAAGTAAACAAGATGCATAAACATGATAAACATCACATGCAATCATATAAAGTGACATGATATGGCCAATATCATCTTGCTCCTTCGATCTCCATCTTCAGGGCACCATGATCATCTTTGTCACCGGCTCGACACCATGATCTCCATCATCGTGTCTTCATGAAGTCGTCACGCCAACTATTACTTCTACTACTATGGCTAACGTTTAGCAATAAAGTAAAGTAATTACATGGCGTTATTCAGTGACACGCAGGTCATACAATAATTAAGACAACTCCTATGGCTCATGCCGGTTGTCATTATCATCGACATGCAAGTCGTGATTTCCTATTACAAGAACATGATCAATCTCATACGTCACATATATCATTCATCACATCTTCTTGGCCATACCACATCACACATAGCACATGCTGCAAGAACAAGTTAGACGACCTCTAATTGTTGTTGCAAGTTTTTACGTGGCTTCTATAGGTTTTCTAGCAAGAACGTTTCTTACCTACGCCAAAACCACAACGTGATTTGTCAATTTCTATTTACCCTTCATAAGGACCCTGTTCATCGAATCCGATCCGACTAAAGTGGGAGAGACAGACACCCGCCAGCCACCTGATGCAACTAGTGCATGTCTGTCGGTGGAACCAGTCTCACGTAACCGTACGTGTAAGGTCGGTCCGGGCCGCTTCATCCCACGATGCCGCCGAATCAAGATTGGACTAGTAACGGCAAGAAAATTGAGCAAACTCAACGCCAACTTGTTTGTGTTCTACTCGTGCAAGATGCTACGCAAAGACCTAGCTCAGATGCCACTGTTGGGGAACGTAGCAGAATTCAAAAAATTTCCTACGCTTCACCAAGATCAATCTAAGGAGTCATCTAGCAACGAGCATAATGGAGTGCATCTACATACCCTTTTGTAGATCGCGTGCGGAAGCGTTCGAAGGAACGTGGATGAAGTAGTCGTACTCTTCGTGATCCTCATCACCGATGATCCCAGCGCCGAACGGACGGCACCTCCACGTTCAACACACGTACGGTACAGTGACGTCTCCTCCTTCTTGATCCAGCAAGGGCGGAGGAGAGGTTGTCGGAGATCCAGCAGCACGACGGCGTGGTGGTGGATGCAACAGGAAATCCTGCAAGGCTTCGCGGGCGCCCTACGTAAGGAGTAGGAAGTGTGACTAGAGGGGGAGAGGCGCCAGAGGCTTGGGGTGCGGCTGCCCTCTCCCCCCCCCCCACTATATATAGGGGCCAGGGGGGCGGCCCTAGGGAGATCAGATCTCTAAGGGGGCGGCGGCCAAGGGGGTAGACTTGCCCCCCAAGGCATAGGGGGCGCCCCCTCCACCTAGGGTTTCAACCCTAGGCGCATGGAGGGGGGCCCATGTGGTGCGCCAGCCCACCAGGGGCTGGCCCCTTCCCCCTTGCGGCCTAGGGGACCCACTGGGATGGGTGGCCCCACCCGGTGGACCCCCGGGACCCCTCCGGTGGTCCCGGGACACTCCCGGTGACCCCCGGAGTTCACCCGATGACCGAAACTGGAATTCCTATATATCATTCTTTACCTCCGGACCATTTCGGAACTCCTTGTGATGTCCGGGATCTCATCCGGGACTCCGAACAACATTCGGGTTTCCATGTGCATGTATCTCTACAACCCTAGCGTCACCGAACCTTAAGTGTGTAGACCCTACGGGTTCGGGAGACACGCAGACATGACCGAGACGACTCTCCGGTCAATAACCAATAGCGGGATCTGGATACCCATGTTGGTTCCCACGTGTAGGATCGAAGAAGGTGAGAGTGTCTAGAGGGGGGGGGATTAGACTACTCGACAAGATAAAAATTCTGCCTTTTAACAATAACAGATTTTGGCAGTTTTTGCATAACACACAAGTCAGGTAGCATACTACACATGCAATTCTAGAGTATGGGCAGCGGAAAGTAAATTGCACAAGTAGTAAAGAGAGGTGGAGAAGATCAAACGCAGTTTGGAGACACGGAGATTTTTGTCGTGGTTCCGATAGGTGGTGCTATCGTACATCCACGTTGATGGAGACTTCAACCCACGGAGGGTAACGGCTGCGCGAGTCCACGGAGGGCTCCACCCACGAAGGGTCCACGAAGAAGCAACCTTGTCTATTCCATCATGGCCTACGCCCACGGAGGGCTAGCCTTACTCGGGGTAGATCTTCACGAAGTAGGCGATCCCCTTGCCCTTACAAACTTCTTGGTTCAACTCCACATCTCGATGACGGAGGCTCCCAAGCGACACCTAACCAATCTAGGAGGCACCACCCTCCAAAAGGTAATAGATGTTGTAGATGATGATGAACTCCTTGCTCTTGTGCTTCAAATGATAATCTCCCCAACACTCAACTCTCCTCACTGATATGGCTGTGGTGGAAGAAAGGATTGAGTGGAACGCAACTTGGAGACGCGGAGATTTTTCTCGTGGTTCCGATAGGTGGTGCTATCGTACATCCACGTTGATGGAGACTTCAACCCACGGAGGGTAACGGCTGCGCGAGTCCACGGAGGGCTCCACCCACGAAGGGTCCACGAAGAAGCAACCTTGTCTATTCCATCATGGCCTACGCCCACGGAGGACTAGCCTTACTCGGGGTAGATCTTCACAAAGTAGGCGATCTCCTTGCCCTTACAAACTTCTTGGTTCAACTCCACATCTCAAAGACGGAGGCTCCCAAGCGACACCTAACCAATCTAGGAGGCACCACCCTCCAAAAGGTAATAGATGTTGTTGATGATGATGAACTCCTTGCTCTTGTGCTTCAAATGATAATCTCCCCAACACTCAACTCTCCTCACTGATTTGGCTGTGGTGGAAGAAAGGATTGAGTGGAAAGCAACTTGGGAAGGCTAGAAATCAAGTTTCATATGGTAGGAATGGAATGACTTGATCTCAACACAAGGGTAGGTGGTTCTCTTCTCAGAAAGTGTATGGTAGGAGTGGTAGACTTTCTGATGGCTCTCTCCACGAATGAAGAGGGGGTGGAGGGGTATATATAGCCTCCACACAAAATCCAACCGTTACACACATAATTGAGCAATCTCGGTGAGACCGAAGTGAAAACTCGGTCAGACCGAAAGTTCAAATATAGTGAACGTTGGGGTTTTCGGTGGGACCGAAAATACCATCTCGGTGAGACCAAAAGTGCAAATGATATGAACGTTGGAGTTTTCGGTGGGACCGAGAAAGAAAACTCGGTTAGACCGATTTGAGAAAGGACAGGAACATGCCAGTTTCGGTGTGACCGATAATGCAATCTCGGTGAGACCGATTTGAGCCAAGACAGGAGCTGGCCAATTTCGGTGAGACCGAAAATGCAATCTCGGATATTCCGAAATGATGTCAAATGGTTACAGAAGGTTGGCAGTCCAGTTTCGGTGAGGCCGATGTCAAACTCGGAATGACCGATTTTTCTAGGGTTTGGAATATGGCTGAAGTGGTTCATCTCGGTGGGACTGAGTTGAAAGAATCGGTTTGTCCGAGATTACTTATGAGTGTGTATAGTAGTGAAAGTTGCTGATAGTTTAAGGAGATATATCACTAAGCACTTGAGCAACCAGATCATCAACACAACCTCATCCCCTTTTAATAGTATTGGCTTTTCCTATGGACTCAATGTGATCTTGGATCACTAAACCAAAAATGGAGTCTTGAGCTTTTGCCAATGCTTGCCTTAGCATTTTGAGGGGTCCACTTCTTCAGTCCTTTTGCCATACCAATGTGATTGGATTTCCTGAAACATACTTGATAAAAGCATTAGTCCAACCACAAAGTATGTTGTCATTAATTACCAAAACCACCCGGAGAGCAAATGTGCTTTCAATCTCCCCCTTTTTGGTAATTGATGGCAACACACTAGAATCACAGTAAACAAGACATCAAAGCTTATTGAAAGAAAGACAGAATTATCATGAAAGCTTTGACAAGCATGTAGTACATAGGCTCCCCCTACAAGAGAGATAAGCAAGATGTGCTACATGCAGCTTGGCTATATGCATCAGAGCAGAAGAAAAGGAAGTGAGTGATAATGCATATGTGCATGGTGATTTCTTGCAAACAAGTATTTACAAGCAAGTCACCATCATGCACATTCTGCAAGATGCATATACTTACCTTGAGGTTCCTTGGCATTTGTACCTGAAGGGGTAAACTTGGGAAAACAAGGTTAGATAACACAAGAGTATTCCTTCAACCAACTGCAAGAACATCAAGAGTACCAAGCCAGGGAGGACATGTATAAAGAGTGTCTCATATTGAGCACAAGCTTGAATCAGCAAACATGTCTCCGAAACTAAAAGATTTTCAATGAACTCTGAGAGATTTTGCTTTCCATAAGATATCAATTGTGAAGATTCCTCTAAGTCTTCTCCCCCTAAATTAAAAGATTCCATAAGATATCAGAACAAGGGGTTTTGATGGAAAGAGCAAAAATCAAAAGAATGATGCCAAAAGAGAATGATGTCCAAATGTAAAAATACGGCAAAGCTTTGATGTGATTCTCTCCCCCTTAAGATAAGATTGCTTTTCTTCTTCCCCTAAGTCTTCTCTTCTCCCCCTACTCCCCCTACTCCCCCTAAGTCTTCTCCCCCTTTGACATCAAGTGCCGAAAAGGACAACAAACTAGGTAGGACAGGAAAGATGGAAAGAAAGAAAGAAAGAAAGAAGTGGGATCCTTAAGAATCACAACAGGGCAAATAAGAACATTCAAGGAGAAACAATTTTGAATTTAAATTTGAGTCTTCTCCCCTTTAAGATTTAAATCTGAGTGGAGCTGCAGAAGTTGATGTCCTGGAGGATAAATCGGGGACACCGAATTAGATGGATTGGTGGGTCCGAATCCTTTTCGGTTAGACCGAAAATTTTAAATCGGTGACTCCGAGTTTAATTCCAAGGAAATACAGAAATAATTCAGCTCACTTTGCAAGGAATGTTTCAAAGGATTTGCAATGAATTTTTGAAAGATTTTCAAGGAATTGATCAGAGCCAGAAGGATATTCACAAAGGACATAAGAAATAGAAATAAAAAGGATTCCTAGATGAAGTTTTTTTTTTGTGTAAAGAAAACTCAATGAGAGAACATAAGAGAAAATAGAAAGACTCCAAAAACATATGTACTTCATCTAGATAAAGGTCGGCGACAAGGTCACCTATGTTTGAGTATATTGACTTAGGAGTCAAATGAGGACATTTGATCATAGGTCATACTCATCATTTAAGCTCAAAATGGGGTTGCCATTTTTCGATTAAGCATTTGATGTGATCACATCTTATGAAGCTGCTTGTACTCATGACTTTGAGTAAAGCTCCCCGAAGATGTGAAGGACATACCTTGGGCTTGTTGTTGCTTTGCTCATGTAGGTAAGCTCGATGTAGGTGCTCATTGAATGTGAAGTTGGAGCGCCATTTCTACTTGTGTAGTTCATCTTCCTACATGGGTTAGGCAAGCAAGGAAATACTCGAGGATATCCAAGATGACAAGAGTGAAATACTAGATGTATAAGGTGTCAAAAAGGATATGTGGAATTTTGTTCCTTGAACTCAACATCCCAGAGGGCTAGATACTTGGTCAATGACAAGATTACTCATGATTTGAGTGTGTGGTAATCTTGTGGAATGTAGATCATCCAAGTACCTGCAAGGAGTTAGATGCAATACAAGGAGGCAAATGTGTCCAAGACATATGATCATCATCATAAGAGAAATATCAAGGATTAGTCAAGAGGCTCATGCCTTGCATGCATCAATGGAGTTATCACTCCAAGTTTGAAGCATCAATGATGTTCAACTCACTCCTTAAGCGACAAAACACCTTCTCATCAAGAGGTTTTGTAAAGATATCAGCAAGTTGTTTGTCAGTACGAACATGCTTAAGATTAATGTCACCCTTAGCAATATGATCACGAATAAAATGGTGACGAACTTCAATATGCTTTGTTCGAGAGTGTTGCACTGGATTGTGTCCAATTTTAATTGCACTCTCATTGTCACAAAGCAAGGGAACACGTCTCACATGTATCCCATAATCTTTAAGAGTTTGTGTCATCCATAGCAATTGAGCACAACACGAACCAGCAGCAATATATTCCGCTTCAGCAGTGGATAATGATACCGAATTTTGTTTCTTGGAGGACCAAGATACAAGGGATCGACCAAGGAATTGACACGTACCCGAAGTTGACTTTCTATCAACCTTGTCACCGGCATAGTCCGAGTCGGAATAGCCAACAAGGTCGAAAGAAGCCCTCTTAGGATACCAAATGCCAAAGTTTGGTGTGTGTATCAGGTATCTCACTATTCTTTTCACAGCTTTAAGATGACATTCTTTAGGGGCTGCTTGATATCGTGCACACATGCATACACTCAACATTATGTCAGGACGAGAAGCACAAAGATATAGTAGAGAACCAATCATAGAACGGTAAACCCTTTGATCAATGGGTTCTCCATCTTTTGTCAAGTCATTATGTCCACTAGTAGGCATGGGGGTACTCATACCTTTGCTTTCTAGCATGTTGAACTTCTTGAAGAGATCCTTGGTGTACTTTGTTTGTGAGACAAAGGTACCCTCCTTAGATTGCTTGATTTGCAACCCAAGGAAGAATTTGAGTTCACACATCATGGACATCTCATACTTCTCCGACATAAGCTGTCCAAACTTCTTGCTAAAATGGGGGTTAGTTGAACCAAAGATAATATCATCAACATATATTTGGCACACAAATAGTTCACCATTAACCCTTTTTGTGAACAGCGTTGAGTCTATCTTTCCAATCTTAAAGCCTTTTTCAAGAAGAAAGCTAGTTAAGCATTTGTACCAAGCTCTAGGAGCTTGTTTAAGACCATAAAGAGCTTTGTGCAACTTGTAATCATGATTAGGCTTTTTGGGATTCACAAAACCGGGAGGTTGTTTTACAAATACTTCCTCCTCAATTTCACCATTTAGGAAAGCACTTTTGATGTCCATTTGATAGAGAGTAATATCATGGTGGTTGGCATAAGCAAGAAGAATGCGAATGGATTCAAGTCTAGCAACGGGGGCATAGGTCTCACCATAGTCCATACCTTCAACTTGTGTGTAACCTTGAGCTACGAGACGAGCCTTGTTGCCGATGACTTGTCCATCTTCATCTTGCTTGTTCCGAAACACCCATTTGGTTCCAATGATGTTTTGATCATCCTTGGGCTTCTCTACCAAAGTCCACACCTTGTTCCTCTCGAAGTTGTGTAGTTCTTCGTGCATAGCGTTCACCCAATCCGGGTCTTCAAGTGCTTCTTCTACCTTCATAGGTTCAATACTAGAGATAAATGAGTAATGCTCACAAAAGTTAGCTAAGCGAGTTTTAGAGCGAGTAATTCTCCCGGAGTTGATGTCGTTCATCATTTGTTCCACGGGATGATTCTTCTTGACTCTTGCTCGAACTCGGGATAGCTTTTGTTGATGTTGTGGCTGAGCTTCCTCATCATCTTCATCTTCCTCTTCTTCTTCTTCTTCATTGTTGTTGGTGTTGTCTTGAGGTGGTGGAGAAGGAGGTTGTGGTGGATCTTCTTGTTGCGCTTCCTCATCTTGGTGAGTTCCACTTGTGGAGGCCTCCATGTTGCCTTGAGGTTCATCTCGCCGTGAGGTAGGTGGCTCCACATATGTAGATGAGGTACTCTCCTTCACTTCCATGGGACGAATCTTTCCAATAGATAAATCTTGGATAGCTTCCGATGGGTCCTTGTCTCCTACATCAATAGGCATTTGCTCTACTTGCGAGCCATTAGATTCATCAAACTTCACATCTACCGTCTCTTCAACCTTTCGGGTGAAATTATTGTAGACACGGTAGGTGTGGGAGTTTGATCCATAACCAAGAAGAAAGCCTTCATGAGATTTAGGAGCAAATTTAGACCGACGATGCTTATCAAGGATGTAGCATTTTGAACCAAAGACACGAAAGTATCCCACTTGGGGTTTGTTACCGGTGAGGAGCTCGTATGATGTCTTGCCAAGGAGCTTATGAAGATAAAGCCTGTTGATGGCATGACAAGCTGTCTCGACGGCTTCTCCCCAAAAATGCTTCCGTGTCTTGTATTCATCAAGCATCGTTCTTGCCATCTCTATGAGCGTTCGGTTCTTCCTCTCAACAACTCCATTTTGTTGAGGAGTGTACGTAGCCGAGAACTCATGTAGAATTCCTTCCTCATCGAGAAAAGAGTCTACATTGGCGTTCTTGAACTCCGTTCCATTGTCACTCCGAACTTTCTTGATCTTCACCTCAAATTGATTTTGGGCCTTTTTGGCAAAGGTCTTGAAGATCCTCTGAACCTGCGATTTATCATCAAGGAAAAATACCCACGTAAATCTGGAATAATCATCAACTATAACTAGACCAAAGGAGTTACCACCAAGGCTTTTGTAAGCATTGGGACCGAAGAGATCCATATGAAGAAGCTCAAGCGGTCTCCTTGTGGTCATGATGTTTTTCACGGGATGACTTCCACCAACTTGTTTTCCTGCTTGACAAGCACTACAAAGTCTATCTTTGTCAAAGAGAACATCTTTAACACCAAGAATATGATCACCTTTGATTAGCTTGTCTAGATTACGCATACCAACATGTCCTAGCCTTCTATGCCATAACCAACCTTTAGAGGATTTGGCAATGAAACAAGCTCTAGGTTGGGCTTTCTTAGTGAAGTCAACAATATATAGATCACCTCTACGGATACCGGTAAAAGCCATGTTTTGATTATCACGACGAAAGACTTGGCAATCTACTTTGGTGAATAGCACATTGAATCCAAAGTCAGCTAATCTAGACACGGAAAGTAAATTGTATCCAAGAGATTCTACAAGCATGACATTTTGAATAGAGCTATCATGAGATATGGCCACCTTACCAAGGCCAAGTACCTTACCCTTGGAGTTGTCTCCAAAAGTCACATACTTGCGTGGGCCATCGTTTTTTGCAAGCTCTCGAAACATGTCTTTATCTCCGGTCATGTGATCGGTGCATCCACTATCAAGAATCCACTCTTTTCCGCCGGACATGTAGTCTCTCAGATTTGCCATAAGATTGAGACTCTTCATGACTTTGTCTAGCTCGGTGTCCGAATCGGAGTAATCATCATCTTGCTCATGCTCGTCATCATATTGACCCATAGACTGTTCATCATCAACACCTAGGTCAATTTGATAAGTACTTGCATTAGTTTGGTCAATGGAACAATAATCTTCGGAATGCAATGCAAGAGCATTTCTAATTATAATATTGATAAGACCGGGATCACCCTTCTTTTTCATAAGATCACGAAGCTCAAAGAAGCATTTATCAAAGTTGGGATCATTGGGGTGCAACTTATCAAATTCAATAGTCTTGTGTAGAATTTCATCAAGACTTCTCAACGAGTAGTCCGGATAAGTTCTTCCAAGAGCTTCCATATAGCATAGGCACACTCAAAGTTTGTAACAAGATTAAGCAAGTCATCAGGTAACCCTTTTATGATAAGATTTACAGTTCTAAGGTTACGAAGTAAATCAAGCTCTTCATCCATGGTAGGGTGCAAGGGATCAAAAGGAGGCACATAGGGGGTCTCAACATATTTGCACAAATTGTACATCTTAAGGATACTAAGCATTTCAGACCTCCATGAGTTATAAAACCCTCCATTAAGAACAGGCACTCTATGGCTAACACTCCCAAACGTAGACACGTCCATCTTCCTCCAATGGTGTGTAAACCAAAGCAATGGAGACCAAAGCTCTGATACCAATTGTAGGATCGAAGAAGGTGAGAGTGTCTAGAGGGGGGGGTTAGACTACTCGACAAGATAAAAATTCTGCCTTTTAACAATAACAGATTTTGGCAGTTTTTGCATAACACACAAGTCAGGTAGCATACTACACATGCAATTCTAGAGTATGGGCAGCGGAAAGTAAATTGCACAAGTAGTAAAGAGAGGTGGAGAAGATCAAACGCAGTTTGGAGACACGGAGATTTTTGTCGTGGTTCCGATAGGTGGTGCTATCGTACATCCACGTTGATGGAGACTTCAACCCACGGAGGGTAACGGCTGCGCGAGTCCACGGAGGGCTCCACCCACGAAGGGTCCACGAAGAAGCAACCTTGTCTATTCCATCATGGCCTACGCCCACGGAGGGCTAGCCTTACTCGGGATAGATCTTCACGAAGTAGGCGATCTCCTTGCCCTTACAAACTTCTTGGTTCAACTCCACATCTCAAAGACGGAGGCTCCCAAGCGACACCTAACCAATCTAGGAGGCACCACCCTCCAAAAGGTAATAGATGTTGTTGATGATGATGAACTCCTTGCTCTTGTGCTTCAAATGATAATCTCCCCAACACTCAACTCTCCTCACTGATTTGGCTGTGGTGGAAGAAAGGATTGAGTGGAAAGCAACTTGGGAAGGCTAGAAATCAAGTTTCATATGGTAGGAATGGAATGACTTGATCTCAACACAAGGGTAGGTGGTTCTCTTCTCAGAAAGTGTATGGTAGGAGTGGTAGACTTTCTGATGGCTCTCTCCACGAATGAAGAGGGGGTGGAGGGGTATATATAGCCTCCACACAAAATCCAACCGTTACACACATAATTGAGCAATCTCGGTGAGACCGAAGTGAAAACTCGGTCAGACCGAAAGTTCAAATATAGTGAATGTTGGGGTTTTCGGTGGGACCGAAAATACCATCTCGGTGAGACCGAAAGTGCAAATGATATCAACGTTGGAGTTTTCGGTGGGACCGAGAAAGAAAACTCGGTTAGACCGATTTGAGAAAGGACAGGAACATGCCAGTTTCGGTGTGACCGATAATGCAATCTCGGTGAGACCGATTTGAGCCAAGACAGGAGCTGGCCAATTTCAGTGAGACCGAAAATGCAATCTCGGATATTCCGAAATGATGTCAAATGGTTACAGAAGGTTGGCAGTCCAGTTTCGGTGAGACCGATGTCAAACTCGGAATGACCGATTTTTCTAGGGTTTGGAATATGGCTGAAGTGGTTCATCTCGGTGGGACTGAGTTGAAAGAATCGGTTTGTCCGAGATTACTTATGAGTGTGTATAGTAGTGAAAGTTGCTGATAGTTTAAGGAGATATATCACTAAGCACTTGAGCAACCAGATCATCAACACAACCTCATCCCCTTTTAATAGTATTGGCTTTTCCTATGGACTCAATGTGATCTTGGATCACTAAACCAAAAATGGAGTCTTGAGCTTTTGCCAATGCTTGCCTTAGCATTTTGAGGGGTCCACTTCTTCAGTCCTTTTTCCATACCAATGTGATTGGATTTCCTGAAACATACTTGATAAAAGCATTAGTCCAACCACAAAGTATGTTGTCATTAATTACCAAAACCACCCGGAGAGCAAATGTGCTTTCACCACGTGTTCCTCAATGATCTCATCGGATGAACCACTGTTTCAAGGATTCACTCAATCCCGTATGTTATTCCCTTTGTCCATCGGTACGGTATTTGCCCGAGATTCGATCGTCGGTATGCCCGATACCTTGTTCAATCTCGTCATGGCAAGTCTCTTTACTCGTTCCGTAATCCATCATCCCGTGACTAACTCCTTAGTCACTTTGAGCTCATTATGATGATGTCTTACCGAGAGGGCCCAGAGGTACCTCTCCGTCATACGGAGTGACAATATCCCAGTCTCGGCTCGTACCAACTCAACAGACACTTTCGGAGATACCCGTTGCGTACCTTTATAGCCACCCAGTTACGTTGTGATGTTTGGCACACCCAAAGTATTCCTACGGCATCCGGGAGTTGCACAACCTCATGGTCTAAGGAATAAATACTTGACACTGGAAAAGCTTATGCATTACGAACTATACGATCTCGTGCTAGGCTCAGGATTGGGTCTTGTCCATCACATCATTCTCATAATGATGTGATCCCGTTATCACTGACATCCTATGTCCATGGTCAGGAAACCGTGACCATCTGTTGATCAACGAGCTAGTAACTAGAGGCTTACCAGGGACTCATTGTGGTCTATATATTCACACATGTATCGCTGTTTCCGTACAATACAATTCAAGCATGAATAACAGACAATTATCATGAACAAGGAAATATAATAATAATACTTTTATTATTGCCTCTAGGGCATATTTCCAACATGCATGGCACGCGGTGTTGATGGCTTCGGCCCAAAAGTTGTATGGAGACTTGAATTCCGCCATCATGGTCCTTGCTGCATCCATCAATGTCCGGTTCTTTCTCTCCGCTACACCATTTTGTTGAGGGGTATAAGGTGCGGCATATTGATGTTTGATCCCCTCATCACTAAGATACTCATCCAAGGTGTAGTTCTTGAACTCGGTGCCGTTGTCACTTCGAATCATCAAGATCTTTGCCTCATGTTGACGTTGAGCTTCATTTGCAAAGTTGATGACGGTTTGTTGGGTCTCAGTTTTCTTCTTGAAGAAATATACCCATGTGTATCTTGAATAATCATCTACAATCACCAAGCAATACTTTCTGCCGCCAAGACTATCAAAGGATGGAGGCCCAAAGAGATCCATGTGAAGGAGCTCTAACGGTCTTTTTGAGTAGATGATAGGCGTGGGAGGGTGAGCCGTCTCATGTAACTTTCCTTCAATACAAGCACTGCAAGCACTATCTTTGGCAAAGCTAACACATAGAGACCGTTCTCGACATGTCCAACATAGGCTACTTTAAGAGTCTTGCTCCACAAGAGGGCCACGGTATCAATATCAAAGAATGTGGCAAAGCCCATGAGTTCAAGTTGACGAACAGAAAGTAAGTTGTATGCAAGGGACTCAACAAGCATAACTTTCTCGATCATGAGATCATGAGAAACAACAACCTTGCCAAGCCCCAATACCTTAGAAGATGAAGCATCACCCCATTCGACATTGGTGGTCATGGATGAACCTTGATGCATGTCCACCACCAAGTCTTTGCTTCCGGTCATATGATTTGTGGCTCCACTATCGAGCAACCATGATCCCCCACCGGAAGCAAACTCCTACACGAGATCAATGCTTAGATTTAGGTACCCATTTGGTAATGGGTCCTTTGAGGTTAGTAACAAGGGTCTTAGGAACCCAAATAGACCATTCAATGTACTCATAAGAAGAACCAACAAATTTAGCAAAAACATGACCATCACTCACACGACATAAAACATATGAAGGATTAAAGTCGCCGGCTATGTTTGATGGCATGGCGGGGTTTTTCTGGACTCCACCACTTTTCACATTGTTCTTCTTTTTAGAAGCACCCTCTCCCTCTTTCACAAAGGTTTGTTTGAGAGGAGGAGGTTGCTTGGTCTTGTCGTTCTTCTTCTTCTTGGGCTTGCGAGCAAACCCAATTCCTTCCTTTGCCACAACTTCATTTTGATTGCTCAAAAGATCGTTGAGGTTCTTCTCACCTTGTATACTTGACACAAGGCCATTCTCAAGGTGCTTCTTCAACTTGGCATTCTCTTCAACAAGATGCACATGCTCGCAACATGGGTTAGTAGCATTTGCATTATCAATCAACACCATGCGAGGAAAGATAGCTTTCTCCTTGTTTAGCTGTGACGCCCCAGATTTGACCGTACACTAATCATGCACGCAAATGTGTACGACCAAGATCAAGGACTCACTAGAAGATATCACAACACAACTCTAGACACAAATTAAAATAATACAAGCTTTATATTACAAGCCAGGGGCCTCGAGGGCTCGAATACATAAGCTCGAAAACACAAGAGTCAGCGGAAGCAATAATATCTGAGTACAGACATAAGTTAAACAAGTTTGCCTTAAGAAGACTAGCACAAAAGCATCAATGATCGAAAAGGCAAGGCCTCCTGCCTGGGACCTCCTAACTACTCCTGGTCGTCAGCTGCCTCCATGTAGTAGTAGGCTCCGTCGGGGTAGTAGCAGTCGTCAAGTGTGGCGTCTGGCTCCTGGACTCCATCATCTGGTTGCATCAACCAGCAAGAAGAAAGAAGGGGAAAAGGGGAGCAAAGCAACCGTGAGTACTCATCCAAAGTACTCGCAAGCAAGGATCTACACTACATATGCATCGGTATCAATGAAAAGGGTAGTATCTGTGGACTAAGCTGCAGAATGCCAGAATAAGAGGGGGAGAAGCTAGTCCTATCGAAGACTAGCATCTTCTGGAAACCACCGTCTTACAGCAAGAGGGGGAAGTAGAGTAGTATAACATAAGTCGTATTTATGTTGTTGTTCCAACGCTCCGGGATCCTTTCTCGACTCCTGGAGCAACACATCCAAACAATGCCTCAGCATCCAGTTCTAGTTGTAGCGATCGGGATACAACTCCAAGTGTCCGTTACCGTAGGACAGGCTATCGATAGATGTTTTCTTCCCTGCACGGGTGCACCAACTTACCCAACACGCTTGCTTAACTCCGGCCGGACACACCATCAGGTCATGCCCGCCCTCGGCCAAACAATACGCCGCAACCTGACCTAGGCTTAATAGAGAGGTCATGCACGCCGGACTAAACCCTATGTCCCCAGGGGTCATGGGCCAATCGCCCCGGGAACTCCTGCACGTTGTGTGGGTGGCCGGTGAGCAGACCTAGCAACCACCTTTAAAAAGGTAGGAGCCTAACCAGTCCAACCCGGCGTGCGCCGCTCAGTCGCAATGACGTCAGTTAAGCTTCGGCTGATGCATACGACGCAGAACACCCATACTATGCCCACGTGATGGTTAGCGCTATCAGGCCAGAGGCCCCTCGGATCAAATATCCAAACCGTTTAGTGTCTTGGGAACGCGCGGTAACAAGCAGAGACTCACGATAATGTGACCCCATCGCCCCGTCTCGAGAACTTGCGGCAAGGGCGAGTGCCCGGCCACGCCTCGTGTTTATCTCGCGGGCACCTTCCAGGTCAACCCGACTACACATCACTCGCAATTAAGCTCGCGCGGGTACCCCTCAGGGTCGACCCGTCTTTAGTAACCAGGTTCAGTGTAAAGTCATAGTAACCATAGTAACTGTGTGTCTAACACCAAAGGAAAACCTGAGGAAATCACCCTCGATGGAATCCCACTTGATGTTTATTGTCAAGGTGAACGAAAGAGGAGTCACCCTCGAGGTCCACTCTTGAGGAGTTGCATGACAGTGTCGTTATCGGGAGTGGAGAAAGAGGAATCACCCTCGATGACCACAACCGATGAACTAACCTACAAGGTTAACATCAGAAGTGTTGATGAGGTCTCACCCTCTGCACTCGATAGTAACCCAGCAGTGTCGAGCAACTAAGGGAAAGTGATGTGTGGTGCCGGGTCCTGGTCTTCGATCCCGTTGATCGGGTCTTCTGATAATCCAGCGGGGCAGTCGGGACAAGGTAGGGGGGTCACTGGTGGATCTCTAACCAGCCTATACTAAGCAGTTTAGTATAAACATGTAAGGTATGAAAGTAGTATCAACAACAGGCTACGCATCAGAATAGGATCATACAAAAAGCAGTAGCAGTTCTAATGCAAGCATAAGAGAGAAGAGAATGGGCGATATCGGAATGATCAAAGGGGGTTGGCTTGCCTGGTTGCTCTGGCAAGAAGGAGGGGTCGTCAACACCGTAGTCGATCACCGGGGCATCTTCGGTCTCAGGGTCTACCGGAGAGAAGAGGGGGGAGAAACAATAAATACAAAGCATACAGATGCAATAAAGAAGCACGACAAGATAACACGTAGCTCTAGGGTGCTCTAACGCGGTGGTACACGGTACCGGCGAAGGGGGATATCACTCGGGAAAGTATCCCCGGTGTTTCGTGTTTTCGGACAGATGAAACGGAGGGGAAAGTTGCAGGTTCACTGTGATAGAGATGTGTGGCGGACGAACGGACCACGTATTCGGATTCGTCTCGTCGTTCTGAGCGATTTTCATATATAAAACATTTTCATCCGAGTTACAGATTATTTATATGATTTTTAAAATAATTAAACAATATTATGTAATTATTTTTATTAAAAAGGGAATTATGACGTCCGCCTGACGTCATCATAACGTCAGCAATCAACAGGGTTGACCAGGGTCATCCCTGACATGTGGGTCCGCTTTGTCATAGAGCTAGCTAATTAACAGGGTTAACTTAACTAATTTACTTAATTAGGCTTATTAAACAGAGTTAATTAATTACTTAATTAATTAATTTTTCCTATTTCTTTTAAACCTCATTTCTTTTTTTAAGGAAAGGGGCTGGGGGGCTCCACTTGTAAGTGGCCCAGCAGCCATTTGGGTGCTGGGCTTACGGGCGTAACGGGCGGGCGTAACAGGTATCGCCCGAGGCCACTTGCGGCCAGGGAGGGCGCGACCCTGGAGGCCGGCCGGGGCCAGCGGCGGCCTGAGGCGGGAGGGGCCGCAGCGGCCGGAGGTGGGAGGGACCGCGGGGTCAGGCGGGCGTGCAGGGGAGGCCGCGAGCGCGCGGCGTAGGGCGATGAGACCAGGGGGGCAGGGCGGCGATGACCGCGGCCGCGGGATGGCGTGGCCAGGCCAGGCGGCCGCGGCTGGCCCGGTCGGGGCCACGCGATGGCGGCGGGGTGAGCGGCGACGGCCTGGCTCAGCCGAAGGGCGGGCATGGTCGGGGGCTGCGCGTCGAGGAGCTGAGGCGAGGCCAGGGCTAGGCGGTGATGGCCGCGCCGCGGGCAGCGGGCAGCAGGACACCCGTGACGGCGGCACACAGCGAGCGGACAGAGGCGGCAATGCGGGAGGAGCAACGGGCCGCGGCGGTCATCGCGACAGCAGCAGGTCGTGGCGAAGCTACACGCGGGCGCGCACGTACAACAGCGGCAGAGCAGGAGGAGCAGCCGCACGTACGCGTACACAGGGGGTGTCGTGGAATTAGCACGGCAGATGTCCGGATCAACGGACTTAGTGTTGAGGTGCGCATCTATGTGGTAGCTTGAAGGGGTTGAGCGGAATCGAGAGACGCGATGCAAGACACGGATTTAGACAGCTTCGGGCCCCGGGAAACATCATCCGGAATAGCCCTACGTGCTGTTTGAGGCTAGGTCTCATTGATCCTCATGGTGTCGCCGGTAAACCGGCTCTTGGTGTCTAACCCTAGAAACTTGTCTAAACCTCTCCTCTAAACTTGTCTACTTGTGGTTTGTCTAAAACTTGTCCTCTTTGGGGAGCCCTGCCCCTCCTTATATATGTTGAAGGGGCCGGTTTACATGACTAGTCCTAGTAGGACTAGGTTTGATCTATTACAAGGAGTCCTAGTCTTGCTTCCTTTATGGAGAATATTCCTTGTGCTTTATTATTAAACCGGCCCACAATTAATATGAACCGGCCTTCTGGGCCTTGGGCCTTGTCATCCATAATCCATACGCCGGGTTACCAGTGAATAATTTTATTTAGGCAGGTTGCTTGTAAACCGTCTGGTGATAACGGATCGCCAGTGAATCACCAAGTGTAAACCGCCAAGTCCGGCCGGGTTATAATTCCGGCCGGTTCATACCGCGGGGGTATATCCCCGACATTAGCCCCCAAGTTTAGCTTGGATGTGTCCATGGTAAACTTTATGCTGCAAAATAAACACAAGAACAAATTGATAGGTTGTGCTCCGGGTTATGAATTCTTGTAAACCGGCACCTGATCATCTTTAAGTCCTCATCCTTCCTTCTTCTAGAAAATCCGGGTCAACAGACCAACTTCATAATCAACTTGCTTGCAAAAGAAATATTGTAAATAAATAATCCATTTGAATCGGCCTTCCAATGTTCTGACTTGACAAAAATATTGATCTTCAAATATTTCATTGATATCCAACCGGTTTGGAGATGTAGAACTTGCCGGTTTATGATTGCCAAAATTGCCGGGTCACACAATTAATCCGGATTTGCCAGAACTGAAAATTTGAAGATGTTCCTCCTTTATATGCATATTACCTATAGCCCCCAAGTGCCGGGTCATTATGTAATAATGAGCAGGGACTTTGTATATACTTCATTGAGAATAGCCTTGTATAATCTTGAAGAAATCCGGATTGTTCATCCCAATCACTATGAAACTGAATATTCCATATTATGTAGCCCCCAAGTGCCGGGTCATTATGCAATAATGAACAGGGACTTTGAAAAATATGATCATGTAAACTTGAATAGCAACATATAGCCCCCAAGTGCCGGGTCCTTATGCAATAATGATCAGGGACTTTGTAGATATAATTATTGAAATGAACATTATATAATGTAACTTCCATCGTGGGGTTTGAATCCACGTCCACAAGGTTAAGAGCTTTGTGCTTTACCAACTGAGCTAGACGGGCCTTTCAATATAATATAATGGATGAATCCTTGTGTACCTTGAATTGTTGATAGGAGCGATTGGTAGCCCCCAAGTTCCGGTTTAGCTACATTTAGAAGGTGAACCGGTACTTCCAGATAAAGCAAATGATCTTTCCATTAGCCCCCAAGTGTCAAGTAGACAACTTGCTTGTGTGCTTGAGACTTGTGTATTTGAATTGCTGCTGTTTACTGCTTCAACTGCCCATTAGCCCCCAAGTGTCAAGTAGACAACTTGTTTGTGTGCTTGAGACTTGTGTATTTGATGTAATCTCAATCTGAATAATGTAGCCCCCAAGTGCCGGGTTGTAAGCCTGCAGCAACTCGGGACTATTCGTTTGTAGAATAAATCACTTCCATCGTTGAAATAATATCTGTTGCGCTTTAAAGCGACTTTGAAAACCTCAATCATAATATTGATAACCATAATAGGAATCCAGCCATATTGGCTATTGAAGAATATAATCCGGTTTGAAGACCGGTTTCAATGATGTTTGATCACAATCGGGCCGGGTTTAATAAACACCGGTCATTATTTTATCTCATACTGGCGACTTATAGTCAAAACCAGGCCGGTTTAAGGAACACCGGTCATCATAACTGATCATATGTTACCAAATATATATTTGAAAATAAAATACTTCATACCTGCGATCAAAATATGCTTGATATTCTTAATCCGGCGAAACTTGCTATTTTCTGAGGGAGTCTTTGATAGATCCAATAATAATTCCGGGCTTGATAACAGACACCGGTTCACTTTGTTCAGAAATTTGTGACTTTTGCCTGATATGCGATCCGGGTTTTAATGAACGCCGGTTTAATTCTCGCTGGTGTGCATGACCCAGACTTATAACATTATAGATAGGTGGTCAACTTCTGGAGTTGTTCCACTCGGTTTAAAAAGGTTATGAAACACAAAAAACATCAAGAAACACACAATTCTTGTAAATCAAACTATGTAATCGAGGCTTTTTCAAAGAGCTGCCAGGCTCAAAACTGTTCAAAGAGCCGGGCCATCATTTGAACGCGGATTGATACCGACTGCGGATTGATACCGACTGCGGATTGATACCGACTGCGGATTGATACCGACTGCGGATTGATACCGACTGCGGATTGATACCGACTGCGGATTGATACCGACTCCGGATTGATACCGACTGCGGATTGATACCGACTGCGGATTGATACCGACTGCGGATTGATACCGACTCCGGATTGATACCGACTGCGGATTGATACCGACTCCGGATTGATACCGACTGCGGATTGATACCGACTTGTTCAGGGAACCCAAAATTTCATAATATAACCATTCAAGAGGTGTGTGGGCGATACCACTGTCCTCAGGGGCCTCTGACATTCCTCCTAACCCGGCCGGGGTTTTCCCTTTTTATGAGGTTGTCCTCTTCTTGAACCGGACATAATCTCTTGTTCCCGAGAGTTGTACCACTCCTTTGTGCATATGCCCTGCACAACCAGACAGACTGATCAAAGCATCTTGCTTTCTTAAAAAATAATAAATAATAAGAGAAGTAATATTGTAGATGGATATCACCTGAGTGTATTTGAGCCGGTATGTTGAATAGACCGGATCACAGGGTGGACAGTAAACGACCGCAGTACCAGAGGCGGATCAAACAATTAAACCGGCTGTGGGGTTGTAAACCGGTGTGGGGACGAACAAGTTGTCTTTCGTGTTGTAAACCGGTGCTGTCGCGTATGACGGTCACGGCTTTGTAAATCGGCACGGGAGTCCGTTGAGTAACGACGACCACTCGTGCCAAATGATGTTTGGCGTGCCTCCATCTTCGCGGTATAATACCACTTTGCAATGAATGATTTTCCTGCATATAAAATACAGCAGGGCGAGGTATTTTTGCTTGGATGAATTAATATGTATTAAGAAATAAATAAGATAGATATCACCTGATTCGCCCGGACAACAGACGAGTTGGCCGTGGTACTGTAAACCGGTGCGGACGAGCGAGTTTTATCGCAGGCGCGGACAGCTGCATCGGCCTTGTGTTGATGTAGACCGGACTACGGGAGACAGCGGCCTCTGCGTGCTTTATTGGGCGATTCGCACGATCCTCGCGAGTTGATGCAGACTTGGACCGCGGGGACGACGGCTTGCACGCATGTCTATCGAGCAGTGTGACATGGCTGAACGCTAGTGCATGTACTCTGTATCCGCGGTACAATGGCATAAAAATTTGTCCTGTATAAAAATATTACAGGGCAGAGTAATTGTTCTTTGACAAAAAACAATAAGTGTTTAATAAGATAAATTTAGATAAACATCACCTGATTTGTCCGGACGATAAATGATCATTTGTAACGTCCGTGGATGACCTCTGAGTAACCGATATGCTACGAAAAATCTTTCCATTGGTATCTTTTGGTGTGAGAAGAATTCCCATCCTCAAAAAGAGCTTTTGGAGCCTGTCATTGTAAGCCCTTGTATTTTTAACTGATATTCCTATGCTTATTTTGATCTTCCATAAAAACCCGGCCAGTCTCTATCATCCAAACTTTGCTGTCATTATAACCAGCAGTATAGGAACAGCATTAACATTGTTGATGTCCCGACTGTCCCAGCTTAACGCTCCATGGTAACAAACTATTGAGGGCACGTTGTTGATATCCGACTGTCCCAGCTTAACGCTCTCCACGTGCAGCGTCGTGAGGCTGGCGAACGCGCTGGGGCATGCGTCCAGGCAAGACAGGAAACGCGCAGCGTGAACGGCGAGGTCCTCGTCCGTGCACCGGGTGTCCATCTTCTCGCCCAGGATCACGAATGTCGCCTTGGCGATGCTGCAGCCGCGCGCCATGGTGTCGTCGAGGGCGCAGACGATGCCCATGGACTCGTCTCCCAGGTAGAATCGCAGGTAGAGGGCGCAGACGGCCTGCTGCTGGTCTGGTCCCTGCGGGCCAGCAGGCCCTTGCTGCTTCTACTACGGACAAGTTGGCCGGAGCCTTCTTGGATAGAACGGACTTGGAGCCGTCATCTTCAAGCTTGTGACGCTTAACGTCTAAGGTGATGCGACTGATCGCGCGTGGGAGATGCCTCCACCGTCTGCTTAAGATGCTGCTTCTTGCGGCGCCTCGTACGTCCAGACGATCTAGAACGGACAGAAGAATGTCATCCGGCAACTTACTAAGCATGTCTTCCTGCTGCTGCTCCACTTCCTGGATGCACCGTGTGTTACTGGCCGTGATCTGGAGCCGCGCGGGCGGCACGGGAAACCAGCGTGGGGAACGGCCGCGGCAGATGGACAACCTGGCGGCGGCTCGTTGAGGTGGTTCGGAGTTGGAGCGGGAGGACCAAGGCGGAGCCGACCTGGAGCCGAGATCACCCGGAAGACGGCTTGAAGCTTCAAGTGGGCGCGAGGCCAGGGTGCTGGCACAAACCGGCAGGCGCTCGAAGTGGAATCCGACCAGAGGAGGTGCCGGCGTTGGAGGGCCAGGCGCCTCGAGGTGAGGTCGGAAGCGCTAATGATGAAGGAGTCCGAGTCGTGGCCCACTCCGTTTTCCGGGTTGTCTTCTCCAGGTCGCTCGATCGGGTAGTTTCCTTAGGCAGTAGTTTTGGTTGCTACTGTTCGCTCGTGCAAATAAATGTGTCACATGAGTATCCTACAACAGATCTGATCCCTCCGTGCTTGTGCGTCTTGGTTGATTGATAGGAGGAAAGGACTCGGCGGTTTGACCGCCGCACACCATAAAAATTACAGCGGAGAATTTTATCTTGGTCGTGGCGTTTTTTTCCAGATGGGAGCGGCGGAGCGGACCGCAACCCTAACTTTCCTTTAATCTCAATCTTGTATTTAGAGCTGATCTAGATCTTCTGCGCGGCTTCTTCCTCTTTCAACTGATCACGAGCCTCCCGATCCCTAGACGAGCTTCCCTCAAGAACTCAACACCACGGTGCGCAGGCCCCAAGGTGGGCGCCAACTGTCGTGGAATTAGCACGGCAGATGTCCGGATCAACGGACTTAGTGTTGAGGTGCGCATCTATGTGGTAGCTTGAAGGGGTTGAGCGGAATCGAGAGACGCGATGCAAGACACGGATTTAGACAGCTTCGGGCCCCGGGAAACATCATCCGGAATAGCCCTACGTGCTGTTTGAGGCTAGGTCTCATTGATCCTCATGGTGTCGCCGGTAAACCGGCTCTTGGTGTCTAACCCTAGAAACTTGTCTAAACCTCTCCTCTAAACTTGTCTACTTGTGGTTTGTCTAAAACTTGTCCTCTTTGGGGAGCCCTGCCCCTCCTTATATATGTTGAAGGGGCCGGTTTACATGACTAGTCCTAGTAGGACTAGGTTTGATCTATTACAAGGAGTCCTAGTCTTGCTTCCTTTATGGAGAATATTCCTTGTGCTTTATTATTAAACCGGCCCACAATTAATATGAACCGGCCTTCTGGGCCTTGGGCCTTGTCATCCATAATCCATACGCCGGGTTACCAGTGAATAATTTTATTTAGGCAGGTTGCTTGTAAACCGTCTGGTGATAACGGATCGCCAGTGAATCACCAAGTGTAAACCGCCAAGTCCGGCCGGGTTATAATTCCGGCCGGTTCATACCGCGGGGGTATATCCCCGACAGGGGGGGTTCGGGCACGATGGTGATGGCGGCCTACGGCGTCCAAATTGAAGAGGGGAGGGGGAATTTGGGAAGCGGTGCTCACCGTGGAGGCACATGGAGGCCCGTTGAGGGCTTAGAAGCGCAGAGGGCGGTCAGAGTGGACGGAGAGGGCCGGCGACCGATGCGGACGGAGGGGGAGAAGAAGACGGTGTTGGCGGTGCTCCTGGGCTTCGATCCGATGGAGAAGAAGATGAAGACGAAGGCTTCGTGCTTCTGGACATCGCAGAACGACCAACGATGGTCGGTGGTCACGCGCACGGCGAGGCAACGACGACGAGCCCGGTCGGGCGAGCGCATCGCGGTGGATTTGAGGAGGGGAGAGGAGAGGCGCGGGGAGGATGAGCGAGGAGAGAGGCTCATTAGGGTTCGGTCCGGGGGAGAGGCGCCTGCTTAAGTAGGGGGGGCGACGCCGGTGGATGGGCGCCACGGCGTCTGCCATGGCTGTGGCGGCCATCGGCGCTAGCCACGAGCCCCCCATGAACAGAGACTGGGGAATCGGCACTGGTGGACTGGCCAGTGGCCAGTTGGGCCAAGCCTAGAGGGGGAGGGAGCTTTTCCTTTTGCCATTTTTTTTTAATAAAACTGCTAGTGTTTCCTATTTAGTTTGGACAGTAATTGATTTTTGTCGAAGCTCAAACTATGCACAAAAATGCTATGCAATATTCTGAGTGCACAAAAAGTTTTGGGTCACTTGCAAAGGTTGAACAATTTGTTTATTTTGAAAAGGCCAATTTAAATGCCTTTGGACCACTTATTAAATTCCTAGGAATTTATTTGTGAGTCAAATTAAATTGGCTTCAACCTGACAGATGACCTAAAGAATTTTTAGAATGAAGCGAACATTTTAGTTTTACTGTTACAAAAATATTATATTTGACTTATCTTAAAATTGAAGTTGATCCGGGTTTGGATCGAAAAGAATTTTAGCAAAATTAATTGTGATGATGAATCACCATTAGATGGAGATTACTGTAGCATGATTCTCGGGGTGTTACAAATCTCCTCCACTATAAGAATCTCGTCCCGAGATTTAAGAGGTGAGTAAGGGAAAAAGACTCGGGAAGGACGGAGTTCAACACAAGATAGGTTCATGGGGACTATCTCGGTGAACCTAGCCTGGAGGCATCTCTCGAGTTGAAATTCAAGCAAGCCATCGAGAGCACAGGAATGAGGTGCAATTAGAAGCTTCAGCCGGGTAGGCAATCGTTCGTTGCGTGAAACAGAGGTTAAAAGGGCTTCAGAGCAATGGGAATAAGTATTGCGTATGTTGCGAAAATAAATCCCTAGGAATGCGGCTCGTGATTTACATACGAAGCCAAGTGCGAGGAACGATTTTGGAAAATAGGGATGTACAGGAGAGTCAGGTTTCGATCCTGAGGAACTGTGGGTTATGGGCCCACCATGTGGGTTAAAAGTAGAAAGGGGGCCGATAGCAAGGCATGTCAGATGAAAGACCGTCAGTTATGTTGCCACAACGTTGGTACCAAGGGCGAGGGACGAAGAGAACTATTTTCCTGCTCGTTGAACGAGGCGGGCCAATAGGCAAAGTTCTCATCCATCGGTGGTTACCGAAATGTTACCAACAATAGTAATTGGGTCTTACTGACAGAGTTGTACACCAAGGTGTTTACATAAGCAGAAACTTATTACTGCATAGATTATATGTAGATCAAAGAAAGGTTAAACAAACAAATGAAAAGGAAAATGTGTTTAAAACACAATGAATAGGAGTATATCATTCCCAAGATTAAGCAGGCTATGATATACGTGTCAGGAGATCAAAGTCATGACCATATAGATAAAAGGGTAAGAGGTATTATGATATGTACCCACACAACGTTGTTGGATAGTTGATCAAGAACATTTAGCAGTGTGCTTAGCATGTTCTTGTGGATCTTCGGAGTAACACAGACATGATTCAAGATAGCACCGACAAGACCATTGGGTAAAGTTCAGATTTTGAATACCCAAAGGATCCATCAGGAACAACTTATAGAATAAGTCTTACATTTTCAGTAAGGAAAAGATGAGGATGTGGCCGACGGGTTCAGCTGCAATCCATCATCATGTCATAAAAGATGTAATTCCAAAATTATGAACAAGTTTGTGTTGGGGCGAAGGCATAAATGTTTTCATTGATAACACAAATCATCGAGGGGCAAGGATGGTATTTCCCATCATGAATTCGATTCACAACTTGGAAGAAGGCAAATCATTGTTGATAGTGATCACGACACCTTTGTCGAGTGATTTCATTAGGATGTAATCGATCGGCGATGACATCAAGTCAAATGAATGATGGAGCGGAAGGTTATTGAAACCACTAGTACAATACAAACTTGAAATCGGGCTAGCTATTCAAGGCGAAATGATATGTCGAGGAAGATCGGCGTAAGCTTAGCTCATTGCCGAAATTGTGCTCCGTGAAGAAGGACCAGGTAGCACAGTTAAAAAGATGCACGATAATGATATAGCCGATCAGGCTAGATATGACTTGAAGAATTAATAAACTCATAAGCAATGGAGATTACTTAGAGCTACTGAATCGGAGGGTGGAATTGATTCACTTATCGGGGTCCTTGAGTGTCGAACATCTCAGAACCCGAGTAAAATTGCAGTCGGTGAGAAGTAATACTTGATGAAGAACTCATAAGAAGTAATATGGTTCTGTGACATTATCGAGATACCACGGGGTAATATTCGAAGGTAGATCATAATAGAGGTTGGACAGGTACATTGACCTGCAGAGGACAAGTGGTTTAACTTGTCCGAGAAATGGTATTTAAAGGAGAGCATGGTCGGAACCATGATTGAAAAAGGCGAGATCCCAGATATAAGATGAACTTATATCAAGGGGATAATTAATTTAAGAGAAGCTTTAATGACAAGATCTACATCGTGTCCATGGGCATGAACAAAAAGTTCAAGGTTGACTCCCACTTCTTCAATGCATAAGCTTTCATTCACTACTCTATTAAAAATGAATTGATTGCGAAGACTTGCCTGGTGAATTACCAGAGGAGTATGAACCTTGGAAAACTTTCGGGTTCGCACAGATTAAGGAAGGCATAATTTCAACCCAGCGGGGCATCTTAGACTCATACTACGCAACTTCAGGAGCAAATTATACAAGCTCGAAAGCAGAGCATGGTTGAGAAATCAGATGATATATTTTACCCAAGGCATTATATATCATGGCAGATCTCACAAGGTATTAGAATATAAAGGACGTTGTCGGATAAAATCCAACAAAGGACCCAGTGGTCTACAAGGGTCTGATGTGAGCATCGATACTCAACCAGAAGAAGAAAGAATACAGAGAGATTAGTTTTTAGAAACAACTGACTAATTCAAAACTCAAATGCAAAGGAGTTATGATTTCCAAATCAAGCGATCAGAAACAACCACTCTGATTAAGGATGGGTAAGTTGAAATGACTTAGGGGTACAATCGACAACAATTTGATTGGTCGAGAACTAGCTCATATTCGGAATGACGTCTGAGCTGGAAGAACGAATTCTAGTTTGGCTGATGATTGCGAGTATTTGCAACCTATTGAATCAATAATATCATAAAGTCAATCACAAAGGATTTTAACGAATATTGATATACATATGGAATTAACCATAATGCAAGCAGGTAAAACTTTCCAAAGCAATAGGTTGCTGAGGATTTTGGAAGATTGAATAGCATTTCGAAGACCTTTGTGAAACGCATGAACAACTAGGGATGAACGAATCCCCAGTGAGTGTGAGGAATTATTCATACATGTATTCATGCGGGATAAGGAGCTGCATGGGCATAAAGGATTCTCGGAATATCCGAGTATTCCAGGGTATCTTGTAATAACAAGAACAATTGAAAAGAAGGTATGGACGACAAGTGTATGCTATATCGGTGATATGGAATTGCAATGGCGAAGGGTACAAGGTATCGAGAGAACATCGTAAAGTATCTTCGGAAGCCTCTGGTGCAGCAGACCATTATCTTGAATGAAGGGCTCTCCGGGAGAAAGTATTTACGAGAACCTAGAGTTAGAGTCAGCACAACCATTTAACCCGAAGAGAAGAGATGTCAGAATCCCAGAGTATAGACGAGGAGTAAAAGATCCTAATACCACCCAATTGGCGACGTGGGCCCGTAAGCCACAAAGCCATGTTAGTAAAACAGTTTTTCAAAGACTAGACTCAACTTTGGCCAAGGAGTTGGAAAGGGGGTTCCTACAGGCAGTCGGCTCTGATACCAACTTGTGACGCCCCCGATTTGATCGTACACTAATCATGCACGCAAATATGTACGACCAAGATCAAGGACTCACTGGAAGATATCACAACACAACTCTAGACACAAATTAAAATAATACAAGCTTTATATTACAAGCCAGGGGCCTCGAGGGCTCGAATACATAAGCTCGAAAACACAAGAGTCAGCGGAAGCAATAATATCTGAGTACAGACATAAGTTAAACAAGTTTGCCTTAAGAAGACTAGCACAAAAGCATCAATGATCGAAAAGGCAAGGCCTCCTGCCTGGGACCTCCTAACTACTCCTGGTCGTCAGCTGTCTCCACGTAGTAGTAGGCTCCGTCGGGGTAGTAGCAGTCGTCAAGTGTGGCGTCTGGCTCCTGGACTCCATCATCTGGTTGCATCAACCAGCAAGAAGAAAGAAGGGGAAAAGGGGGAGCAAAGCAACCATGAGTACTCATCCAAAGTACTCGCAAGCAAGGATCTACACTACATATGCATTGGTATCAATGAAAAGGGTAGTATCTGTGGACTAAGCTGCAGAATGCCAGAATAAGAGGGGGAGAAGCTAGTCCTATCGAAGACTAGCATCTTCTCGAAACCACCGTCTTGCAGCAAGAGGGGGAAGTAGAGTATTATAACATAAGTCGTATTTATGTTGTTGTTCCAACGCTCCGGGATCCTTTCTCGACTCCCGAAGCAACATATCCAAACAATGCCTCAGCATCCAGTTCTAATTGTAGCGATCGGGATACAACTCCAAGTGTCCGTTACCGTAGGACAGGCTATCGATAGATGTTTTCTTCCCTGCAGGGGTGCACCAACTTACCCAACACGCTTGCTTAACTCCGGCCGGACACACCATCAGGTCATGCCCGCCCTCGGCCAAACAATACGCCGCAACCCGACCTAGGCTTAATAGAGAGGTCATGCATGCCGGACTAAACCCTATGTCCCCAGGGGTCATGGGTCAATCACCCCGGGAACTCCTGCACGTTGCGTGGGCGGCCGGTGAGCAGACCTAGCAACCACCTTTAAAAAGGTAGGAGCCTAACCAGTCCAACCCGGCGCGCGCCGCTTAGTCGCAATGACGTCAGTTAAGCTTCGGCTGATGCATACGACACAGAACGCCCATACTATGCCCACGTGATGGTTAGCGCTATCAGGCCAGAGGCCCCTCGGATCAAATATCCAAACCGTTTAGTGTCTTGGGAACGCGCGGTAATGAGCAGAGACTCACGATAATGTGACCCCATCGCCCCGTCTCGAGAACTTGCGGCAAGGGCGAGTGCCCGGCCACACCTCGTGTTTATCTCGTGGGCACCTTCCAGGTCAACCCGACTACACATCACTCGCAATTAAGCTCGCGCGGGTACCCCTCAGGGTCGACCCGTCTTTAGTAACCAGGTTCGGTGTAAAGTCATAGTAACCATAGTAACTGTGTGTCTAACACCAAAGGAAAACCTAAGGAAATCACCCTCGATGGAATCCCACTTGATGTTTATCGTCAAGGTGAAGGAAAGAGGAGTCACCCTCGAGGTCCACTCTTGAGGAGTTGCATGACAGTGTCGTTATTGGGAGTGGAGAAAGAGGAATCACCCTCGATGACCACAACCGATGAACTAACCTACAAGGTTAACATCAGAAGTGCTGATGAGGTCTCACCCTCGGCACTCGATAGTAACCCAGTAGTGTCGAGCAACTAAGGGAAAGTGATGTGCGGTGCCGGGTCCTGGTCTTCGATCCCGTTGATCGGGTCTTCTGATAATCCAGCGGGGCAGTCGGGACAAGGTAGGGGGGGTCACTGGTGGATCTCTAACCAGCCTATACTAAGCAGTTTAGTATAAACATGTAAGGTATGAAAGCAGTATCAACAACAGGCTATGCATCAGAATAGGATCATACAAAAAGCAGTAGCAGTTCTAATGCAAGCATAAGAGAGAAGAGAATGGGCGATATCGGAATGATCAAAGGGGGTTGGCTTGCCTTGTTGCTCTGGCAAGAAGGAGGGGTCGTCAACACCGTAGTCGATCACCGGGGCATCTTCGATGGTCTACCGGAGAGAAGAGGGGGGAGAAACAATAAATACAAAGCATACAGATGCAATAAAGAAGCACGGCAAGATAACACGTAGCTCTAGGGTGCTCTAACGCGGTGGTACACGGTACCGGCGAAGGGGGATATCACTCGGGAAAGTATCCCCGGTGTTTCGTGTTTTCGGACAGATGAAACGGAGGGGAAAGTTGCAGGTTCAGTGTGATAGAGATGTGTGGCGGACGAACGGACCACGTATTCGGATTCGTCTCGTCGTTATGTGCGATTTTCATATATAAAACATTTTCATCCGAGTTACAGATTATTTTATATGATTTTTCAAATAATTAAACAATATTATGTAATTATTTTTATTAAAAAGGGAATTATGACGTCCGCCTGATGTCATCATGACGTCAGCAGTCAACAGGGTTGACCAGGGTCATCCCTGACATGTGGGTCCGCTCTGTCATAGAGCTAGCTAATTAACAGGGTTAACTTAACTAATTTACTTAATTAGGCTTATTAAACAGAGTTAATTAAGTTAATTAATTACTTAATTAATTAATTTTTTCTATTTTTTTTAAACCTCATTTCTTTTTTTTTAAGGAAAGGGGCTGGGGGGCTCCACTTGTAAGTGGCCCAGCAGCCATTTGGGTGCTGGGCTTACGGGCGTAATGGGCGGGCATAACAGGTATCACCCGAGGCCACTTGCGGCCAGGGAGGGCGCGACCCTGGTGGTCGGCAAGGGCCAGCAGCGGCCTGAGGCGGGAGGGGCCGCAGCGGCCGGAGGTGGGAGGGACCGCGGGGTCAGGCGGGCGTGCAGGGGAGGCCGCGAGCGCGCGGCGTAGGGCGATGAGACCAGGGGGTAGGGCGGCGATGACCGCGGCCGCGGGCGGCGGCGTCCATGACGGCCGCAGCGGGCGCGCGCATCCGCGGGATGGCGTGGCCAGGCCAGGCGGCCGCGGCTGGCCCGGTCGGGGCCAGGCGATGGCGGCGGGGTGAGCGGCGACGGCCTGGCTCGGACGAAGGGCGGGCATGGTCGGGGGCTGCGCGTCGAGGAGCTGAGGCGAGGCCAGGGCGGGGCGGTGATGGCCGCGCCGCGGGCGGCGGGCAGCAGGACACCCACGACGGCGGCACACAGCGAGCGGACAGAGGCGGCAGTGCGGGAGGAGCAACGGGCCGCGGCGGTCATCGCGACAGCAGCAGGTCGTGGCGAAGCTACACGCGGGCGTGCACGTACAACAGCGGCTGAGCAGGAGCAGCAGCCGCACGTACGCGTACACAGGGGGGTTCGGGCACGACAGTGATGGCGGCCTACGGCGTCCAAATTGAAGAGGGGAGGGGGAATTTGGGAAGCGGTGCTCACCGTGGAGGCACATGGAGGCCCGTTGAGGGCTTAGAAGCGCAGAGGGCGGTCAGAGTGGACGGAGAGGGCCGGCGACCGAAGCGGACGGAGGGGAAGAAGAAGACGGCGTTGGCGGTGCTCCTGGGCTTCGATCCGATGGGGAGGAAGATGAAGACGAAGGCTTCGTGCTTCTGGACATCGCAGAACGACCAACGGTGGTCGGTGGTCACGCACACGGCGAGGCAACGACGACGATCCCGGTCGGGCGAGCGCATCGCGGTGGATCTGAGGAGGGGAGAGGAGAGGCGCGGGGAGGATGAGCGAGGAGAGAGGCTCGTTAGGGTTCGGTCCGGGGGAGAGGCGCCTGCTTAAGTAGGGGGGCGACGCCGGTGGATGGGCGCCACGGCACTGCCATGGCTGTGGCGGCCATCGGCGCTAGCCACGAGCCCCCCATGAACAAAGACTGGGGAATCGGCACTGGTGGGCTGGCCAGTGGCCAGTTGGGCCAAGCCTAGAGGGGGAGGGAGCTTTTCCTTTTGCCCTTTTTTTATTTTAATAAAACTGCTATTGTTTCCTATTTAGTTTAGATAGTAATTGATTTTTGTCGTAGCTCAAACTATGCACAAAAATGCTATGCAATATTCTGAGTGCACAAAAAGTTTTGGGTCACTTGCAAAGGTTGAACAATTTGTTTATTTTGAAAAGGCCAATTTAAATGCCTTTGGACCACTTATTAAATTCCTAGGAATTTATTTGTGAGTCAAATTAAGTTGGCTTCAACCTGACAGATGACCTAAAGAATTTTTAGAATGAAGCGAACATTTTAGTTTTACTGTTACAAAATATTATATTTGACTTATCTTAAAATTGAAGTTGATCCGGGTTTGGATCGAAAAGAATTTTAGCAAAATTAATTGTGATGATGAATCACCATTAGATGGAGATTACTGTAGCATGATTCTCGGGGTGTTACATTAGCGAAACTTGAAGTTGATCATGAGACTCCTTGAGAGAAGTATGTACACCTTTCAAGACCTTGTGAGCCTTGTCAAGCGTAACAAACTCCTCCTTGAGTCTAGCATGATCAACCACAAGCTTTGCCTTCTCGGAATTAATCACGAGAGAGACAACTAAAGCATGATCAAGATCTTTCCTTAATTTAGCATGATCATCGTTGTGTGACTCCTCAAGAGCCAAACAAAGACCACGCTCTTCCTCAAGAGCATTAGAGAGATCCGATATCTCATCGGCATAGTCTCGACTATGACCTTCCATTTTAGAAATGGTCTCCTCGTGAGCCTCGATCATGTCATTGGCCTCACCGAGTTGTTCCAAGAGAGCAACGAAGTGCTTCTTGGGTTTTCCCTTGAGTTTACTCATAAACAACTCAAATTCATTTTCTTCCTCCTTTGCCCCCTCACTCTCATCAATACAATCCGTCAATGAAGGATTAGAGGTGATGGTAGTGTTGATGTTGGGAGTTACCTTGTTGGTGGCCTTAGCCATGAGACACTTGGCGGTGATGTTCTCATTTGGTGAGTCAAAAAGAGATGAACGTGGAGTAGTTGCAATAGCAATGGTGGCCATAGTGACCATCTCATCATCTTCATCTTCATCATCATCATCCTCAACATATTCTTCTTGGGCCACCAACCCTTTGGGAGGGTCTACTTGTTGCGGTTGTTCTTGTTGGGATAAGACTTGGCCTTGTCCTTTCGGATAAGCTTGCCTCCATTGTCTTCTCTTTTCTCATATGGGCAATCTACAACAAAGTGGCTCACATTCCCACAGTTGTAGCATGTCCTCACTCGTTGCTTGCCCTTGTTGCCACTTGAGTTGTTCTTGTTGAAGTTGGGCCTTGAGTTCTTCTTGTTGCCCCAAAATTGTCGTGATGCAAGAGCCATGTGCTCATGATAGGCATATTTGGTGTCCTCGGGGCAACTCTCATCGTGATCCTCTTCCTCATCTTCTTCCACACAAGCCTTGGCCTTCAAGGCAAGGTTAGGCTTTTTTGATCATTGAGCTCTTAAAACCGCATTGTCGGCGGTCTTGTCCAAGATCCTCATGGCAACGAACTCATCCAACACTTCACTTGATGACAAAGTGTGGAAGTCCGGTCTTTGGCAAATGACGGAGGACATGGCCTTGTGATAAGGCATCATGGCCTTGAGAAACTTGCGCTTGATCCAATTGTCATCCGTGTCCTTGCTCCCATGATCTGGAAGTGAAACCGCAAGAGTGGTTAATCTCCGATAAAGTTCACGGGGATCTTCATCTTCGATCATAGCAAACTCATCGGCTTCATCTTGGACAACTTCATAGTTTGAGCGTTGAATGCTTGCGCTTCCCTTGTACATGGAACCAACATGCTCCCATGCTTCCTTGGCTACAGTGAAGGGTCGAAGATGTGCAATGTCTTCGGGAGGGATAGTATCTTGAAGTATGCAAAGAACGGACTCCTTGAATTGATGATCCGCAGATTCTCTCGGAGTTAAGTTGTCGGGATCATGTGGGTAGAAACCTTGCTCAATGATTCTCCAGAGATTAGTAGAACAATGATTTAAATGACGTCTAAAGCGAAACATCCAAGTAGAAAAATCAGAATTTTTCACAAACTTAGGAGGAGGACCAACGGAATTTAAATGCAGAGTAGGAATGGGTCCTCCATAGTGGGTAGGAGGAGCGGAGTGGGCAAAAATCCCACTCCCAATCTTAGTAACCGGGACTTGCTCACTACTAGCTTCTCCCTTGTCAGGAATAGCCTCCGACACGTTGGTAGCGGGACGAACCACTTCCAACGGTGTGGTGGATAATTTGAGTCCCTCGGGTAATTCCTTAAACATGCCTTTGACCTCGGTCACTAGTGATTCTTTCAGTGTGTCCATCGCCACATTGAACTCCTCATGAGAGACCGCGGTTCCCCCATCGGACGTAGGCAAGGACGGAGTTCCACCGGAGTGTCCCTCCGTCTCGACTATGTTGTCACCCATACTCTTTGGACGGTAAAGTCCTTATAAAGAGACGAGGCTCTGATACCAATTGAAAGGATCGATATGGTTGACTAGAAGGGGGTGAATAGGCAACTAACAATTTTTAACTTTTCTTAACCAAATTAAACTTAGCAACAAAGTGAGTTGTCTAGATATGCAACTAGGTGGACAACTTATAGGAAGCAACAATAACAACCACACAAGCAAGCATGCTAAGGTATACAAAGAAAGCTTGCACAAGTAAAGGAAAGAAATAACCACAAGTGGAGCTGGTGAAGACGAGGATGTGTTACCGAAGTTCCTTCCCTTTGAGAGGAAGTACGTCTCTGTTGGAGCGGTGTGGAGGCACAATGCTCCCCAAGAAGCCACTAGGACCACCGTATTCTCCTCTCGCCCTCACACAATGCGAGGTGTCGTGATTCCACTAGTGGTGCCCTTGAAGGCGGTGACCGAACCTTTACAAACAAGGTTAGGGCAATCTCCACAACCGAATTGGAGGCTCCCAACGACACCACGAAGCTTCACCACAATGGAATATGGCTCCGAGGTGACCTCAACCGTCTAGGGTGCTCAAACACCCAAGAGTAACAAGATCCGCAAGGGATTAGTGGGGGGAATCAAATTTCTCTTGGTGGAAGTGTAGATCGATGCCTTCTCAAGCAATCCCTAGGAAATCAACAAGTTTGATTGGCTAGGGAGAGAGATCGGGCGGAAATGGAGCTTTGAGCAACAATGGCGCTTAGGGAGGAAGAGGTGAGTCTTTTTGGAGAAGAAGACTCCCTATATATAGTGGGAGGGCAAATCCAACCGTTATCCCTCAATTCTGCCTGCAGAGCATGGTACTACCGCACTTAAAGTGCGGTACTACCGCACGGCCCAGCGGTACTACCGCACAGGGTGCGGTATGAGCCGGAACTAGCCCCTGTAGCGTTAAAACACCGGGCGGTAGTACTGCCGGAGCGGTACTACCGCACGTCCTTGTGGTACTACCGCAAGGCAGGGTCAGACTGGCCGAGGAGGAGTGCGGACTAAATAAAATACGTCCGCAGCTACCTCCGCAGAGTTACGGTCGTTGCAAAAACCCAACATGGTACTACCGCTTGCACGAAGCGGTACTACCGCGTAGGACGCGAAAGTAAAAAAAATTACTTCCGCGCCTACTACCGTACTAGTTAAGACGCTGGGCCGGTCACACGGTACTACCGTGTCCATGGTACGGTACTACCGCATGGTGCGGTACTACCGTAACCCTGGAGCGGTACTACCGTGGGGCCGTGCGGTACTACCGCATTCTTTGAGTGGTACTACCGCATGCCCAGCAGTGGTAGTAGTAGGACGCCACTGTTTTTGTAATGACAAGGAAAACAGCCGGAGCTCCAGAGAAGCGAAGGAAAGGTGGTGCGAATAAATAGACGTGTACGTGTTGATTCCACCCAAACCTTTCTGAAGCGGACCCCCTCTTAATAGTACGGCTTTCCTATGACTCAAATCCACCGAAAAGAACCAAAAGGAAACACCGTCTTCCATAGGTTCTGAGGGGCACTGAATCGTCTTGTGCCTAGGTGTGATATATCTAAAAATCTCAGTGCACACGATTAGACCGAAAATGCGTTGTCATCAATCACCAAAACTACTTAGGGAGAAATATGACCTTACAATAAGTATTTCCCTTGGTTTTTTAGAACCAAGGTATCAATCCAGGAGGAGACCGCGCGCAAGTCCCTCGCACGTGCACAAACAAATAAGAACTTCGCAGCCAACGCGATAAGGGGTTGTCAATCCCTTTACGGTCACTTATGAAAGTGAGATCTGATAGAGATGATAGTTTGATATTTTTGGTATTTTTTGGATATAAGAACATAAAGTAAAAACGGAAAAGTAAAGTAGATTGTAGATTGATATGTTGAGAATAGACCCGGGGTCATAGGTTTCTCTAGTGGCTTCTCTCAGGATAGCATAATTCTACGGTGGGTGAACGAATTACTGTCGAGCAATTGATAGAAAAGCGAATAATTATGAGACTATCTAGGCATGATCATTATATATAGGCATCATGTCTGAGACAAGTAGACCGAAACGATTCTGCATCTTCTACTATTACTCCACACATCGACCGCTATCCAGCATGCATCTAGAGTATTAAGTTCATAAGAACAGAGTAACGCCTTAAGCAAGATGACATGATGTAGAGGGATAAACTCAAATAACATGGTATAAACCCCATCTTTTTATCCTCGATGGCAACAATACAATACGTGCCTTGCTGACCCTACTGTCACTGGGAAAGGACACCGCAAGATTGAACCCAAAGCCAAGCACTTCTCCCATTGCAAGAACTATAGATCTAGTAGGCCAGACCAAACCAATAATTCGAAGAGACTTGCAAGGATATTATAATCATACATAAAAGAGTTCAGAAAAGAACCAAATATTTCTCATAGATAATCTTGATCATAAACCCATAATTCATTGGATCTCGACAAACACACCGCAAAAAGAGATTACATCGAATAGATCTCCTCGAAGACCGAGGAGAACTTGGTACTGAGATCCAAAGAGAGAGAAGAAGCCATCTAGATACTAACTATGGACCCGAAGGTCTGTGGTAAACTACTCACAACTCATGGTGAGGCGATGATGATGATGTAGAAGCACTCCATGGTAGATCCCCCCTTCGGCGGAGCTCCGGAACAGGCCCCAAGATGGGATCTCACGGGAAGAGAAGGTCGTGGTGGTGGAACTAGGGTTTTCTCTGTTGTTCTAATGGTTTCGGTGTACGTAGGTATATATAGGAGGAAGGAGGGCACCGGGGGCCAGGCGTGGGGCCCACGAGGCAGGGGGCGCGCCCCCACCCTCGTGGACGCCATGTAAGCCCTACTCCGTGGTTCTCAAGTCTCCCGTGCATATTTTGCTCCAAAAATATCTCTCCCGAAGTTTCATTCCGTTTGGACTCCGCTTGATATTCCTTTTCTGTAAAACCCTGAAATAGGCAAAAAAAACAACAATCTGGACTGGGCCTTTGGGTTAATAGGTTAGTCCCAAAAATAATATAAAAGTGTATAACAAAGCCCATTAAACATCCAAAACATCATAAATAATAGCATGGAACAATAGAAAATTATAGATACGTTGGAGACGTATCAACCACCCTATCATACCACATCACAACCATTTTAATAGCATGTTGGCACGCAAGGTATACCATTATAAACTCCTAGCTAATTAAGCATGGCATAAGCAACTATGATCTCTAATTATCATTGCAAGCATGTTTCATTCATAATAGGCTGAATCAGGAACGATGAACTATTCATATCTATAATACCTAAATAGTTCATCCCCACTATCATATTTCTCTCAACATGCAACCTATCCACCTCACATCTGCCACATCAGCATTCTTATAGTGACCTACATATGGGACCAACCACTACTACACCCCTGCCACATAAGGTTCGGTTAATTGCTAAGGACCCACCACAATCTGGCCTCACGACATCCTCTCTCTCTCCCTGACTGAGCGCTACAGAGCTTCGGCGTGGAGCGACCGCATCCCCAAGCCATCTGGCGATGTCATGATATTTTCCTAGAGCGTCCGCAGCCTCCGGCCTCTTAAGCTTCTCCATCGAATTCCTGGCCAGTTGATTTTCCTTGCTCATATTTGTCTTCTTCCCTCTAGTGTTTGCCTTCCATGTCTTTTTCAATCCCCAATCAAATATCAATATGGCTCCTCCACTTCTTATTCTTCCTATTAAAAATCTCCCTTTACCTACGTATATATCTCAACTGATTGGCTTGCTTCCATGGCAGGAACTACAAGGTCTCAAATTCAACGGGGATTTAGTTGGCGGCAAGGATCCATGGTGGTGTTGGACTGGTGGCAAAGGTAGCCAGTTCGCTGGGTATTGTCACCGCTGCTAGCTACCTCGATTGATTATATCATCGTCTGCATCGTCGACATTACCGACCAATCGCATCCTCAACGGCAACACTATTGCACAACCATTGACGGGGTCAGTTAGTGTGCAAGAGCAGGTATAGATTGATGGGCGCCCTCTACCAACACAATTGTAGTAGTCCATGGCGCCGATCGGGCAACATGCAAGCTCTGTTGCAGATCGATAGTTCATAGTTGAAACGGCAGGAAAGGCATGCAACCAGAAGGTGCTCCTTCTTTACTTTCGTCTGTTTTTTTATTTGAACGGAAAAAAAATTTGTTGCTCCTCCTTTGTTTTCTTTACTTTCGTCTGTTTTCTTTACTTTCGCCTGTTTATTTCCTTCAGTTATTTGTTGCTCCCCCTCTCCCCCAATTAATCCTGTGTAGAACATTTTTGCTACTTAATTTCAAATTTTGGAATCTTCTATTCTATTGTTATTATGTAAATTCTTGGGAGGCAAATTCATTTTGGTTTCTGATGTTGTCGAGTACTATCGGTGGCAAATCTGTTTTTTTGTCCTTGAAATTTTTGGATGGCGTGTTCATGGACCAGGCTCTGATCGTCGTTCACGTCCTTCAAAATATTTGTTGTCTAATTTTTTGATCGGGCTCTGTTAGTTCATTGGTTTTTTTTTTAGGTCCCCGCGCCTTCATGTTATGGTGTGCCACGCAATTTCCTCAAGTGCTTCTACATGGAGTCTGCAGACGAAGAACTGGAGGAAGGTGAACGGCAGTGAGCAGAGCTGCACATGTTTCTATTCTCTCACCTGTTTTCTTCCTCTCTGCCTCTCTCCACATCTCTTTTTCCAGGAAGGTGAAGGATGGACTGCGGTTGACATTTATTAGGTTGGATTAGATTAGCTAAATTGTTTGATTACCATGGTCACCAAGGCACTTAGATGTATCTATGCTTGGCCATAGAAGTCCTCCCTCTATATATGGTGTGTCGTTTAGTTTTCCTCTGTTTCAACCTACCGCCACTGATTGTCCCTACAGTTGCTTGCTATGTGATCTATGGCTCCTTTTCCCGACCACACTTACAGGTTAGTACAATTATTTGACTAATTGCACATGCAGTTTCATTATTATTTTCCCTTTCAATTTGATCATGCTATTACAAGTATATGATATATACTCTTATGACATGTGCAGTTCTATGTAGATTTCCTTTTATCAGATACTGTTGGAATCGGGTCGTTAAGAAATAATTGTACATAAAGGATCAAGAAACAATGATTGCTCATTTTCTGGTATATATGTTCCCATATACTATTATCAAATTTATTTATGTAGGATCACTAAAGGTTTGTAATTTTCTTTAATCTTTGGATAGAAGTCTTCACCTTAACCATGTAATTTGTTCTTTCCTTCTGTCTAATAATGTAGGAATAATTACCAATCGAGAATAAAAATGTTATTATGTTGATCCGATTCTTGCTAACAGTTTTAAAACACACACTAACTTGTGTTGTTTGTTTCAATCTAGCACCTTTCTTTATAAGATAAAGCATACTTCTATATGTACTTCAAGTACATGGTGATTAAGATGAATTATGAGGATACCATTCCTTAAAGGATTATAGTGTGTGTGTTTTATCTAACCTCGCAACTACTGGACTTTGTTTCTTTGAATATTTGTGTTATTTTGGCAAAACGGAACGTACTTATCCATACATACTCCCTACTGTATTACTCTAAGCATTTGACTGTTCTTTGTTTACTAGGGAGGTGTGAAATCCATCATAGTTTATGTTCTCTGGGAGACATTGTTTCAGTATATGCATAGTATGTATCTTCGAACAATAATTTCTGCCAAATGGTTGTTTTATTTAGCAAATGTAACAGATTATGTCTATGCGAGCTTCCTTTTTGTACTACACCTCATACCAGTGTCCTACTACTAACAATGATTATAAGACATCAATATCTGTACTTCATGCTTCATCCCTGAACATAGGATCTCTCAAGAATGTTTTGTTATCCTTTTTTTGCGGGCAAGAATGTTTTGTTAGCCTGAACGTCCATCTTAAGCAGTGTTGATTTTTTTAGCATATATTCCCGCAGCAACGCGCGGGGTATCATCTAGTTTACAAAAACAAGATAGGTCGAGTTCATACCAGCTTCTCTCATCTCAATCAGTCCATCATATATCGTCATTATTGCCTTTCACTCGCACGACCGAACGATGTGGAAAATAATAATAGTGCACGTGCATTGGACTAAGCTGGAATCTGCAAGCATTTAATACAAGGGAGAAGACAAAGTAATATGGGGTCTTGGTTAAATCAACAGTAATGCATATTAGAGCCACTCAATATTTTCATCATGGTCTTCTCCTCTTGACCCCCAAAGAAAAGAAAAGAAACTATTTACACGGGAAAGCTCCCAACAAGCAAAAGAAAAACGAAAAATCTTTTTGGGTTTTCTTTTAATTATTACTACTACAGGCATGGAAAGTAAACTAGTTAAAAGGCTACAACTATTCTTTTGTTTTTCTTAAGGTTTTCTAACAAACAAGAAAAAGACTTAGAAAAGAAAATAAACTAGCATGGGTGGTACAATGAAAAAGTATGAGCACCGACTACTGGAAATGAGTGTGTGAACATGAATGTAATGTCGGTGAGAAATACGTACTCCCCCAAGCTTAGGCTTTTGGCCTAAGTTGGTCTATGGCCACGGATCAAAGCTACTCGCTCCGATGTACGGAGGAGTGTCCTCTGGGTGCCACTGGTTGGCAATCTCCTCTGGATCCCACTGGTAAACCGACTGTCGATAAGGGTCAAGTGCAGGCTCCGGCTCCGGCTCTAGAGCTTGTGCCAGGCTCCAGTACGCATAAATGGCATCTGGCAAGACAAGATATGTGCCTGAAAGTATATCAAACAAAGAGGGTGCAGGCAAGGTAATGATCTCACAATACTTTTTATCAAATATCAATTTATACTTAAGCAATTTCTTCTTATCTTTAACAATAAAATCATGCGCTATCATACTCTTATAATTTAGAAAAGCCAGGCTAGCAACTTCTCCTCCTTCTCATGATGCCTAATAGGTATCCTAAAGTGTTCAGCAAGGCGTGAAGCAAAGATACCTCCGAAGATGGGGCCCTTTGTACGACCCAGACTTAATCGTTTAGCAATAACAGCGCCTAAAATAAAAGTGGTATCTCGGAACAAAGCATGGTGCAAAATAACAATATCAGGGGCACTAAGATTCCCACTGTTCCCGCGACCAATTAAGTATCTAGTAGCAAATATCGCAAAGTAGCGTAGAACAGGAAAATGTATACTAGTAATTCTTGCCCCTGAAACTTGCCTCGTTTCCCCTACAGCTATCATATCGATAAACCCCTCAACATCCTGACGATGTGGTTCCTCAAGACTGCCAGCAAAGGGTATCTTACATACTTGACAGTAAATGAAACTCCACTGAAGGTGGTGATTTCTTAGCATGAAAATGAAAGTTTTGCATGAAAATATTAGTGAGAAAGAGATATTGTTCATGCTGGTCGTGGAGGAAGTCGGTGAGTCATGCATTCTCCACCAAATAATAAAAGTCTTTATAAATCCCGGCGGCTTCCAAGAACTCATTGCAAGTCCATTCACACGGCCGAACTTCCGCGGTGCGAGGAAGATTGTATTTGGGCTTCTTATTCTCCTCCTTCTACTTATCCTTTGAGCTTTGACTAGAAGAGCCTCTCAACAATCTCCTCATCATTGTCTTCCTCTGAAATTTTCTGAAATTTTTAGTGACTCAAAATAAAATTGAACCAAACTCAACAACATTGATAGCAACTACTCCCACAAGTGTCTAGAGACTATAGCATGCATTAGAACTACTTGGAACCACATAAATTTGACATGCAAGCTCAAGAACAGGGTCACCTAAGCAGCAATAAACAAAGCACTAGAACAAAAACTAATTGGACCATTGGAGGAGTCACATACCGAAGAACAATCTCCCCAAACAGTTTTGTGAATGGAGCTTTGAGCAAGGAGATCGAAAATGGCAGCAAGATGAGCTAGAACTCGTGCTTGAGCTGGTTGGTGATTTTTTGGGAATAAGAAGGAGTGTGTGGGTGTTGGAGTAAGTGGAGGGGGCCACGTGGGGCCCACGAGGCAGGGGGCGTGCATAGGGGGTGGGCGCGCCCTGTACCCTCTTGGCCAGGTGCTGGCTCCCCCTGCTGTGTTCTCAATGCCAAATATTTCTTAAATATTCTGGAAAAAATCATATTTCATTTTCGGGGCATTTGGAGAACCTTTATTTTCGAGGTATTTTTTTTTGCACGGATAACTCTGAAAACAGACAGAAAATACTATTTTTGCTTTATTTAATCTAATTAACAGAAAGTAAAAGGAGGGTACAGAAAGTTGTGCTTTCTAAGTTCAACCATCTCATGCTCATCAAAAATCATCTACTAGCAAATATCGCAAAGTAGCGTAGAATAGGAAAATTTATACTAGTAATTCTTGCCTCTGAAACTTTCCTCGATTCCCCTACAGCGATTGTATCAATAAACCCCTCCACATCCTTACGATGTGGTTCTTCTAAGCTACCCGCAAAGGGTATCTTACAAACTTGACAAAATTCATATAGTGACATCTCCATAGCCTCATCATATAAGTGAAACTCCACTAAAGGTGGTGATTTCTTAGCATGAAAATAGAAATTTTGCACGAAAATATCAGTGAGTAAGAGATACTGTTCACGCTGGTCATGGAGGAAGTCGGTGAGGCCTGCGTTCTCAGCCAAGTAATAAAAGTCTTTATAAATCCTTGCGGCTCTCAAGAACTCATCACATGGCCATTCACACGGCCAAACTTCCGCAGTGCGAGAAAGATTGTATTTGGGCTTTTTATTCTACTCCTTCTGCTTATTCTTTGAGCTTTGGCTCGAAGAGCCTCTTAATAATCTCCTCATCATTTTCTTCCTCGAAGAACAATCTCCCCAAACAATTTTGTGAATGGAGCTTTGAGCAAGGAGATCAAAAATGGCAGCAAGATGAGCTAGAACACGAGTTTGAGCTATAGGAGGATTTTTCTGGAGGAAGAAGAAGTGTGTGGGTGCTGGAGTAAGTGGAGGGGGGCACGTGGGGGCCACGAGGCAGGGGCGCGCCCTGTACACTCGTGGCCACGTGGTGGCTCCCCCGACTATGTTCTCAGTGCCAAATATTCTTAAATATTCCAGAAAAAACCATATTTCATTTTCGGGGCATTTGGAGGACTTTTATTTTTGGGGTATTTTTTATTGCAAGGATAACTCAAAAAACAGACAGAAAATATTTTTTTGCTTTATTTAATCTAAATAACAGAAAGTAAAAATAGGGGACACAGAGTTGTGCTTTCTAACTTCATCCATCTCATGCTCATCAAAAGGAATCCATTAACAAGGTTGATCAAGTCTTGTTAACAAACTCTTTCCGAATAACATGAAACCGGAGAATTTTCGAATAACACTAGGTTACCTCAATGGGGATATGTATGTCCCCAAAAATAAGAATGTCATATTTCTTCTTGACAGTAGGAAGAGGAAATTCAAAACCTCCAATAGCAATCGTTGAAATTTTTCCAATAGAATTGATACTGTGGACTTGAGGTTGTTTCCTCGGGAAGTGTACTGTATGCTCATTACCATTAATATGAAAAGTGACATTGCCTTTGTTGCAATCAATAACAGCCCCTGCAGTATTCAAAAAGGGTCTACCAAGGATAATTGACATACCATCGTCCTCGGGAATATCAAGAATAACAAAGTCCGTTAAAATAGTAACATTTGCAACCACAGCAGGCACATCCTCACAAATACCAACAGGTATAGCAGTTGATTTATCGGCCATTTGAAAAGATATTTCAGTAGGTGTCAACTTATTCGAATCAAGTCTACGATATAAAGAGAGAGACATAACACTAACACCGGCTCCAAGATCGACAGACAGTTTTAACATAGTTTCTTTTAATGGAGCAAGGTATAGTTGGTACTCCCGGATCTCCTAGTTTCTTTGGTATTCCACCTTTAAAAGTATAATTGGCAAGCATGGTGGAAATTTCAACTTCTGGTATCTTCCTTTTGTTTGTAATAATATCTTTCATATACTTAGCATAAGGATTTGTTTTAAGCATATCAGTCAAACGCATACGCAAAAATATAGGTCTAATCATTTCAGCAAAGCGCTCAAAATCCTCATCATCTTTTTTCTTGGATGGTTTAGGAGGAAAAGGCATGGGTTTCTGAACCCATGGTTCTCTTTCTTTACCGTGCTTCCTAGCAACAAAGTCTCTCTTATCGTAACATTGATTCTTTGATTGTGGGTTATCAAGATCAACGACAGGTTCAATCTCGACATCATCGTTATTGCTAGGTTGAGCCTCATTATTAACATTATCACTAGGTTCATGTTCATTACGGGATTGTGTTTCAGCATTAGAAATAGAAATATCATTGGGATTCTCAGGTGTGTCAACAACAAGTTCACTAGAAGCATGCAAAGTCCTATCATTTTTCTTTTTCTTCTTCTTAGCAGGACTAGGTGCATCAACATTAGCTCTTTGAGAATCTTTCTCAATTCTCTTAGGGTGGACTTCAGGGTACAGAGGTTCCTGAGTCATTCTACCCCCTCTAGTCACAACTCTAACAGCATTATCATTTTTCTTACTATTTAATTCATTGAGCAAATCATTTTGTGCCTTAAGTACTTGTTCTACCTGAGTGGTAACCATAGAAGCATGTTTACTAATGAGTTTAAGTTCATCTTTAACTCTAGACATATAATCACTCAAGTATTTGATCATATAAGCATTACGTTTCAATTGTCTACCAACACAAGCATTGAAGTTTTCTTGTTTAACAATAAAGTTGTCAAACTCATCTAAGCATTGGCTAGTAGACTTATAACGAGGAATATCACCTTCATCAAATCTATAGAGAGAATTTACCTTTACTACCTGTGTCGGGTTATCAACACCATGTATTTCTTCAATAGGTGGTAAATTCTTAACATCTTCAGCTTCAGTACTGTGGGGACCCCGACTCGTAAGTCGTGATCACCGAATGCACGTGTACAGTGATCCCAGAGATCAATGCTCACTGAACACACAGAAGCTGAATAACAAGAGTCTTACATCCATACATACCATATTACACAAATAGGACCATTATGGTCAAGTCTTGAATATATCATCGCAGCGTAAATCTTCAATAACAACTTGGACCCATGCCATCTGCCTTAACCCTACAGGCATTCTGACTGGGAAGCGTCCTAGCTCGCATGTTCGTCACCACGAAATCTTCATCATATCCTGTTCTCTCCTGCATGGCCAATAAAATAACCAGTGGCAAGCCAATGAGTACTTTGAATGTACTCGCAAGCAACCCAAGTGTGATGACAGAATAATTATGCAAGGCTCTACTTCTAAATTGGCAGTTTTGCGGAAAGCTAGTTTTTCATATGCAAGTATGATCAACATATAACATGGACATGCAAGTGTCTGCAACAAGTATCAGGAGGTTTCAGACATCAATATCGAGAAAGAGTCATGAACAACTCTTGCTCACGCCCACCGTGACTCCCTCACAATCACATCAATAGATTTACCAAGCCGTGTTGTTTTCCAGAAACTTATGGACATAGTCTAAGTAGGACCACCCAACTGTCCTTGACCGTGGACTCGGCTATTCGAATAGTTTTACACTCTGCAGAGGTTGCACACTTTACCCACAAGATCCGGGGAACTTCCGTGTCATCCACGACCCGCGATACCTCAAGTACCCGGGGTAAGCACCCGATCACTATCTTTCCCTAGACGACACTAACACAGAGTCCACTCGATTGGTAACAGCCCCGTGCCAAACATTTCACATCTTAAAACTTGTGGAGTCTTGCTCCCATATTCATCACATACCACTGACACGGGGTACCAACGGTGTGTTCGGTGCCCTGTGAAAACAATCATGGCCGCCTATCCAAGCACGACCCCGTCCCGAGAGTTACCTCAAGTCACCCCCGTCACTAGTAATGCGGGTACCATGCTAGTACCGACCTAGGTAATCAATAATGCCCTTTCCCATATAAGGGTAGAGTGGTTGCGCATGTTTGGTTGGGACGGTAGTCACACCTAAATCTAATCCATCTCTGTAAACAACACTTTCACGAAGCCTCGGTACACTACTTCTTCACCAAGTAGTGCCCTAGTTCCTCATCAACTCCCAGGGGCATTAGTGGCACCCACTGGGTTATTTGCAAGTATGTCAAACCACACTTGTTTCTTTCCATGCATAACCCTGACCCATTTTGCGTAGCCAACTACTATAGCATATATCTATCTACTCCCACCCGCATAACCCTCATAGGAAGGTAGGGTCATGTTTGATGCAAGTTTCAATAGTAAAGTAACAAAGGTACCAACCAAAGTGGTCATCTCCTCTACATGATTCCGATGCATTGATAATAAGGTGCTATGAGACATGCATAAAAAGGTTTCTCGAACATGGTCAAAGGGCTGCTTGCCTTATCCTTCCGAGTCTTCAAACCTTCTGGTCCATCTCCGAGTACTCCGTTTATTTCGTCAACTAACGATGGAAACAATCATAATAAGCAACACAACAAAGCAAAAATAAAAGTGCTCTAAAAATAGGAGTTGGACTTTTCTGGGATACCTCTGGTCATATGAAAAATAACCAAGGTGGTTTCATTGGAGTATGATCAATGGATGGTTTGGCACATTTCAATATGATGGAATCAAGGGGTTTATGGATTTGAAAGAAGTGTACAGAAATATATTTTTGAACAATGAGCAAAGGCACCTATTCAACAAATCATGATTTTAGAAGCATCTAGGAGTTGGTTTCACTGGATTTGGAGTTCAAATGAATTTCCTAGGATTTTGCAAAGTTGGTAAATATGAAGAAATGGCTCATTATTTGGTGGGGTACAGAAAGTATTAATAAAAATGTTACAAAACTAAGTTTGTATGTGACAAGCACCTAGGAATTTGAACCACTGCATTTGGATAAAATTTGAGCTCTCTGTGATTTTCTAAAGTTCATCACAGAAAATGGAATACTGGCATTTTGATAATATTTGTGAAGGAAAAGTTTCTGGAAAAATGTGCATGTTGCACCAACAGGTAGATCAGGATTTTATGAACTACTAGAAATTCCAATCATCCAATTTGGAGTTTATTTGATTTATTTATGGTTTTTAGAAGTTTACAGAAAAAGAAAAAGGGAAAGAGAAAGGGCTTATACCCTTATGTTGCACACTGGGCGGGAGATAGCCGAATAGAAACTGGGCCGACCCAATGGCTCGGCCGCGTGCACAGGGGGGTGTGACGTCGGAGGCGCCTTCGTGGAGTACGCTTTCGCACTGGGAAGGCGTCTTCCTGCCGCCCCGCCTCCACTTAACCGACGTGGCGGCTGGCGGGTCGCTGACCTGCGGGGCCCAGCCGCAGGTCGTCTCGTCACCCCTGGCCTCCTTCTCCGGCCCGATGCCTGGCAAGGGAGGGCTTCGGCCGCCGGCGCAGCCATCGCCTGGAGATGTGGGAGGGCCGGCCGACGAGCTCAGGAGCTCCGGCTCTCCTTCCCGCACCCGAGGGTGGCAGCGGGCTCGCCTAAGGAAGCCCATAGCCTCGCCACCACAGGAAGGCCGCGGCGGCCGCGGGGGCTTCGGCGGCGCCACGCCAGGAAGAATTCCCAGGCCAAGGGGAGGACTGGTCCGTCCCTGGGGACTCCCTGAGGAGGGCTCGGACCTGGAATAAAGGAAGGGGAAGGAAAGAGCGGCTGAGGTGCCCGAATCCGAGCGGCGGTCGGCGCGGCACTCCGGCCATGGAGGGGGTAGGAGGCCACGGGAGAGAGCTCGAGGGTGTATGGGAGGTTGTTGGAGTAGTGGGAGAGCAAGAAGAGTCGAGAGAGAGCCCAATGGGGCTATATATAGTGCGCGCGTCGCTGCACCGTGGGCGCGGTCCAGGGCGCGCACGGGCGAGCTTCACAAAGGGGAGAGGAGAGAGGGTCAGGCGGGGGTCGGCGACGTGCCGTGTCCCAGACGTCGAGGCGACCTCGGGGGACATGCTGGGGAAGCCCGAGGCTGTCGGGGCATCGGGATGGGGGGCGGCTACAGTGCGCCAGAGCACTGTAGCGCGCTCCAGAGCATGCATATGGCTGCCATTGGCATTGCTCTAGCGTCCAGGGCGTGGCCAATGGTGTCCAGGGGTAGAGGCAGTAGTAGAATATAGGGAGGTGGTCTTGGATGCTCTGGGGAGCCAGTAGGAGAGGAGAGATGCAGAAGAAGAAGGAGAGTAGGGCTGTCCAGGGTGGTAAAATGAGGATTTTCACCCCTCAATCATTGAGCTCTGGTCAGGGGAGAGTTACTGGAGGTAGAAGATGACTTGGAGAAGCTGTGGTAAAAAGTTGAGCTCAAGTAGAATAGTAGAAGGGGGCAAAACAGTGGTTTTGGTAAAATGGCAGAAGGTGTTTGATGTGGTTTTGGGCAAGCAAATGACTTCCAATTCACATTAGACTTAACAGGATCAAATGTCACATACATTTAGGCCCTTCCACCAAATTTGAGCTCATTTGGGCAAAGTTGCCAATGTAACTTTGATGAACCCTAGAAATCAACAAAATGGATTTCTCAAGATTAGGTTAAGCAAAGCATCTCCCCTTGATGCACCACTTGGTGTAGTGTCATCATTTGGGGTTGTGAACATGTCCACAAAATTTGAGGCCCCAAGTAAAAAGTTGGCAATGTAGAGTTGTTCAAATTTGGATCTGGTTAGAAAGGGTTTTGGGGCACTTAGATCAAGTTGTCCTTCTCCAAAACTTGTGCCATTTGGCATATATGCATAATTACATCATTTTAGCATGTGCACCAAGTTTGAGAGCATTTGGACAAGTTTGGAAATGTAAAGTTGCTCAAACTTCAAAATGGATAGAAATGGTTTTGAGGGGATTAGATGATGTTTCCTTGATCTTCAAGGCATGAGGCTTTGTAAGATCATCAAACAAGTCATATTTAACATGATAGAATTTCCCTGGAATTTTTGGAGGATATTTCCTATGTAAATATTTCAAAAGCTTGAAATATCCAAAAAGGTTTAATGAAGGATTTGTCCAATATTTTGAACATTACCATGTGTTGAAACTCTTATATATGGACAATATATGTCCTTTGAGTTTCCCTGAATTTTGGAAAATATTTTTGAAATAAGTAAATAATTTTTCCCTATTAAAGACCATTTCTGGCCTTAAGAAAAAGCTTTTAAATAAAATATAAAAATAACTTTTAAAATTATTATTTTGTGGTTTATGGGAGTCCTATACCTAATAGGATTCAAATATACTTTTGGATAGATTTTTCACACCCTAAATAAGGTACTTGCAGTGCAAACCTCAATTCAGGGGTTTTTGGAAAACTAATTTTAGAAAATACTATTTTGCCAGAATATTTTTATAAGAAAATACTATATTGTTCTATACACATGGCATGATCATTGGGAAAAGGTTTTGGATCAAGGAGATGAAGTTTAAGAGTTGGAGGATTTATTTGATTTTTAGAGCACTAGCAAACAGCAGACAAAAATCAAATCAAGCAATGACCCAAAACACTCAAAAGTTTTTGCCAAACCACATTTTAGCATGATTATTAGCTTAAGTGTTGTGACATGAAAATCAGGGTGTGACAGACCTACCCCCCTTACAAGAATCTCGTCCCCGAGATTCCCAGACTAGGCGTGGAAAGGAATACAGAGTCTTGGATATGGGGTAGTCTTCACTTCTTCTTGTTGGTTCTGCTTCCGAGTGGTGCTCCATGGAATCTTGTAGTACTTGGTGGTGTGGCTCCTTGCTTGTTGCCCTCTTTGATGGAGATTGCTGAGGGGTCTCTTGTATGGGTTAGGTTGGGTTAGTTGTCAAAGGCTCGGTGATCGATGTCCTTGCGGGGACCGGGCTAGTTAGGAAGCAAGAAGTACTTCCAGAGTGGTGACCCATGGAATATTTGGTACACGGTGGGTATCTCAGGTGGTAAATCTAGCTGGTAGCCGTCTACTATATGACTTGCAGTGGTCTTGAAGAAGGTCGATAAATCTTGGTATGAGCGTCCCTTCGACACGGAAATGCTCGCCCCTTTGAGAGGAGTGGTTTGCAGATACGCCCGGTCTTGGACGCAGGAGTTTACTTCTTGACGACAATGGTCGGTGTAGTCCTTCTTTCTTGACATGACGGTCTTCAATCGTCTTCTAACCAGCTGCACAGCTCCCCCTTCGTCTTCGGGTAGTCAAGTATGTTGCCAAATAAAGATGACAACTAACTTGTCCAAGCACTCCATGAAGTCTATGGGGTACGCAAGGTAGGCTGTGGTATTGGTGGTGGTCTCCGTTGAGTACTGGCAAAGGTCCTCTTGACTTGGAGTCAAGGCTGGGGTCAGGATCTGACCAAGTTGTGGCTTGGTGGGGCTTAAGGGTTTCAAGGATTCTAGTGAGTGAGTGAACGTTTATTATCTTATCCTTAAGCACGGTTTCTGAGATGCCAATAACTCTATCTAGTATACCAAACGAATAACCTTATACCACTAAATGCATCCTCTCGTATAGACCAACTTCAATCACCACTTATGCCATACATAACCTCACGACTCTCAAGAGGCGGTCTAACAAAATTGTACTTGTCTACGATCCCCAAATCCATATGTATGTCTACCCCTAAAATCCATGGGTAGATCATACATGCTGCTAAGCTTAAATTAAACTCCACAATCCAAGCACTCAATCTATTCTTGCAAGGCTCATGATAATGCATCTCTATTCTATGGAAACACGTCATATGCCACTCCAAGATCTTGTTTCCTTCCTATAGATCAATTCCAATAGCCCGGTAACTTCCATCAATCACCACATAATCCAACAATTCTACAAATCCGATGTCTACGGTGCTCCGCAAGATCTCAAGTCCCTATAATACCCAAATACTTGGAAGGGCTATGCATTACGATAGTAAGTCCACCAAATTCCCACCATCATGGTCAAGTAATCTCCAAGGTCATGATTATATAGATCCCTAAATCAACTCCGACAAATAATCCAATCTCCTAGTTTATTGTCCACCGAGAAGCATGGTATCATGATCAGGATCATTGGTCTAAATCCAATTTACTCCGAACCATGCAGACATATCTAGCATCTATACCCAACCAGAATCACCTACTTAAATCCAAATCTCATGTCCAGTGAGAATTCCTACATGCTTCCCCAAAGTCATCCTCAAAATGTCAACTATCTGCTATCAAATATCCCCTGGCTAGGTCAAATCCTTATACCTCCAAGAATTTCAATTTGCGATCACAATAGCCCTGCAAATCCAAGTTGCTCCATGGTGATGAAAGTTACGCTACTCTATTAATCATGATCCCACCAACATGAAAACCTCACAATCCATCAAGGTCTCAGATAATTCCTCGAAATCACTGATATAAAGCCACCAAGTCATCTGTCTTATATCCTCAGATTGGTCTACCTATGGCATCGTCAGTTCTTGTGCTATATTAGGATGAAAATGTGCTCACTTACTGTGTCCACTAGTTCCATTACGAACCCAGTGTTGTGCGAGGTTGTAGAGGCTTAACTGGTTCTCTTGTAATACTATGGGTTAAGCACATGGTTAAGGATACGTGCGGGAGTGTCTCGTGAAGTCTCAAAGGGTCTAGGAATGGGGCTCTAGCCTGGAGGGTTAAACATAACTTCACGGGGTTGCACTTGATCGTGGAGGTTGTAGCAGAAGTCTTCAGTGCCAGTTGGTTGCCGAGGTAGAATCCTTGGTGCATCTTGTCTTGCGGGTCTTCAGTTGGGGAGAGAGAAGAGAGGGGAAAAGTAGCACAAAGGAGGGGAATGCCTAAAGGGGGTTCTATAGTGCAGGTGCAAACAAACAGGTGCAAAAAGGCTGAAACAAAAGAAACAAGGCAAGGAAGGTGATATAGTCGTGTACTTGTTGCCTAGGGCAACAGTGCGACTTATATCAAAACACAAACAATTAAAATCAAGCAACACACAATCATGGTTCTATTCGAACCATTGATGGCTTCTCGCCCCTCGTTGGTTACCCCAAGTGGAAGGTTTGAGATGCAGTGTAGCAGTAGTTTTCCCTTGGCAAAGATACCAAGGATCGAATTCCCCTGAGACTCCAAGGTTCAACAAGAAGGTGTCAACTGCTAATGGCGCCAGATACTTAGCAATTAACTGGACCTGCACACAGATACAAATAACTTTGCTCCCAACGAGTACAGAGAGGTTGTCAATCCCTCCGGCCTTGTCGTTTACAAAGGATCAAACGCAAGAGATAATAGTGATAGGTATAATTGCAACTAGTAAGTAAAAGCAGAAAGTAAATAGCGGATGTGATCAATGATGGTAATATGGACCGGGGTCCCATGATGTTCACTAGTGATGTCTCTCTCCCAAAAGACGATAAAACAGCTATGTGAGGTAAACGAATTACAGTTGGGCAATTGACAGAATTATGTGCGCAAACCAATGCTAACTATGCTGCAAGAAAGGTTGAGGCTCAAAAGCATGGGCGGTACGCCAAGGTAAGTAGACCGAAATCCATCTGCATCTACTACTAATCATCCACCTTGAGATATCTATCCAGAACATCTCGCTGGTATTAAGTTGCGAGTCCCACCCATAGTGTAAACTCAAAGCAACAGACAACTTCATTAAAAGAACTTTGCGTAAAGTAAACAATCCTTGCACCCGCGAGTACAAGCACCGTTGTTTTCCCCCTTGTGGCAACAGCACATCCCCTAGACTGTTTCTGTCACTCAAACTAGTCATCGAGGGGCATGAACCCACAATCAAGCATAACGTTCCCTCTTGGAGTTACTACCTACTACTTAGCCAAAGCAATAAACAACAACGGAGAACATGCAAGAATTACTCAAGAACATAAATATAAAAGAGGTAAATCAAATATATTACTCAGACACAATCTGAACATAATCTCACAATCCATCGAATCCCAGCAAACTCAACATAGCAACAGCATAAGGATTACATATGTGCCTCGATCATGTAGGGCAGCTCACGAGGTCTAATTAGTGAAGAACAAAGAGGGGATGAGAACATCACATAGCTACTGGTCATGGACCCATGGTCCAAGGGAGACTACTCACAACTCATCCGGGAGGCGTCCATGGTGGTGGACAGGCTCCCGGTGGTGATCCTCCCCTCCGGCAGGGTGCCGGGAAGAGTTCTCCTGGTGCTCCCGATCTTGGAAGCGCGGCGGCGGCGGAACATAGATGAGACCGCGAAAAAGGGTTCCGTCCTCGAGGGTTTCAGGACGCGGTGTAAATATATGCCAAAGGGGGGCATCAGCGGAGACCTGGGGGGCCCAGGCGCCCCCCGGCGCGGCCAGGAGGGGGGCCGCGCCACCAGGGTGCCTAGAGCCCTGGTGGCCCCCCTCCGGCCCTACTTTGGCCGCAAGGAAGCTTCCGGAACGCTGATTTTTTATATAATTTTTCCGAGATTTTTCTGGCAGTTTACGTAATGGGAAAAGCTGAAATACAAAAACAGCAGAAAACAGAAACTGGCACTTGGATGCACTGAGTTAATAGGTTAGTCCAAATATGATCAAAAGTGTATGGAAGTGTATAAATATCATAGCAATATCACACAAAAGAGGCATGGAGCAAGCAGAAATTATAGATACGTTTTGGACGTATCAACATCCCCAAGCTTAATTCCTGCTCGTCCTCGAGTAGGTAAATGATAACAAGCATAATTTCTGTGGTGACATGCTATTAACCATATAAGAACTTTTTACAGTCACATGACAAGTGCTTACTGAGACAATGAATCTGTAGTAATTAAGTTGCCTTATGAGAAAATCACAAAGAACTGAAAGTTTTACAATATGATACTGAAATACTCAAAAGATTTGTAATGAGCATGGTGTGCAAATATGATAAAGTGGTACCTCGCTTGCCCCCTTTAGTGGAGCAAAACATAAATGTAGGGGCACCTCCAAGGTTTAAGTGATGACTAGATACAATGATTTCAGAATAAACGATATCATAATCATGCAAAAGACAATGCTACTTTGGGACAATGCACATTACACTCAGAATGACAATCATGCTCTCAGTAGTTGGTGCTTTAAAGAAGGTGGAGACTCTCGAACTGTGGCTTTTGATGGCAAGGTTGAAAACCCGTGGTCGGAAACAAAAACTAAACATGTACCAGAGCTCTTGGTTTTAAAAACAGAGGTAATATTTTTTTTGGAATATGCATGTTTCGTCAACGAATGCTAGCAGATAACTCAATCACTTCTTGAGTTGGACACGTTTCGAGGAACGGCTCCCGAATGAGGACGATCACATCCTCTTAATCTCCTTTGTTTATCACTGCCAAAGTTTTCTGATTTCTCATGAACAAAGCGTGAAGGAGGGTTTGTTTGTTGTATAATTTTTTTAATGAGCCGGGCGCACTCTATGCCAGTTCCTTCTCGTATTATGGGTTTGCACATTAGACATGCAATCCCGGGGTGAAGCTTGTCCAACTTAAAAAGATCATGAACTAACTACTACTTCCTCATGAACTAAAATAGAGGCACAAAAGAGAAATGCTTTTTTGAATAATTTCGAGATGGTACATGAAAGTCTTCGTTAGGAATGGCAGGTAAATACCATGTATAGGAAGGTATGGTGGACTCATATGGCATAACTGGTTTAAAAGATTTTGGATGCACAAGCAGTCAGTCCGCTTAGTACAGGCGAAGGTTAGCAAAAGACTGGGAGCGACCAACTAAAAGAGCAATGACGGTCATAATCATGCAGAGCGACAAAGCAACATTGAATCAGTCATGGAAGTTATATCGCTACTCAGAAACTAAAGATCATCAAGGCTTGATAGACTTTCTTTACAGTCTTAAATATGCGTGAGCATACGCCAAGTCAATCAAAATAAATTCTTGAAGGAAGATATCACTAAACCATACCACATCATAGGCAAACAAATCATGTTGGTACTCCAATAACACATTGAGAACCCCCCAGCTATTTGAGACTAACCATAAGAAAACATGAACTACTAAGCATCATTATGCATATAGCATTTTATCATAGACATATCAACCAATGCAACAGAAGCCAACTCTCTTAATAATATAAGCATGATAACTAAAGAGAGTTCAGCGACCAACTAAACAAAAGCTCTTTAAAAAGATAAGCATGAAAACTAAGAGCTGAACATGATAGTAGCTATTGAAAGACCAAGAACACACACAGCAAAGATAGACATGAAAATTCTATGTTATGTTCTAGGTTGAAGTGGAGCGTGTTTCTCTCCCACACAAAGAAAGCTGAGTTCCAACTTGTTATGAACAGCAAGCAAAGCTAAAGAGAACTAAAAAGGAAACTAAAAGAAAGACGCTCCAAGCATAGCACATAACACATGAAGTGATAAAAATATAGTGGAACGAAAGACGAACTGATAATTGTTGATGGAGAAGGGGATGCACGGGGGCATCCCCAAGCTTAGACGCTTGAGTCTTCTTGAATATTTCTTGGGGGTGCATGGGGGCATCCCCAAGCTTGAGCGTTTGACACTCCTGAATCTTTTTATCATCTTCCCTCACACACTTGAAAACTCCCTTCATACATAACTCATCATAATCTGATTAGCGAGGTTAGTACCCATAATAAAATAATTGTTCCTTGCTGGAAATAAGGATATTCTTGAAGGTCTACTGTTTCTCAAGATTGCCAAAAGGTTTTTGCAAAGAAAAAGCAAGCTCAAGGTTTGCAAAATGAAGGAAAGGCAAAACAGGACAGAATCTCTGAAAAACAGACCAGCAGGTATTAAATGATTTTTTCGGGGCACTTCTGCAACTCAAATAAAAAAACTCAGAACAGACGCCCGAAAGACAATTGTATAGAGCACGCTGTCGAAAAAATTCAGACCAAAAAGATGATCTGGTGATTTTATACGAATTTTTCTATCCAAGGACAGAATCTGTTTCCTGGACAGCACGTCACAACTTTTGAACTTTCTTGCAATCAGAGGCTACACTTGGCACAAAGCTGAAAAGTAAAGATACAATGATGATGCTACTGTAGTAACAACATCAAGACACAACAAAAGCAAAATAAAATTTTATTCATTGTGGGCTGCCTCCCAAAAGCGCTTTCTTTTATGCCTTTAAGCTAGGCATAATGCAAAGAGATCAAGTCTTATCAAGAGTAAAAGAATAGCTAGCCCATATAACAGACTCAAAAGGTAACTTCATCTTCTTTCTAGGGAAGTGTTCCATCCCTTTCTTGAGAGGAGATTGGAATTTTATATTCCCCTCTTTCATGTCAATGATGGCACCAACGGTGCGAAGAAAAGGACGTCCCAAAATAATTGGACAAGAAGGTTCACATTCAATATCCATAATAGTAAAATAAACGGGAACGTAGTTGTCATTGACAATGATAAGAACATCGTCGATCCTCCCCAAAGGTTTCTTTATGGAAGAATCAACAAGACGAACACCAAAAGAACAAGAATGAAAAGGTTTCAATTTAAGCATATCATATATTCTTTTGGGCATAACGGAGGTACTAGCTCCAACATCACATAAAGCATAGCAAGAGAAGTTATTCAACTTAATTTTAATCATAGGATCCCAACCATCTTCTAGCTTTCTAGGTATGGAGGCTTCTACCCTAAGTTTCTCCTCCCTAGCTTTTATGAGAGCATTAGTGATATGCTCTGTGAAGGCAAGGTTAAGTGTGCTAGTTTGGGGATCTTTAGCCATCTTGTGAAGGAAATCAATAACTTCGGTAAGGGTGCAATTATCAAAATCAAGGTCACTACTATCAAGTAAAGTGGTAGTGGTGTCCTTTAGGCTCACTTGTTTGGTAGTTTCTATAGTCATAGCATCACCATTAATAGGTCCAATGGGACCAGGAGTGCATTGGGTGCTAAGAGTTTGGATTTCCTCAACAACTTGGATAGTAGCAACAATGTGGTGGGTAGGAAGGTTCTTAATTCTATCTTCTTCCTCCTTTTCTCTAGCCCATCTCTCTTTAAGTTTAGCCAACATCCTAATGTTTTCATTAATTTGCACTTGAATAGCATTCATAGGAGTGACCTTCCTCTCCTCGAGAGGAGAAGTTCTAATTTTAAGCAATTCTACCTCATGGGCTAAATTGTCTACCTTCGAAGAGAGATTATCTAGTTTGTTTAGTTTTTCTTCTACACTCTTATTAAAGGTGTTTTGGGTAGTGATGAAATCTTTAAGCATACTCTCTAGTTCAGAAGTGGAGTTCTTGGTGCTAGGATAAGCATTGTTGTTCCCATAGGAATTAGAGGGGAACGGTCTAGGATTGCTACCAAAATTACTCCTATAAGCATTGTTATTAAAATTGTTTCTAGAGATAAAGTTCACATCTACTTGTTCTTGAGCAATCAAAGAATTTAAAGGAACATCACGAGGATAAACAGAAGATTGCTTGGAAAGTAGAGACATGATCAAGTCAACTTTTTCATTTAGGGAGGAAATCTCCTCGACAGAGTTTACCTTCCTACCTGTTGGAGCGCGTTCGGTGTGCCATTGGGAATAATTGGTCATCATCTCATCGAGAAGCTTCGTGGCAGCACCAAGTGTAGTTGACATAAAGGTTCCTCCCGCGGCTGAATCTAACAAGTTCCGCGAGGTAAAGTTCAAGCCTGCATAAAAAGTTTGGATAACCATCCAAGTAGTCAAACCATGAGTAGGGCAGTTCTTGACAAGAGACTTCATGCGTTCCCAAGCTTGGGCAACGTGTTCATTATCCAATTGTTTAAAATTCATTATGTTACTTCTTAGTTGGATAATTTTAGCAGGTGGATAGTATCTTCCAATAAAAGCATCATTGCACTTGTCCCAAGAATCTATGCTATTTCTAGGCAAAGATTGAAACCAAATTTTAGCTCCTCCTCTCAAGGAGAAAGGAAAAAGCTTAAGCTTAACAATATTACCATCTATTTCTTGGTACTTTTGCATATCACAGAGTTCAACAAAATTGTTCAAGTGTAAAGCAGCATCATCTCCAGCATCGGAGAATTGATCTTTCATAACTAGGTTCAGTAAAGCAAGTTTAATTTCATAAGAAGGTGCTGAAGTGGCAGGTGTAGTGATAGGCGTGCAGATAAAGTCATCGTTGTTATGACTAGTGAAGTCACACAACTTGGTGTTCTCGGTGGAACCCATAGCAGCAAGCAAGCAAGATAACTATTTTTGTGATTTTCGATAAAAGATACTAAAGCAAAACTGAAAGGTAAACTAACAAGACTAAAAAGCAAAGGTAAAAGATAGCGTGCAACTCCCCTATCTTGAAGAGTGGAGTCCCCGGCGACGGCGCAAGAAAACTTTGCTTGATGGCTTCCCGCCCCTCGTTGGTTACCCCAAGTGGAAGGTTTGAGATGCAGTGTAGCGGTAGTTTTCCCTTGGCAAAGATACCAAGGATCGAATTCCCCTGAGACTCCAAGGTCAACAAGAAGGTGTCAACTGCTAATGGTTCCAGATACTTAGCAATTAACTGGACCTGCACACAGATACAAATAACTTTGCTCCCAACGAGTACAGAGAGGTTGTCAATCCCTCCGGCCTTGTCGTTTACAAAGGATCAAACGCAAGAGATAATAGTGATAGGTATAATTGCAACTAGTAAGTAAAAGCAGAAAGTAAATAGCGGATGTGATCAATGATGGTAATATGGACCGGGGTCCCATGGTGTTCACTAGTGATGTCTCTCTCCCAAAAGATGATAAAACAGCTATGTGAGGTAAACGAATTACAGCTGGGCAATTGACAGAATTACGTGTGCAAACCAATGCTAACCATGTTGCAAGAAAGGTTGAGGCTCAAAAGCATGGGTGGTACGCCAAGGTAAGTAGACCGAAATCCATCTGCATCTACTACTAATCATCCACCTTGAGATATCTATCCAGAACATCTCGCTGGTATTAAGTTGCGAGTCCCACCCATAGTGTAAACTCAAAGCAACAGACAACTGCATTAAAAGAACTTTGCGTAAAGTAAACAATCCTTGCACCCGCGAGTACAAGCACCGTTGTTTTCCCCCTTGTGGCAACAGCACATCCCCTAGACTCATGTTTCTGTCACTCAAACTAGTCATCGAGGGGCATGAACCCACAATCAAGCATAACGTTCCCTCTTGGAGTTACTACCTACTACTTGGCCAAAGCAATAAACAGCAACGGAGAACATGCAAGAATTACTCAAGAACATAAATATAAAAGAGGTAAATCAAATATATTACTCAGACACAATCTGAACATAATCTCACAATCCATCGGATCCCAGCAAACTCAACATAGCAACAGCATAAGGATTACATATGTGCCTCGATCATGTAGGGCAGCTCACGAGGTCTAATTAGTGAAGAACAAAGAGGGGAGGAGAACATCACATAGCTACTGGTCATGGACCCATGGTCCAAGGGAGACTACTCACAACTCATCCGGGAGGCGTCCATGGTGGTGGAGAGGCTCCCGGTGGTGATCCTCCCCTCCGACAGGGTGCCGGGAAGAGTTCTCCTGGTGCTCCCGATCTTGGAAGCGCGGCGGCGGCGGAACAGAGATGAGATCGCGAAAAAGGGTTCCGTCCTCGAGAGTTTTGGGACGCGGTGTAAATATATGCCAAAGGGGGGCATCAGCGGAGACCTGGGGGGCCCAGGCGCCCCCCCCCCCCCGGCGCGGCCAGGAGGGGGGCCGCGCCACCAGGGCGCCTGGAGCCCTGGTGGTCCCCCTCCGGCCCTACTTTGGCCGCAAGGAAGCTTCCGGAATGCTGATTTTTTATATAATTTTTCCGGGATTTTTCTGGCAGTTTACGTAATGGGAAAACCTGAAATACAAAAACAGCAGAAAACAGAAACTGGCACTGGGGTGCACTGAGTTAATAGGTTAGTCCAAATATGATCAAAAGTGTATGGAAGTGTATATATATCATAGCAATATCACACAAAAGAGGCATGGAGCAAGCAGAAATTATAGATACGTTTTGGACGTATCAACCATCATACGGACTCGACTGCGCATAGGGGGTACACGACTCATCCAACCCTAGGGGTTCTCGGACTCAGTGTCGTGACTTGTGCCTCATGCAGTCTTCTGAGTTTTCCACATGTGTTGTTATGTCCTTTGTAGTTGTTTGATGAACGATCCGGGTTGAGCCTGAAGAATCTTCAACAACTTCTCGCCTGATGAGATGATGTGGTGAAGGTGTCTCCTTGTAGCTGGCATTGACTTGGTCTTCTCTTGTCTCTTTAATCATGACGATCCCTTGTGCCTTCTGGGGCGTCGAGGGTACCAGGTAGGCAATCCTTTATGCAATGATATTAACAAGGCATAGTAGAGGTTCAACATGTCGGTTACGTTGATGACAACATCGACACCAAGAGCGGGGGGACGAAGAGAACCGTTTTCCTGCTCACTATAGTGAGGCGGACCAAATGGTTAGGTTCTCATCCACCGGTGGTTGCCGATACAACAACGGTAGTGACAGGATTACTCTATTAGCGATGTATATCATAATTTTGCATAACCTATACCCTGGTCATCGTAGGCCAATGTTGCATCTTCTTGGGGCACTGTCAAGGGTGTCACCATCTTCTGGGTCTTCATGTCCTCATTCCTCGAGGATGGATTTTCTGTTGGTATCGTCTTATCGTGGTGTCGCCACTCTTGCATGCAGAAGTGGTGGGTGAGTGTTTGGCAAGGTGCACTCTACGAGGATTACAGAAAATCCAGTGGTCAGGGGCATAAGGGTTCTAGCGACCAACAGTTTTGAAGGAGGAAGAGATTAGGTATAGCCTAGTTTTTGAAAATCTGAGAAGGGAAGAGAAGTATAGATAGTTTTGAAAACTAGTAGTAGTTTTGGAAATAGTTTTACCCTAACTAACGACCATGCTAACTAAGGCTTCCTACAGTCAGGATGGCTCTGATACTAGCTTTGTGGGGACCCCGACTCATAAGTCGTGATCACCGAATGCACGTGTACAGTGATCGCAGAGATCAATGCTCACTGAACACACAGAAGCTGAATAACAAGAGTCTTACATCCATACATACCGTATTACACAAATAGGACCATTATGGTCAAGTCTTGAATATATCATCGCAGCGGAAATCTTCAATAACAACTTGGACCCATGCCATCTGCCTTAACCCTACATGCATTCTAACTGGGAAGCGTCCTAGCTCGCATGTTCGTCACCACGAAATCTTCATCATATCCTGTGCTCTCCTGCCTGGCCAATAAAATAACCAGTGGCAAGCCAATGAGTACTTTGAATGTACTCGTAAGCAACCCAAGTGTGATGACATAATAATTATGCAAGGCTCTACTGCTAAATTGGCAGTTTTGCGGAAAGCTAGTTTTTCATATGCAAGTATGATCAACATATAACATGGACATGCAAGTGTCTGCAACAAGTATCAGGAGGTTTCAGACATCAATATCGAGAAAGAGTCATGAACAACTCTTGCTCACGCTCATCGTGACTCCCTCACAATCACATCAACAGATTTACCAAACCGTGTTGTTTTCCAGAAACTTATGGACATAGTCTAAGTAGCACCACCCAACTGTCCTTGACTGTGGACTCGGCTATTCAAATAGTTTTGCACTCTGCAGAGGTTGCACACTTTACCCACAAGATTCGAGGAACTTCCGTGTCATCCACGACCCGCGGTACCTCAAGTACCCGGGGTAAGCACCCGATCACTATCTTTCCCTAGACGACACTAACACAGAGTCCACTCGATTGGTAACAGCCCCGTGCCAAACATTTCACATCTTAAAACTTGTGGAGTCTTGCTCCCATATTCATCACATACCACGGACACGGGGTACCAACGGTGTGTTCGGTGCCCTGTGAGAACAGTCATGGCAGCCTATCCAAGCACGACCCCGTCCCGAGAGTGACCTCAAGTCACCCCCGTCACTAGTAATGCGGGCACCATGCTAGTATCGACCTAGGTGATCAATAATGCCCTTTCCCATATAAGGGTAGAGTGGTTGCGCATGTTTGGTTGGGACGGTAGTCACACCTAAATCTAATCCATCTCTGTAAACAACACTTTCATGAAGCCTCGGTACATTACTTCTTCACCAAGTAGTGCCCTAGTTCCTCATCAACTCCCAGTGGCATTAGTGGCACCCAATGGGTTATTTGCAAGTATGTCAAACCACACTTGTTTCTTTCCATGCATAACCCTGACCCATTTTGTGTAGCCAACTACTATAGGATATATCTATCTACTCCCACCCACATAACCCTCATAGGAAGGTAGGGTCATGTTTGATGCAAGTTTTAATAGTAAAGTAACAAAGGTACCAACCAAAGTGGTCACCTCCTCTACATGATTCCGATGCATTGATAATAAGGTGCTATGAGACATGCATAAAAAGGTTTCTCGAACATGGTCAAAGGGCTGCTTGCCTTATCCTTCCGAGTCTTCAAACCTTCTGGTCCATCTCCGAGTACTCCGTTTATTTCGTCAACTAACGGTGGAAACAATCATAATAAGCAACACAACAAAGCAAAAATAAAAGTGCTCTAAAAATAGGAGTTGGACTTTTCTAGGATACCTCTGGTCATATCAAAAATAACCAAGGTGGTTTCATTGGAGTATGATCAATGGATGGTTTGGCACATTTCAATATGATGGAATCAAGGGGTTTATGGATTTGAAAGAAGTGTACAGAAATATATTTTTGAACAATGAGCAAAGGCACCTATTTAATAAATCATGATTTTAGAAGCATCTAGGAGTTGGTTTCACTAGATTTGGAGTTCAAATGAATTTCCTAGGATTTTGCAAAGTTGGTAAATATGAAGAAATGGATCATTATTTGGTGGGGTACTGAAAGTATTAATAAAAATGTTCCAAAACTAAGTTTGGATGTGACAAGCACCTAGGAATTTGAACCACTGCATTTGGATCAAATTTGAGCTCTCTGTGATTTTCTAAAGTTCATCACAGAAAATGGAATAATGGCATTTTGATAATATTTGTGAGGGAAAAGTTTCTGGAAAAATGTGCATGTTGCACCAACAGGTAGATCAGGATTTTATGAACTACTAGAAATTTGAATCATCCAATTTGGAGTTTATTTGATTTATTTATGGTTTTTAGAAGTTTACAGAAAAAGAAAAAGGGAAAGAGAAAGGGCTTATACCCTTATGCTGCACACTAGGCGGAAGATAGCCGAATAGAAACTGGGCCGGCCCAACGACTCGGCCGCGTGCACAGGGGGGGGGGTGACGTCGGAGGCGCCTTCGTGGAGTACGCTTTCGCGCTGGGAAGGCGTCTTCCTGCCGCCCCGCCTCCACTTAAACGACGTGGCGGCTGGCGGGTCGCTGACCTGCGGGGCCCAGCCGCAGGACGTCTCGTCGCCCCTGGCCTCCTTCTCCGGCCCGACGCCGGGCAAGGGAGGGCTTCGGCCGCCGGCGCAGCCGTCGCCTGGAGATGCGGGAGGGCCAGCCTACGAGCTCAGGAGCTCCGGCTCTCCTTCCCGCACCCGAGGGTGGCAGCGGGCTCGCCTAAGGAAGCCCACAGCCTCGCCACCATAGGGAGGCCGCGGCGGCCGCGGGGGCTTCGGCGGCGCCACGCCAGGAAGAATTCCCAGGCCAAGGGGAGGACTGGTCCGTCCCTGGGGACTCCCTGAGGAGGGCTCGGACCTGGAATAAAGGAAGGGGAAGGAAAGAGCGGCCGAGGTGCCTGAATCCGAGCGGCGGTCTGCGGCGGCACTCCAGCCATGGAGGGGGTAGGAGGCCACGGGAGAGAGCTCGAGGGTGTCTGGGAGGTTGTTGGAGTAGTGGGAGAGTGAGAAGAGTCGAGAGAGAGCCCAATGGGGCTATATATAGTGCGCGCGTCGGTGCACCGTGGGCGCGGTCCAGGGCGCGCACGGGCGAGCTTCACAAAGGGGAGAGGAGAGAGGGTCAGACGGGGGCCGGCGACGTGCCGTGTCCCAGACGTCGAGGCGACCTCGGGGGACATGCTGGGGAGGCCCGAGGCTGTCGGGGCATCGGGATGGGGGCGGCTACAGTGCGCCAGAGCACTGTAGCGCGCTCCAGAGCACGCATATGGCTGCAATTGGCATTGCTCTGGCGTCCAGGGCGTGGCCAATGGTGTCCAGGGGGTAGAGGGAGTAGTAGAATATAGGGAGGTGGTCTTGGGTGCTCTGGGGAGCCAGTAGGAGAGGAGAGGGGCAGAAGAAGAAGGAGAGAGGGGCTGTCCAGGGTGGTAAAATGAGGGTTTTCACCCCTCAATCATTGAGCTCTGGTCAGGGGAGAGTTACTGGAGGTAGAAGATGACTAGGAGAAGCTGTGGTAAAAAGTTGAGCTCAAGTAGAATAGTAAAAGGGGGCAAAACAGTGGTTTTGGTAAAATGGCAGAAGGTGTTTGATGTGGTTTTGGGCAAGCAAATGACTTCCAATTGACATGAGACTTAACAGGATCAAATGTCACATACATTTAGGCCCTTCCACCAAATTTGAGCTCATTTGGGCAAAGTTGCCAATGTAACTTTGATGAACCCTAGAAATCAACAGAAATGGATTTCTCAAGATTAGGTTAAGCAAATCATCTCCCCTTGATGCACCACTTGGTGTAGTGTCATCATTTGGGGTTGTGAACATGTCCAATAAATTTGAGGCCCCAAGTAAAAAGTTGGCAATGTAGAGTTGTTCAAATTTGGATCTGGTCAGAAAGGGTTTTGGGGCACTTAGATCAAGTTGTCCTTCTCCAAAACTTGTGCCATTTGGCATATATGCATAATTACATCATTTTAGCATGTGCACAAAGTTTGAGAGCATTTGGACAAGATTGGCAATGTAAAGTTGCTCAAACTTCAAAATGGAGAGAAATGGTTTTGAGGGGATTAGATGATGTTTCCTTGAACTTCAAGGCATGAGGCTTTGTAAGATCATCAAACATGTCATATTTGACATGATAGAATTTCCCTGGAATTTTTGGAGAATATTTCCTATGTAAATATTTCAAAAGCTTGAAATATCCAGAAAGGGTTAATGAAGGATTTGTCCAATATTTTGAACATTACCATGTGTTGAAACTCTGATATATGGACAATATATGTCCTATGAGTTTCCCTGAATTTTGGAAAATATTTTTGAAATAATTAAATAATTTTTCCCTATTAAAGACCATTTCTGGCCTTAAGAAAAAGCTTTTAAATAAAATATAAAAATAACTTTTAAAATTATTATTTTGTGGTTTATGGGAGTCCTATACCTAATAGGATTCAAATATACTTTTGGAAAGATTTTTCACACCCTAAATAAGGTACTTGCAGTGCAAACCTCAATTCAGGGGTTTTTGGAAAACTAATTTTAGAAAATACTATTTGGCCAAAATATTTTTATAAGAAAATACTATACTGTTCTATACACATGGCATGATCATTGGGAAAAGGTCTTGGATCAAGGAGATGAAGTATAAGAGTTGGAGGATTTATTTGATTTTTAGAGCACTAGCAAACAGCAGACAAAAATCAAATCAAGCAATGACCCAAAACATTCAAAAGTTTTTGGCAAACCACATTCTAGCATGATTATTAGCTTAAGTATTGTGGCATGAAAATCAGGGTGTGACAAATACCTTTTTATTTCATAGATTTCTTTGCCTCTTGCATATCTTCAGGACTGAGAAATAGAATACCCCTTTTCTTTGGAGTTGGCTTAGGAGTTGGTTCAGGAAGTGTGCAATTATTTCCATTACTCAACATATTATTTAATAGCAATTCAGCTTGATCGACAATTCTTCCCCTAAAAACACAACCAACACAACTATCCAGGTGGTCTCTGGACGCATCGGTTAGTCCATTGGAAAAGATATCAAGTATTTCATTTTTCTTAAGAGGATGATCAGGCAAAGCATTAAGTAACCGAAGAAGCCTCCGCCAAGCTTGTGGGAGACTCTCTTCTTCAATTTGCACAAAATTATATATTTCCCTTAAGGCATCTTGTTTCTTATGAGCGGGAAAATATTTAGCAGAGAAGTAGTAAATCATATCCTGGGGACTACGCACACAACCAGGATCAAGAGAATTAAATCATGTTTTAGCATCACCCTTTAAGGAGAACGGAAATAGCTTAAGGATATAATAGTAACACATTTTTTCCTCATTGGTGAATAGGGTGGCTATATCATTTAATTTAGTAAGATGTGCCACAACAGTTTTAGATTCATAGCCATGGAAAGGATCAGATTCAACCAAAGTAATTAACTCAGGATCAATAAAGAAATCATAATCCTTATCAGAAATGCAGATAGGTGAAGTAGCAAAAGCAGGGTCATATTTCATTCTAGCATTCAAAGACTTTTCTTTCGGGTTAGCTAACAGTTTCTTAAGATCATACCTATCATTGCAAGCTAAAAGATCTCTAGCAGTTTCTTCATCCATAACATAACCCCCAGACACAACAAGCAATTCATATCTAGGGGGAGAATCTTCATCATCACTTCCATCAATATTATCAGTTTCAATAATTTCATTCTCTCTATCCCTAGCAATTTGTTCATCAAGAAATTCACCTAGTGGCACAATATTATCAAGCATAGAAGTAGTTTCATCATAAGTATCATGCATAGCATAAGTAGCATCATCAAGAACATGCAACATATAAGATTCAATAGCAGGTGTAGGTGTCGCAAATTTACTCAAAACAGAAGGTGAATCAAGTGCAGAGCTAGATGTCAGTTCCTTACCTCCCCTCGTAGTTCAGGGATAAATCTTGGTTTTTTCGTCTCTCAAGTTCTTCATAGTGATCAACAGATATAAATCCCAAGTGACTCAAACAATATAGCTATGCTCCCCGGAAACGGCGCTAGAAAATAGTCTTGGTAAACCACAAGTATAGGGGATCACAACAGTTTCGAGGGTAGAGTATTCAACCCAAATTTATTGATTCGACACAAGGGGAGCCAAAGGATACTCTCAAGTATTAGCAGTTGAGTTGTCAATTCAACCACACCTGGAAGACTTAATATCTGCAACAAAGTATTTAGTACCAAAGTAGTATGGAAGTAACGGTAACGGTGACAAAAGTAACAATAGTAGTTTTGTAGTGATTGGAACAGTAGCAGCGAAAAGTAACTAAGCAAGGAGCAATATGTGACAAGCTCGTAGGCATTGGATCAGTGATGGATAATTATGTCGGATGCGATTCCTCATGTAATAGTTATAACATAGGGTGACACAGAACTAGCTCCAGTTCATCAATGTAATGTAGGCATGTATTCCGAATATAGTCATACGTGCTTATGGGAAAGAACTTGTATGACATATTTTGTCCTACCCTCCCGTGGCAGCGGGGTCCTATTGGAAACTAAGGGATATTAAGGCCTCATTTTAATAGAGTACTGGACCAAATCATTAACACTTAGTGAATACATGAACTCCTCAAACTACGGTCATCACCGAGAGTGGTCCCTATTATTGTCACTTCGGGGTTACCGGATCATAACACATAGTAGGTGACCATTGATTTGCAAGATAGGATCAAGAACTCACATATATTCATGAAAACATAATAGGTTCAGATCTGAAATCATGGCACTCAGGCCCTAGTGACAAGCATTAAGCATGGCAAAGTCATAGCAACATCAATCTTAGAACATAATGGATACTAGGGATCAAACTCTAACAAAACTAACTCGATTACATGGTAAATCTCATCCAACACATCACCGTCCAGCAAGCCTGCGATGTAATTACTCACGCACGGCGGTGAGCATCATGAAATTGGTGATGGGGGAAGGTTGATGATGACGACAGCGACGATCTCCACTTTCCGGAGCCCCGAACGGACTCCAGATCAGCCCCCCGAGAGAGATTAGGGCTTGGCGGCGGCTCCGTATCGTAAAACACGATGAATCCTTCTCTTCGATTTTTTCTCCCAGAAAGTGAATATATGGAGTTGGAGTCGGGGTCGGTGGAGCCTCAGGGGGCCCACGAGACAGGGGGCACGCCCAGGGGGTGGGCGCCCCCCACCCTCGTGGATAGGGTGTGGCCCCCCTGGCCTTGATTCTTTCGCCAGTATTTTTTATATATTCCAAAAATATTCTCCGTTGATTTTCAGGTCATTCCGAGAACTTTTATTTCTGCACAAAAATAACACCATGGCAATTCTGCCGAAAACAGAGTCAGTCCGGGTTAGTTCCATTCAAATCATGCAAGTTAGAGTCCAAAACAAGGGCAAAAGTGTTTGGAAAAGTAGATACGTTGGAGACGTATCAAAGTACTCACGGTTGCTTTGTCCCCCTTTCCCACTTTTTCCTTTCGTCTCGGATGATGCAACCAGATGATGGAGTTCAGGAGCCAAAGGATCCTGATGATGTTTCTACGTGGAGTTCGGCTTCGAGGAGTAGTTAGGAGGTCCCAGGCAGGAGGCCTTGCCTTTTCGATCGTTGCTACATTTGTGCTAGCCTTCTTAAGGCAAACTTGTTTAACTTACGTCTGTACTCAGCTATTACTGCTTCCGCTGACTCTTGTGTATTCGAGCTTATGTATTCGAGCCCTCGGGGCCCCTGGCTTGTAATATAAAGCTTGTATTATTTTAATTTGTGTCTAGAGTTGTGTTGTGATATCTTCCCGTGAATCCCTGATCTTGACCGTACACATTTGCGTGCATGATTAGTGCACTGGCAAATCAAGGGCATCACAAGGCGGTGGCGGCGCCGGATGGGAGCTCATAGGCACGTCCTAGAGGGATGGCGCAGGTGCAGGAGTGGACGAGGGGGCCTCCACGGGCGCCTCGGTAAAGAGCTCCACGGGCATCTGGAGGCGGTCCACCGTGAGCAAGCACATGGGCGTGTTGGCCAGGACTATCTCCTCTGATGTGAGGCAGAGGCGCTCGGGAGAGGAGCTCTTCCATGGGCACGGGCGCCCGCAGGCAGGAGGTCAGGAGGTCGCGTCCTCGCCAGGACGGAGCGCCGCGGCAACATCTCCCCTCGACTGGTCTGGGCTGATGTAAATATGCCCTAGAGGCAATAATAAAGTTGTTATTATTATATTTCTTTATTCATAATAAAGATTTATTATTCATGCTATAATTGTATTGACCGGAAACTTAAATACATGTGTGAATACATAAACAAAATACCGTGTCCCTAGTGAGCCTCTACTAGACTAGCTCGTTGATCAACATATGGTTAAAGTTCCCTAACCATAGACATGAGTTATCATTTGATAACGTGATGTGATGGACAAGACCCAACCATTAGCATAGCATATGATCGTTCAGTTTATTGCTACTGGTTTCTTAATGTCAAATACATGTTTCTTCGACCACGAGATCATGCAACTCTCGGATACTGGAGGAATACCTTGTGTGCTATCAAACGTCACAACGTAACTGGGTGATCATAAAGATGCTCTAGAGGTATCTTCGAAGGTGTCTGTTGGGTTGGCATGGATCGAGACTAGGATTTTTCACTCCGTGCGACGGAGAGGTATCTCTGGGCCCTCTCTGTAATACATCATCACAAGAAGCTTGCAAGCAAGGTGACTAAGGAGTAAGTTGCAAGATGATGTATTATGGAACGAGTAAAGAGACTTGCCGATGATGAGATTGGACTAGGTATGGAGATACCGACGACCGAATCTCGGGCAAGTAACATACCGACAAACAAAGGGAACTACGTATGCTGTCATAAAGGTTCGTCCGATAAAGATCTTCATAGAATATATAGGAACCAATATGGGCATCCAGGTTTCGCTATAGGTTATTGACCGGAGAGTCGTCTCCGTCATGTCTACATCATTCTGAACCCATAGGGTCAGCACGCTTAACGTTCGTTGACATGGAGTGTTATAAGAGTTATGTGAATTGGTGACCGAATGTTGTTCGGAGTCCCGGATGAGATCACGGGCATGACGACCAGCTCCGGAGGTAAAGATCGATATATAGTATGATACTATTTGGTCTACGAAAAGGTTTCAGAATGGCCCGGGTAATTATTGGATCATCGGAAGGGGTTCCGGGAAGGCCACGGGAAGTTATTGGGCTTATTGGGCCAACGAGGGAAGCACACCAGCCAACAAGGGGCTGGTGCGCCCCACCTATAGTCCGCCGACCCCAGGGAAGGAAAGGGGGAGGGCTAGCCCCTCCTGCCTTCCCTTCCAAATGAGATAAAGGAAATGGGGGGGGGGGCTCCCCTCATGCCTTCTCCCCAGGCGCCAAAGAAGGAAGGGGGTGGGGCGCGGCCAGGGCAGGCCCTAGGGCTGGTTGCCGGTCCCTTGGGGGCGCCCTAGGCGGCCCCGTTCCCCCAACTATATACTCCGTATATGAGAGGAGGGAGAGGGGCAACACACAACACGATCCCCAAGCCATGTGCGATGCCCCGTCTCCCTTTAGTTCTAGTTCCTCCTCCATCCATGTCCGTTGTGCTTGGCGAAGCTCTGCGTATAGATTCACCACCACCATCACCACGCCATCGTGCCGCCGGAACTCATCTACTACTTTGCCTCTCTTGCTGGATTGAGAAGGCGAGGACGTCATCGAGTTGAATGTGTGCTGAACGCGGAGGTGTTGTACGTTCGGTGCTTGATTGGGATAAACCGTGAAGGTGTACGACTACAACCGCGTTGATAAACGCTTCCGCTTAGCGATCTTCAAGTGTATGAAGATGCTCTCCCCTCTCGTAGCTATGCATCTCCATGGATAGATCTTGCATGTGCGTAGATTTTTTTTCCATGCAACGTTCCCCAACACGGGCGAGGTAGGGCATGCAGACGACATGCAAGAAGGCTTGGGCCACCTTGGGGGTGAGGAGGCATCAGGTGGTGAGGATAGTGGTAGTCCTGGTCGTCAAGCAACAACGCGCTGGGCAGCGGCTCCGGCACGAGGCCGCACCGGCCGGCAAAGAGCGTGCCGACCAATCCGACCGCGGTCTGGATCCGCGTGATGTCCCCGACGGTGGCAATCGGCGTGATTAGGTCCGTGTGCGGGTAACCAGAGAAAGAGGTGGCGTTTTCGCGTCCTCGATGGTGATGTAGGGAAGCTCGACCCCGCCGGATCCGTGTCATCCTCTAGGTATCTGATGTGCGCCGCAACTGACATGCTCGAGGTCCCTAATCGCGCCGCTCTGGAGAATGAATTCTCGAGGTTGTGGTACCCAATCACGACGGATGTGGACGGTGGCCTACTCGTCGACCCGAAGGCAGCGCGAGGCTTACTTGTCGACCCGAAGAGGGTGACATTCCGCACGGGGTGACCCACGACGGTGGACGGTGTCATCGGTGCCGAGTCTGACGGTGGCGCGACGAACTAGTTGCTTGTGCCCTTGCCATTGTTCACCGCAATCGCCATGGCACTATGTGTGTTATGGGTAGCTGTTAATCTTAATCATCTCCCGTGCAAGAAACCAAACATGGTGTAGTTGCATGCGCCGAGCCAATGGGCAACCAAACAATGTGCCTAAACCGATCCCCTAATGCAAGCAGCGTCGATGCGGGCAACCAAACAAGGTGCATATGTTGGTTTTCCATGTTTTTCCTCAACCAGCCTCAGTTGGGCCAGGCTGAGCTAGCTAGGCCAGGCTCCTACGACAACCAAACACGCCCCTGATGATCAGTATATACATGCTGCATTTCGCCGGCTACGATACCAAGAGGAGGCAGCTACGAAGAAGGATGGAATCGAGCTGCACTTTTGCCTTGCGATTTTGCTAAAGCACATCTAGATGTGCCATAAGTATTGAACATCTAAGTCCCATGTCATTGATCTTACGCTGAGATTCGTATGAATATTTTCTTTTTCTTTTCTTTTTTCCAATTTATCCTTGATTCACTCACTTAGACATGCAATAACTACAACCCCCTTTTCCAACTTTCACTTGGACCTTACTTTGCTTTAGTCTTCTTTACTACTTGAAATACATTGACTTCAAGTAAACGAGAACACAATTCAATAGGATCAGTAATAAATAGGTAGTTTTATCTGCATGAGACACAATGACCAAAAAGGAAAACACAATTCAATATAGTCCACCTTTTTAACCACACTAGGTCCTTCTTTAGATGGCCACCCCAGGGGCTTTTGAGAGACAGTCCTACAAGGTCCGGCAACACCTACCGGCGCTCCTGAGAAGACGACGACGCCGACTGCAGCCATAACAGGCCAGCCTCCCGCTGACACTGAAGCGTGCAGTGGTACTGCTAGAGCGCCTTGCACTTGCGTGGCGGACCCGATCACCACCACCCCTCAGGCTGTGCAGCGGCTGTGGTCGGCGCCTCCCTACGGATCTGAGCCAAGTGCACCTAGTAGAAGATCACGAGGAGTCCGCCGAGACGGTGAGGCCCAAGCCTAAGACCACCTGCTAGGGACAGGAAGACACCAACGATGGGCTGACCTAATCGGAGGTCATGGAAGCCGGGGGGATGTGGATGCAGTGACCGGAGCGGTCACATGCGGGCATATGGGTAGTGGATGTCGGGGCCAGAGTGGCCATCGACAACAGAGGAGAGAGGGACGGGCTCACGGGAGGAGAGAGTTTGCTTTAGGGAGTAATGTCTCATCTCTTTAAAAGTACTAAATTGATATTTTAATATGAACTATAAACGGACTGAGAGCAAATAAATACACTAAAATGTGTTTAAATACAACCAAACCCACACCACTCCATTTTTCAAAAAGCATAGCAACGTTGACCGTTGACAGTCCGTACGCAGGTGACGCGTTGCGTTGTCCGCGCACGAAGCATGTCACGTCCTCACCTCTCACGCTTCCAACGCACCACGCCCACCACGGCAGGCCACGTGGACGCTTCTCCACGCGGCGCCTCCCCATTGGACAGGTGACTCAATCCCCTGCCGGTCCTGCCCCGTTCTATTTCGAAACAAATCTACGCACCAACCCCTCACACTTCCCATATTTCTCAAACCGCCCACCGGGCCGGAAACCGGTACACCAGCAAGGCCGTAGCCCGGGACCCAGAATACTTCCGGGGTCTCGAACGCAAAACCTTTTCAATAGCAACAGAAAAAAAAACGATTTTGCCATTGGAAATATAGCTCGCCCGCACGGCCTCCCTCCCCGTCGAGATCGTTCTCCCGTGCTCCCGCCCCGTCCACACTCGCCAGCTCCAGATCTCCAAACCCTGACCCCCCCGCATGCCATCGCACTAGCCCGCCCCCATGACGCCGCGTCTCCTGCTCCTCGCCCTCGTCGCGGCGGCCGTGGCCGTGCCGCCGGCGAGCGCCGCCGTGGCGAGCATCGACCTGGGCTCCGAGTGGCTCAAGGTCGCCGCCGTGCACCTCGCCCCCGGCCGCGCGCCGATCGCCGTCGCCATCAACGAGATGTCCAAGCGCAAGTCCCCCGCGCTCGCCGCGCTCGCCGACGGCAACCGCCTCGCCGGCGAGGAGGCGGCCGGCATCACCGCGCGCCACCCGGCCAAGGTCTTCTCCCGCATGCGCGACCTCCTCGCCAAGCCCTTCCCCTACGCGCGGGCCCTCGCCGACTCGCTCTTCCTCCCCTACGATCTCGTCCAGGACGCGCGCGGCGCCGCCGCGGTACGCTCCGACGACGGCCAGGTCTACACCGTCGAGGAGATCGTCGCCATGGTGCTCCACTACGCCTCCGGGATCGCCGACGCCCACGTCGGCCTGCCCGTGCGGGACGCCGTCGTCGCCGTGCCGCCCTATTTCGGCCAGGCCGAGCGCCGGGCCCTCACGCAGGCGGCCCAGCTCGCCGGCTTCAACGTCCTGGCGCTCGTCAACGAGCACGCCGGGGCGGCGCTGCAGTACGGGATCGACAAGGACTTCTCCAACGAGTCGCGCCATGTCATCTTTTACGACATGGGCTCAGGCAGCACCTACGCCGCGCTCGTATACTACTCGTCCTACAGCGCCAAGGAGTTCGGGAAGACGGTGTCTGTCAACCAGTTCCAGGTAAAAATTCTCCCGCCTCCAGCTCCTATAGCTGTTCAATTCTGATTCTCACATGTACATGCCTGCTTGTAAGATCTCTGAAGAAAAAAAAATGTTGCTTCTGCTTTCACATGCCTAGATGATAGTAGATCTGAAAAAAACATGAATTTTACTAGCTGCTATCTACAGAATCTACTGCTAATGCTTTTAGCTAATACCTCTGCAGGTTAAGGATGTCAGATGGAACTCTAAACTTGGAGGCCTTGAAATGGAAATGCGTCTGGTGAACTATTTTGCCGATCAATTTAACAAGCAGCTTGGCAATGGGGATGACATCCGTCAGTCTCCTAAAGCAATGGCTAAGTTGAAGAAGCAGGTCAAGCGCACCAAAGAAATTCTGAGCGCAAATACTGCTGCTCCGATCTCAGTTGAATCTCTATATAATGATATCGATTTCAGGTGCGTCCTTCCATACACGAATAATCTTTGAATGAATGTTTATATGAAACTTAAAGATGAACCAAACTGTACAAAGAGGCTAACATGTCCCATCTTATGTCCTGGATCGATTCTGAACACACGAGCCTTTTACTTGTAAGCAAACATAATCTGGAGTAGCATGGATGACAAGGCCCTGTTATTTCATACTCCCTCTATAAAGAAATATAAGAGTGTTTAGATCACTGGAGTATTTGTCAAATGGTCTGACCTTTGATAGATCAAGTTGATTTCTTTGTCTCCTCTGAAGTGCATAGATGCAGTATCAATTGAATAAAATTTGTTTTGGTACTGCTTTTGCATATCTCTTGTGGATAGTTTCTACTACATAGAAGTTCTGCATCCGTCTTCATTGCATATTCATGATTATGTGGAACTTGCAAGATTATACCGGCTTCTTAACCTGTCATTGTTGGTATTTTCCGTAGGCCCATTGACCATTGTTGTCCTTGTTCCTTGCTGCTTTGTTGTGTAATTGGTGATCTTTAACCCCAGCTCATGCTTACAGCTTTTCCTTAGTTTTTCTCAGCATAGAGTGCACCTTTAAGCCTAAATCATGATTAGGAAAAAATTCAAGGTTTTACATGCTGACCGACATGCTGTTTATTACAGGAGCACCATAACACGTGAAAAATTTGAAGAGCTTTGCGCAGATTTATGGGAGCAGGCTCTGACTCCAATCAAAGATGTGCTCACACATTCAGGCATGAAAATTGGCGACATATATGCTGTAGAGCTAATTGGAGGAGCTACCAGGGTACCAAAACTGCAGGTGATTATTACTCCCTCATTCAAGACTTACACTTGGCTTGCCATTGAGGGCCTGTAATGGAATGCAGGACCGTTGCATTGTTGAATTTCTGAAACTTTCTGCGTATGCTCATATAAACTAAACTGATTTTAGAACCTGGGTGCATGCGATTGCCTGCTTCTTATTTCACCTTTTCTCTCGTATAAGAAGGTTTCATCGTGAACGGAATTCAGTATTTGGCACGGGGTTTATAAACTGATGTTAGTCATACAGAGGACTTCATTTACTCATGGAATAGAGTTACATTTATTATTATTTTGAATCACAGTATTTTTTATTATTTGTCACATTTTGACTCACGGGGCACATTTGTATTCCTCTGTTCCAGGCTAAGCTGCAGGAATTCCTGGGACGGAGTGAGCTAGATAAGCACCTTGATGCTGATGAAGCAATTGTTCTTGGTGCCTCACTGCATGCTGCTAATCTAAGTGACGGGATTAAATTAAACCGCAAGTTGGGGATGATTGACGGTTCTACTTATGGTTTCGTGTTTGAAATAGATGGTCCAGATTATGTCAAAGATGAAAGCACCGATCAAGTACTGGTTCCAAGGATGAAAAAGATGCCAATAAAGGTTATACAGCATTAGTCAAGCTCTTACTTTTACTTGTCAACTAACTTCGCCTGTTGTTTGAAAAAATATATCTGAACAAGTTTTTTATTTGTCTGTTGTCTACAGTTGTTCAGGTCCATTAGACACACCAAGGACTTTGATGTCTCTCTCAGCTATGACAAAGCTTCTGAATTGCCCCCAGGTGTTTCATCGCATAAGTTTGCAGAGTATGCCATATCAGTCCTGACAGAAACCAGTGAAAAGTAAGCACAATGTTGATGTTATTTTGGTGCGCATAGTCTCAAGTGTCAACTGTCAAACCTGCTCATAGTCAACTTAACAGCCTGAAAGGACCTTTATGCGAACCAATATTTATTGTGAATAGTCTGTCTGTGAAGTTGTAATACATATATGGTCATGTCAATATAATTCCAACTAAAAAAGGGCTCTAGCACCTTGAAATCAAGTGGTACTGCCATTCTGTTGTATTACTTGTATTCACCTCATGTTTTATTTCAGTGCATCAATTTAAGTATTTAACAATGTACATTTTTCAATCAGGTATGGAAGCCGCAATTTATCTGCACCCATCAAAGCAAATCTACATTTTTCTTTGAGTAGAAGTGGAATTATTTCTCTTGATAGGGCAGAAGCAGTGATTGAGATAACTGAATGGGTTGAAGTTCCAAAGAAGAACGTAACACTAGAGACTAATACCACCGATGAGACTTTGTCTGCTGAATCAGGAACAACTGATAGTGCAACAGATAGTAAGGAGAATTCTAGTTCAGGAAGTGATGCTGATAACTCGAGCACTACCAATGATGAGAGCAATGTGCAAGATACTATTACAGAGAAGGTGCTGAAGAAAAGAACCTTCAGGGTTCCATTGAAGGTAAACCATACTTGGTAAATTTATGCTAATATTGGCATATGACATAGAACATATGACATAGATTAATTTACTTTTCTTACTTTTTAATACAGGTTACTGAAAAAACAGCTGGTCCTGCATCAACCCTTTCAAAGGAGCTGTATTCCGAGGCAAAAAGTAGGTTAGATGTACTTAATAAGAAGGATGCTGAACGGAGGAGAACTGCTGAACTGAAAAATAACCTTGAGTCTTACATATACTCTATGAAGGAAAAGGTACCTTTTATTTGCATATGTCTGTCTTAAATGTGCACCCTTTGCAAAGTTTTTAGCTTGTTGTGATGTGAACATTGCCAGTACGTGGCTTACTATACTGTACATTACTTTTTATGTGATGCACCTTATTTATTTTTGACTGCTTAATTGCTGCCATTTGACACATCACAGTTGGAGGAAAGCACAGATATGTTGGCTGTCTCAACTGAACAGGAGAGGGAGTCTTTTACAGAGAAACTCAGTGAGGTTAGTCAAATAATGGATCTTGCTCGGGGTATAATTTGTCTAGGATATGTCTCATGCTGAAGTTGTTCTTGACAAATGCAGGTGCAGGATTGGCTGTATATGGATGGTGAAGAGGCTCAAGCTAACGAATTTCAAGAGCGCCTTGATCAGCTTAAGGCCATGGGCGACCCAATTCTTTTCAGGTAATTATTTTTTATCAACTTAAGTTCATATCACTCGGTTACTGATACTGTTTATTTTTTGTTGTACAGAATGAGTGAGTTAAAAGCCCGACCAGCAGCTTGTGGAAGTGCTCGATTGTATCTTACTGAGCTACAAAAGGTATCCCCGCAGATTAGCAAATGACTTCTCTAACTAAAATAATTTATTCTTGGCACAGTGTACTTGAATAGTTTCATTTCATATAAGAACCAATACATGTGTTTGCACCTGAAATAATACTTGCATTAAGAAAGAGCATATACTTGTTCCATTTGAGCAAAAAAAATCATTTATCTGGAAAGGTGAAGCATTGTATCACCAACACAACTTTTTGGCATGGTTCATCCTCCACCTGTCACTGCCACAAAACAAAATGTCTTCATCTTGAACTGTCACGCACGGTCATTCTTCATGTTCATGGGTTCTTGAAGCTGTCATTGTGCTAAATATTCACAAGAGATCATGTCAGTGCAATCTTGGATCTTTTCTTATCTTACATTGCAAATTTGCAAAGTCGATTACCTGATAATAATCAGACTTTTTGGTAGGTACAAAAAACCTGATGTTTGGACATTCCTGAATTCTAAACAAGCTAAACACGCAGTACATTTTAGTTTACTGCATTGTAGAACTGCCAAGTCTTAAAAATTTACAGATGGTTCTACTAAATGGTTGCTGTGTGTTGCATTCTTATTTATTCTTTTTTTACCCTGCAGATTGTGAAGAACTGGGAGACAAGCAAACCGTGGCTTCCGAAAAAGAGAGTAGATGAGGTCGTAAGTGAAGCAGATAAACTGAAAACTTGGTTGGAGGAGAAGGAAGCCCTACAGAAGAGGTATGCCTTTTAAAAGAGAACCATTCTCTGAGTTCTATTTAAGTATCAAGTGGCTAACTCCAAGCGACCATTGCAGTACCCCTGCCCACAGCTCGCCCACTTTCACATCTGAAGAGGTGTATCAGAAAGTTTTAGCCCTGCAAAATAAGGTCAGAATTTTTTGCTTGGCATCCTAGCACACCAGGCTCTAGCGTCAACTTCTCAACACAATGGGAACTCGATTGCTGTGCAGGTCTCTAGCGTCAATAGGATCCCGAAGCCAAAGCCCAAGGTTGAGAAGAAACCCACAAAGGAAGAAGAGCCTGCTAGCAAGGAGAAAGTGCCAGAATCTGCATCCAGTGAGTCTGAATCCGCCGAGAAGTCGTCGGAATCAGATGCCACGGAACCAGAATCTCACGACGAGTTGTGATTATTAGAAGTCAGCTTACCCCTGAGAGAGATACTACTCAATATACTCCGAGAAGATAGTTTGTCAGCACAGTTTTGTTTGGCGGCCGAAAAGACGAGGTTTGTGTAGGAATTCACGGCAGGCTAGATGCTATATGGGCGAGAAGAATTTGATATAAATCGCTACATAGCAATAGACATGCTGCCAAGATAGTGCCTAGAAAGGCTTAGCTGTCAGAATACTTGTAGCAGCTTGTTGTACTGAAACTCATTTGTTTTGATGACAGGTGCGCTATGTGGATTTTATGTCAAGTAGGAGTGTATCTTTTTGCTCTTTCATATTGTCTATCATGAGCTGCTGTGAACTTACAATTAAAGGAACAAGGAGCGGATGTTTTTGGGCGTGTTTGCTTTGTTTTTTTGCCATATATTGCATATTTATCCCAGTTGGGTCAGGTCGAGCAAATGCAGTTAAAAATCATCATCTGCACATTCTTTGGTTGCATGCATACTCTGGTTGTGAAGAAACGAGAGTCATGTTCGATTGGTTGCCCTGCAAGTTGTTTCGTTTTCACTTGAGTTGAAAACCGTTGATTGCATGCACAGCCTGATTGCGAAGAAACACAAGTCACGCTGATTGGTTTGTTGGAATTATGTGTCCCGCAACTATATTCAAATTACTAGGAATTACTAAATATTCGGAATACCTCATTATGAAATTACACAAGTATTTATGCATGGAATTACTTTACATGATTATCATGGAATTATCACTTGTTGGAACGTACTTAAGTTATATGCTTAAGGAAGCTGGTCGATTATCAGTGAAATACAATATACTATTTATATTGGAAAGACTACCCGGGTACAGTGATAATCGGAAGGAGCTAGATCGTATAGTTAGATTACAGCCCTAATGTTGATCTACATGATTAGAGGAATTTACACTCTATTATGACGCGTTGCTCACAAACGTGTGCTCCAGGGACATAATGGGTAGAATCCGTTAACAGACAAATATGATCGTGGTTGATAATTTCATCTGGACTCTATCCCGGAAACTAGTGGAAAAAATTAGGAATCTTATATCTGTATAAGAGATGGACTCTTTGGAAAGACAATATAAGAAGGTCCCTACCCCCTAGCCTCGGATATGCGAATTGTGAGCGGCACCACGGATAAGCGCAGAGGAATAGGGGGTAGACCACAAACCCTTAATTTCTAACATGGTTGCCCCGTTTTCTCACTGCAAGTGGGCAAGAGAGCTTTCTAGACATCCATGGTGAAGGCCTCATCGTAACTTCAGCATCACGTTAAGGGCATCTCCAATAGCTGCAAGATAGGTGTTGGTAAATTTGCCATCTAAGACATAGTGATGATGTGGCATGTAATAAATGTGGAGAGAGGGCAAAGTTGTATGTAGAATAACCAACAACCTTTGCACAAGCTCCAAGGTGAAATAGAGAGCAATCACATTTATTTTCTCATCATCTATTGGATAGCTTACATACAACCTATTGGAGTAGATGTATGCTAGCTTGTTGGTTGATGACATGGACATTTTACCAACAAGACTATCATACAATGTATTGGAGATGCCCTAACGTCGTCGCCATTGAAGACGATCACCTTGAGGTTGTTGGGAGTCAGCAACTTGAACATAGGTAGCCGATCCTGATCTGGTAAACAATGGTCAAGGGGTCCCAACCTTGATCAAGGATGACTGATACGTCCAAAACGTATCTATAATTTCTGCTTGCTCCATGCCTTTTTTGGGTGATATTGCTATGATATTTATACACTTCCATACACTTTTGATCATATTTGGACTAACCTATTAACTCAGTGCACCCCAGTGCCAGTTTCTGTTTTCTGTTGTTTTTGTATTTCAAGTTTTCCCATTACGAGAACTGCCAGAAAAATCCCGGAAAAATTATATAAAAAATCAGCGTTCCAGAAGCTTCCCGGTAGCCAAAGTACAGCCAGAGGGGGGCCACCAGGGCCCCAGTCGCCCTGGTGGCGCGGCCCCCCTCCTGGCCGCGCCGGG